>CAWUFW010006587.1:0-600000 GCA_963921515.1 Calotriton arnoldi
ACCCCCTTCCTTCACCATTGTGCAAATATTCCTCTAAAATCAGCCGAACTATGAATTCCGATTTACTCACCTGTTATCAGGAGAGACCTCAGTGCTGCATCTTTCAGCCCAGTACTGATCCTGAAAAGTAATTTTAACCGTACTTACCAGTAACTTGAATTTCCTTCCATAGGATATCATTGACTGGTTTCACTTGGAAATTCTTCTAAGTGTGGAGTTTTGGAACTTTATAATATTCCTCTAAAATCAGCCGAAATACGAATTCCGATTTACTCACCTGTTATCAGGAGAGACCTCAGTGCTGCATCTTTCAGCCCAGTTCTGATCCTGAAAAGTAATTTTTACCGTACTTACCAGTAACTTGAATTTCCTTCCATAGGATATCATTGACTGGTTTCACTTGGAAATTCTTCTAAGTGTGGAGTTTTGGAACTTTATAATATTCCTCTAAAATCAGTCGAAATACGAATTCCGATTTACTCACCTGTTATCAGGAGAGAACCCAGTGCTGCATCTTTTAGCCCAGCACTGACCCTGAAAAGTAATTCTAACCGTACTTAGCAGTAACTTGTATTTCCTTCCATAGGAATCCATAGTCTAGTTTTCAGCAGAAAAGTTTCAAAGTGTTGACTTTCACAAACTACAAATATTCCTTAAAAATCGCCTGTATGATTTAAAAGCATTCTTTCAACTGTTTACAGGAGATGCACCAGTGCTGAATCCAGGATCCACCACTGAGTAAGAAAAGTAACGATAACACTACTTACCTGCTAAGTGAATTTCCTCCCATAGGATAACATTGGTGATTCTATGTGAAAATGTTTCTAAGTGTCAACTTTTAAAATACAATAATATTCCTTAAAAATCACTACTGTAACCAAAACGCTTTTACTCAACTGTTTACAGGAGATGTCCCAGGACTGAATCTAGGATCCAGTCCTGTGTTTAGAAAAGTAATCCATAAAGTAACTAATTGCATTTAACTAGAAATTCACATTGAGCTCAATGTTGCATTGTGCTTGAAATTGTGTTGCCCATTGCAACAACTGTAACTACTGTACTTAAGTCTATTGCCTATTTGCAAAGTATTTAAACTAAAGTAATTCATTCAGAGAAAGTATATTTTGTAATGTAATGTATAATGTAATTACAATGTAATTTAAAAAATAAAATATGTAAAAATAAATAGTTTAAAAAAATGTAGTAAATCAGTATCAAAAAATAAATATAACAAGTAATACATTTAAAAATTGTCATTTACAAAACCTTTGAAATTCACTGAAAAAAACCATAGGTTTCAGACATGTTATAGTTAGGAATTAGCATTTAAAAAACCTTTGAAATTTACTGAAAAAACCATAGGTTTCAGGATTGTTATAGTTAGGAATTAGCATTTAAAAAACCTTTGAAATTCACTGAAAAAACCATAGGTTTCAGGCCTGTTATAGTTAGGTTTAGCATTTAAAAAACCTTTGAAATTCACTGAAAAAACCATAGGTTTTAGGAAAGTTATAGTTAGTTGGACATTGCACTCGTACAAAACCCGTGGAAATTCCCCCGTTATAGTTAGTTCAGCTAACTATAACTCGCGCCCCGCAATGCACTGCTGATGACGTCACATATTACATCACTCATGACATGGTCAGTGACATCACTGATGACATCACTGATGACATCTCAAATGACATCACTGATGACATCATCTACGTGATAATCTTATGCACCTCCTCACACCTTAATATAACCTTTCATACACCCACTCTAAATTACAGACTGCTATTTGCAAAACCATAGACACTCCAACACCAATAACTACATACCCACTCACTGATTCTTAGGTCTACACACACATCCACTCACTCACCCGTACAGTCACTCATACTTACAGTCACTCAGTACAGGACTATCATTTGCACTCATACACCTACATAGACACTCACACACCGCCACTCATCCATAGAGGTACTCACACACCTAGTCAGTCATGCAAATAATTAATCACACTCCCATTTACTCACCTATACAGTTATACACACCAGCTCACTTAGTCATACATATAGTAGCACATTCTTACGCTCCTATGCAATCACTGATGCAAGCACACACTCATCCATATAGCCACTCTCACAATCACACACTCTCATTTATAGCCATTTATATACTCCAACACACATATATACTGCCTTTCACATATGTAGTTACTCACACATGTACCACTGAGATATACATTCAATCACTAACACACCCATACACACACTCACCCACCCATACAGTCCATCACAGAGGCACTTTTGAAACCAAGAACTCAGTGAATCACCCACTCACACATCTATGCACAGAGTCACACACACCCCATCCACACACTCAGGCACCCATACAGATACTCAGAGAACCAATCCATAACTCATATAGACACTCATGTAGCTAGTCAGAAACCCATGCAGCTGCTTACACAACAACAGACAGACAGATACAGACATTCACACAGTTTAGTCACTAACCCATGCATTCAGTAAGATACGTTTAAACACTCACTTATAGACTCAGTCACGCACCTACTAAATCATCCATTCAGACGCTTATACACCCACTCATTCTTCAATACGCCTTTCCCTATATATATTAAACATATTTAAACTTTACAGAAACACACAGTCACTGCATGATTTCATCAGTGATGTCATTTGAGATGTCATCAGTGATGTCACTGACCATGTCATGAGTGATGTAATATGTGACGTCATCAGCAGTGCATTGCGGGGCGCGAGTTATAGTTAGCTGAACTAACTATAACGGGGAATTTCACGGAGTTTTGTACGAGTGCAATGTCCAACTAACTATAACTTTTCCTAAAACCTATGGTTTTTTCATATATATATATATATATATATATATATATATATATATATTCACTGAAAAAACCATAGGTTTTAGGGACAGTTATAGTTAGTTGGACATTGCACTCGTACAAAACCCGTGAAATTCCCCGTTATAGTTAGTCCAGCTAACTATAACTCGCGCCCCGCAATGCACTGCTGATGACGTCACATATTACATCACTCATGACATGGTCAGTGACATCACTGATGACATCACTGATGACATCTCAAATGACATCACTGATGACATCACTGATGACATCATCCAGTGACTGTGTGTTTCTGTAAAGTTTAAATATTTTTAATATATATAGGAAAAGACGTATTGAAGAATGAGTGAGTGTGTAAGTGTCTGTATTGTTGATTTAGTAGGTGCGTGACTGACTGTATAAGTGAGTGATTTAACGTATCTTACTGAATGCATGGGTTAGTGACAAAACTGGGTGAATGTCTGTATGGCTGCCTGAGTGTTTGTGTGGGTGGGGTGTGTGAGTCTCTGTAGATAGATGTGAGAGTGGGTCATTCACTGGGAGCATGATTACAAGAGTGCATCTGTGATGGACTGCTTGGGTGGGTGAGTGTGTGTATGGGTGTGTTAGTGAGTGAATGTATATCTCAGTGGTACATATGCGAGTAACAACATATGTAAAAGGCAGTATATATGTGTGTTAGAGTATTTAAATGGCTATAAGTGAGAGTGTGTGATTGTGAGAGCGGCTGTATGGATGCGTGTGTGCTTGTATCAGTGATTGTATAAGAGTAAGTATGTGTTTGTTTCTGTTTGAATAAGTGATGTGGTGTGTGTATAACTGTATAGGTGAGTAAATGGTAGTGTGTTTAATTATTTGCATGACTGACTAGGTGTGTGAGTACCTCTATGGATGAGTGGCGGTGCTTGAGTGTCTATATAGGAGTATGAGTGCATATGATAGTCCTGTACTGAGTGACCGGAAGTATGAGTGACTGTACGGGTGAGTGAGTGGATGTGTGCGTAGACCTAAGAATCAGTGAGTGGGTATGTAGTTATTGGTGTTGGAGTGTCTATGATTTTTCGAATGACAGTCTGTAATTTAGAGTGGGTGTATGAAAGGTTATATTA
Organism: Calotriton arnoldi; assembly: GCA_963921515.1. Lineage (NCBI taxonomy): Eukaryota > Metazoa > Chordata > Amphibia > Caudata > Salamandridae > Calotriton > Calotriton arnoldi. The sequence continues at coordinate 3,979 of CAWUFW010006587.1, forward strand.
GGGTGTGAGAAGATGCATGAAATTATCACATGGATGATGTCATCAGTGATGTCATCAGTGATGTCATTTGAGATGTCATCAGTGATGTCATCAGTGATGTCACTGACCATGTCATGAGTGATGTAATATGTGACGTCATCAGCAGTGCATTGCGGGCGCGAGTTATAGTTAGCTGGACTAACTATAACGGGGAATTTCCACGGGTTTTGTACGAGTGCAATGTCCAACTAACTATAACTGTCCCTAAAACCTATGGTTTTTTCAGTGAATTTCAAAGGTTTTTTAAATGCTAATTTGTAACTATAACGTCCCTGAAACCTATGGTTTTTTCAGTGAATTTCAAAGGTTTTTTAAATGCTAATTTGTAACTATAACATGTCTGAAACCTACGGTTTTTCAGTGAATTTCAAAGGTTTTGTAAATGACAATTTTTAAATGTATTAATTGTTATATAAATTTTTTAATACTGATTTACTACATTTTTAGAAACAATTTTTTTACATATTTTATTTTTTAAATTACATTGTAATTACATTATACATTACATTACAAAAAATACTTTCTCAGAATGAATTACTTTAGTTTAAATACTTTGCACATAGGCAATAGACTTTTAAGTACAGTAGTTACAGTTGTTGCAATGGGCAACACATTTTCAAACACAATGCAACATTCAGCTCAATGTGAATTTCTAGTTAAATGCAATTAGTTACTTTATGGATTACTTTTTCTAACCAAAGGACTGGATCCTAGATTCAGTCCTGGTACATCTCCTGTAAACAGTTGAGTAAAAGCGTTTTGGTTACAGTCGTGATTTTTAAGGAATATTATTGTATTTTAAAAGTTGACACTTAGAAACTTTTTCTCATAGAATCACCAATGTTATCCTATGGAAGGAAATTCACTTAGCAGGTAAAAACTGTTATCGTTACTTTTTCTTACTCAGTGTTGGATCCTGGATTAAGCACTGGTGCATCTCCTGTAAACAGTTGAAAGAATGCGTTTAAGTCATACAGGCGATTTTTAGGAATATTTGTAGTTTGTGAAAATCGACACTTTGAAACTTTTCTGCTGAAAAGCAGACAATGGATTCCTATGGAAGAAAATATAAGTTACTGGTAAGTACGGTTAAAATTACTTTTCAGGGTCAGTGCTGGGCTAAAAGATGCAGCACTGGGTTCTCTCCTGATAACAGGTGAGTAAATTGGTATTCGTACTTTGGTTGATTTTAGAGGAATATTATAAAGTTCCAAAACTCCACACTTAGAAGAATTTCCAAGTGAAACCAGTCAATGTTAGCCTATGTAGGAAATTCAAGTTACTGGTAAGTACGGTTAAAATTACTTTTCAGGACCAGTACTGGGCTGAAAGATGCAGCACTGAGGTCTCTCCTGATAACAGGTGAGTAAATCGGAATTCGTATTTCGGCTGATTTTAGAGGAATATTTGTATGTATCAAAAATCAACACTTAGAAACTTTTTCTGCAAAAAGCAGGCAATGATATCCTATGGAAGGAAATTCAAGTTACTGGTAAGTACGGTTAAAATTACTTTTGAGGATCAGTACTGGGCTGAAAGATGCAGCACTGAGGTCTCTCCTGATAACAGGTGAGTAAATCGGAATTTGTATTTCGGCTGATTTTAGAGGAATATTTTAAAGTTCCAAAACTCCACACTTAGAAGAATTTCCAAGTGAAACCAGTCAATGTTAGCCTATGGAAGGAAATTCAAGTTACTGGTAAGTACGGTTAAAATTACTTTTCAGGACCAGTACTGGGCTGAAAGATACAGCACTGAGGTCTCTCCTTATAACAGGTGAGTAAATCGGAATTCGTATTTCGGCTGATTTTAGAGGAATATTTGTATGTTTCAAAAATCAACACTTAGAAACTTTTTCAGCAAAAAGCAGGCAATGATATCCTATGGAAGGAAATTCAAGTTACTGGTAAGTACGGTTAAAATTACTTTTCAGGACCAGTACTGGGCTGAAAGATGCAGCACTGAGGTCTCTCCTTATAACAGGTGAGTAAATCGGAATTCGTATTTCGGATGATTTTTGAAGAATATTTGCACAATGGTGAAGGGAGGGGCGGGGCCTGAGGTGACATCTGTGCAAGCGCGCCCCGTGGCGCGTTTTAAGTTGAGGGATTAAGTCCCCTTGAATCCTGAGGGTCCCTAGGGGCCAACTAGCCCACCAGGAACCTCCAATATGCGCCAGGGGCTGCGTTGCAGAGATGTGTAGAGAGGCCACACCCTTTTACACCTCTCTGCAACGCAACTCTGTGGCGCTTTCTGGATGTACCTGTTGGGCTAGTTGGCCCCAGGGACCCTCAGGATTGAAGGGGATTTAATTCCCCATCTTAAAACGCGCCACGGGGCCTGTTTGCACACATGTCACCTGAAGCCCCGCCCCCTCCCTTCACCACTGTGCAAACGCGCCCCGTGGCGCGTTTTAAGTTGGGGGATTAAGTCCCCTTGAATCTTGAGGGTCCCCGGAGTCCAACTAGCCCACCATATACCTCCAAAAAGCGCCACAGAGCTGCGTTGCAGAGAGGTGTAAAAGGGGCGTGGCCTCTGTACACCTCTCTGCAAGGCAGCCCCTGGCGCATACTGGAGGTTCCTGGTGGGCTAGTTGGCCCCCAGGGACCCCCAGTATTCAAGGGGATCGTTCCCTCTCTGCAAACGCGCCAGGGGGCGCGTTTGCAGAGTGGTGAAGGAAGGGGCGGGGCCTGTGGGCCCGATCGTTTTTTTGTTTTTGTTTTTTGTCCCTGAAGGGGGGCTGTGTGGCCCCCTTCCTTTTTTCTGTTTTTGGGCCCTGGGGACCCCATCCCCCAGGGCCTTACCCCTTTTTTAAATTTCAAAATAAAAAAACGGGAAGGGGGCCGCGTGGCCCCCTTCCCCGGGCCTGTATTGGCCCCGGGACCCCATCCCCGGGACATGGCCTCTATTTTTATTTTTAATATTTTGAGGGGGCTGCGGGGCCCCCCTCCTCTGGCCATTTTAAGGCCCCGGGGACCCCATCCCCGGGGCCGGCCATACTCCTTTTTTTTATTTTTATTATTTTTCAAAACTTTGGGGAGGGGGCCGCGTGGCCCCCTCCCGGCCACTACTTGCCCCGGGGACCCCATCCCCGGGGCCTGGCCTCTCGTTGGGGACTGTTGGGGGTCCCCAAGCCCCCACAGTCCCGCCGGCTCCCCGTGTCCTACGGGAGCGGCATTGCTTTGACACATGGGGAGCAGCTAACATGCTGCTCCCCATGTGGAAAGCTATCGGCTTTGGATATTGGAAGAGAGAGCAGGTTTCCTGCTCTCTCTTCCAATATCCAAAGCAAGTTTGCAATGACAGGACGGGAGCCGCGAGGCTCCCGTCCTGTCATTGCAAACAGCAGTGTCCCGGGGGTAGGCACCCCGGGACACTGCAGGAGCCGGCCCTGGGGGTGGTGGTCCCCAGGGCCACCACAGGCTCCAGGAGGGGGCCGCGCGGCCCCCTCCCATCGTGTGCACAGCCCCGGGGAGGTGGTGGTCCCCGGGGCTCTGGGGTCCGTAACGGACCCCCATATTTAAATGTTTAGTGCCCCGGGGAGGTGGCGGTCCCCGGGGTGTGTGGGGGGGCTGGAGCCCCCCCACACAGGTTTTTCATTTAAAAAAAGAAGCCCCGGGGAGGTGGTGGTCCCCGGGGCTGCGGGAGGGCTCAGAGCCCTCCCGCACCATTATGCATAAAGCCCCGGGGGTGGCGGTCCCCGGGCTTGGGGGCCCTTAGAGGCCCCCACACATAAAATTAAACCCCCCCAGCATGCCCCCGGGACTTGGCCCACCCGGGGGCCAATTAACTATCGAAGCGCGGGAGACCGCGCATCGATTTTTTTTTTTTCGGCAGGGTTCGCGCTCCCTGAGCGCATCCTGCCGATTTAAAAAAAAAAAAAAAATGTCAAGCTACAGCGCCTGGCCGATCCTGAATAGTGTCACACCAGCGGTCTCTTGTCCTGCCATTTATCGGACATATGTTCATAGTCCATCTGCGCGAACGATCGCTGATGCTGTAATTGAGATGGTTGATTTGCCTGTATCCTCTACTTTGCCTGAAACTATAATTGATCCCCAACTCTCCACCAACATCGACGAGGACGAGTATACTTATCCTGCATCTGAATCGGTGGCACATCAACCAATATCGCCACTAAGCCCGACTCGTTATTCCTTTGATTCGGATTCCACATCTTCAAAAGTTCCATCCAAGTTCAGTATTTTTATATCCTGGTTTAGAGACAATTTTTTGATTCCACCCTGGACATACATCTGGTTGGTACTTTTCTTGATTTTTGTTCATGTCCTTGTGGGACCCCTGAGCAGACCTAGGGGTCAGGGTGTTTCTACCCTGCCCCCTTTGTGCGCTTTGCGCACTTGTTTCTGTCCCTCGGTTCTACCGAGGACAAAATGGCTGCCAACACTTCCTGATTTGGAGTGTTGACAGCCAATTAGCTATGCAGCTCGTGATCGGGAGGGTACGCGGATCCGACGCGCCCATAGATATATATGTGATTTTAATTGTGAATTTCTCAGGAACTACTGAACGGATTTACACCATTTTAGCAAAAGGCACCAGTCTGAACCAAGGGCTACCTCTTTGCCAAATTTGGGGTAATTCCGTTCAGCAGTTCGGGCTGTAGCTGCGACTAAAGGTTCCTATGGAAAAATGAATTGGAAAAACGCGTTTTGGGACCCCCTTTTTCTCGGCCCCCGCTTGACGTATCACCCGAGACTTTCAGGGTAGGAGCGGACCGGAGCGCCCCAACAAGTTGGAAGCTTTCGCGAAGATTCGTCAACCGGCGCCAACGTTATTGCAAATAGAATGTCGCGGATTTCCTATGGATAATAGGTTGTAACTATAACTATCTACTGGCGACCGCCAGTAGATAATATATATATATATATATATATATATATATATATATATATACATGTTTAGAAACATTTTTAAGTATAAAACATTGTTGAACATATAAAACATATCAAACAGTGTCATTCAAATATGAAAAAATGAAAAGGATAAATTCCATATTAGTATAACATATATACAATTATTTAATGTATACTAATAAAACATGTTAAAATAATGTTGAAAATATATATGTTAAAAAGTTAATAAATGTTAAAAAATGGTTAACAATGAAAAATAAGAGTTGAAAATGTATAACATACAAATGTATATAACTGTAATTTAGCCAATTTAGCATTAAAAAATATTGAACAAATGTTTAATTTACTTATTTATTTATTTTATTTGAAGTATATATAATACAAACTGTAACACTATACAGTAATAAAAAACTGGGCACAAATAAAAACTAAAACATTTGTGACATGTTTTACTATACAAAATTTGGGGAAGGGGTTGGACACTAAAGGGTGGCATTTACTATTTCCACTTCAATGTAAACTAATTCAGGGAAAGTGTTGGACACTAAAGGGGTAGCATTTACTCATCCCACTCCAATCTAACCATATTGGGAAAGGTGATAAACACTAAAGGGGTGGCATTTACTATTCCCACACCAATCTAAACCATTTCAGGGAAGGTGATGGACACTAAATAGATAACATTTACAATTCCTACTCCAATCTAAACCAATTTGGTGAAGGTGTTGGATACTAAAGGGGTGACATTTACTATTCCCACTCCAATCTAAACCAATTCAGATACGGTGTTAGACAGCAAAGGGGTGACATTTACTATCCCCACTCCAATCTAACCATATTGGGGGATGGTGTTGGACACTAAAGGGGTGATATTAACTTTTCCCATTCCAAACTAAACTAAAATGGGGAAGGTGTTGGATACTAAAGAGGTGTGATTACTATTTCCACTCCAATCAAACCATATTGAGGGAAGGTGTTGGACTCTAAAGGGGTGACATTTACTATTCCCACTCCAATCTAACCATTATTAGGGAAAGGAGTTGGGCACTAAAGGAGTGAAATTTACTATTCCGACTTCAATATAACCATATTGGGGAAGGTGTTGGACACAAAAAGTGGGACATTTACTATTCCCACACCAATCTAGACCAATTTGTGGAAGGTGTTGGACCCTAAAGGGGTGACATTTACTACTCACACTCCAATCTAACCATATTGGGGGAAGGTGTTGGACACTAAAGAGGTGACATTTACTATTTCCATTCTCCAATGGGAGATGGCCCTCATGGCAAGGGGGGCATTATGTTTTTATTTTGATAAAGAAAATCCCACTTTTGGATTTTCTTCTTGAAAATAAAAAAGAAACCAGCTTGCCGCTAGGCTCCGTCATGCTGACAGAGCACTGCTCCAAACTGCAAAAAGCACTGACAGGAAACGCCGTGATGGCAGTTCCTGCCAATGCTTTATAAATGGCCACCAGCTTGGCGGTCATTTATAAATCTGGCGGTCGGGACCTCCACCAGGGCAATGAAGTAATTTACTCCATTACATTACATTGTTTTCCTCGTCTCCCCGATGTGTTTCTTTTCCCTCCCCCGCCTCCTCCCTCCGTGATTCATTGTCTGCCCCCTAGGCGTAAACCATAACTGTCTGTGCGTTCCGCGGTGCCCGAGCAACCTTGGCCGATGCCCGGTGGAGCTGTCCTATGCAGCTATAGAGGAGTTTGGCTATGGTTCACCCCTCGGCCGTCACCTACCCAGCCAGACATCTGACATTGTTTTCCTCGTCTCCCCGTTGTGTTTCTTTTTCCCTCCCCGCCTCCTCCCTCCGTGATTCATTGTCTGCCTCTCCTTTTCCAGCCTGACCTTTCTGTGTCCCCTGAAGTACTTTCCGTTTTTTTTCTATGTTATGCTATGCTTTAGTAATTCATGTAACTATGTTATACTGTTTCCCTTTCTATGTTATGCGACGCTCCAGAAACTGATGTAACTATGTAACAATGTTCGGAAACAATGCCCTACCTCATATAAAGCGCTCTGATACCTCCGGGTCTAGCCAGCGCTATATAAAACTTTTCAAATAAATAAATAAATACTCCATTGCCCTGGGGAAACAACAGCCCTACCGCTAATAATTAAATCGGGCTCTAAATTACATAACTTGTTCATACAAACCAGAGTAGTGACACCCACAATAGCTGAAGCCATGATATCCCTAATACACAAACAGGGAATTGATTCTAAAAAGTGTTAATCGTATGGGCCTATAGAATTGCTAAATAGGGACATAAAGATTTTAGCAATGAGACTGGAAAATATCCTTCTGGACCTCATAAAAGCAGATGATTTGGGATTTATAAAGCACAGTCAAACCCAATATAATATCAAAGGGGTGGCCCACCTGGTTGAGAAAGCAAAAAAGAAAGCGACATCAGTGATCCTGGTCACCTTAGACGCAGAAAAGGTTTTAGACCTAGTGGACTGGCACTTGCTAGCAAGTGTGCTCAGAAGGGGGGGATTAGGCCCATATTTTATAGCTATAGCCTTAGCAGGATATCAGGTGCCCAAATTGAGGATAAAGCTTAACGGTCGAACTTACCAGTCATACGGCCTGGAGGGAAGCATTCCAGACATGTATCTCGCTCCATTATTATTTTCAAACCACTAATGAATTGCATAAAAGATGGAGGGATAGGGGGCTGAAATTTGGCCAGGATATACACAAGATTATGTTTCTTGCTGACACATACTCTTGACCCTAACGGACTGGGCTGGGTACCTTCCTAGGTTACAGTCCTAATTTGGAGGGCTTCGAAAGGGCCTCAGGTTTTAAAATAAATGTATCTTAATCAGAAATCTTTAATCTGTTGCTAGCTCAAACCGAAGTAGTCTTGATTACTGGGCGCACAAGCTTCAGATTGTTCTAAAGGGGAATTACTTAGTTGAAGGTGACAATTACACTGAATGTCTCAGACTTGTATAATCCCTTTTATCAGTTGTCCGTTCTCAGACTCGTATAATCCCCTCTTATCAGTTGCCCGTGAGGACATCCAGATATGGGCTGCCTTACCTGTGTCGTGACAAGGCAGTATCAATGCCATCAAAATGAATGTGCTCCCAAAGATATACTTGTTTCAGGCCCTGCCTATAACAATACCAGAAATATTTTGTTCAAACTTAAAGACCATGGTTCTGAAATACATTTGGGAGGGACAGAGAGAGACTAAGGATCTCATATAAAATACTGAGCAGGCCTAGGGAAAATGGAGGATTGGCACTGCCCAACATGCTTACAGATTATAGGTCTTTGCAGCTGAAGGTGTTGACAAAGTGGTGTGCATGAGTTTCAGACAAGATATAGGTACACATAGACAGAGCCATAGAGGAACCTACACTATGCAACCTAACCTGTGAACCTAAAGAAGGCAGATCTGCAAATGCATATTTCAGCACTCCAGTGGGTCCCACATTGAAACTGTGGGATGTAGTAAGCAGGCAACCAAACCTTATGACCTACCCATCCCTATACATCCCAATTTATTTCAACCCTACTGTTATCCCTTCCCTTGCCCCAGGGCCTTTTGACATCTGGCATATGGGAGACTGCCTCATGGTGGCTAACTTGTACAATGGATGGGCCATTTATACGTTTATTGACTGTAAAAGAGAATTCCAACTAGAGGAAAAATGAGAAGCTCCACTTACGCAGCATAAGACATTGGAGCTAATACCCTTCAGGCAAAGAAGCAGTGCTGAGGGAACTCACCACTATTGAGAAATGTGTTTCACATTCCACTGGGACAAGAGGGGTCATGTCAAAACCATATAGGATCCTTGTGGAAGTATCCATAGACATGCACCACCCATATTGAAGCAAGTGGGGAAAATTAACATGAAACAACCTTACAGAAGGGATATGGGCAGTATTTGGAAGGCCCTGAACAAGATCACACATAGCATATTGGGGAGGAGAGCTTATTATAAGCTTCTGTTTGATTGGTATATATACATCCCGAAAAGGTGCATCCATTTCACCCCTAACCAGTCTCATGTGTGGGAGAGATTGTAGAATGGTAAGGGACATAGGGTAGGGGTAGGGAATAGGCCAAAATCAAACCTTTCTGTGAGGAAGTCCAAGTGAACTCAGAACCATACTCGGGTGCCTCTTTCTGGAGGAACTCTCATCTGTTCTTCGAAGGAGTAGAACACACGATCTACAGCATCAGACTAATGTGGGTAGGCAGTTACTATAAAATTGCTTAGGGGCAGCAAGACCACAGTAGCAGCACATTGGAAGAAAAAAGAATACCCAGCTATTATATATTGGCACTCCTGCTCCTGAAACATTATGACCATGAAAAAGCTAGCCTGCCACATGTCTGAGAGTGCTTTGGACTTTGAGGCAACTTGGGGTCACTAGTGAAATATCTGATGGAAGGAACTCGTTCAATGACATATCCACCAAAGCCAATGGTACTGAAATTGTTCCGTACTAGAAAAAAGGTTTCGAGGTGCCCCGCTCACACAGTTCATGCATGATGGTATAATGAAACATAAATCTAACAACATGAGATAGAAAACTCTGTTGGTGATGATGTCTGATGAACTAACAAAACTATGGGGCATATTCACAAGGAGCCATCGCCGAATTAACTGCACTTTATCGCAGCCAAAGTCGTGATAAATTTACCTCCCCATTCACAAGCCGGTGTTAACAGCCCACAGCACCAGTTTACCCGCGATAGCAGCCGCAAAAAACATCGCCACAGAGGACCCCCGCAAATATCGCTAATGAGATGCAGAGTAGGCGTTCCCGTGACAAAAGTCGAGACAACAGCACACCTCAACATTCACAACGACCAGCCACATCCGCGATAAAAACACAAAACAGGCGATAAGGCGCGTTAGCACCAGGAAATCTACACCTGCTCTGACCTGGTGTAAAATCCGACGGCAGCCTGCAAACCAAAAGGGAGCACAGCCCAGGGCTACATCGGAAGGGCAACAGGTGCCATGGAGCCACCCATCATGCGGCCCGGACCCCCAAGAGGGCCACAACACCCACAGCCACCACCCCCAGGACCACCCCCCCTGGCGCCCCCCGATCAAAGACATGCCACATCAGCCACACCTAAACATGTACAAAATATTCCGCTTGATGCCGCACAATCACAACTGGTGACATGGATGTGTCGTCACAGAAATGACCAGCACACATTCACTTGCGAAGCAACAAATGAAACTTTATTAAAATAGAACAACAAAATGAAATGAAGACACATGGCCGCTCCCCTCCGGACAATACGTAGGTCACAGCCTGTAAGACAAAAAACATGATGAGAAGGTGTGTCCTGCGCACATCAGAGGACAGAGAGAGAGCGAAGGAGAGAGAGAGGAAGAGAGGGAGAGAGAGAGGAAGAGAGAAGAGGAGAGAGAGAGGAAGAGAGGGAAAGAGAGGAAGAGAGGGAGAGAGAGAGAGAGAGAAGAGGAGAGAGAGAGGAAGAGAGGGAGAGAGAGAAGAGGAGAGAGAGAGGAAGAGAGGGAGAGAGAGAGAGAGGAAGAGAGGGAGAGAGAGAGAAGAGGAGAGAGAGAGGAAGAGAGGGAGAGAGAGATAGAACGTGCCGCCCCTGCGCAGCCAGGCCACACTGCTCACCTGCTGCCACCGATGTGTCTCCAACCACGTGCCGGTATGTATAGCAGGACACCAGGTCACACATCTGAGTCAGAGCCGTCAGCTGAAACAGAGCCCAGATACATGACTGGCACAGTACACACACTTGCACAAGACAACATCGCCTGCCCGCCCATGCACACCCAGGCAGATGCACCCCAACCCCTCCCGCCGCCCATCGGAGCATGCCCGCCCATGCACACCCAGGCCTCAATGCTCACCTTCCGCCGCCGGCGTGTAGACAGGAGGTCCCACCACGTGCCGCTGCAAGCCACAAGCCCGGGGCCCGCGGACATGGCACCCTCCACATCATGCAGCCCCGCTCCGCAGGCCACCAGGTCCCACGTTTGGTGCTGGGTCTTGATTACTCCATGGCAGAGGACATACCAGTGCACCCGGCACCATCGCAGGCTGCACACCCACTCAGCCCAATGGGTGCCACCAACTCTGGGATCCCGGAAACGTCGCCACGTGGCGGTAGGCCCGCGCTGCCCGCTGGCTCTGGCCTACACTGCGGTTCAGCAGGGCACACAAAACCTGAGCTGTCCGGACCGCCGGGACGGGGCATCATCGCAGGCTGCACACCCGCTCAGCAGCTCAAGGTGCCACTGACACAGTGCACCCAAAGTCACTGTCCCGTGGCGGGGTGCCTGTGCCGTCCGCAAGGCCCCAGGTGCCACTAACCCTGTGCAACCCCAGTCTGCGCCACGTGGCGGTAGGCCCGTGCCGTCCACAAGGCCTCGGATGCCACTAACCCTGTGCGCAACAACTCATGGGCCCTACATGAGTGAGAACCGTGGAGCGGCCGTCATCCAGTCACCACCGGAAGAGGGGAATGTGACGTCGTCGGCCCCTTATGTTGGTGGAGTCACATGGCCTGTGACGCCTGTGCCGGATGGGTGTGGTGTGTGTGAAAACCTGCCCTCAGGGAGTGGCTGTGACATGCTGACAACTAGACCAGTGACCTGCACACCACCAGCGAGTACGGCTGTGACGGGTAGCAATGAGGGCCCCCCTCGGGGCGTTAGCGGAGTGGTCTGGCCTGCCGTACGTCCGACCAGCGCAGGGCTTGCAACAATGACTCGTGGGCTCTGGGCGTGGTCCAGTCCATGTCCGGACAAGGAAGTGACTGATGCGTGTGTCCCTGTTGTAGTGTTCACGGAACCCGGTACACAAAATGCAATGTCGCACCCTCTGACTGGCATCCCACAGGATGAACATCATTGACGCAAGGGAAAGCACTGTCCCCACATTCATCCACACATCCATACAGGAATGACGTAAGACATTACACAGCAGTGCTTCACTGGATGTTTATTTGCACATCCAGTGCAGTCATGCAGCTGGAGCGGTACAGGGCAATGCTGAGCACACTACACAATATGGGCCCGTGGAGGGCCAGCCAGTGTCCATCCAGGGATGACCTGTACTGCAGAAGAGGAAGGGTACAGTCCGCAGTCTGTCCGCCGTGTCATTGGTCGTCAAACAGGATGTGGCAGTCCATGTCGCTGTCCAAGGTGAGTGCATCGGAGTGTATCAGGGGTCAGTGGTAGGTCTTGAGGCCATGTGCGGCACCAAGCAGAAACAGGCAAGGTGGCGGAAATGGATGCTAGTGCCTGGCCCTCCTGACCACAGTCCCATCCACGTCCTCGTCCCCTGGTGTGTGCCCTGCCCCACCTGTGGGTGTTGCAGTACCGGCTGCGGCACTGTGTGCCACGGACACATCAGGGGCCGGTGGAGGATTGTCGGCCGCACTGTGTGGCAGTGACACATCAGGTGCCGGAGTGGATACGCCTGCCGCACTGGGAGGCACTGACACACCAGGGGGTGGAGATGTGGATGGTGTGGGGGCAGCAGCATTCATCATCGCCACGCCTTGTGGCAGCAATGCCATGATGAGGACATGCAGGGCACGGTAGATCCCAGCTACATTAGGCTGATGTGCAGCGGCGGCTGCCATCCTTTCCGCCTCCATCCGCACCATGTCCTCCATGAGCCTCCGCATGTGTGCCAGCTCACGGTTGGCATCGCTGGGGCCACTCTGAGCGGACAGGTATTCTTCCCTCCGCGTCATGACTCCAGAGATGTCAGTCAGGGCTCGCTGGAGTCCATGGGGCGGACATAGACACCCAAGGATGGCATCCAGTTTGGTAGCCATGAGCTCGAACCCCACCCGCACCTGCTCGGCCGTCTCCCTCTGGCCCTCCAGCCCAAGGCGTTGGAAGGCCATTTGTTGTTCCTGGGGGACTTGGGAGGGTGCCGGGGCTGTGGGTGCCTCCTGCTGGGTAGTTTGGGTGGTGGGTGGGGTCTCATGGATGTAGCTGGGCTGCCCTGATCCTGGAGGTGAGTTGCGGATGAGGTCAATGAGGTCTTGGATGGTTTGGGTGTCGATGCTGGTGTTGTCCTCCTCCTCGTCATCAGTGAAGAGTGGCTGTGACTGCTCTGCAGGAGGTGTTGACGATGCCCCTGCGATGTGAAGGGGAGATGGTGTATTACAATGTGTCCACATGTATGTAGCCGCATGGTACAGGTTGACATTCAGACAGCATGGCATTGTACATTGTGACAGTCTGTGGGTCTGGGCGAGGACCCAGAGTGATTGTGGGTGTGCACTGTGCCCTGCTTGCTTGTGCATGTGTGCCATTGTGGCCATCTCCCCGTCCCCCCAGTACCTGGTGGTCACTCACCCTGTTGTGGTTGTGTTGTGTCCTGTCGAGCAGTGTCCGGTCCCCCGACTCCGGCCACAGTCTCCACACTGATGACTGTCGACACCAGCTCCTCCATGTCATCCAGCTCCAGCTGTGGCGCTGGGCCCCCACCTCCGGTCTGCATTGCTGCCTTCAGGTTGGCGGAGAGTTTCTCCTTGGTCTTCCGCTTGATGTCATTCCATCGCCTCTTGACCTCGTCCATTGTCCGCTTGTGCTCTCCGACGGCATTCACCTTGTCGACGATGTCCCGCCATATTCCAGTTTTGGTGCCCAATGACACGTTGGAGGTGACGAAGAGTTGTTGATGGTGTTCCATCACCTCCGTGACTATGATCCTGTTTGCCTGCGGACTGAACTTGGTCTTCCTCGTCTTCTTGTCCTTGCCCTTCCCTGTCCCCGAGGTCCCAGGCTGGTCGTCCGGGGTGCTTGTGGGGTTGCGCTCGTCCTTTGCGCCTGCTCCGGCTGCCTCCATGGTGCTTGTGTGTTGGTCAGTTTGTGTGTGGGTGTTTTTTCTACTTTTATGGGGATTTTTGACGCCTGCCAGGTGTGTGTTGCATGCCTGGCGCTGCTTATCGCTGATTTCCTCATCGCGAATGGGCTCATTGCACGTTTTTTGGTGTTGTGGTTTGTGTTTTTATCTCCATCGTGGTGGTTGTATCGCGGACATTGTCCGCGGTTTCGGCAGACTATCGCATGGTACCGCCTTGTTGTGAATTCCACGTTGACAGGGGGTTATTTTCCCGCGATGGGCTGCGATATTGAAAGTTGCGTTATGCTACTCTTGCGGTTGTTATCACACGTTCTTGTGAATATACCCCTATGTGTATGATGGTAGATATGATGTATTTTGATGGCCCAAAAGTTGGTGAGGGAGAAGTTTATTGGGTCTGTTTGGATACTAGAAATGTGCAGTGATATAGACAATGATATAACAGGTGGAAAAGTGAGGAAGCACTTTGGATATAAGCTTCGGGTTTATATTAGGAGGTTCAACATAATGAAATATAATAAAATATTTTGGTTGAAAAACTAAGGTGTGTACAATTCCTAAAGTACAGTACAGATCAGAATATGTGGAATGTTGGACGTATACTCATGTAACAAACTTTTAATCTATTACTTTGAGAATTGGATGAAACCAATGTCCTACACTCACACTATGTTAACCTTTTTATGCCTTTGTTCAAATTTCCAGCTTGTAAAAATCTTTTAATAAAAACAAAACATAGAGAAAAGGCATGTGTAAAAGCTTATTCCCACCTTGTCCATTATCATCATCTCCTTGTCATAGTGTTTATTTGTCCAAAACCTGAAAGGCACTTGGAGTGAGATGTACTATTTTCATTGTGGACATAACAAATCAAATTTCTTATTTCATCAAATTTGAAAGTAGGAAAATAATATGTACAAATATATAATGTATGTTTTATAAGGAAATTAAACTTCTTAAAATACAAAATTGTAAACTAGAGTTGCAATCACTCATAGAAGCGTACCACAGAGGGTAATAATCCCTTTATGCTAATCCACAGTGAATGTGGCCCATAGTGCACTACTGGTTTGTTTTTATTGGTCCTGCTTAGCGTATAGTGTGCATGTTTTCGCTTGTGTGTGTTACGATGTGTGAGCATTGCAAAACCAGAGTTCGTCATAATGTGCGTGTGATGGTGCTGAAATCTCTACATATCAGCTGCTTAGTAAAGTCATTAAACAAGTCTCTCTGGTTGTATGGGCATATGATTGGCGACTGAAAGTGTAAAAAAGAAGCAAGCATCAGCAATACATTTCAATCACTGCAGCTGCACAGAAACAACAAGAGGCAATGGTGTCCAAACCATAAGGATTTTATTAGCAATTCAGTCAAAGTTACAACTTCAATTAAATTAGCAGTAATTAGTCAATTTATAGTATAAGTGTATATATTCAAATGATCATGCATTCTGAATTTGTATATTATGAGGAAAACTATGCAAAACATAACGTACAGAAGGCAAAATATAAGATGCATTTTCTATAAAGGAGCTTCCCTATTCTAAATAAAGCATTGAAAGTGGCAAGGAGATTTCTAGGAGAAAGGTGTCAGCATCAGATGAACCAAGTTTAAGGTTCAGGGTATATACACAGGTGCTCAAGCATAAAGCTCAACATCCCGGACAGGGGAAATCAGCATAGTTGCGAAAAGGTGTTCACTCAGCGAAATCAAGACATGATCTGATATAACTATTCTAAGGAACAGACAATTAATACATAGAAGAAAGTTCTGGAAGCCTCTTCACATTGGTTCCCACCAAACGGTCCAATCAGAAGATGTTGCTCTCTGGGAGTTCGTAGACTCCCTTGTTTCCCAACGCTGGACAAAGAAACACACTTCTGTGCAGCCTTGAAGTTAGCAACAGTACAGGAGGATCTCTCACATCCACAGCCAAATTCTAATTATCCTTAGCTGTCTAACGGTTTCGAAACAATAACAATGAGGCTTGTCTAACTAATGAGCGTTTTAATAAGACCTCAGCAGAAAGAAAAAGTATGTGAAACTTACAGAGCATTTTTATAAATGAGCACTTTGTGTGACTTGGGACTAGTTACGAGCTAGGTCAACTTTAAAACAAAATGGCTACTAAACAAGTGCAGTAACATGAGCAAACAAATTCATTACATTTTGGATATTTATGTGTGGATCTTACTATTAGTAAAAACAGCCACCTACTTTTATTCAATTAATACAGCATACACAGAATAATATGGTTATCATATAACATGCGGATGTAGCCTTACGGCTAGAGCATTCTACCTCGAAGCTGGGGAACCGGGTTCGAGTCTCGGCAGGGACGCTCAACATCCTGTGATTCTGGGCAAATCACTTAGGGGCATATTACCTAGGATTTGCGATAATTATCGCAAAGCGCGCTTAGCGCTGTTTTTTTTATCGCTGGATTTGATCGCGGAGATAACGCGTTATTATCAACGCTTATCTCCAAGGTGATAAAAAATCCAGCGATAGCGGCGAAACCCAGCAATAGCGCGAGAAATCCAGCGATAAAATCACTGCGCTAATGAAAAGCTCGCTAATAGGCAGGTGAGGACTTAACCTTACAATCCACCTCCCATTGACAGGTGTTAAATTCCAGCGATAATCGCGGTTAGCGCGACTTTTTTTATCGCTTCGCGGGCATTGCTAATAGGGGGAAGTTGTGTTTGCGACTGTTTCCAGTCGCTTTTAGTTGGGAACGCCTACTTTGCATGTCATTAGCGATAATTATCGCTGACATGCAAAGTGGCACCAAAACGGTCGCTTTCGCCATAAAGCTGTCGCTAACAGCTGTTAGCGACAGCTTGCTAATAGGGCGATAGAAATATTGCCGCTTTAGTGGCAAAAAGTGCCGCTAAAGCGGCGATACCGCCCTTGCTAATATGCCCCTCAATCTCCCCGCGCCTAACGAAAATATGAATGTGTCCATCTGTAACGAAACTGGTGCTTATGTAAAGCGCTCTGATACCTGATATCTTCGGGTCGAGTTCACGCTATATAAAACTGTGAAAAAAAATATATATATGCTGTATATGTGCATGAGGAGCTAGATTGTGCTGCACCACGTGTGTATGTTTATTTGTACTGCACATTTTTAGTGGGCTAGATCACTGTGTGTGCGCATGTGGTGTGCTGTCAGTGTGCTTCTGTCTGCACCTAGACTGAGCATGATGTAAGGTGTACATGCTACTGGCATGTTTTTACCCTAAATATGTGTTATTAGTGTGATTATACTGATCCTCAAGGTGCATGCATGAGGAAGGAAGGTGATGAGACTGGTTTTTCCTGACCTTGCTTCCTGTAAGGGGGTGTATTTATATTTTGCTACTGCTGCTTGTTGTATGGGCTATTTCCTGTGTGTTGTGTGTCAATCAATCAATCAATCAGTGTTCTTATCAAAGCACGACTACTCAGCCGTGAGGGTCTCAAGGCACTGAGTGGGGAGGTGGGGGTGGATCTGCGGTTTGATCGAAGAGCCAGGTCTTGAGGTCCTTCATGAATTGCGGAAGCAATGGTAATTGCCTGAGGTGCAGAGGCAGGGAGCTCCAGGTCTTTGCAGCAAGGTAGTAGAAGGATTGTCGGGCTGTGTGGGTGGGGGGGGAGTAGGAGGTTTAGGGCCAGGCGATCACGCCTCAAGATGGTGCCTGGGATTGAGCGGACTCGCGCCTGATCATAGTAGAGCGGGGGCCGCGACATAGGGAGCGGGCCCCCGGGAAACTACTCCTGACCGTGTGGCAATCGACCTTCTGCTGCCGCGACGAAAATCCAACAATTGGACCCCTGACCCGGACCCTTACAGCGCTGCTCCCGCTCCTACCGCACTCTGAACACCCAAATCCCTGACGCCGAGTCCCTGCTTGGGCTCTCAGAGCGGGCGATCCCGTTCAAATTGGGTTCTTTGTGGTAAAGTAAATTCTATCTAAAATCTACCTCTTATAAGGGAAAAGCACCTTTGCGGCAGTTTGAATGATGCTGGAAGTTGCGAAGGTAATTATCGATGCAGCCTGACCCCAAGATGGTGGCCGTTCGATGGGATACGGCGAACGCCTCTACCTTCGCCTAGGTGAGCGACGGGGGATTGGGCGCGCCGCGGGGAGCAGCATCATAGTCCCTGATGAGTAGTGGCAAGGAGAGGGTGATTTCAGCCAAGAAAACGGGGCACCTCTACCCCAGCGTGTCCCACAGAAAGAAACCTCACTGGAGCGGGTAGCCTGATTCCAACATGGCACCCGCTTTGGACAAAAATAACTGTACGGACAGCATCCAGGGTTAAGGAGGCATTTTGAGCAGTTGTGTAGGAGTTGACCGCTGTGATGACCTAGGCATTGTAGAAGGGAGGGCCCATGCCTGACCCTGAAATGGTACTGGCATGACTCGAGGGAGGGCATCTACAGTTATTCTACCTCCAAAGAGACCCAAGTAAGCCCTTTCTGGCTTTCTTACTTTGCCTAATGCTATCAAACCCTTTCACCTCACCAACCTCTGTCCTGCCTCAGATGCCTGACCTTAATATGGCGGACCTACCTGCAATCGTCCACCACCAAATTGGCCTCCACCCACCTCCTTTTCGCTCCACAGATCTGCAGCAAAGAGAGAAGCCCCTCCAACCTCCCCATAGTGCTGGATGCCCACGTATATCTAGGGCTTCCTTCTAAGCCCCAATATAAGTCCTTGGGGCCACTATTTACTCGAAACTAAGGTTGATGGGTGCCTGACCCTTACATGGCCGCCAGTGATGACTTTCTTTTCCCCGAGCTGAACTTTTCCTTACACAACCCTACCTGGACTGTGCCTGACCTCAAGATGGCATCTGGATTTCATTCGGACCATGGCTTCTCACTCACCCCCCGCGCTAATCTGACAGCCTCTGAGTACACCTGATCACTATCCTGACAGTGGAGTCCGAGCATTATGTCCGACGCCCGGTGGAGCTGCTCTGTTCAGCTATTGAGGAGATCGGCCTTGGTTCATCCCCTTGACCGTCACCTACCCAGCCGGACTTTGGGCACAGTTTTCTCCTCGTCTCCCTGTCTCACCCATTCCCCCTCAACGTTTCTCTGTAACTCTGCTTTCTCCTATCTCCTATCTTTCTATCTATCTATCTATCTATCAGACCAATGCCTATCCTAACAGCGGAGTCTGAGCATTATGTCCGATGCCCGGTGGAGTTGCTCTGTTCAGCTATTGAGGCGATCGGCCTTGGTTTCATCCCCTTGACCGTCACCTGCCCAGCCGGACTTTGGGCACAGTTTTCTCCCTGTCTCCCTGTCTCGCCCATTCCCCTCTCATCGTTTTCTGTAACTCTGCTTTTTCCTTGTCTCCTATCTATCTATCTATCTATCTATCTATCTATCTATCTATCTATCTATCTATCTATCTGACCGATGCCCGATGGAGCTACCTTGAGAGCTATAGGGGTGATTGGCTGTGAATTAGTCCCTTTGGCCGTCACCTACCCAGTCGGCCATTGAGCAGACTTTCCCTTCGTCTCTCATAACACTACCCCCTCTTCCTCTCCCTTCTCACTCCCCCTCTCCCCCTTTCCGCTCTATTTTGCCTCTCCCTCTCGCTCTTAAAGGTGTCGCATATATTTGATGTAATGTGTAATTGTTATCATTGTTGTATCATTGTGGATCCTTATGTAAAGCGCTCTGATACCTACGGGTCTAGCCAGCGCTATATAAAACTCTTAAAATAAAAATAAAATAAAATAAATAAAATAAGGATCTTCCTCCAGCCGTGGTCATGCGGATCTGTGGGATGGTGGCCAAGGCCAGTTGAGCAGAGCGGAGATATCTGGTGGCAGTGTAGAAGGAGAGGTGGTGGTTGAGGTATGCAGGTCCGGAGTAGTGGAGGGCTTTGTAGGTGTGCGTGAGGAGCTTGAAGGTGATTCTTTTGTTGATAGGTAGCCAGTGCAGGCCTCTCAGGTGGCCGGTGATGTGGCTGCGGCGTGGGATGTTCAGGATGAGTCTGTCGGAGGTGTTCTGGATGTTCTGCAGTTGCTTTTGGAGTTTCTGTGTGGTGCCGGCGTAGAGTGTGTTACCATAGTTGAGTCTGCTGCTGTCAAGTGCGTGTGTGACCATTTTCCTGGCCTCAGTGGGGATCCACTTGAAGATCTTACGTAGCAGGCGGAGCGTGTGGAAGCAGGAGGATGACACAGCGCTGATTTGGCAGTTCATTGAGAGCGAGGAGTCCAGAATGATGCTGAGGTTTCGTGCGTGGTCTGTGGTCTGTGGGTGTGGGGGGGTTGTGAGTGTTGCAGGCCACCAGGAGTCATCCCAGGCGGAGGCGGTGGAGCCCAGGATGAGGACTTTGGTCTTGTCTGAGTTAAGCAGTTGTCCTTCATCCAGGTGGCAACTGCCTTCATCCCATTGTGGAAGTTGCTTGGTATTGGTATACTTTTATTCCCCCTGTTCAGAGTATATGTACATTTTTATTATGTAAGAAAGTCTATATTTCTGGTGTTGTTCTGTGTAAGGTCTAGGGGAGTGACTCATTATGGTTTTGGTGGTTCTGCTTTGCAAATCTGTGGTTTGTTTGTCTAACTAGTCTTGCTGGTCCTCTTGATTTAGTGATCATAATGAGCCCACTACAATCAGGTGCAAATTGCAACTTGATTGCGACTTCGCTAAGGTCGTAAATTAGTGGGTGCACAACTAGTGTCCAATTATGAGAAAATGTGCAATAATGGCCAAATAATGCATGGTTCCCCCCCATTTAAGGATAGGCAAGCAGGACATAGGTGCTGTTTGCTCACAAGATTTGTTCAAGGTTTCACCATTCGCAAAGGAGCAAACACCCCCCAATTTGATCACACACTATAACCCCATTTTGGGTGCAAACAGAAGTGGCAACACTGTAAATCTGTTAATTGAATTACCACTACTGATAATTGTTCCATTAACACAAATTTATAATTAAAAGGAGATTAACACATGTAAGAAGTGTTTTTGTTCTTTTTTTTAAAAAGATGCAGCATTAGCACATGCTTGTTGCTGATCATAGTACAGACCTGCCAAGTATCACGCATCAGGAGTTAGGCTAACGCATTTTAGTGCTGTTGTCCGCATCTCCTCACTAAAATGCATTAGTCACACATCTCACTGCTCCCGGCCACCACCCCATAGCGCACTCTAGTATGAGGAGCTGCAGCTCTACGAGCGCGCGGACAGCACATACGCTGTGCTACTTGTGAAGTTCGCAGCGTGCTGGTCTTTCTTGTTTATTTGTATTTAGAACATCCGCCAGTGATTTGTTACGGGCGCGCCACAGGGAATGAATTTCCATAATCACTCAAAAAGACTCAAGCTCAGGTAGAGTCCGGGATCTGTGAGCGTACCAAGTGGTTTCCTGAGTGTCCGCACCACGCGGCCACCTAGATAAACAATTTAATTTGAACCGGCAGTGGTCCTTATGTGGATCCGGGAAGCAGTACTTGCCTGTTGGCGCCTACCCCCACTGTGACCATACAGGTGATTGGCACTGTATCACAAATCAGGCGGCGGGCAGCACCTTTGTTTTTCCTTACAGAGCAGACTCACTGCCACCACAGTCAGTGGTGCCGTTCAATGTTGGATACGTGACCATGCAGGAGGTCGTGCGCTGACAGGCAGGATGGCTTTTTAGGTCTTAAGCCGCCCCTTAGTAGCCCCCCTTCCCCAGTGTTAGAATTGGGGGTCTCTAGTTGGCACAGGTAGGTACTTGTGACAAATAGGGACCCTCGCCTCTAGTCAGGGTAGGGGGGTACACTCCTAAAATAACCCCTGCTCACCCCCTTGGTAGCTTGGCACGAGCAGACAGGCTTATCTCAGAGGCAGTGTGTTAAGCATTTGTGAACACATACAGTAATCCAGTGACAACACTACAGATGGACACCACACAAGTTTTATATCAAAAATAAGTATTCTTTATATAGATTTAACACAAGACCATAAACGACAAACATCCACAATACTGTACTTAAAATGGTAGGTTTAGCTTAGTTCTCTTCAGTTCTTAAAATGCGACACCTTGAGTCAATGTACCTTACGATGCGTCACGTTTCTACAACGAAAGTGTTGCAGAGATAGAGATGCGGCAAAGATCCGGTGAAAAGAAATAAAGACGTCAAGTTCTTCCTGATGCGGCACGCTTCTCCGATGCTGCGCGAAGTCTCGACTCGATGCGTCAGCTGCAGCGGCGACACCCTTGTTCCGTGATGCGACGACAGCGGCTTTGGCGGCGACACTCTTCTCCAACGTTGCGAGACGCTTCCGCTCGATGCGACAACTGCAGCGGCAACACCCTTGTTCCGTGATGCGACGGCAGCAGCTCCGGCGGCGGCACGCTTCTCCGTGGATGCAGGCGCTTCTCTTGATGCGGTGCAATGCGACAGCTACAGCGGCGACATCTACGATGCGACGGCAGCGGCTGCGACGGCGACATGCTTCTTCCTCGTTGCAAGACTCTTCTCCTGATGTGGTGCAATGCGACAGCTACAGCGGCGACATCTACGATGCGACGGCAGCGGCTGAGACACGCTTCTTCGGGGTTGCGGGACGTTTCTCGAGATGCGGTGCAATGCGACAGCTACAGTGGCGTCATCTCCGTGATGCGACGGCAGCGGCTGCGACGGCGACACGCTTCTCCCTCTTGAGTCGCGCTTCCAGCTCCTTGCGACACGCAGTCCCTTCAGAAGGCCCAAACCAGCAGCAGGCACTTCCAAAGGATTCTTGGGGAGCTGGTGGTTGAAGTCTGTTGTCCCTGAGACTTCAGCAGGAGGCAAGCTCTTTTCTCAAGCCCTTGGAGATCCTTCACAAGTTGAATAAAAGTGCACACAAAGTCCTTTCTCCTTCCTTTGGCAGTCAGGCAACCACTGCAGGCAGATCCCTCTAGCTTAGGGATAGTCTTCTCCTCAGTTTCTTCTTGGTTCCGCTCCTCAGCAAAGGTTTCTTCTTGTTTCCCAAAGTGATCTAATTTCCTAGGGGTCTGGGTCCCCTTTTTATACACAGCTTCTCTTTGTTCTCTGAAGGCAGAGAGGCCTTTGCCTAGTCCAAAACCAGTTCTGGTCAGTCGTGGAGCACTTTGTTTTTCTGACTCCTTCTTTCCTTTCAGAATGGGGGGCAGAGTGCTCAGCCGCCCGGCAGGAGGTGGAGCCAGCATTGTGGAAGACAGGCACAGCCCTATTCAGACCCAGGTACAACTCCTCCCTCCACTCTGGATGCAGATCTTTCTATTCAGCCCTGTGCTGACTCACCCTGTCTCCTGTAGCCACCCCAGCCCCTGTCACTCAATCTCCAGACAAGGAATACACAACTCTAGCGGAGGCAGGCTTGGAAGTTTAGGCAAGAAAATACCCACTTTCTAAAAGTGGTATTTTCAAACACAGAATGTTAAAACCAACTTCACTAAAAGATGTATTTTATCATTCTGAGTTCAGGCATACTAAATTCGTTTTTCTACCATGTTCCCTGGGTCAGTTCTGACTATAAGGTGTAATAGTCAGTCTGCCCATTCTGAGCCTATGGGGAGCAGGTAGCCTTGCAATAGTGAAAAACGAAAATGGCTGTAATTCACTATTAGGACATGCCACACACACCAGGGCATGTCCTACCTTGTACTTACAATGCACCCTGCCCTAGGGCCTACTTTAGGGGTGACCAACATGCAGTAAAGGGAAGGTTTAGGGACTGGTAAGTGGGTGTACTCACCAAGTCGACATGGTAGCCCTAGGCTGCACACAGGCTCTGCAATGGCAGGCCTGAGGCACATTTTGCAAGCCGCTTCTGTGGGTGGCACAACCAGTGCTGCAAGCCCACCAGCGGCATTGGATTTACAAGCCCTGGGCACACTCGGTGCACTGTACTAGGGACTAACAAGTAAACCAATCATCCAATCATGGAGTCACTAATCCATCACACAATTTATCATGGGGAGAGCATATGCACTTTAGCACTGATCAGCAGTGGTAAAGTGCCCAGAGTCATAAAACTGCCAACAACAGGTCAAAAAAAATATAGGAGGAAGGCAAAAAGTTTAGGGATGACCATGCAAAAAGGGCCAAGTCCAACACCCAGGTACTGACAGACAGCGGGGCTGCCATACGGCCCAATTGAAAACAATATTGATCTGACCTTTCATCTGGATTCACGTGTATTGGGGGGGGTGCTGAGGTCATGAGTGAGGCCCTTGTGTCCAGTTACATTGGGTACTGTCTTTAAAAGACAGCTGCGCTGACCTTTGACTGGACGGAGGGAACCGCATGGCGCAAATTGCGACGGAGTCTTTGATACTCAACTGTGCTTCAAGTCGACAGACTTGCAGCATTATACCTCACCTACTGCCCAGCCTTCACTTGTGTTCAAGGGTGGGGGCTGATGGAGCGAAAGGCTCATTTCATTTGTAGGAGTGCATCATAATCACGTGTAGAGCGCTCCCATAAATAATCTTGTATTGTGTGAACGTGAGGTGTTAGAATTGTGAAATGTATTAATGTAACTACATGACATATTTTAGGTTACTGACAAATAGTATGTAGAATTAACTTAGGAAATGAATGTAATTAGCAGAAAACGTTAACCTGAAGAACTCGTGTTTTGAAGTCTGATACTACTCATGGACTAAATGTGTTTATTAATAATAATATTTCAATAAGTAGGTAAATGTAGTAGTCGAAATGTAATATAGCTATGCACTTTTGTAATGCTTAAGTGATGTTCTTATGTTAGCCAAAGCTGTAGGCCTGAAATGCAAGCCCTGACTTTAGAATTAATTTAGAATTAATGTTCTGAATTTCATGTGCACTGTGGAAGCTGTTCTTTCTCACGTTTTGCATTGCAGGTGGAGAAGCATTCTTGTAGAAAAGTAATGTCATTGTTTTAGCAGCTAGGCAGAAGGAGAGAAGAAGTTACAGTCACATGGCTTGGAGGTGATAAAGATCGACATTGGTTTTACACGGGAGAAGGCTTGGGAAACAAGGACGAATTGTTGCAAAGGATGTACATGGAGAACACCATGGAAAAGTATGCTCATGACTGTACTTATTGTGGAATATGTGTACGCTGTGCATCATGGGAAAGCTACCGGTGGATAATTGATTGTTGAGTTAGGGAAAGTGCCCACTTCTTTCTTGCCTTCAGAGAGGGAGCATCTCAGAATGAGCTCTTTCTCTTGCGATAGTGGCTTCATGCTGCTTGACCCATTTGGTGGGGGAGAGAATTCTTAGGAAGACTCCACGTACTGACACCTTTCCTACTCATTCAAAATGTTTATGTAGGGATGTCATCATAGGGATTAACTAGGCATAGATTTAATGCTCTTCATTCAACAACCCTCGATGCAGGGAAATTGGGACTCTTGCTTCTTGATCATCTTTATTCTACTTCTTAAATGAATAGTTTTGCTCATGTTGCACTGTTTAACCAGGATGCGTAGATTTGGCTTTATGCTAATTCCTTTGTATTTTTATACCCTCGCGTTGCGGTGTCTCTATGTTCAGTTATTCTTGGCCTTGTAATAAATTAACTAACCTTACTCAGTTGTCCTTGGTTATTATGTATCAAGAAGTGATGCTATTAAATTGATTGTGCATTGTGGATGTTCTTCCCTTTACACTTCCATACTGCTAAAAAGATTAATCGGAGTGTGTCTCTAGAAAAGTCCAGAACGAATTTATGTAGCCCCTTTCAGTTGGTAGCAGAGTAGGATGTTTAGTACATGAAGTAAAGGGAGAATCTAGAAGTGGTGGAACCTAGAACCCTAAGGCCCCTGAATCAGAGCCCAATGATCGAGAACGGAAGAAAACGGAATCCGGCGAAGACTGACAGAGTTTGACAGTGCAGCGAGATCAGTGGTGGAAGCAGGAGTGAGTATTAATAGGGTGTGTGTAGAATGTTAGATTGCGGCAATGGTTTGGTTGTGTGATATCTTGCAGAGTTGAAGTGAGAGTCGAGTAAATGTGGTTTCGGGTCTGACGTGGCCCTAGGATTAAGATTTGATTTGCAGGTCCCGAAGTGGCCTAAGATCCCTTGATATTAAAAGGTGTAGAAGACACCGAGATTTTGATTGTCTGACCGAAGAGTTGTCGTGAGAAGTCATCGGCAGTTCCACCTAAGACAGCGAACTTTGTGTGAATGGGACGCATGGGAATTGTTTAGTGGACCTTGTGTACAGGGGTTAACTATACCGATTCGGGTGACCCGCCCTTGTCGAGGGTTATTGTGTGTGAATGCTCTTGAGTGAATGAATTCTATTGATCTTTTAGAATGGCAGACAATGAAGGACTTAAGATGATTGTGTGAGTGAATGCGTACAGAGAAATTGTGAAGGAGGGTGAGCCACTGTGAGGAGCAAAAGTGACGTTGGATTGTGCAGTGCTGCAATAGGTTGTTTGGTGTAACGCCATGCTGGTATTGGTTGGTGGTTATCGGGAATTCTGTGACTGAAAAGGATTGTTTTGCCGTAATTAATTGAACAAATATTGCATTTTTGAGGGGAAAGTTCTGAAGGTGTCAGAAATCATGCAATGCTTCAGGGTGTTACGGGATCTATTTCGAGGTTATGAAGGGGTTGTTACTCGAGTGGGCGAAGAGGCGCCACCCGAGGATACTCCAGCACACTACGTGGCAACAAAGGTTGGGCTCTATACTATAATTTGGCTCCAAAATTGGCACAAAATCTCTGAAAAAGAAGGGGAATTGTCATTTCCATGCTTTGGCACATTCAGGCTAGCGGTATTGAATCAACTTAGGGGGATGATGTTTGAGATGCAACCTTTACCCAGACCCACACAGTTTGAAGCCCTAGATGCATGGATGTGTGCAGCTCATGCTAAGCAAAGAGAGAAATATCAAGGGAGGATAAAGAAAACTATGAAGGAGTATCAAGATGCACAATGGGATGCTAGGCTTAAGAGGTGGAGAGTGGATACCATTGAGGGAGAGAGGTTATACCCGGTGTTGGTAGGGAATGGATATTTACAGGACAGGAAAAGCAGGACAAATGGGAGTGACAGTAGTGATAATGAAGACAGCTTGTTGGATGGGTTGTTAGCTGAGCGTCTGCCACCTTACAGTTTACAACCAGGAGAAGCGGGATGAAGTGCTGATGGCTCTGATAATGTGGGAGGTGTATCAGTCCCAGTGGCTACTGATCCAGGGGTTGTGGGAATGATATCGGGAGGATCAGGGGGGACAGGAGTGTCCGTCTTGGGAGGTATGGGACAGAATGGTACCGCTGCTATTTCGCGGTTGCCGGAAACTTTTACAGTACCGGTCACCACTGAACCTGTCGTTCCTGTTTATGACTCAGGCCCAACAGGAAACCTTAGCCAGAGACAATCCAATCACGTCGAAGGGACTGGTTTGGGAAGAACAAGGAGGGTGAATGGGAGTTGTCCTTCTTTAGTGCCTATGGAATCCAGTACCCCTTTAGCGGCTACTGCCGACCCTACTGGAGCACGGATTGGCTCTAACGCCATAAGACCTATACCTATGGTAAGCACCAGTTCAGATCTGCGAATGTGGGAAACTCCTGTGAGAGGACTGAGTGGCATGTCTCAGGAAGCAAACACAAGTCAGAGAACCCCTGAGAATCAGCACGTTCTAGATGTTGCATACTTAGAGTCATGGCTGAGGAATCATAATAACAGCAAGGAGAGCCAGAATAGTAAGTTGAGTCAGGGTACTATCAAGGCTGCAATGAAGGTGAAGTTAGTGAATGTGGTAAGAATAAAGGCAGAATTGGAGGAGATCATCAGTGGGAGTTTACTTCTAGACAGAATAGAGACCTATGAGCCAGATGAATTGTTGTTTATGGCTAAGGATGTCACCCAGAGGGCAAGATAAGTGCATGTGAAGTTGTCGGATTTGTCTCAGAGGTATGGGGTGGATTTGTCCCGAACAAAGGCATTGCAGGGAAATCACAGGCTTACTTAAAGTGACCCAGAGTTAGAGGAAAAGAGAGTGGCAGGATTGATGATGCATACTTGGGAACTGGTGACAGGAATAAGGGCGTGGAGTATGTTAGATAAGTGGAAGAGAGGTAGTCCGAGAAGATAAGCGTTAGAAAGCCAGCAGGACAGACGCCTCCTCCAGGAGGGGGTACTCAGGGAATATAGGCATATCTGTTATAGGAAGTGCCTAGTGGAGGGTACGTGCATGTTCCCTGGAGTCGGGGTGATCTTGCTGCATTCACAAATGATTTTCCCAGATTAAGAGAGAACCCTGCTGAATGGTAAAAGCAAGTTGATTGCTTTGTTAAGATCTCAAAGGTGTTGTGGATCCATTTAAACACCTTGCTCGGAATTGTAGTTCCTAGTGATCTGTGGTCTGCTTGTGAGATAGCTGTTGAGTGGCCTAGTGCCGAGCCAGAGAGGGACTCACTAACTCATGGTCCTTCGCCATTGGTCATGAAAAAGTACAATCAGGTGATCA
Source organism: Calotriton arnoldi (assembly GCA_963921515.1). Taxonomy (NCBI): domain Eukaryota; kingdom Metazoa; phylum Chordata; class Amphibia; order Caudata; family Salamandridae; genus Calotriton; species Calotriton arnoldi. The sequence goes on from CAWUFW010006587.1 coordinate 32,213, forward strand.
CGTGGTTGTAGTCCAAAATAGCCCCACAGGACATCGATTGGGTCAAGATAGACCAAACGACTGAGCCTAAAGAGTGGTACATGCTTATTACAAACAGCTGTTACAATCCTTCAAGCAATACAGTGGGTTAGATGCGCTTGATCCCAAGGACATGGGACAATTTGTGTTCACGTTTGTGACCGGACTAATGCCAGAGATCAGCCTCATGATCCAACAGCATCTGATCTGCTGGCAAAAGAAATCTGTGGATGAAATCTTACGGTATGCCAGCTATTGCAGTGATGAGGTCAATTCCAAACATCGGAGGATAAAAGAGAAACTGATGCTAGTCCAAATGCGTAATGCCCAGAAAGGAGCGCAGGTGCAGGGGATGATGGGAGTTATAGCTTGTGGTCAGGGAAACACCCAGGAGGTGTACAAGTACAACCAGTTGTAGGATCAACGGGCCAGGGAAGAGGGAGAAGTATCCCCATAGACCCAAAGACAGGAATAGATGTCTCTACCTGAAGAAGTACACTGCATGTCATTTTTGTCCCAAGATCGGGCATTGGAAGCACAAGTGTTGTCTTAATCCTGCAAACCAAGAAGCGGGAGGAGAACTGATACAGATTGCAGAAGGTGCGAATCAGTCACAGACAGTGACCAGACCAAGATTATTCAATGTGGGAGGGAATCATAACCAATTAGTGCAAGTGCCTCAACCTCCAAGAATCCCACAGGCCAATCGGACATATCACCAGATGCCCTTGATGGAGTCTCTGGATGGATTTGATCTGGACCCGTACTTATGACGGTGCCTGAGAGGGGAGGAAGACTGTGCGCTAGTCTTAGAGGTAGACCAGAGTGGACCATACGTAGAAGCAGACGTGGATGGTCATCCCATTACATTCTTGATTGATACTGGTGCTACCCATTCTACTGTGAGATCTGCAGTAGCCCCAAATCTGGCCCTCTCGGGAGAATCAATTCAAGTTGTAGGAGTCTCTAATAGAAGGATGACGAACCCTTTGACGGAAGAGGTACCGGTGAAAATCTGAACCTTTCAGGATAACCATCAGTTCATAGTGTGTGACTCGAGTCCAGTTTGTTTGTTAGGGTGTAATCTGTTGTGCAAACTGAATTGTACCATCTACTGCACACCAAAGGGAATCGAATTGCAAACCAATGGCAAGGACATTGCTTTCAAATTAGTCAACCAGAACCTTTGCACTGCCATGTTTCCTTTACTGACAGTGGAAGCCATGCCGCTGGATCTCAGAGACACTGTCTCTCCAGTTGTGTGGGACTTCTCAGGAGAGGAGATCGGTTTGATTCGAGGAGTTGAGCCAGTCTGCGTACAGATCAAGCCAAATGTAAAATTTCCAAGAACACCCCAGTACAATCTGACCCCAGAAATGGTGGCAGGGATTACACCCGTAATTGAGTCCATGATTGCGCAGGGCATCCTAAAGGAGATCATGGGAATTCCATGCAACTCTACTATTATGGGTTTGCAGAAACCGAGTGGAAAACATCGCACTGTCCAAGACCTCAGGAAAATCAACAGCATAGTGATCCCATGTTGTCCCGTGGTACCGAATCCATCTGTAATCCTTTTTCAGATTCCTTGCGAAGCTGAATGGTTTACGGTGATTGACCTCTGTCAAGCTTTCTTCTCTATTTCATTGCACAAGGGAAGCCAATTTTTTTTTGCTTTCCGTCTGGAAAACCGTGTCTTAAAGTGATGTCGTATCCCTCAAGGGTATACTAAAAGTCCATCCATTTTCAACCAGATCTTGAAAAAGAACCTTGAGAGTCTGATTCTGCCCCAAAACTCAGTACTAGTCCAATACATTGACGACCTTCCCTTTGCGTCCGAGATGCGAGATGCTTGCAGGGACGATACCATTGCCTTACTGAACCACTTGGCTGATAATGGGCATAAGGTGTCTCAGTGTAAGCTTAGTACTGCCTGAATGAAGTACAGTAAATGGGCCATCGAATCGAAAAGGCAAAAGGAAGGTGTCACTAGGAAGAGTGGAGGCGATCATGAAAATGAATCCGCCTAGTACCCAAAAAGAGGTCAGAATATTCTTAGGAATGGTTGGATATTGTCAACAGTGGTTTCCCCACTTTTCCCTGATGGCGAAACCTTTGTAGATGCTGACCCACAAGGATGAGTGCGATCTGGTACCTTAGAATAACGATTGCCTACTTGCCTTCCTGGAGTTGAGAGAGTGCCTGTGCCATGCTCCGGCTTTAGGAATTCCTGATTACAACAAAGCTTTTTCGCTGTTCTGTCATGAGAGGGAAGGTTGTGAAGCAGCTCACATAGGAAGGAATGCGATGGTGAGATTGTTCAGGCAGACTTGGTTCAATCTGAGGTTTCAAGGGATTGCGAAAGCTGTGTGTCATCGATGCGTCACGTGCCAACAAAGGAATGCTGGGAAGAGGACTGTTGTTGCCTTGAGCCACATCGGCAGGTCAGGAGGTCCCTTTAATCGGATCCAAATGGATTTTGTTGAGATGCCTGTGTGTAATGGCCTCCACTCTTTCTGGTGACACCTTCCTTTTGCCTTTTTCGATTCGATGGCCCATTTACTGTACTTCATTCAGGCAGTACTAAGCTTACACTGAGACACCTTATGCCCATTATCAGCCATGTGGTTCAGTAAGGCAATGGTATCGTCCCTGCAAGCATCTCGGACGCAAAGGGAAGGTTGTCAATGTATTGGACTAGTACTGAGTTTTGGGGCAGAATCAGACTCTCAAGGATCTTTTTCAAGATCTGGTTGAAAATGGATAGACTTTCATTATACCCTTGAGGGATACGTACACCACGTTAAGACACGGTTTTCCAGACGGAAAGCAAAAAAAATTGGCTTCCCTTGTGCAATGAAATAGAGAAGAAAGCCTGACAGAGGTCAATCACCGTAAACCATTCAGCTTCGCAAGGAATCTGAAAAAGGATTACAGATGGATTCGGTACCACGGGACAACATGGGATCACTATGCTGTTGATTTTCCTGAGGTCTTGGACAGTGCGATGTTTTCCACTCGGTTTCTGCAAACCCATAATAGTAGAGTTGCATGGAATTCCCATGATCTCCTTTAGGATGCCCTGCGCAATCATGGACTCAATTACGGGTGTAATCCCTGCCACCATTTCTGGGGTCAGATTGTACTGGGGTGTTCTTGGAAATTTTACATTTGGCTTGATCTGTACGCAAACTGGCTCAACTCCTCAAATCAAACCGATCTCCTCTCCTGAGAAGTCCCACACCACTGGAGAGACAGTGTCTCTGAGATCCAGCGGCATGGCTTCCACTGTCAGAAAAGGAAACATGGCAGTGCAAAGGTTCTGGTTGACCAATTTGAAAGCAATGTCCTTGCCATTGGTTTGCAATTCGATTCCCTTTGGTGTGCAGTAGATGGTACAATTCAGTTTGCACAACAGATCACACCCTAACAAACAAACTGGACTCGAGTCACACACTATGAACTGATGGTGATCCTGAAAGGTTCAGATTTTCACCGGTACCTCTTCCGTCAAAGGGTTCGACATCCTTCTATTAGAGACTCCTACAACTTGAATTGATTCTCCAGAGAGGGCCAGATTTGGGGCTACTGCAGATCTCACAGTAGAATGGGTAGCACCAGTATCAATCAAGAATGTAATGGGATGACCAACCACGTCTGCCTCTACGTATGGTCCACTCTGGTCTACCTCTAAGACTAGCGCACAGTCTTCCTCCCCTCTCAGGCACCGTCATAAGGACGGGTCCAGATCAAATCCATCCAGAGGCTCCATCAAGGGCATCTGGTGATATGTCCGATTGGCCTGTGGGATTCTTGGAGGTTGAGGCACTTGCACTAATTGGTTATGATTCCCTCCCACATTGAATAATCTTGGTCTGGTCACTGTCTGTAACTGATTCGCACCTTCTGCAATCTGTATGAGTTCTCCTCCCGCTTCTTGGTTTGCAGGATTAAGACAACACTTGTGCTTCCAATGCCCGATCTTGGGACAAAAATGACATGCAGTGTACTTCTTCAGGTAGAGACATCTTTTCCTGTCTTCGGGTCTATGGGGATACTTCTCCCTCTTCCCTGGCCCGTTGATCCGACAACTGATTGTACTTGTACACCTCCTGGGTGTTTCCCTGACCACAAGCTATAGCTCGCTATTTAGGAATTGTACATGGCCCTGTGACATTTTGATTGCGCAAACGGGTCACAAACCCGTTTGCGCATGCAAAATAGGGTTGTATATCTGGCCCTAGGTCACTTCAAAGATGTTGAAGTGCACACTGTAGACAACCTCGATTTTAAGGTACCATTGATTTGCTCCACCATTCCTGAGGCGTCTGGCCTGTAGCTACAATGTAGTTTCTGATCCACATTCAGAGCTGTGCACAGTAACTTCATGACTTCGTTATGGAAATGTGTGCCTCTATCCGACTCCAATGTAGTTGGAAATCCGAATCTAGGAATGAGTTCCATCAATAACAACTTAGCTACCGAGAGGCTATCACATCTCCTAGTCCGGTTGGCCTCGACCCATCGAGAAAAGATGCACATGACAACCAGAATGTACCTCAAACCATTACACACAGGCATCTCAACAAAATCCATTTGGATCCGGTTAAAGGGACCTCCTGACCTGCCGATGTGGCTCAAGGCAACAACAGTCCTCTTCCCAGCATTCATTTGTCGGCATGTGACGCATCGATGACACACAGCTTTCGCAATCCCTTGAAACCTCAGATTGAACCAAGTCTGCCTGAACAATCTCACCATCGCATTCTTTCCTATATGAGCTGCTCCATGAATTAGCCATGCCATTGGATGCAACAAACAATCGGGTAATACTGCCCTGCCATCAGCTGACACCCAAATGTCGTCCTTCCCTTTCTCACTTCCTGCTCTGATCCAACCCGCCTGTTCCTCCTCTGTGACCCCTTTTGCAAACGCTTCACTTCATCCCATGTGTCAGCAGCTGCCAGCATCATATTGAGTTCGGTCTTCTCTGCACTCTCGCCAGTTTATTCCCCATTGAAAACACATGCATGAAAGGCACAGTAGCGTGCGCCTTCATCAGCATACCGATTGCAGTAGTTACAAAATCATTCCCTTTTCCATGGGCTGCACACTTGATGACAGCCATTTTGCTTGCCAATTATAATGCTTCCAACAGTTGTCTCACATACTCCCCGTTTCTTAAGGGAGACCTAGATTACGTTAGGAACCCTCTCTGCGAATATGGCTGTCCGAAATCATGAACCACACCAAAACCATATTGGCTATCGGTATAGATCGTGACTCGGATTTGTTCAGAGACGCAACATGCATGTGTCAAGGCAATGATTTCAGCCACTTGTGTGGAGTGTACTCCCTGGAACCAAGCAGCTTCCACCACTCCAGAAATGGTGCAGACCGCAAACGCTGCTCTCAGATTTCCTTCATTGTCTCTTAAGCATGAACAGCATCAACAAAGAGGACTTGATCAGGATCAAACAATGGCTCATTGACAATGTCAGGTCTTAGTTTTGTACACAGTTCAGTGGCATCCAGGCAGTCATGGTCTTAGAGATTGGGTTCTCATCAGAAAGCGCGTGAGAAAAAACTGTCTTGATTCTCGTTGGTGTGGCCCATACTAAGTGATACTGGTGTACAACTGCTGTAAAGTGTGGCGGAGTGCCGAATTCGGTCCATGACTCTCGCACCCGACAGGTTTTAGGTCCCTCTGATGAAACAGCTCCTCTCCCAGAAGAATTTCCAGCCGTGACCAAGAGGTCACGGGAGGGGACACGCCAAGCTGTAGAGGTACCTGAAGAGGCTGGATACCCATCAGGTTGATCTGAGGGGGGTCAAGCTACACAAGACCCTGGCATAGACTCTGAGGTAGACTGTACCGTTGCGAGTGACAGAGAGTCTGACTCAGTAGAGGCTGGTGTGACAAGTGATCATGTGCAGTTAAGGAAGAAAGATGCTGCAGGTGAGTCCTGGCCTGTGAGACAGAGAAGAAAGAACCTGAGACTCATATCTGAAAGAGAGCTTGCACCAATAAGTGAATCTTCAGAGTCCGATCTAACTGAGACCGAGCAGAACGCAGAAAGTGCTAGAAGATCCAGAAGAGCTTGAGTGCCTTGTCGGAGATATTCCTCTCTCGAGTGGACTTATCTGGTCACAAAAACCGGGGAGAGCGAGGCCCGAAGTTTCGGTGCTGGTTGTTGAGATATTGCTGAGAGTTCCTGGGATTTAAGCAAATGCACTTCTGTCATTGACTGTTCCTTTTCCACCAAGGCTAAGTGGCTTACGGGCTCCGATTTTGGAAGGCGTGGAATTTCCAAGCTTTGAAGCACAGAGATTGCAGCATTGAGAGCTGAACTGTTACAATGAGTTATTGAGGACATTGACTCTGATTTGAGAAGGGATGTGAACTGAATTTTGAACTGTAAATAAATTGTTAAAGAAGATAACGTCGGCCCGAGTGGAAGAAGAATAAATGTAGGGACTCTGTCTAGGAGAAGAAGAAGAAGAAAGAGGGCTAGGGAGGTCTTCTGAGCTGTGTAAATACTGTAAAAAACAGAGACTGTTGAAAAGAACTTTCAAAAGTTGCACAAGAATTTTGTCATACGTGGAGAGAGGAGGAGAAAAGAGACTCTGTGTGCTATTCATCTCTTTGAACTGTGATTTGAGCTACTCTAAAATGCAGTCTGGAAATTTGAATTGTAGGCACAAATGTATTGGAGGCGCACTCATCATAGGGGGGATTGTAGTAATAGCTGTAGTCAACATAGAGTAAATTTTAAGTTCACCCAAATGCGAGGAGCATGGGGTGGGGGTGCACGGGACATCCACACCTACTTCTGCTGCTTAAAAGAATGGTACACTAGGATCTGAGAAAGGCTTAATAGAGCAAACAAATTGTTTCCTTCATGTAGACCTGTCCAAGGGAGATTATAAATTAAATGCTTATGCTAGGTTGCTGTATGAGTATGTAGACAACTATGGAAGTTAGAGATTGCTATGTGTGCATGCAATTACCCGCATCAGTTGAAGAAGGAATCACTTACCATCACCTGACCTTGACTTATGGCATTAGTTATAGTTTACTCCTTAGTATGTTTTATGGAAAGGGTCATTATGAATACTACTTCTCAAATTATGACGTGGTACTTTCAGAAGTAGCTGTATATAAACATTTGAATAAGTGCGATGCCCAAAGGAGAGTAGAAAGAATGGAAAATTATTTCGCACCAATTGTAACATTAAACACTGCTTATGCACATAGACATAACTTAACTTGCATACTAACAGATATAGAAAAGAAATTTATAGATCAGGTAGAAGATAGACGTATGGGATTAGTTAACACTGTCGATAACAAGGACAAGGATTCTGATTGGACCAAGGAGGAGTTAGCTAATAAGGCTAACACAAGGTCTGGTCCTATAGCTTTGGACTGGCAACAGAGAGGCAAGCTTTACATACGACAAGTTGTGAGTAGTTACAATTCACTATTTGTGGGACAGAGTGTATGTGATCATATCTTCTTAGTCAACGGTCCTTGGAAGACGTTTTTGCAAGAGTCTGTTCGATTGGTACCAGGAGCATATTTTGTGTGTGGGAAAAATGCGTATGTATGGTTGCCGAGCAAATGGTATGGTACTTGTTACTTGGTGGTTGGGTTTCAGAACATATACCATGGGGATGATTTGGAAAGTTCTGAAGGAAGATCGAACAGCAGGGAAAACCATTGACTGAGTGTTGGAGAGGTTGTGGGAGATATATTTGGAGTGATAATACCTAGTTTGGAAGTAGTGTTGACTGGTATCAAGATTAGAAGGCTGTCTACCATAGTGGATAAGTTATCTGTTAACACGGCTCAGTCTTTGCTACTCATTGATCAAGAGATGGTCTCTATACAGGCGATGGTGATGCAGAACCATCTTGCATTAGATGTGCTACTTGCAAAAGAGGGCGGAGTCTGTCGGATGCTGATGGTCCAACAGTGTTGTAGTTATAACCCTGATAGAAGTGAAGATCTGAGGGGATATGTTAGTGATATCACTGATATACATCATGAAATACAGGATTTGGCAGCTGAATGAGTTTGGGACAAGATTGATAAAGGATTTGCGGCAGTTGGAAAGTGGTTTGCAAATCTGGGAACTGGAATCTTTGGATACATCCTAAAATCAATAATGATTGTTATATAATCTGTATCATTGTCTTGGTTGGGATGATAGGGGCATATAAATGGCACAAAGTGAGGCAGTTGGAGAACTCCTTAAGAGAAAGAGAGAGAAGGATGCAAAGACTGCAGGACAATTACTATGGGAGTTTGAAGCGAATGGAGGAGTTCAGGCAGAGAAGGCTTGCAACGTAATCTGTTTACATCGGTCTACTCTAGAAGGTGTTTTGAAGACTTTTGTGATGACTCAACGTCATCAAAGGGGGAACTGATGGAGCAGAAGGCTAATTTCATTTGTAGGGGTACATCATAATCATGTGTAGAGCGCACCCACATATAATCTTGTATTGTGTAAACGTGAGATATTTTAGGTTACTGACAAATAGTATGATTAACGTAGGAAATTAAATGTAATTAGCAGAAAACATTAACCTGAAGAACTTGTGTTGTGAAGACTGATACTACTCATGTACTAAATGTGTTTATTAATGATAATATTTCCATAAGTAGGTAAATGTATTGTCGAAATGTAATATAGCTATGCGCATTCATAAGTCTTAAGTGATGTTCTTATGTTAGCTGAAGCTGTAGGCCTGAAATGCAAGACCTGAAAACTCTCGCTTTAGAATTCATGTTCTGAATTTCATATGCACTGTGGAAGCTGTTCTTTCTCACATTTTGCATTACTAGTGGAGAAGCATTCTTGTAGAAAAGTATTGTCATTGTTTTAGCAGCTAGGCAGAAGGAGAGAAGAAGTTATAGTTACATGGCTTAGAGGTGATAAAGAATTTTGGGGCATATTATCAAGCGGCAGCGATAATTATCGCTGGCCGCTGTTAGCGAGATTTTTTTATCGCCGGCTATCGCTGGCAATTATTGCCATGCCATCGCTGTATTAACAACGCATAGCGCAATGGCGATAATTTGATAGCGGTGTTTTCCATGGAACATCGCTGGTTTTCCAGCGATGTTCCATGGAAAACGGCGATAACCTTGCTGATACGACCCTGTGGTCGTATCAGCATAATCCACCCCCATTGTTAGGTATAGGTAAGTCTGCATTTTTGCAGACATTAGTTTTTGGCAAAAACCGCGGTTCTCGCCAAAAACTAACGTCTGCAAAAATGCATGGGCCTCCTTGTAAATATCGCGATGTACATTTCGCGATATTTAACAAGGTAGTCCGTCAGGGGTACGCCCAGTGACGCCCACTTTGCATCTCATTAGAGATGCGAAGTTAGGCGTGCTGGAAACGGGCGCTAAGTCAAGGAAACACGCGCTAGCGTGTCCTTGATGATATTGCAATAAAATTATCGCCGCTTTTCGCACGAAAACGGACGCTAAAGCGGCGATAATCTTATCGCCAGCCCTTGTTAATATGCCCCGAAATTGGTTTCACACGGGAGAAGGCTTGGGAATCAAGGACGAATTGTTGCAAAGGATGTACATGGAGAACACCATGGAAAAGTACGCTCATGACTGTACTCATTGTGGAATATGTGTACGCTGTGCATCATGGGAAAGCTACCTGTGGATAATTGATTGTTGGAGTTAGGGAAAGTGCCCACTTCTTTCTTGCCATCAGAGAGGGAGCATCTCAGAATGAGCTCTTTCTCTTGCGATAGTGGCTTCATGCTGCTTGACCCATTTGGTGGTGGAGAGACTTCTTGGAAAGACTCCACGTACTGACACCTTTCCTCCTCATTCGAAATGTTTATGTAGGGATGTCATCTTAGCGATTGAGTAGGGATAGACTTAATGCTCTTCATTCAACAACCCTCGATGCAGGGAATTTTGGACTCTTGCTTCTTGATCATCTGTAGTCTACTTTTTGAATTAATAGTTTTGTTCATGTTGCACCTTAAACCTGGATGCGTAGATTTGGCCTTGTGTTGAGGTGTCTCTATGTTCAGTTATTCTTTGCCTTGTAACAAATTAACTAACCTTACTCAGTTGTTCTTGGTTATTATGCATCAAGAAGTGATGCTATTAAATTGATTGTGCATTGCTGATGTTCTCCCCTTTACACTTCCATGCTGCTAAAAAGATTCATCAGAGTGTGTCTTTAGAAAAGTCCAGAATGAATTTATTTGGCCCCTTTCAGGGCACAGACACAATTGTGTATGTTCCAAGCGTGCGCTGCACAGCCGGCTTTAAAAAGCACAGCTCAGTTGACTAGCCTGTAACTATTGGCAGCGACGGACTGCAGTGAGTTCAGACACTGTTGACTGCACTCACATGCAGTAGTTCTAAAGGCCCCTGAGAGTCTCAGAGTTACCAGTGTGACGCGGTCCTCTAGCCAGTTTTGAGGCAGATAGCAGACAAAAGCCGTACTTTGGCTGAGAGCAGAGACTTCCAAGTATGTTTTTTTTTAAACTGTGACTTTGGATCCACGGCCACTGATGTATGTGTGTGTTTAGTTAGACAGTGGTTCAGGTCCAGGAGGGGCACTGAATAAGAGCATCATGGAAGACAGTTCTTATTCCAGTGAAATGTGTTTTGGGTGAGCGAGTTCTTTTATATTCAGTTCCAGCTGAGCCCATCTCAATGCCTCAAGCCATCATCTATGCTTTTGTCCAAGTGTCATACTGGCTGGTGGATAGGCGCAGCTTAACATCCTAATGCCAGTGCCATTAAAAAAAATCAGCTTTTCACTTCACAAATATTTAGTCTGCTTTTGAGTTTCCATAATCTATTCATGACCTAAATGAGTACCTCCCACTGTCAGCTTTCCAACACAGCCGTGCTTACTGCTCATGTCGCCGGCGGCAGTCTCAGTCTGCCAGTCACTCAAATGATTATAATTAAATTATGAACATCTTCCAGACCACTTTGTCTATTTTCCACAATTTTGGCTAGAGTCTGATAAATGAACTCATAAAAATTATTTCTTTATGCTTTGCAGGAGTTACCTTAGAGTTTCTCGTTGCTCAAATGGGAGTCATTTATGATATTTATATGTTTCCCCTTTATTGCTTGATTTTGCTCGTAAGTTTCACTCATAGTCGTTGAAATGTCACTCATAATTACACTGAAATTATGAAGATGTCACACATAGCAGTCTGAAACCTTGGCAGCTATGCTGGGTTTTAATTGGCTATAATTTGAAGTGTAGAGAATTTATATTACTGTATGTTGGTGCAGCAATACCACTTTTCGTTAAATAAACAAATCACACATTAAGGAAGTTGTTTTACATCTCCAATAGATATCTAAATGTTGGCCTTAAATGTCGATAGGTGTGTTTAAGAGTAATTATAGTCTTGCTTGTGAAGGTGAGCGGTGTGCTGTGCGGTGTGTGAACGATTTGTTGATGCATTTTGCAGAGCCTGTTTGGACTACGGAGGTTGGTGTGTGCGACAGGCATATTTTTGTTAGCCCTTCTCAGTGTTTGCACACGCCTGCACATTTTTGGTTCCAAGGTCAGAGCGCACTCCAGCTGCTGGGCCTTCCCTCTCAACAGGCTGCACGCGCATTCCTGGAGGCCGAGGAAGGAAGCGGCGCGTGCTGCTCTGCACGTAAGCACTCAGATAATGACTGGAGGGTGGAGCTGAGGCCTCGGGGTGTTAGTGGAGGAGGGGAGTCAGGGGTCGGCTGAGATCGAGGGGTCAGTGCCAAGGGGACCTTCTTTGCACACAGCTGAAACGTTTAAGGCTTCCCGGGCAGGGTTTGTTTGGAAACCTCTCTCTTTTAACCTTCTCTGCAACAGGTCCCAAGTAATGTTTACTTAGTTGGGGTTTGTATGAGTTAAATTATGAAAATGCACTAATAGAGTCCGAAAATTGTCAGGTGTCGATCGTTAAGACGAATGTACTAGTTTCCCTAAAATGCACTCAAACACACAGCGTGAGGAATTGCAAATATATTAGCTCGAAACTTAACTTTCTAAACCGTAATCCTGTCGCTATTGTTGTTTGTCCAAGTCTGTATTTTTTTCACCCAAAAACATTAGTTAAACTGAGATTAAAATGCACATGGTAACAATGTGAAAACTGTTGAAATTAAACTAAATATTTTAATAAAATAGATTCTCAACGTTTAGATTTTCTGAAATTTTGTGGCACCTTTTCAGGTCTTTACAAAGCGCATTTTGATTGGATGCTCTACTTCAACAATTTTCTGAAGAATGTCATTGAGCGAACTACTACTTGCAGATAAATCCTTGGGCCCCGATTTACCTAACTTTCAAGCACTGCCAACGCAGCAAGGAAACCTGGGGAATATGGGGAGCAGCACAGACACAGTTATAATGTGAACAAGCATTGGCATAGCCAATAGGTCTCGCTTTTGGGACCTTATAAGTATTTAGTTATGCAGCACAATATCCTTGGTGCAATAACATCAACTGTTGCATGTCTAAAAACTTATAAGGTCCCAAAGGCGAGACCTATTGACTATGCCAATGCTTGTTTTAGAGGCCTGGCATGCAGTTTTAAATGTAGGCTGGTAAGAAAGGTGCCAACCCGAGGGGCAAGGTCTAGAGAGAAATAAGATAGGAAGAGAGGTGAGTTATAATGAGATAGCACAAATAGAAAGGTGAAGCACAGAATGACAGGTCAGGTAAACAAAGAAGCGAGGCAGGTAGAGCCGGTGGGATGAAAAATAGAAAGATATGAGAAGTAGAGAAAAAGAGGTGCAGATGAGGTAGAGAGATGAGGCTAATACAGAGTAAGTGCGTGGGAGAAGTAGAGAATGGTGAAATAGGGAGAGAGAGAGACAGAGGTAAGACCGATGTATTAAACGAGCGAGACATTGGAAGCAGAGAGAGTGAACGGAAACAGTGAAGGAGATAGAAAGAGAGATGAAAGCAAAGGCAGTGATAGATGGAGTGGAAGAGGTAGGGAGAGCATTGTAGAGAGAAAGAAATAAAATAATGGGAAAGGCGAGGGAAAGAGGACATCAATAAAAAGAGAGACATAGAAGGCCAATAGGTGATGTAAATTGAGAGTCTAGATAGTGTATGAGAGGTGGGGAAGAGAGAGATGAGGCAGTGAGTTGTGAGGCAGAGAGAGAAATGAAAGAGAGAATGGTGAGGTAGAAAGAGGCATGCGAGAGGTAGAGAAAGGTAAGGTATAGATGGCAAAAATGATAGAAAGGGTAAGATAAAGAGATGAAATTAAGAGGGAAGGGAAGTAAATGGAAGAGAAATGAAGGGGGATGAGATGCAAACAGAGCAGCAAGATGCAGAAAGAAGAGAAAGTAGAGAGAGAGAGAGAGAGAGACACTTGAGGAGAAGAGAGGGGCAGAGAGCTGACCGAGAGCTAGAGATCTAGAGGTAGGATCGGAGAGAGGTGGCAAGTTGAGGTCATGAGAGGTAAGTGCTGTGGGGCACTGAGGTTTATTGAAAGAGAGGTGTGACGTACAGAGAGAGAAGACAAGGACTGGAGAAAGTGTCCACACTGAACTAGAGGTTGGTGATCACCCTAAATATATTTATTAAAATAAAGCATTAAGAGAGTGCACTTTTACGGATTTCAGAGTGTGCACCATCTTGCATTGAAGATGACAAAAGAAGCCATTTTGGCACAATAAACACATCCAGCATCAGTGCTGTTGGTGCTAGCTGAGGCAGTGGAACACTTGATGAGCTCTTTGAAAACGATGACATGTCCTCCGCTGGGTCTGTTAATTCTGTCCTGTCTTATAACCTTGTGCCTGGGTAATAGGTGTGGTAATGTCGATAGAATCAGCCAGGTTTCTGTGACGAAGAGCAGTTTCAATGTGTGGTCGTGCAGCAGGTCCCATATTTCAGTAGCGTGTTTATTGAGGGAGGTGTTGTTGAGGAGAAGGCAGAACAGGGAGGGGTGGGGAGAGGTGTGTAGGTGTGCGTGGCCGAGGGAGAGGTGAGTGTTGTGTGCGGTGCATGTGAGGGTGGTGTGAAGGTGTGGGAAGGTGCAGGAAAAGTGTCGTGTCAGGTGGAACAGGGGAAGGCACCTTCGCAGTCGACTACCGAGGCGTAGCAGCAGCACTGGAAGGTGCATTCAATGTTCAGGGTGAGGAGAGGGAAGCAGAGACGTAGCAGTGATGGGAGTGAAAGCAAGGGGTCTGGCGCTGGGCACGGGAGGGCGCATACGGGCTGTGCATCCAAGCTGCGGCGGACATGAATTAGGAGCGGGGGTCTCTGGGGCAATGGGTTGGGCTAAGTAACTGGCAGGAACCGAGAAGGGAGTGCGGCGTGGGAGAGGAAGCAGGGAAGGTCGCAAATTCAGGAAAAGGGCAGGAAGAAGAGCAAAAGAGTGAGAAAAAGGAAGAAGAGAAGTTAAGAGAGCAATTGAGTTCAAAACTCGAAGAGAAGAGCTGAGACTAAAAGAAGCCAAGAGCAGCAAGGATTGAGTGAAAAGGGCAGAGAAAAATGTTAAAGAATGAAAGGCAAAAGCACAGAAGATCAGCAAAGAATGAATGAGAAAGAGTGGCAGATGCCCAGCAGATCGGCACAGAATCAGTGTAAAAGTTCAAAAAGCAGCAAAGAAAGATTGCGGAATAATGAAAAAAGCACATGAAAGTGGCAGAAAGAGAATGAGAAACGCACAGAAAAGCAGCAAAGAAGGAATAAGAAGGAAGGAGTAATGCACAGTGAAGTAGCAAAGAAAGACTGAGAAATGCACATAAAAGTGACAAGTAATGAAAGAATGAGCGATGCACAGAAAACAGCAAGGAAAGGGCGAGAAGTGTTCAAACAAGCAAATGGTGCGCGCGAAAGTGATCGCGAGCAAGAATTTCGGCCGCGACCGGGAGTTGTGTGCGCGCGCGCAAAAACTAAATAAAACAAGCATTGGCCGCGCGGCCGTGCGAGACACGCTCTGTGGTGGGGGAGGGGGGAGGAGCGGGAGAGCAAGTGACGCGCGGCCGTGAAAGTGAACAGCCGCGCGGCCCCGAAATTGACACGGCCGCGCGGCCCCGAGAAGCGCTCTGTGGTGGGGGAGGGGGAGGAGCAAGTGAGAGAAAAGAAATATGGCGCCTGGAGCATGCGAGGAATGCGCGTTACTGTGCGCGTACCCGCATGCTCTAGGCAAGCCCAAAAAAAAGTGGTCACATTTCTAAAAGCCCACTTACAAAATGTCTCGCCCAGATCAGCGCAAGCGCTGGCTTCAGGGCGAGACCTAAAAAGGCTGCTTTTATTGAAATAGGTGCACATCACTGGAGACTCATAAATTTGATCTCACCCTGAGATAAAGTAGCAGTGTGCCATATCAATGAGTAGCCAGCACTCAAATATATTTCGTATGATTAATGTACTAATAGGTGAAGATGGAATACTGCAATATATATATATATATATATTCACTGAAAAAACCATAGGTTTCAGACACGTTATAGTTACAAATTAGCATTTAAAAAACCTTTGAAATTCACTGAAAAAACCATAGGTTTCAGACACGTTATAGTTACAAATTAGCATTTAAAAAACCTTTGAAATTCACTGAAAAAAACCATAGGTTTTAGGGACAGTTATAGTTACTTGGACATTGCACTCGTACAAAACCCGTGAAATTCCCCCGTTATAGTTAGTTCAGCTAACTATAACTCGCGCCCACAATGCACTGCTGATGACGTCACATATTACATCACTCATGACATGGTCAGTGACATCACTGATGACATCACTGATGACATCTCAAATGACATCACTGATGACATCATCCAGTGACTGTGTGTTTCTGTAAAGTTTAAATATTTTTAATATATATAGGAAAAGACGTATTGAAGAATGAGTGGGTGTGTAAGTGTCTGTATGGATGATTTAGTAGGTGCGTGACTGACTCTATAAGTGAGTGATTTAACGTATCTTACTGAATGCATGGGTTAGTGACTAAACTGGGTGAATGTCTGTATCCGTCTGTCTGTTGCTGTGTAAGTGGCTGCATGTGTTTGTGAATAGCTAAATGAGTGTCTATATGAGTTATTGAATGCTTGTCTGAGTATCTGTATGGGTGCCTGAGTGTTTGTGTGGGAGGGGTGTGTGCAACTCTGTGCATAGATGTGTGAGTGGGTGATTCACTGGGTGGATGGTTTCAAGAGTGCATCTGTGATAGACTGTATGGGTGGGTAAGTGTGTGTAAGAGTGTGTTAGTGAGTGAATGTATGTCCCAGTGGTACATGTGTGTGTAACTACATATGTGAAAGGCAGTATATATGTGTGTTGGAGTATATAAATAGCTATAAGCAAGAGTGAGTGATTGTGATAGTGGCTGTATGGATGAGTGTGTGCTTGTATCAGTGATTGTATAAGAGCGTAACAATGTGCTACTATTTGTATGAGTAAGTGAGCTGGTGTGTGTATAACTGTATAGGTGAGTAAATGGCAGTGTGTTTAATTATTTGCATGACTGACTAGGTGTCTGAGTATCTCTATGGATGAGTGGCGTTGTTTGAGTGTCTATATAGGAGTAAGAGTGCATATGATAGTCCTGTACTGAGTGACCGTAAGTATGAGTGACTGTACGGGTGAGTGAGTGGATGTGTGTGTGTAGACCTAAGAATCAGTGAGTGGGTATGTAGTTATTGGTGTTGGAGTGTCTATGGTTTTGCGAATGGCAGTCTGTAATTTAGAGTGGGTGTATCAAAGATTATATTAGGGTGTGAGGAGGTGCATCAGATTATCACGTGGATGATGTCATCAGTGATGTCATTTGAGATGTCATCAGTGATGTCATCAGTGATGTCACTGACCATGTCATGAGTGATGTAATATGTGACGTCATCAGCAGTGCATTGCGGGGCGCGAGTTATAGTTAGCTGAACTAACTATAACGGGAAATTTCACGGGTTTTGTACGAGTGCAATGTCCAAGTAACTATAACTGTCCCTAAAACCTATGGTTTTTTCAGTGAATTTCAAAGGTTTTTAAATGCTAATTTGTAACTATAACGTGTCTGAAACCTATGGTTTTTCAGTGAATTTCAAAGGTTTTTAAATGCTAATTTGTAACTATAACGTGTCTGAAACCTATGGTTTTTCAGTGAATTTCAAAGGTTTTTAAATGCTAATTTCTAACTATAACGTGCCTGAAACCTACGGTTTTTCAGTGAATTTCAAAGGTTTTGTAAATGACAATTTTTAAATGTATTAATTGTTATACTCATTTTTTTCATACTGATTTACTACATTTTTAGAAACAATTTTTTTTTACAGATTTTATTTTTTAAATTACATTGTAATTACATTATACATTACATTACAAAAATACTTTCTCAGAATGAATTACTTTAGTTTAAATACTTTGCACATAGGCAATAGACTTTTAAGTACAGTAGTTACAGTTGTTGCAATGGGCAACACATTTTCAAACACAATGCAACATTCAGCTCAATGTGAATTTCTAGTTAAATGCAATTAGTTACTTTATGGATTACTTTTCTAACCACAGGACTGGATCCTAGATTCAGTCCTGGTACATCTCCTGTAAACAGTTGAGTAAAAGCGTTTTGGTTACAGTCGTGATTTTAAGGAATATTATTGTATTTTAAAAGTTGACACTTAGAAACTTTTTCTCATAGAATCACCAATGTTATCCTATGGAAGGAAATTCACTTAGCAGGTAAAAACTGTTATCGTTACTTTTTCTTACTCAGTGTTGGATCCTGGATCCAGCACTGGTGCATCTCCTGTAAACAGTTGAAAGAATGCGTTTAAGTATCAGGTGATTTTTAAGGAATATTTGTAGTTTGTAAAAATCAACACTTTGAAACTTTTTGCTGAAAACCAGACAATGGATTCCTATGGAAGAAAATATAAGTTACTGGTAAGTACGGTTAAAATTACTTTTCAGGATTAGTACTGGGCTGAAAGATGCAGCACTGAGGTCTCTCCTGATAACAGGTGAGTAAATCGGAATTCGTATTTCGGCTGATTTTAGAGGAATATTTTAAAGTTCCAAAACTCCACACTTAGAAGAATTTCCAAGTGAAACCAGTCAATGTTAGCCTATGGAAGGAAATTCAAGTTACTGGTAAGTACGGTTAAAATTACTTTTCAGGACCAGTACTGGGCTGAAAGATACAGCACTGAGGTCTCTCCTTATAACAGGTGAGTAAATCGGAATTCGTATTTCGGCTGATTTTAGAGGAATATTTGTATGTTTCAAAAATCAACACTTAGAAACTTTTTCAGCAAAAAGCAGGCAATGATATCCTATGGAAGGAAATTCAAGTTACTGGTAAGTACGGTTAAAATTACTTTTGAGGATCAGTACTGGGCTGAAAGATGCAGCACTGAGGTCTCTCCTGATAACAGGTGAGTAAATCGGAATTCGTATTTCGGCTGATTTTAGAGGAATATTTTAAAGTTCCAAAACTCCACACTTAGAAGAATTTCCAAGTGAAACCAGTCAATGTTAGCCTATGAAGGAAATTCAAGTTACCGGTAAGTACGGTTAAAATTACTTTTCAGGACCAGTACTGGGCTGAAAGATGCAACACTGAGGTCTCTCCTGATAACAGGTGAGTAAATCGGAATTCGTATTTCGGCTGATTTTAGAGGAATATTTTAAAGTTCCAAAACTCCACACTTAGAAGAATTTCCAAGTGAAACCAGTCAATGTTAGCCTATGGAAGGAAATTCAAGTTACTGGTAAGTACGGTTAAAATTACTTTTCAGGACCAGTACTGGGCTGAAAGATACAGCACTGAGGTCTCTCCTGATAACAGGTGAGTAAATCGGAATTCGTATTTCGGCTGATTTTAGAGGAATATTTTAAAGTTCCAAAACTCCACACTTAGAAGAATTTCCAAGTGAAACCAGTCAATGTTAGCCTATGAAGGAAATTCAAGTTACCGGTAAGTACGGTTAAAATTACTTTTCAGGACCAGTACTGGGCTGAAAGATGCAGCACTGAGGTCTCTCCTGATAACAGGTGAGTAAATCGGAATTCGTATTTCGGCTGATTTTAGAGGAATATTTTAAAGTTCCAAAACTCCACACTTAGAAGAATTTCCAAGTGAAACCAGTCAATGTTAGCCTATGGAAGGAAATTCAAGTTACTGGTAAGTACGGTTAAAATTACTTTTCAGGACCAGTACTGGGCTGAAAGATACAGCACTGAGGTCTCTCCTGATAACAGGTGAGTAAATCGGAATTCGTATTTCGGATGATTTTAGAAGAATATTTGCACAATGGTGAAGGGAGGGCGGGGCCTGAGGTGACATCTGTGCAAACGCGCCCCGTGGCGCGTTTTAAGTTGGGGATTAAGTCCCCTTGAATCCTGAGGGTCCCTAGGGGCCAACTAGCCCACCAGGAACCTCCAATATGCGCCAGGGGCTGCGTTGCAGAGAGCGTGTAGAGAGGCCACACCCCTTTTACACCTCTCTGCAACGCAGCTCTGTGGCGCTTTCTGGATGTACCTGTTGGGCTAGTTGGCCCCAGAGACCCTCAGGATTGAAGGGATTTAATTCCCCATCTTAAAACGCGCCACGGGGGCCTGTTTACACACATGTCACCTGAAGCCCCGCCCCTCCCTTCACCACTGTGCAAACGCGCCCCGTGGCGCGTTTTAAGCTGGGGGATTAAGTCCCCTTGAATCCTGAGGGTCCCCAGAGTCCAACTAGCCCACCATATACCTCCAAAAAGCGCCACAGAGCTGCGTTGCAGAGAGGTGTAAAAAGGGGTGTGGCCTCTCTACAGTCTCTGCAACGCAACCCCCTGGCGCATATTGGAGGTTCCTGGTGGGCTAGTTGGCCCCCAGGGACCCCCAGTATTCAAGGGGAATTCGTTCCCCCTCTGCAAACGCGCCCGGGGGCGCGTTTGCAGAGTGGTGAAGGAAGGGGGCGGGGCCTGCGGGCCCGATCGTTTTTTTTTTTTTTTTTTTGTCCCCTGAAGGGGGGCTGTGGCAGCCCCCTTCCTTTTTCCTGTTTTTGGGCCCTGGGGACCCCATCCCCCAGGGCCTTACCCCTTTTTAATTTAATTTAAAAAAAAAAAAAACGGGGAAGGGGGCCGCGTGGCCCCCCTTCCCTGGGCCTGTATTGGCCCCGGGGACCCCATCCCCGGGGCATGGCCTTTTTTATTTTCTTGGGAGGGGGCTGCGTGGCCCCCCTCCTCAGGCCATTTAAGGCCCGGGGACCCCATCCCCCGGGGCCGGCCTTTCCATTTTTTTTTTTCTTTTTTGGGGAGGGGGGCCGCGTGGCCCCCCTCCTGGGCCACTACTTGCCCCGGGGACCCCATCCCCCGGGGCTGGCCCTCTCCCCCCACAGTCCCGCCGGCTCCCCACGTCCCTTGGGAGCCGGCATTGCTGTTCCACATGGGGAGCAGCTGACATGCTGCTCCCCATGTGGAAAAGCAATGTGCTTTGGATATTGGAAGAGAGGCAGGTTTCCCTGCTCTCTCTTCCAATATCCAAAGCAGTTTGCTATGGCAGGACGGGAGCCGCGAGGCTCCGGTCCTGCCATAGCAAACTACAGTGTCCCGAGGGTAGGCACCCCGGGACACTGCAGAAGCCGACCCTGGGGGTGGCGGTCCCCAGGGCCATCAAGGGCTCCAGGAGGGGCGCGCGCGGGCCCCCTCCCTACATCAGCACAGCCCCGGGAGGTGGTGGTCCCCGGGAGCTTCGGGGGTCCAAAACAGACCCCCATTTTAATTTGTTAGTGCCCGGGGAGGTGGCGGTCCCGGGGCGTGTGGGGGGCTGGAGCCCCCACACAGGTTACTCAATTAATAAAAAAAAAGCCCCGGGGAGGTGGTGGTCCCCGGGGGCTGCGGAGGGCTCAGAGCCCTCCCGCACCATCCTAAAAAAAGCCCCGGGGGTGGCGGTCCCCGGGGCTTGGGGAGCCCTTGAGGCCCCCACACATAAAGTTAAACCCCCACCATGCCCCCGGGACTTGGGCCACCCGGGGGCAAAATACTGTCCGAAGCGCGGAGACCGCGCTCCGATTTTTCAGCAGGGGTCCTTGTGGGACCCCCTGAGCAAACCTAGGGGGTCAGGGTGTTTCTACCCTGCCCCCTTTGTGCGCTTTGCGCACTTGTTTCTGTCCCTCGGTTCTACCGAGGGACAAAATGACTGCCAACATTTCCTGAATCGGAATGTTGACAGCCAGCTGACAACCAATTAACATGCAGCTCGTGATCGGGACGGTGCGCGCAGGGTGCGCTGAGGGTACGCGGACCCTACTCGGCCATAGATATCACTAACTTTTTACTTTTCATTTTCTCAGCAACTACTGAACGGATTTACACCATTTAACAAAAGGGTTCTTTCTGAACCAAGAACTACCTCTTTGCCAAATTTGGTGTAATTCCGTTCAGCAGTTCGAGGCTGTAGCCGTGTCTAAAGTTTCCTATGGAAAAGTGCATGGGGAAAACACGTTTTGGGACCCCCCGTTTTTCTCGGCCCCCGCTTGACGAATCCCCCCGAGTCTTTCAGGGTAGGATAAGACCGGAGCGGGCCACAAAGTTTGAAAATTTCGCGAAGATACGTCAACCGGCAAGAGAGTTATTTCAAATAGAATGTCGCGGATTTCCTATGGATAATAGGTTGTAACTATAACTATCTACTGGCGACCGCCAGTAGATAATATATATATAGCGCTTCACGTATAATATATGCAGCTTATAAATGTGTGCTTACAATTTTGATTAATAGAGAAATCTAATGTATTGATTTAATGATGATTAAGAGAAATCTATAGGCAGGAGGTGATTTATAGTGAAACTAATGAAGTAATATGTGCACACTAATGTTTAGGCGATTCAGGTGTAACATAATATCATGTTCACTTGAGAAAAGTTTTATTAATGATTCTTAATTGTTTTTACATTATTCAAGTGTTATAAGATTTTATTTGTGATGCATTTGCATTTTGTGCACTTATTTGTAACCTAGTGCACTTGCTAAAGTTGGCCATTAATTTGAGGCCTGAAGTCTATTCTAGTTTAAATTCATGTGCCATTTCATTTTAGCCTAACAATATGTTTCAGTGTAAGCTCACATTGCAGTTTCGCGTTCTGATTGTGTTTAACCTTCACTGTGGAATGTTTTGTTGCATTTTGTTTCCACTGCAGGTGTGGACAAAGCCTCTTTAGTTAGCATAAGGAAGTTGTTTTAATAAATAGGAAGGTACAAGAAGATGGAATCAGCAGAGATAATCTCGGTAATGAGCGAGGAGAGGGGTTCTCATGGAGGAGGAGAAAAATGGCCAAGGACAAATGCAGTTGTAACTTGTTGACGTGGGAAAGGACGGGCAGGTGTCCAATCTTGTGCTGGGAGTCTGGAAAAACACTGAGAAGGAAGAGTCACGTGGGATTTTCTACATTGAATGCAACTAATATCATATTGTTCCTAATGAGGGAGAGCATTCATTCTGCCCTTTTCTCTTTTTAGGAGAGACATCTTGAGACTTCGTAGAGTGCAGATCTATGCTTCTTGCTATGGGATCATGCGGAATCTCCGCAGAATCTTCAAATGGTTACCCATTGAAGCCAGGAAACCTCTGGTGCAAGGTCTTATTATCAGCCGCTTGGATTATGGAAATGCACTGCTGGTTGCACTAAATGAAGATCTGTTTTCCAAGCTCCAGATTCTTCAGAACACTGCTGCCAGACTCATTCTAAATCTTCCACCTAGATCGCCTTCAGCTCCCAACCTTAAAACTCACCATTGGCTTCTGGTGCGACAGAGAGGCCATTTCAAAATCCTGTACCTCACACATAAGATCCTGTATGATACCGGCGCTAGATACCTAGCCAAGAAACTCCAATGGTACAAGCCCGGCAGACCCCTAAGATCCAGCACCAAATTTCATCTTGTTTTACCACGCATCCGAACATCCCGAAACGGTGGTCGATCATTTTCTTATTTGGCCCCCAAGCTTTGGAATAAGCTACTATCGCATCTTCCATCCATAGCCGACCACAGATGCTTTCGAAGAGAATTAAAGACTTGGCTCTTTCTCCAGTAAATTGGGTATCACACCTTCTATCTTGCTGAAGTCTTGCCTAGCGCCTTGAGACCTCCCCGGTGATATGTGCGCTCAACAAGAACATTTGACATTGACATATGCTTCTGCATAGGTGGCTTTCTGCTACGTGACCCAATTGCTCGGAGAGCTTCTACTGAAGACTTCGGCAGCTGACACCTTTCTCTCCTTATTTCAAATTTGAAATCAAATGCTTATTCAAATAGTTGGCCCTGTTAGAGTAGTATTGGGGAAGACAGGACTAATACTTTCTTTTGACAATCGATTGATGCAATTTAACTCACAATTCTTTTTCCTCATTTTTGCTTGACGATAATTGAATTAATAGTGTTTTTTTCTTCTGTATAGGGTAAATCTCTTTAGGAGATTTGGACGTTTTGTTTGTTCTTTACTTTTAGACTCTGATGCTGAGACTAGTCTATGTAAACTTATTTTTGAATTTATGAGTAAAATCTCACTAATCCCCTCTCCAGTTGTGGTCTGAATTATTATGTGACCAGATTGGTCACATGGTATTTGGAAACTCTGATGATTGATATAATTCTCCCTTTACCTCTCATGCTACTAATAAAAGATCCCGCATCTGTGTAAGAGTGTAAATGGCTGGAGCTTTCACAACTGATAACAGAGCTCCAACAGTAGGTAGCAGTGGGTTAGCCTTTGCATCACAATTAAAAGCCTTGACCTAATGCCATACAAAACTACAACCTCACTATACAAAACGTTACCTATGTTAAACTACCTCCCAACCCTAAAAGTCCCTCCCCCCTACAAAACCTAACCTGCAATTGTCTACTTCCTCCTGAGCTGATGTTCAGCAATTGAGACGTTTAACCTCCCCAACATTTTTACACTAATTTTAACCTGTACCTAACTTGACTTCCTAATTAACCTTAAAGTTCCTACCCCATCCAGGCGTGAGCTTGTCTAACCATTTCTTTTCAGCCTCGATTGCCTCTGTCAACAACAAATAAACTTGGCTAAACCATGCCAACCGCCACCCAGAAAAAGTCTAGAACTGACTTTGTCTGCCCCCCCACCCTGCCTTTACCTGAATTCTAGCCAATGTTCAATTATTTGACTAATGCAGGGAACCCATTTCGGTGTTCGAGGAAGGAGGGGGCAGCCTGACCCCAAGCCCCAGGAGCCTCTGCTTTCGCGGCCGCTGCCGCCATCATCAACTTGCGCCCGAAGGCGCATAAAACTCCTGCTCGGGTCCGGGCCGCGCACGGGCGGCTCGTCTGCGCCCGGAGGAGCCCGGAGGAGGCTGGGCTGGGCTCCCCCTCTAAGGTCGACGCCCCCAGCACCAGGACCACCATGGGGAAGAAAAAACCACGAGTAACAGAGGAGGTAACTGTAACTTCTCTAAATACTTTTATGGCCAAAGCTACATCGGCTTTAGAAAAAGAAATTGCTTTTACGGAGAGGAGACCTTCGTTGGGCCCAGGGGTAGGGTATTCATCTACCTTGGTTGCTTCTTTAACACAGGGGGGCGAAACAAAAGTTGATGGGCCTGCTTCCAAAGAACTGCTGGCGGCATCTAAATCACCCACAGAACACTTACAGCCCGTCATTATACATAGTGAGAATCTAATAGCCCCTTCCACTATTAATGGGAAACGCAAAAGGGGCCACGCGCTATTGCCTTCCAAGTGTCCAGCTAACAAGATTAGAAAGGTCACCACCCCAGCGAGATCAACTTGTGCGAACAGCCAGCAACACTTAAATTCTATATCTCTTTCAGACTGGGACAAACTATTTGACAAATTTAAACAACTTTTACAACCAATTTATGCCCGCTTAGACTCTATAGACTGCATTTTACAAGGCTTAACTCAGACCAAACTGGCTCAACAAACGGTGGCAGATCCCGGTGCTAGTTTAGCCACCTCTAGCCTTCAGTTAAAATCCATGGCCACCCCTGCAGTCTGTACAGCTTCTGAAAATAATAACTGCATAATACATAGCCTGTGTACTAAATGTAAAAAATCTATTCCTGGATGTGCGCTAACTAATTCTCCCCCTATCTCCAACACAGTAGATCACCCCTGTGCAGTCAATCAGCTGGTTTCTAGCAGAGTTCCTATAGGTAGTGCCCATGTGGGTTTAGATTCCAGGTGTTCTCCACCACAGACGACTATACAAGATATAATGGACAAGGGGCATTCCCATAACATAGCAAAACCACTTGTCAAGGCAAATCTTCCCTCCATTCAGGCTCAAAGTATGCTGTGATACATGCTCTTACTCATTGGATAGCAGTACATATGGGAAAGAAAGCAATATTTTGGTTCCACCTGTATCCGCACAGACAGCCTGTACTCCCACTGGTACTGTCAAATCAGAAATTAGGGCTTGTTTAGTCAATTGTAGATCCCTCCCTAAGCATGCTGATGACATTTGGCTCCATTTAGAGTCTTGCTCTTGGGACCTTATGTTTTTAACCGGAAACCTGGCTTAGGGATCATTCTCTTCCTGACCTATCTTCTGCGGTCCCAGAAGGCTACAGGATTACAGTAGCCAATCGGCCTGGTAATAGACTAGGAGGTGGACTCGCGGTGATCCATAGATGGGACTGGGAGATTACGGTGAAGAAAATAGAGAATACTGGGATAATTGAGGCACTGTCGTTTTGTGTCCAAATCTCCCCACTTTCCCATTCGCTGGATTGCTGGTTTATAGACCCCCAGACTCACCGACTGCTCAGTGGTCTGAACTATATAATATTATTGCTGATCTCTCTCTAAAATACGCAAATTGCACCATCCTTGGAGATTTCAATGTCCATATGGACAACGATATATGCCCACTAGCCGTTCAACTACTACATACCCTTAAAGGGTTGAACTTGACTCAAAAGTTTCTTCCCCTACACATGTGGCTGGCCACATGTTGGACCTCATTTTACCAACATCCCCTCTTTAAGAGTTGACACTCCTCTCCCATTGACCTGGTCAGACCATTTTTAGTTCCTTTTTACTTAACTATCCCTTCTAATAAGAATCAGGCTAGCCCCACACCTGAAACAAGAAGGGATTGGAGGAAGGTTATACCAGAGATCATTGGCTGTGTGCTAGATGACACAGTTCCAGTACTGACGGGAGAGCCCAGTCAAGACGCCTCTCTCTTCAACAACTGGATCATATCGGCCCTGGACAAGGTTGCTCCACTTAAAAGTATGAAGTTGTCCAGAAAAAGTCCCTCTGCCCCCTGGTTCACTACTCAACTCCGGACGGAGAAAAGTTCATGTAAGCAGCTGGAGCGCTTGTGGAGAAAAAACTATAACACCGACGCCAAATGTAGATATAAAATGGCATTAAAGAAATTTCATACTTCTAAACGTAACACAATCAGAGATTATATAGCCAACCAGATTAAAACTGCAGATAATTCTACCAAAGAAGTATTCAAGATTGTTCAAGGCTTTTTGAAACCATTAGCCCTGAAGAGTACTATTACCCCCTCAGCCTCTCTATGTGAAGATCTTTCCAGTTTTTCCACGATAAGATTCAGAAAATCTACTCTTCTTTCCCCTTAGCTGGGTTCCCTCCACTGTTAGCAACATCAGCCCACAATCCTAATCCTTCTAACATCTGGTCGGAATTTCAGCCATTATGCACAGTTACTTCACTGGCGGAACTTAGTAAAATAAAATCAGGTGCTCCGACCGATCCTTGTCCGGCTAATCTTTTTAAATTACTGGCTCCTCGGCTCAATCCCGTCTTGAATGCCTTATGGAACTCCTCCTTGAGCCGGGGCACTTTTCCAGTGTTATGGAAAACGGCTTATGTCCAACCTATTTTAAAGAAAGATGATGCGGACCCTTCCGATCTAAAAAACTTTAGACCGATCTCTCTCCTCCCGGCACCGGCCAAAGTGCTGGAAAAGGTAGTCCAAATGCAATTGTCAGAGTTTCTGGAGATCAACCATCTTCTCCACGACTCCCAGTCGGGTTTCAGGAAGGGATACAGCACAGAGACGGCCCTTCTGGAAGTGGCGGAAACCATACGGGAAACGGTGGACCAAGGCAGAAGTGCAATGTTAGTGCTGTTGGACTTGTCCGCAGCCTTTGACAATGTGTCACACCACATCTTACTGGAGAGACTTGAGTCCCTTGGTGTGAATTGCACCATTCTAAACTGGTTCCGCTCCTTTTTAAAGGGCCGCTCTCAAAATGTGTTCCTGCGCCCTTTTATTTCGGCCTCTAGATCCATTAGCTGTGGGGTCCCACAGGGATCGGCGCTGAGCCCCACCCTTTTTAATGCGTACCTGGCCCCTCTCGCCACACAGATTGAACAGTGTGGGGTGAAGGTGGTCTCGTACGCCGATGATACGCAGCTTGTGTTCTCTTTTAAAGAACACACGGAGGTAGCTTTCATGAATTTTAAACTATGTCTACGAAAAATCTTGGCATGGATGACGAACAATTGCATGAAGTTGAATACAGATAAAACCGAGGTTCTGTTTTTTAATCAACCATCTCCACCTTCGTCTGAACTTTGGTGGCCGGCAGAGCTTAACCCCCTCCTAGTCCGGTGCACTCTGCTAGGAACTTGGGATTTAGATTTGATGCTAATCTCTCGGGTAGTGCCCAAATTTGTAAAGTCTCTTCTGCATGCTTTTGGAAATTAAAAGTTTACGAAGAGTTCTGCATTTACTGCCAATGGATTGCAGAAAAAATGTAGTCCATGCACTTGTTACCTCTCAATTGGACTACGCAAATAGTCTTTACTTGGGGCTCCCAGATTATTTGTTGAGAAAATTGCAGATTATACAAAATGCTGCAGCTAGGCTGATCAGAAATGTGCCTCTTCGCCACCACATCTCTCCTCACTTGCGTAGCCTTCATTGGCTCCCTGTCAGAAGACGGATTGAATTCAAGGCATTGGTACTAGCTTTCAGATCCATGAGAGATGTGGGCCCTCAATATCTGAAGCATAGACTTCGGAAGTATTGCCAATCTAGATCGCTAAGGTCAAACCATCAGGACCTAATGGTGACCCCACGCTTCAAAAAGGCCAGGATGGGGGGCCGTGCCTTTGCTGTGAAAACTGCCTCTTTGTGGAACTCTATGCCAGCTCATCTTCGAAAGGCAAGCTCAGAGCCTCTGTTCAGAAAGGCCTTAAAAACCTGGTTGTTCAGCCTAACCCAAATTACTGCATAATTCTTCTGCTTCTGTCTGCTACCTGCACTTACCGCTAGCGCCGGGACACTTCCGCAGGAGGTAGCCGTGCGCTCTAGAAATTGAATTAATAATAATAATAATAAAGTAGATTAAATCAACAGTACATGAACCTTCCCCTGCAGCCTGCCCTTATGTCTTAATTTTAGTGAATGTGCCCTTACTTTGCCCAGATTTAAATGAATCCCCACTTCAGTTGATGGCCAAGGCTCGTCACTGGCTGAATCAAAATTCAAACATTGGTCACTTGATCCATAATCATTTGTTAATGGCCAGAAGAACGCAGTGGATTGGATCTGATATAAAAAAAGTTAATAATGACTGCGTCATTTTAAACTTCAATAATGAAAGGTTAGTAAGAGACTTACTAGGGAGTTTACCGGTTGCCCCTTCCCTTCATTCTCAGATTTATGCAGTTTTTCTGGGCTTTTTTTATAGGCCTACATCAGTTTCTAGTCATCCTGAAAAAATTCAGGGCTATCCCCCAGTGATCTCCTGCCATAAGTCTGTGCAGGGGGTCACTGATACCCTTGTTCTATCAAACAGGTATTCAGTGTTGGATGTTATGGAGTCTTGCGATTGACTGACTCCTGATCGAATGGTTTCTGAATTGGCATCTGAAGAGAGGGTTCGGTTGGCTGATTTAGCTTCCCATAATAGTGATATGCTGCACCCAATTGAACCCACTATATCTCTTCCTCCAGCACTGATGGTGCATTGCCCACAAGACCCCCCTAGTGACGTAAAGTTTCTCTCTTGGAACATAGTGGGATATGAAAATAAAAAAGATAATCATAGCTGGTACAAAGTGTTCATGAATACGGATATTATATGTTTCCAGGAAACTTGGTCAGAGCTGCCTGTGTGTGTGAATTGCTGTCGCTCCTATGTTACCCCAGCAGTCCCTTCACCAGCAGGTAGATCCAAGGGGGGCCTACTCACACTTATTGCAAATACGATCACCCTAGGCAAGGTGAACTTCATTAATAGTTCCCCCCACTTCCATGTCATTATAGCTGAATGCTTTGGGAAAATTGATTTGTTATTGATTAATTTTTACAATAATAATTTCAAGAAACCTATACAAGTGATAGAAGAGCTGGGGGAAATATTGGAAGCCTTATTAATACATAATTCGCGATCAATCTTTTTAATTTGGGCTGGGGATTTTAATGTACACTGTTGCCTTAAAACGGATCAGCGCATTTGTGGGGTAACTGACTCTAATGACTTGTTGCTTGTCCATTTTATGCATCATACCTATGGAAACTTTTTGAACAGCCTTTTACTAATTTGGGATTTAGTAATAATTAATCCTTGTGACCGCATAACAGGCCAACTCCTTCCTACTTTTCAACGTATTGGTGTTACTTCAACAATCGATTTTATAATTACCCAGGCCAATTACAGGAGTTGTATTAAGTCCTCTGGCGTAGAGCTGACAGATTTAAGCGATCATGCTTTCCTCCTCTTTAGTTTTGATGGGTTGTTTCCAACTAAGTCAAGATCTATATGTGCCCCAAAATCGATACTGAGTAGGAAAAATGGTTTTACTCTTCGGTGGGAGAAAATTGACTCAATTCTCTTCCTCCCAAAGGTTGTAAAGGATGTACTTCCTGAGATAGAATCCTGCCTAGATATTAACACCAATAGCCATCAGGTAGTAACAGCATTCAATAAAATCTTAACATCTATTAACTCCAATCTCACGTGCACAGCCAAAAGTAATACTTCTCCCAAGACAAGGTGGTTCGAAACCAATTGCTCGAAAGCCTCCAGAGAACTACGTACAGCCCTTAAAATAAACCCCAGAAACAAAGATTTAATAAGGAAGTTACGTGCTGAATATAAGACAGCCAGAATGGTGAGAAAAAAGGAGCTACGAGAAGAAGCGTGGGTTAATTTGTGTGAGGCATCGAGGAGTAAAGATAGTAAGGCCTTTTGGAGAGTGGTAAACGCTCCTTTTCTGCAAGATCAGGGGGGCGTCTCTCTTAATACTCATATAGATGAATCCATATGGCTCTCTCATTTTCAGAGTATTTTTAATATAGCGAAGGATAGTGCTACAAAAAAATTGGGCGACTTAACGATTGCTTAACGGGGGATGGAATTCTCATTAGAGGAAATTGAGCTTGCACTCTCCCAATCACCTATCTTAAAGGCAGCAGGGCTGGATGGAGTTCCTTTGGATATTTTCTTGGGATGTAAGAACTTATGGTCTCCGCTCCTGTTGCAAGTTTTTAATGCTATCTCTAAAGTGGGACCTCCAGCATCATGGAAACAATCGGTGATTATCCCCCTATACAAGAAAGGGGACCCCATGAATCCAGCAAATTACCGCCCAATTTCTCTGCTGGACAGCACGGTGAAATTAATGGGGAGATTGCTCCTAAATAGACTGGAGGAGTGGGAAGCGGTCAATAATGTTTTAGCAGAGACCCAATATGGATTTAGAAAAGGGAGGGGAACGATAGACGAAGGATTTAATCTGGCCATACTTGCAGCAAAGTATGTTTGCGCAAAAAAGGGCCAGTTTTATATTGGTTTTGTGGCTCTGTCTGCGGCCTTCGACTGTGTAGACCACACAAAATTGTGGGCTCTTTTGGAGTCGATGGGCGTGGACAATTCCATTATTCTTTTTATTAGGGAGCTCTATAGAGAGGCGGCGGCTGTAGTTATGTATGGCAAACAAGGGGAATGTACAGAAACTTTTAAAATCGAAAAGGGGGTGCGCCATGGGTGCATCCTCACCCCCTTTTTATTCTCCCTGTACACCAATAAATGTAACGAAGTCCTGACCGCACAATGCATAGATGTTCCATCGGCGGGAGGCTTACCGCTGCTCGCTCTTTTCTATGCAGATGATGCGGTTTTGATGGCCAGGACACCCCTGGCCTTACAGCGCCTGATTGGCTCCTACTCAACTTTTATAACCGAACTGGGTTTGCTAGTTAATAGATTGAAAACCTATATTATGATAGCGGGAATGGGAAAGAAAAAGTCTATTTCATTTTATTTAGACGGGGGATCGCTGGAACGAGTAGAGTCCTTCAAGTATTTAGGCCTCTTCTTTGATTACAAACTTAACTGGGCGCCCATGGTTGCAAACAGAATTAATTTATTGCAAAGAAGTATTGCCGCCCTGTGGAAATTTGCCTCTAAATTGGGAAAAAATCAATTAGCGAAATGTTGGAAATATATTCAGCAAAATCAGTAGCTATAGCTACCTACGGCGCGGAAATATGGGGTATAGCTGACGTGGGTGCCTTGCAAAAAGTGGAGGACAAGTTTGCTAAAAAATTGCTTTCAGTCAAACTGGCCTGTTCGAATCTGATCGCTCATAAAGAACTTGCCCTCCCTTTTATTACTGACGTAATTAAATTGGCCCCACTCCTTTTATGGTTGTGCATCTGGAAAAGGGACATGGTTGGGTTAAATCAAACTATAATAAAATATCTAATTAACCTAGACCAAGCCAATAGTATCCCCTGGCTAGTATATGTTAGAAAGTCTCTCACAGATCTGGGCTTAGCTGATTTGTATATAACACCAAATAAATGTTTGGCTTTTCCCAAGACTAAGCTGAGAGAGGCCTTCTTTAATAAATGTGAGCTAGAAAGATGGCAACGCAACCAAAGTAAAGTCACAGTTACTTATTGCCGTACTTTGGCCGGAGTCCCCATGGGCCACGACTCTTATCTCTCCTTTGTTACTAATAATATGCACCAAT
This sequence comes from Calotriton arnoldi, assembly GCA_963921515.1. Classification (NCBI taxonomy): domain Eukaryota; kingdom Metazoa; phylum Chordata; class Amphibia; order Caudata; family Salamandridae; genus Calotriton; species Calotriton arnoldi. The sequence goes on from CAWUFW010006587.1 coordinate 64,204, forward strand.
ACCTTTTAACAAGGATGAGGTTACATTTTTTTCCCTTGATGGTAGGATACCCAGCACATGAACTCTCATTAAATAATTTGCGGCAATGTCCTTGTGATGGACTGTGTACCCAAACTATGTCCCATATTTTATTCTTCTGTCATTTTTATAAAATGGAAAGGAAAAAGTATATCCTCCCCTTGATAACAAAATTGAGCCTATATTCTCACTCTTCAGCTTTTGCAGTCATCAACTCCCTGGAAACTCCATATATTTGCCTCATGGTTGCAAATTTTTTATATTCAGTTCTACGGACTAGGAGAAGCACTACAGACAAGGGAGTTGTTTTATTTGACCATCTATACTAATTGCCACTTTTTGAAAAAGAATTGCTGTATGGTTTTAAATATGCTAACTGGATTTGTTATGGGGGTGGCGTCTTCTTCACTGTATGTTGTAAAAAAAAATTCTTATAATGAACTGATGTTGGTTTTAGCAACGAGGTTACTTGTAAATATTGCTATTTTAAATGGATAAAGCATAAAATTAATTATTAACTGATTTTAAACCCCTTTTTGATCAAATGGCACTAGGAAAATTTTATTCTGTACTTTTATGCATATATCAAATGCGAATAAAGTTATTTGACTGACTGACTAATGCATCCTGTATCTGGAGTAAATACAGCTCCATACAGTAATAGGAGAAGTGAACCCCATCGCCCTGAAAAAATTCCACCGAATCGTCCTTAAGATCCATATGCTCTATTCTGGGCACACCCTTGTCCCTACAGAAAGCCTTCTTTTCTCTAATAATCTTTCTCGTTGCCTTTTCAATCGCTGCTGGCTTCTAAGCCCCTCACCACACTCTACTAGGAATAAACTGGGTCCACATAATGTGAGATCCTGACCACTGCCTCAAAATCTTCTGGATGTTTTCCTTCATCATTCTCAACAAAGACACCCATTTCTCAACGACTATGTTGTTCTCTCCCAAATGCGCCAGTAAGATGTCCGGGCAATGCCCTCTAACTAACAATTTGTTCAAGCAAGGGAGCAGTTCTTTCCACTGCATCCCCCCTCTACCAAGCCATTTCAACGGAAAATGGTGTGGTGCAAAACCCAAATTAACCCTGAGTCTGCTCTGTTTGGCATGCTTTTCTGCCCATCTCACAACTGAATGGGCCACTATCCAAATTGAAAGACCAGCGACTTCCGGGTCAGGGACCAAACCTTAAGGATAACAACAATGAATAAGAAACAGCGGTGGCTTAACAAACACCACCCCCACCCACACGTAGCGCTGAAAACAGTTTGATGCCCATTGCCCCAAGCTCATTATGTCTGCTCTGTTCCAGCTTGCCTGCTTCTGTTGCCACACCTATTCGGAATGACTGAGTGCCAAAACCTTTCACATTCACCCCCACCTGAGTCAGACCTTGTCTCAATACTGACAATAATTAAAAACCCAGCACCCTCCTACCGTCCTTGTGGAGGAAGACCGGGCCTATCACCCTCACGAGCCTTGCTCTCAATGCCTCAACCCAATGTACTGGATAAAAAGTAGGCACTGGAAACCTGTGCAGCAACACTGCTCTACCCTGAGCCCTCTGGTCTATTTTGGACTTGTGCAGCCACACCTGAAAACCTGCCGAACACGGACGGACCTCCTCCCAAGTAACACCCCTAGTTCCCCTACCCTCTAGTAATTCAGACACCCTAAAAGCCCCAAACAACACCCACATCATCAAGACTGAGAACATAACCTGGTTGTGCTCACACATGCACACTTCTGGTAAAACCTTGATCACTTCTTTGAATAAATCCCCCCTTAGCAGCTGCCTCGTTGGCCCCCTGGGCCCTGACACTCTGGCCCAACCTTCCAGTATCCTGGATCCCAATTCTCCTGCGGATGGAGAGTATCTCCAATAGAGCTTGCCCCTGAAGGCAATGCCAGCTAATTTGCCTGCAATTGTTACTATTGACTGACCCTTCTAAATTAACTGCAGAATTAACTGTACTACATCTTCCGTCCTCGACCAAGAAATTGCCCTCCTTCTCATGCCACTATCTAGAAACTCCTTCCAAGCCTGACTATAAGCTTTCCTGGTTGACAAAGCCAGCAATCCTACCACCAGCTGAAGCATCCTCTGTAGCTCCCGTGGAATCCTGGTCCTGACTCTGTCCGCTTCTGTGGCCAGTCCATGGAATCTCTGCCAATGTGAACAAGACAAGGCATCCGCAATGTCATTGTCCACACCCAGCACATGCCGTGCTCTAAATGTAATATCAAATTTCAAACAATTCAGGACAAAAATCCACAACAGCTTCAAAACCTGGGGGTTGACTACCTGCACCGCTGCCATGTTATCAATGCGGAAGAAAATCTTCTGGTGCGCTAACTGTTGCCCCAAAAGTGCTAGTGCAACCACAAGAGGTAGAAATTCCAAGAAAGCTATATTTCTCCCTCCTCTCTTCCAGTTGTTCAGTCATTCATCAGCACACCATTTCCCATGCAAATTCAAGCCAAAGCCTATTCCTCCTGCATCATCTGAGTAAATTTGTGCATCCCAATCAAACTCTGCCAGCTCCCGCAGCGGCACGCCATTAAAAGATTCCAAAAAGAAACGCTGCATCCGCAAATCCACTTTGGTCCCTGCCAACAACCTCACGTGGTGATGGGGCAGAGGTAAGCTCGACAATGAGAGCCCCAACAGTCTGCAGAAAGACCTCACAGCTCGCACCACCCTACAGGCAAAATTGAAGTGTCCCAGCAGCACTTGCACCTCTTTACAGTGACCTTTTGTTTGGCAGGATGGCGTCTGACAACAATTGCATTGTCAACTTTTTATCCATTGGCAAACGGGCAACCTTCGCCCCTGAGTCAACCTCAAAGCCCAAGAACGGCATGTACCGTGCTGAGGCCCACTGTCTTCTCTGGTGCCATGGGCACCCAAACGTCGCCCATGAGCTCCTTAAAACTGTCCCGCATCCTCTGGCAGTCCGTCCCAACAAAAAATAAATCATCAATGTAATGTGTCACGTGAGAATGGCCAGTGCTCCAAGTGAAAACCCATTGTGCGAACGTGCTAAAACACTCAAACAAGGCACATGAAATAGAACAACCCTTTGGGAGTGCCTTATCCACGTACCGCTGGCCCTCGAATTGAATGCCTAGCAACTTGAAATCTTCGGGATGCACAGGGAGCAAGCAAAAAGCTGACATAATATCACTTTTAGCCATTAGCGCCCCTCGGCCCACCCCCTCTACTATGGCCAAAGCTACGTCCACTGAAGAATATGTGACGAAACATCCTCCTTAGGGATGACATTGTTAACCAAGGAGCCTTCAGGCCAGGATAAGTGTTGGATAAAGTAATACTGACCTCTTTCTTTCTTGAGAACCACCCCAATTGGAGATACAATTAAATCTGGCATAGGCCAATCCTCGAACGGGCCGGCCATCCTCCCCTCCTGAATCTCTTTTAACAATCTGTCCCGAACCACCTGCTTTGCAGCTCCTGCAGACTTAAGGTTGTCCGCCCACCTGCGCACCCTTGGACCTAGGTAACCCAACCGAAAACCATGATTAAATCCTTCCCTCAACTGCTGAGCATTGGCCGTCTGATCATATAGTGGCAGCCAAAAATACAGCCAGTCTAACCTAATGGGTGTACGAGCTTTTCGCTCCAGATCCATGTCCTCCCTTACCGCCCCTAAACCCTGAAGCCTGATGCTGTTGTTGGCTCCCATTATATCCCTGTTGCTGGCGATTCCACTGCTAATTCCACTGCTGTGCAAAATTATGCTGCTGGCTGTGGGTACCGTGACAGTTGACGAACGGATGCTTACAGTCACATTTTGAGCACTCCTGCTGAAATTTACAATATTGCCTGGTGTAGAGCCCTTTCTTGAAATCCCAGCATGCGCCAGTTGAGGTGACTTGTCCTTTTCCTGGGGTCCTCACTCCGGGTGGGGCGTCCTTGAAAGGGCTGATACATGATGGGCAGACCACTAGCAGTAAATATGGTCTTGCAAAATTTCGAGGGACCGATGGTATGATGCCAAAGGTCTGCGCCGACTTCCCCTCCACTTTACTTCTGGATCCGCTGCCTTGTGAGACCATGCATACCCATCGTAATTATTTTGTGCTTTACATGTAGTGTCCATGTACTGAAATATTGCTACACACCTCTCCAGATGTTTTCCGCAACATACGCTGGCATAGATGAGAAAGGCCGCCGTCCAGTTCTCAATAGTTAAATGAACCTTAGGATGCTTCTCCAACTCATGATCCTTTTCTTTGGAATCCTCCTTGGCCTTCAACTCCCTATGTAAGAGATTTAGCATCTCTATGTATTCCCCATTCCAGATGTTCTCCTTGGTTGCCAGCATAAGATGAGCGCCCAAAGGCTTGGAAACCCCCATGTAGGGAAGCTTCCTAATCTTCAACTCAGCGCTCTCCTTCCCCTCCACTTTGCATTTATTCTCAGACTTCTTGCCCCCTACCTCCCCTCCTACACTCTAGTTTGGCCCCGCCTCTGTACTCCCTTCCTTCTCCATCTCGCCACCCCCTTGTACCCCAGATTGCATATCCCTGGCCCCTATCCTCAAACCCTTGCCCTCTACCGAACTTCGTTCCTCAGTCCTATCTCCCATATCAGACAACGAGCAGCCTCTACTCAACTGCTTTGTACCCTCCGCTTGGGCCTCCAAAGCAACCACATCCATGGATACCATGCTTGGGGCTTTAGTGACACATCTGTGACTATTACCTGACTCCAGGGTCAGTGCCCATTCTGAAGCCGCTGTTTTGCCACCTGTCATCGCCTATCTGGCTCTCCGCAGTTGCTCTGCCGCTGTAGCTCCAAAGTGCTCTGTTCCACAGAATTAACAGCCTGATGACCATCCGCCCCATCCCCGCTCCCCCTCCCTGTGACTCCACCAGGTGGCAATTTCCTGCTCCTTTTCATTGTCCACCAGTTCCCTTTCTTCCAAGCTGTCATTCCTCATAATCCAATAAAGTGTTACCCAACCCACCACTATGATCAAAATTTGCAGCAGCGTTTTTCACCTGTCGCTTACAGCATAACCAGGTTACTATCAACCAAATGACGCTCCTGCAGCAGTGAAGGGCCGTATCAAACCCTCCCAAATCCTCAAAAGACTTGTCATGTTGTGTCCAGTGCTGCTTTCCGACAGGTGCAGTTCTGTGGTGGTGAGGTGTGGTGTGGTGCAGCGGCCAGGGCAGCTGACTTCGGAGCACAGGGCTCACGGTTCAATCCCCGGCTCCGGCGGCAGCTCAGCTCAGCACCATGTGACTCTGGGCAATAGCTCACTTAATTTCCACGACGGCCCCCAGCGCCTTGAGACCCGTAAGGGTGAGTAGTTCGTGCTTTACAAATTCGGATTTTTTTTTTTTTACCACTGGCTTGTTGCACCACCAAAACCGTTCTGAGCCTTCATGTAGCAGTGATCTTGACGTCCCTCGATGCCCTCCAGCTAGCCGTACAGGGCCCCTCTTTCTCTTCCCCTAGGGGTAACAGAGCTGCACTGAGCTAGCCCGAGTCTGCCTCGCTGCTGAACCGGTCATCCTGCAAACAAGATCGAGGGCCCAGTGTGCTGGTTACTACCTGCCAACCAGAGGGTGTAACCTCATTCTTGACTGGATTAACGCGTGTCAGCCCCGACTCCCACAAACCCTCCTCCCACCCTCACCCCTCTTCTGTCCCATATACTCTCTCAGCCTTGTGCTCCCCCTCCCAACGAGTGGGACTGCGACCCCAAAAGGCCACATCCTCTTCCTCCTCCATCTACATATCGTCCTCCCCCCACTCCACTCCAAGCTCACCACTAAGGCTGATGCCGAGCACCCATAAGGGGGATTTTGCCCACCATCAGGTGACCACTCTCTCCCAACCTGAACTTGACCAGGTACATAATGCCCTCCATACCCCAGAACACATGACGCTAAGCGTTCCCTGGTCCTAGCTGGCATCCGCTAGGAAGCTCCCCTTATCTGGAGATACATGTGGCAAACCCGCCTCTTGCATCAAACCCCCTCCTTCTTCAAATTCATCAGGGCTCCGGCACCCCAAGCTTCCTGCACGGCCTGAAAGACCAACTGCACTCTCAATAGCTGCTGTAAAATATGCCTGCTCCTTAGCACCCTTCTCCTCCCAAGAGGAACCTTGCCGGGCCCCAACCCTCCCGACCTCGTCAAGGCCAACAGGCAAAGAATATGCCAACCTCATATTTCCTCCTGATTGGGTACCCTTCTCCCTCCCCCTCCCCTTACTGGAGTCCACCCGTATATTTTCTACCAGCGTGTGTACCTTGAGCTCCATAGGCTCATCCCAAGCCCTCTCAGGCACCGTAAGCTTGCGCAAGGCCTTGGTTACATAGGCCCCACCCCTAGCACACATTCCATGTTGAAGCTCAGGGGTCTTTGGGAGCAGCAAACTAGCCTCTGCACCCCTCTCATTGTGGGTCATACTTACTAATTGTCCCTCTTGATGCCCGCCCCAGCATCCTCCCGCCCACCCTCCTGCTCCCTTTGGCCTTCCGCTAAATGCCACGCGGGCCTGTCCATTGCACCGCAGCGCACTGCGTGTATCCTCAGGGTCACTCTTCGTACTCAAGAGCAGCCCCTTCCCCTCACCCGCAAATCCTCAACTTCGGGAGACCGGCGCGGCGACGAGCATGCCATTACCTCGGCCGCGACCCCCCACTGACACTCTCCTGATGGGGTGACCTCCGCGGGCCCAATTCGTTTAGCCAGTTCATGACGCCTGGCTTATTCGAGCACCAATGCAATCATTTCTTCGCCCAACATGTCTCCCAACTAGCCGACCCACGAGGAAAATCCTGGACCAAGAACGAAAAGCTCTGCCTACTGACTAGCCACCATGTTTGCCAACTAAAATGGTGGCTGGTCCCAACATGGATGCCTTTAAATACCCTTGGGCTACACAATAGCCCGAAAACCAGACCAAAAACTGCTCCATTCCCCAAAAATCCAAGTGGGGCAGACCTCAGGGTGGCGGTCGCATCCTAATTAGTGGTGCGGGACCGCCGCACGTCTGGCGGCCAGTCCCAACACCGCGAGGATGGTGGGCGGACTCAGGTCCGCCCGTCCTCCTAATAGGCCCTTAAGTCACAAACAGTAATTCACGTACTGGTGACACCCTCAGCTCGGTTGCTGATTCATTCCATTCTGGGAAGACAAACTTGGGATGTTCTCTCAATTCTCAAGATAGATTGAATTCAATGTCGCAGTAGTATTAGTATTAAAAGTGTTTATTTAGACAATTAAGTCTGTTAAAATTCCTAATGCAAAACAAAGAATATGCAAACATAAAACAGATCAAACTTTAAAAATCTATACAGAGATACATCTTGTTGAATAATTCAGTCAAGTGCTATATTAGATAATATAATAGTGACATATGCAATCTAAACTGGATTGGGATAAAAACCTGTGCAAATGAGCAGCTGAACCAAACTGTACATGTCCACCTCTGCACCGATAACCAGCATTTAGCTGTAAGTTCAGTCTATATTGTACAACATGAAAGCGAGTGGTCTCGTATCGTACTGGGGTTTGAGGAGCAATAAGCTTGTACAGTGTTTCACCCGCTTCTATGATCATAGCTGGAACAGACTGCACCTGTGCAAGTTGGTTGAATTGAATTGAATAGGACTGTCTTTCAGTTAATACAAATGAAGAACACCTAAAATATTAAAATGCTAGGTATGTATAAGATTACCACAGCCTTTTTCCCAAAAGCTAGCTTTGGACTTCCAAATTCAACTATGGCAGAATAAAATAGAAGAAAGGTTCACCCAGGTAGACAGGGTCCGAGGATATGGTTCACATTGGGCCGGGCACAGCTACGACGGTCCAAAGGTCGAGGATAATAGTCCCCTGACAGGCAGCCCTCTTTGTTTGTCCGACATCTCGTAGCAGCCTGCCGGTTTCCGAGAAGAATTTGCCAAACTATGCTGATTCCTCTGGAACCACTGTGGTATAGATGAGTGATAGAGCCTCCTTGCATGTTCTTGTCCCATGCTGCACAAAGATTGGCCTTAGATACCTTCGACTCTGCTGTAGGCAATGTGGGCAACCAATTCACAGTGGTATTGATACAGCCTACATTGCTCATGTCCCTGTGCCCAGTTCTTCCAGTTTGCCCTGTATTCCCTTATAGGCGTTGTTAAGAGCCTCACTGCTAGGATATTCTTAAAAGCATATTTTCCAATAGGTGCTCTCAGGTATGGTTGACAGAGGAAAATTTCATGTGAGGCCGCAAGCGCCTCTGCTCCTTTGATGTTTTTTACTTGATTTATGTCCAGTTCCCTTGAGACCTTCCTGGCATGTGTCTTTAACTGTTATGTTTCATATAGGTACCCTAATATAGGCCCGGGTAATATCATACACCTTCACCTACATTATCTCCCTTATACTACACAGTAACCAGCCTTTAGGATTGAACCTTTACTTAGTTCTAGTCCTGGGCACAGAAGGAGGGTTTTCTCCTGAACAATAGCGTCCTATAACTCCATCAATGGACTCATACAGTATAAATGAATATTCATGAGGGTTCTTGGAAACCAGGCAGAAGCTTCACCACCTGTATAATATCTACGTACAAGGTTCATCCCATACGTCATCCTCAAATCCAACAATGGCTAATACAAGAAACAAGGGACAAAGAAATCCTAGATACTTTTTGTATAAATACAGCACATCTTGCTAGGGTTGGGGGAGGAGACCAAGACTTCCAGGCCGACACACTGACCAGAGACACTGAGGCTCCTGCATGCAGACACTCAAGCTGACAGTGGTCTAACACATCCCTCGCGGGGGTCCAACTCGAGACCAGGACGGGGTCCCACACACTCTCACTTCAGGTAATGGGGTTAGACTAAATCCTAGAGGGATTCTTGGCTTCACACCTACTCACATGCTAGGTACACTCAGGTACATCTAGATAGGCATCGTAGGAGTACGCACACTTTTTATCATGCATTTTATATTCATGTATGTATTCATGATTATTGCAAGATGTTAGAACTGTACTATCCTTTTATTTTCACTGTACTGCTATCATATATATCTGCTACTGTCTAACAGTTGTTGCAGCACATCTATTTTACACTAGAAGAACAACTGTGCAATACATTTTTATTGTAACACGCCCGACTGTTTCTTCTGTGTAACTCTCTGAGACCGAATAAGTGAGCATGAGTGACTGAGCGAAAAGTAGTATATTGTTTCCATGATCCTGGGGGATCAGGGTTGTCATGTTCTGAGGTTGCCAAAAACTATTCTCTCCCCGATAAGAGGAGATTCTAGTGGCACTGTGAGCTAGCTAAAACAGAAAGGCTGACATTCTCGGTGGGGGTGCTCAGAGCCAGTCTGCCACCAATCCTACAGTTTATGTTATCCGAACGCGTAGATCCTGTATGGGTAATATAGGAACTACACGACATGGCGCCGCCAACGTTGGTTGGGTACTTATTTAACAGTAGAATCTGGGTAGTTCAGTCGTGCTAATTCTCAGAGACCCCTACTCACAAAACGCCAGAGACGTCTGGAGTGGGTGGGCACAAACTCCGCCACAGCTGAGTAGGTAAAAAATCCTATTTATTAGCTGTTGGTTAATCATGCTTAAAGGACACAGTGTTCCTAAAATTGTGCAATAAATCCTTATCTTAGTTCCCTTGAACAAACTTCTTCTTTACAAAAATGACTGAGACAGGAGATAACCCAGTAGTGGATCTGCACCTCTCAACAGGAGAAGAAGATGTGGACACAGTTCAAATTGCACCAAAATTCAGGCATACAATCACCCTGAAACTGTTAGAAAATGGTTTATCGTCTAGGGGTGGCTTAGTAGCTTTTGTGATTGAGGCACGCGAATCAAACAAAACAGAGGTGTTTTATTCATGGGTTACATTCCCAGCAGCAGATGCGAGAACACAGACATTTCACTCTTACACAGAGGGAGATGCACCAGTGGAATATGGTCCGTTCGAGGACATAGAGATTCCACTCAGGTACCACGAACACTTTTACTGGTTTAAAGGCGCCCTACCCCACATAAGAAGAAGAGTAAGATTAGGCCCGCTCGGAGGAGAGGGGGCAACATGACGGATAAGGCTTTCAAAAAAGATTGGTCGCTAATCTCTTGGCATTGCACAAGAGATTGGCTGGTTCTCATTATAAAAACCGCAACACGCCTGGCACAAGACATGAAGGAAGAAATACACACCTTAGAGGTCAAACTTAAGACTTTCCAGACACCAGCAGAATTAAAAAAACGATTAGATGAGCTTAACAAGACCATGACAGAATTTGAGATGACACTGAAAGAGACCAAATATGAAAAGTTTAAAAAAGATGGTAAAAACTTCAGCCACGAGAAGGCCTAGCCTGACATCAGGGATGACTATCACCTGTCAGGGAGGAACCCTGGATATAACACAGACACAGATGGGTCGGACGCTAGCTCAAATGACTCTGACAGTAGTTATGGGCATAGAAACAACACAAGAGGCCGCCGAAATTTCAGAGGGAGGTTGAGAAATAGAGGAGGACAAGGAGGCTACGTTTGGCCCCCCTACCAACCACCACCTTTCCCAGCACCACCTTACTTCTACGGCCCTCCACAATACCAACCACAACCGTATTCCTACTGGGAGACAGCCCCCCAAGCAGAATATTCACCGGTTCCTTTTTTAGGACGAGGCAGAGGGGCTCAAAGAAGCAAGACGAAAAGAGGGCAGCAGGTACAATGGGCACAACCTTTGGAGTCAGCACGGAGTCACACGAGGAGTATGGGCCCACCGACTCTACCGAGCACCAACAACAACCGAGTATAGTTGTAAACTTATCAGGAACCACTCTATCTACAATACAACTAGCTGTTTTGGAGAAAGGATTGGGTTTCGTGCCTACCCCAACATTGGACAAATTCCTACTAAACTGTGAGCTGAACGAATTCATCAGAAAAATAAAATTGCGTTTTTTTTTTCGAAAATAAAGAAACAAGTGATATACAAAAAGGAGACACTGGCCTATACCGAAAGTCAACATTCACACCACCTTCGGCCACCTACCAGTGGAATTACTGGCTTTTGAGAAGGCGGTCTTGAGGGAAGTTGGAGAGATGGACCCAACCACCATGAGAACATTCCATAATACGACGAAAGAGGAACAGGAAGCCATTAAAATTCTGGCAAACAATAAGGACATAACCATAAAACCGGCAGACAAGGGCGGAGGGATTGTCTTACAGAGTACAGGAGCATACCGCCAAGAATGCCTCAGACTCCTGTCGGATGAAAGAAACTACAGACGCATCAGAGAGGATCCTACAGAATGGATCAGGATTGGAATTATAAGCATGATAGAGGAAGCACTCGCCCATGATTGGGTAACCAAGAAGGAAGGGGAATTTATGATCATCACCCACCCGACAGTACCCTACTTCTACACAATCCCGAAGATTCATAAGTCAGTAGTAAAACCACCAGGACGACCCATTGTTTCCGGGATCGGATCCATCCTGGAACCACTTTCTAAATTTGCAGATGCCTTCCTACGTCCACTGATACAGAACACTAACACCTACCTGAATGTAGGAGAGTAGGATCTGCCTCTTATGTTGCCCCCACTTTTTTTCTGATGTTTACACTGGTTTCTGGCTATAGTCTGGCTGGGACCCTGCCAATCAGGGCCCCAGCCTCTCTGTTCTCTCTAAACGACTTGGAGTGCACTCTAGGTGCACTAGTGATTGGATACTGTGGTACCTTATGAGTCCCTAGTCTATGGTACCTTAGGTACCAAGGGCATAGGTACTTCACAGGCCTACAGGGCTGAAGCATGTATTATGCCACCCCTGGGAAGCAGACTAAATCTGACACCACAGGCCTGCCACTGCAGCCTGGGTGAGGAGGTGCTAGCACCCCTCACTGAGATATAGGTTCCCTATATCTCCCCTGCACACACATTTAAACCTATCAGTCACCCCTAAGGCAGGCCCTATCAATCCTGAGGGCAGGGTGCTTAGTTTCTATGTGAGAGGGTGCCTCTGCCTGAGGTGGGCCCCTCTGCAGCTCTCAGAGTCCATTCTCTGGGGCTGTTTGTGAATGCGGTCAAACCATATACTCTTAAGTGCATTATAACCTCGCGGTTAATGCTAACTTTGGAATGGCTGCATCAAAACATGTCATGTTTGGTGTCAAAGACCTTGCAATCATACCCCCACACCAGTACCTGGTGTGGGAGTTTGATCCCACCCTTCTAGAGGGATAGACATGTACCTACTGTGGAAACGCGGTAGAATCCTGAAGAGCCCTGGCATCACAAAATGGATGCCACCAGTCACAGACACTGGGCTGCCCTCCTGCTGATGACCGAAACTCGCAGTGGAGGAGGCCCAACAATAGGTATCCTGTCACAGGGAGGTGTGACCACCTCCCAGACAGGGTGTAGTGTATTGGGGCTGGGTGGGTGCACTCCTAGAGTGCTTTGAAGTCTTGCACTGGGGGAGCAGAAGGCTCCTCTGTGCATACACTAGTTCAAACCAGCTCAGGGGCTACCTGCCCCTGCTCTTGCGCGAAACTGGACAAAGGGAAGTGGGTGTAGCCACCTACTCCCCTGACCCTCCCATAGGTGGGGTCATAGAGCTAGTCCCTCCCTTCCTTTCAGTATAAGATAGGGAACCCTTAACATTGCAAACTAGATATCCCTGGACGATGCTCTAAAGAAGAATCCCGGACCTTCGACGTTCCACTACCTCTGGAAGACTGAAGAATCTCCCTTGGAGTCAAGGAGTGACTCCCGTGCTTGGCAGGCACCAAAAACTGCAACGTCGGTCGCAAACTACGCTGCTCCCACCGGAGCCCGAAGTTCCTGCAGCCCAGGAAGAGGATTTCCTGACTTCTCCAAGGCCATCGTGAGACCTCAGTGAAGCTGAGGCAAGTGGACCCCATGAGTGACAAGGAACCGCAGTCCCTGGGTACCGTGCACTATTTTCAAGTGCAACCCCTTCACGACGTTCTACGAACCTGTGCTTTTGACCACGTGTGGTCCCAGCCTCTAGCATAGATTCTTCCCAAGATCAGAGGCCTACCCTATCCCGAGTGACCGTGGGCCCCTGTTGAAGGAATCCTCCCGAGGCGTCTTTGCAATCCCTTGCCAGCCGGCTTGTGGGTCCCCTGAAGACTTTTCTACAAATCCAAAGGGCTCCCCTGGTTGCTCCAGGCCTGCCCTGACTTACCCTCACTGGGTGAGTCCCCCAGACCTTGCTGGTCTGCACCATTGACTTTTTGTTCTTTCCACAAGACTTCCTGCTACCAAGACTTGTTGGCTCCAATCGGGTCGCTGATACCGCAGTCAGCTGCAAACTTTGTGGGACACGCTGAATCCAGCTCCTGGTTGTCCTCGACGCCTCCTGGACCTCGTGGCCAAAGAGTCAAGACACCCATGAACGACCTGAATCTGTCGACGACGGTGGGCATTCATCTTCCTTGCCCCGGGTCACTGCCAAGTGACTTTGAACACTGTCCCCTCTGCTTTCAGGTCTTCCTCCTTCCGAATCCAGGCTTGGATTCCACTGGACACTTCTTCTGGCTTCACAAGCAGCAAGTCTTCATTGGCTCCCATTGAAAACGACGCCGCGACCCGACACCAAAGGACACCTATGCACCCGGCCTCCCTGGGTGAGGTAACTCCAGCACTACGGTGCTCCTGTGGGTGTTGGCCCTAGAACTACTTACCCTGTAAGTGACTTGCTTGTAGCTACTCCCGAAGTGCCCTTAAACTCTTAATTTCCAACCGCGACTTGCCCCATTAAAGTCTACGGCGATCCGCGCCTGTGTTCCCTCACTGCACGCGTCCCCCGTGGGTCCTTTACTTACCTGCCTTGGGTGGTTTCGTGAGGCCCCAGCACTTCTGAAGGCCCTGGGCCTTGTCCCTTTGCAAGTCGTTGTTCTTAAGTCTCTTTTTTAGTATATTGTCTGGTACGCCCCTAGGGCCCCAGCCATATTTGTGCTCAATTTGTTGTGAAACGTTGAATTGTGCATATGTTCCTGACTTCTAATCTCACAAGAGATTAGTAGAGAGTTGTTTAGTAATAAATACATATATATTTGATATATATACCTGTGTGGTGTCTTTTCATTTGGTGATTCAAGAGATTGTGTGGTAAAACAAGCTGCTTTACATTCCTCCAAGACTTAGCCTGAAGGCTGCTCTCCACAGCTACCACTAGGATAGCTTTCTGTAAAGGTTGTCTTAAACCTACCTACCATAAGAGTCGAATTGAACTGGTGCAAGGTGTCCACTTTAACTAGTGAACAGCATATACCAGGCCAACTTCTCACATTGGTGGCAGCATGTGGGATTCCAGCTTGCTATTGTTTTACCAGAAAAATCTCTATTTGAATTACTAACTGAAAACCACTATAGATACTCAAGGTAGATATAAAGTCAAGCTTAGTATCAATAAGTTCTACTGAACTTAGAGCTGTGTGCCAAGGGATAGCACACCCTTTCTACAGCTCAAGCTAGTATCAGTAGGCCACAAACTAGTGTAGGTAGTACAACACTGCACAACACTAGAATGTCCTTAAGGGTTGGACCCAGTGGATCCACTCAGCCTCAGTATAAGGACATGACTTTCTTTGACTTGAAAGCCATGTGTGCTGCAAGGCACCTGAAGATAGGACAGAGTCCCTCCACACTACACCTGATAGATCTGCTGACAGCAGATGATCTTAGATTAGCTCTAGGAGCCAATGGGTCTGAATCAGTGAGTGGGTCAATTACAGTGTCTGGGTCAGATGATGGACATTAGGATGACCAAGACTCTGTGGTTGTAGGGCCAGGTCCCAAGGGGTCTGAACAGGACAGAGGAATTCTCCCTAAGAGAACTGACATAGTGGAGGAGAGGCCTAGGTCCCTTTCTAGGGAATCTGACCACTCCTATCACTCTGGCAGAGAATCTGTCTACCAATCAATCAATCAATCATGTCACTTATAAAGCGCACTACATACCCGCGAGGGTCTCAAGGCGCTGGGGGAAGATGGGGGTGGTGCTGCTACTGATCGAAGAGCCAGGTCTTGAGGAGTCTTCTGAAGGCCAGTAGGTCTTGGGTCTGCCGAAGGTTGGTGGGGAGGGTGTTCCAGGTCTTGGCGGCGAGGTGGGAGAAGGATCTGCCGCCGGCGGTCGTTTTCCGGATGTGGGGGACTGTGGCGAGGGCGAGGCTGGTGGAGCGGAGCTGGCGGGTGGGGGTGTAGAAGCTGAGTCGTCTGTTGAGGTAGGCTGGTCCGGAGTTGTGGAGTGCTTTGTGTGCGTGGGTGAGGAGCTTGAAGGTTATCCTCTTGTTGACAGGGAGCCAGTGCAGGTCTCTCAGGTGGGGTGTGATGTGGCTGCGTCGGGGGATGTCAAGGATAAGACGTGCAGAGGCGTTCTGGATGCGTTGCAGCCGTCTCAGGAGCTTAGCCGTCGTTCCTGCGTAGAGGGCGTTTCCGTAGTCCAGCCTGCTGGTGACGAGGGCCTGGGTGACTGTTTTTCTTGTTTCGGTGGGGATCCACTTGAAGATCCTGCGGAGCATTCGGAGGGTGTTGAAGCAGGATGAGGAAACGGCGTTGACCTGCTTAGTCATGGAGAGGGTGGGGTCGAGGATGACCCCTAGGTTGCGTGCGTGGTCGGTGGGTGTCGGGGCTGTTCCCAGTGATGTTGGCCACCAGGAGTCGTCCCATGCTGAAGGGTTGGAACCAAGGATGAGGACCTCCGTCTTGTCCGAGTTCAGCTTCAGGCGGCTGGTACTCATCCATTCGGCGACGGCCTTCATTCCTTCATGGAGGTGGGCTTTGGCGGTGTGAGGGTCTTTGGTGAGGGAGAGGATCAGCTGGGTGTCGTCGGCGTAGGAGATGATGTTGAGGTTGTGCTGTCGGGCGACGTGGGCGAGGGGTACCAGAGGAACTCCTACTTCCCAAGAAGAGAGACCTCCTCTGACAGAATGTACAAACTGCTGCAGTATGAGGAAGCAAGATTTGCCCTCAAAACCAAGCAGTTGGCATTAGATAGAGAAGCCCTGGAGCTCCAGAGAGCTTCTAGAAAAGAGGGGTTAGAACCCCCTGGTGGCAGCAACAGTGTCCCTAGAGGCAGAGAATTTATTCCAGACCATAGGAACCTGAGCAAGGTTGTTCCTCCCTACCAGAGTGGGGATGATATCCATAAGTGGATAACTGCTATGGAAAGGGCCTGTAGAGTACAACAGGTCTCCCAAAAGCAGTGGGCAGCAATCTTGTGGCTCTCCTTTTCAGATAAAGGTAGAGACAAGCTCCTCACTGTTAGAGAAGAGGATGCTAATGACTATGAAGTCCTGAAGAGTGCACTGATAGATAGGTTTGGCTTAACCACTGAGCAGTACAGGTTGAAGTTCAGAGACACCCAGAAGGCACAGACTCAGGACTGGACTGACTTTGTAGATTGTGCAACCAAGGCTCTGGAGGGTTGGCTGGTTGGCAGTAGGGTTACTGATTTCAGGGGATTGTGTAATCTAATGATGAGAGAACAGATCCTTAATAATTGCCAGAACCAGTTGTTGCATCAATACCTGGTGGACTCAGATCTGACCTCTCCCCAAGAATTGGGAAAGAAGGCAGACAAGTGGGTCAGAACCAGGGTGAGGCAGAAAACCCAGAACCAAGGGGGTGACACAAAGAAGCAGGATTCTAAGGGCTCTGAGAAAAGTGGGGATAAGTCAAAAGACCAGAAGTCTTCACAAGGGCCCCAAAAATCTGCATCTGGTGGGGAGTCACAATCCAACAAGGGAAAAGGCCAAAAGAAGCCCTGGTGCAAATTCTGTAAACAGAAAGGGCACTGGACTTCTGATTGTAACAAGTCCAAAGACCAAACCACCACCACTCCTGCCCCTAAGGCAACTGTTCCCCCTAGTTCAGCTACTGGTGGAGGTGGTACTAAGAATTATTGTGTAGTAGGGTTGACCCTGGGTTCTGAAGTGGACTCTGGCCTAGTCAGAGTACCCACTACGGCAATGCTGATTTGTGATGGAGACATTGACATGTCCTTCCTGGTGAGCTCCAGTAATCTGGGCAAATACAAACAGCAGCCTGTAATAAATGGCAAACAGGCTTTGGCATTTAGGGACACAGGTGCTAGTGTCACCAAGGTGGCAGAGGATCTTGTGGACCCTGGACAGATCATCCTGGGCGAAATGTACCAGGTGACCAATGCAAGCAATGTCAGGACCAACCATAGTCTGGCAGTTGTGAATTTCTCCTGGGGAGGGGTAACTGGCCTCAAGAAGGTTGTAGTCAGTGCAGACCTCCCTGTAGAATGTCTATTGGGCAATGATCTAGAAACTTCAGCCTGGTCTGAAGTAGAGTTATGGACTCATGCTGAGATGTTGGGCATCCCTGCAGAGGTATTTGCTGTGACCAGGTCACAGGCCAAAATACATGACACTGAACCAGCTCTGGATCCTGAAATTATGGACCAGATGCTTCCCAAGAAGAGGAGCAGTAGGGGTAAGGCAGTGCCTTCCCCTCTGTCTCAGATCACTGATTCCCCTCTTGAGGGAGGAGGAGCAGATCCTGAAGAAGGAACTGCCCCAGAGGGACTTGAGCCTGATCAGGTTGAGTTATTGGGGGCAGGGGGCCCTTCTAGGGAAGATCTGAGTAAGGAGCAACAGTGCTGCCCCTCTCTTGAACCCCTCAGACAGAAGGCTGCTGCTGAGGCTGCTGGGAGTGCTAGTGGGTCCCATAAAGTTTATAGGGATGAGGGACTCGTATATTCTGAGGGTAGAAATCCAGCCCCTGGAGCACCAGGAGGTTGGTAATACCTCAGAAGTTTAGGGGGTTCCTCTGGACCCTAGCACATGATATCCCTTTAGCAGGTCACTTGGGCCAAAACAAGACCTGGGACAGGCTTGTTCCACATTTTCATTGGCCACATATGTCAGAGGACACAAAGGAGTTTTGTCGCTCCTGTGTCACATGCCAAGCCAGTGGCAAGGCAGGTGGCACCACAAAGGCCCCCCTGATACCACTACCTGTGATGGGGGTACCCTTTGAAAGGATAGGGATTGACGTTGTTGGTCCCCTTGACCCTCAAACTGCATCTGGGCACAGATTTATCCTGGTGGTAGTGGATCATGCCACCAGGTACCCAGAGGCAATTCCTCTGAGGACCACCACAGCCCCTGTGGTGGCAAGAGCCCTCATTGGAGTTTTCTCCAGAGTGGGTTTCCCAAAGGAGGTCATCTCTGACAGAGGTACCAACTTCATGTCAGGATATTTGAAAGCAATGTGGAAGGAGTGTGGTGTAACTTATAAGTTCACCACCCCTATCACCCACAATGCAATGGGTTGGTTGAGCGTTTCAACAAAACCCTTAAGGGAATGATTAAAGGACTCCCAGAGAAGCTTAGGCGGAAATGGGACCTTCTTCTTCCCTGCCTGTTGTTTGCACACAGAGAGGTTCCACAGAAGGGGGTTGGTTACAGCCCATTTGAGCTTCTGTTTGGGCATCCTGTAAGAGGTCCATTATGTTTGGTAAAAGAGGGCTGGGAGTTACCTCTCAAACCCCCCAAACAGGATGTGATGGACTATGTACTTGGTCTCCGCTCCAGGATGGCCGAATACATGAAGAAGGCAACCAAAAACCTGGAGGCCAGCCAAGAATTACAAAAAGCTTGGCATGACCAAAGGCTGTGCTGACTGTGTACCAGCCAGGACAGAAAGTGTGGGTGTTGGAGCCTGTGGCCCCAGCAGCCCTCCAAGACAAATGGAGTGGCCCCCATACAATAGGTTGAGCAAAAGGGAGAAGTCACCTATCTGGTGAATCTTGGAACTCCCAGGAGCCCCCTGAGGGTGCTCCATGTCAACAGATTGAAACCATATGTTGACAGGGCTGACATGGGCTTGCTCATGGCAACTGATGAGGAACAGGAGGAGGAGAGTGACCCTCTCCCTGACCTGCTCTCACAGAACCCTGATGATGGGTCAGTCGATGGTGTTGCTTTGGCAAGCAGCCTCACTGACCATCAGCAAACTGAGTGCAGACAAGTTCTGCAGCAGTACAGACATATGTTTAGCCTGACCCCTAGTCAGACTACCTGGTGCACCCATGAGGTGGACACTGGGGACAGTCTGCCTGTCAAGAGTAAAATCTACAGGCAACCTGACCATGTCAGGGACTTTATCAAGACTGAAGTCCAGAAAATGTTGGAGTTAGGTGTGATTGAGCCTTCAGATAGCCCTTGGGCTAGCTCAGTAGTCCTAGTTCCAAGCCTCATACCCAGGGTGGTAAGAAAGAAATGAGGTTTTGTGTAGACTACAGAGGCCTCAATGCAGTCACCAGGACTGATGCCTATCCCATACCAAGGGCAGATGAGCTGATTGATACTTTGGCCTCAGCCAAATATCTGAGTACATTTGACCTAACAGCTGGCTTCTGGCAGATCAGGTTAGCTGATGGTGCAAAAGCCAAAACAGCATTTTCGACCCCTGGTGGGCACTACCACTTTGTGGTGATGCCCTTTGGATTGAAAAATGCACCTGCCACTTTTCAGAGGTTGGTGAACAAAGTTCTGGCAGGGATGGAAACTTATTGCTCAGCTTATCTAGATGATATTGCTGTCTTTAGTTCCGCCTGGCAGGATCACCTGGTCCACCTCAGAAATGTTTTGGAGGCTCTGCAGAAAGCAGGCCTCACTATCAAGGCCACTAAGTGCCAGATAGGGCAGAGTCAGGTTGTGTACCTGGGCCACCTTGTGGGTGGAGGCCAGGTTCAGCCTTTACAGAGCAAAATCCAAACCATAATGGAATGGGTTGCTCCAACCACCCAGACACAGGTGAGAGCCTTCTTAGGCCTGACTGGGTACTATAGGAGGTTTGTGAAGGGATATGGATCTTTAGTGACCCCCTTGAAAGATCTGACCTCAAAGAAAATGCCAAAAAGGTTCAGTGGACAGCTAGCTGTCAGAAGGCATTTGAAGACCTAAAGCAGGCCATGTGCACTGCCCCCATCTTACAGAGTCCAGACTACACCAAAAAGTTAATTGTCCAAACAGATGCTTCTGAGCTGGGTGTGGGAGCTGTACTGTCTCAACTGAATGATGAAGGTCAAGACCAGCCAGTAGCTTTTATTAGCAGGAGGCTGACCCCTAGAGAGAAACGTTGGTCAGCTATAGAGAGGAGGCCTTTGCTGTGGTGTGGGCCCTGAAGAAGCTGAGGCCATACTTGTTTGGCACTCACTTCATAGTTCAGACTGACCACAAGCCCCTCCTACGGCTTAAACAGATGAAAGGTGAAAACCCAAAACTTTTAAGGTGGTCCATTTCCCTACAGGGGATGGACTATACAGTGGAACATAGGCCTGGGACCCAACATGCCAATGCAGATGGACTCTCAAGGTATTTCCACTTAGAGCACGAAGACTCAACTGGTCAAGGTTAGTTTAGTGTCCCTGCGTTTGGGGGGTTGTGTAGGAGAGTAGGATCTGCCTCTTATGTTGCCCCCACTTTTTTTCTGATGTTTACACTGGTTTCTGGCTATAGTCTGGCTGGGACCCTGCCAATCAGGGCCCCAGCCTCTCTGTTCTCTCTAAACGACTTGGAGTGCACTCTAGGTGCACTAGTGATTGGATACTGTGGTACCTTATGAGTCCCTAGTCTATGGTACCTTAGGTACCAAGAGCATAGGTACTTCACAGGCCTACCAGGGGCTGAAGCATGTATTATGCCACCCCTGGGAAGCAGACTAAATCTGACACCACAGGCCTGCTACTGCAGCCTGGGTGAGGAGGTGCTAGCACCACTCACTGAGATATAGGTTCCCTATATCTCCCCTGCACACACATTTAAACCTATCAGTCACCCCTAAGGCAGGCCCTATCAATCCTGAGGGCAGGGTGCTTAGTTTCTATGTGAGAGGGTGCCTCTGCCTGAGCAGGGCCCCTCTGCAGCTCTCAGAGTCCATTCTCTGGGGCTGTTTGTGAATGCGGTCAAACCATATACTCTTAAGTGCATTATAACCTCGCGGTTAATGCTAACTTTGGAATGGCTGCATCAAAACATGTCGTGTTTGGTGTCAAACACCTTGGAATCATACCCCCACACCAGTACCTGGTGTGGGAGTATGATCCCACCCTTCTAGAGGGATAGACATGTACCTACTGTGGAAACGCGGTAGAATCCTGAAGAGCCCTGGCATCACAAAATGGATGCCACCAGTCACAGACACTGGGCTGCCCTCCTGCTGATGACCGAAACTCGCAGTGGAGGAGGCCCAACAATAGGTATCCTGCCACAGGGAGGTGTGACCACCTCCCAGACAGGGTTTAGTGTATTGGGGCTGGGTGGGTGCACTCCTAGAGTGCTTTGAAGTCCTGCACTGGGGGAGTAGAAGGCTCCTCTGTGCATACACCAGTTCAAACCGGCTCAGGGGATACCTGCCCCTGCTCTGGCGCGAAACTGGACAAAGGGAAGTGGGTGTAGCCACCTACTCCCCTGACCCTCCCATAGGTGGGGTCATAGAGCTAGTCCCTCCCTTCCTTTCAGTATAACATAGGGAACCCTTAACATTGCAAACTAGATATCCCTGGATGATGCTCTAAAGAAGAATCCCGGACCTTCGACGTTCCACTACCTCTGGAAGACTAAAGAATCTCCTTTGGAGTCAAGGAGTGACTCCCCTGCTTGGCAGGCACCAAAAACTGCAACGACGGTCACAAACTATGCCGCTCCCGCTGGAGCCCGAAGTCCCTGCAGCCCAGGAAGAGGATTTCCTGACTTCTCCAAGGCCATCATGAGTCCCCAGTGAAGCTGAGGCAAGTGGACCCCACGAGTGACGAGGAACTGCAGTCCCTGGGTACCATGCACTATTTTCGAGTGCAACCCCTTCACGATGTTCTATGAACCTGTGCTTTGGACCACGTGTGGTCCCAGCCTCTAGCAAAGATCCCTTCCTAGATCAGAGGCCTACCCCATCCCGAGTGACCGTGGGCCCCTGTTGAAGGAATCCTCCCAAGGCATCTTTGCAATCCCTTGCCAGCCAGCTTGTGGGTCCCCTGAAGACTTTTCTACAAATCCAAAGAGCTCCCCTGGTTGCTCCAGGCCTGCCCTGACTTACCCTTGCTGGGTGAGTCTCCCAGACCTTGCTGGTCTGCACCATTGACTTTTTGTTTTTTCCACGAGACTTGCTGCTACCAAGGCTTGTTGGCTCCAATCGGGTCGCCGACACCGCAGTCAGCTGCAGACTTTGTGGGACACGCTGAATCCAGCTCCTGGTCATCCTCAACACCTCCTGGACCTCGTGGTCGAAGAGTCAAGACACCTGTGAACGACCTGAATCTGTCAACGACGGTGGGCATTCATCTTCATTGCCCCGGGTCACTGCCAAGTGACTTTGAACACTGTCCCCTCTGCTTTCAGGTCTTCCTCCTTTCCAAATCCAGGCTTGGATTCCACCGGACACTTCTTCTGGCTTCACAAGCAGCAAGTCTTCATTGGCTCCCATTGAAAACGACGCCGCGACCCGACACCAAAGGACACCTATGCACCCGGCCTCCCTGGGTGAGGTAACTCCAGCACTACGGTGCTCCTGTGGGTGTTGGCCCTAGAACTACTTACCCTGTAAGTGACTTGCTTGTAGCTACTCCCAAAGTGCCCTTAAACTCTTAATTTCCAACTGCGACTTGCCCCATTGAAGTCTACGGCGATCCGCGCCTGTGTTCCCTCACTATACGCGTCCCCCGTGGGTTCTTTACTTACCTGCCTTGGGTGGTTTCGTGAGGCCCCAGCACTTCTGAAGGCCCTGGGCCTTGTCCCTTTGCAAGTCGTTGTTCTTAAGTCTCTTTTTAGTATATGGTCTGGTACGCCCCTAGGGCCCCAGCCATATTTGTGCTCAATTTGTTGTGAAACGTTGATTTGTGCATATGTTCCTGACTTCTAATCTCACAAGAGATTAGTAGAGAGTTGTTTAGTAATAAATACATATATATTTGATATATATACCTTTGTGGTGTCTTTTCATTTGGTGATTCAAGAGATTGTGTGGTAAAACAAGCTGCTTTACATTCCTCCAAGACTTAGCCTGAAGGCTGCTCTCCACAGCTACCACTAGGATAGCTTTCTGTAAAGGTTGTCTTAAACCTACCTACCATAAGAGTCGAATTGAACTGGTGCAAGGTGTCCACTTTAACTAGTGAACAGCATATACCAGGCAAACTTCCCAAGCCAGTACTCTGCCTACTGAGAGATCTTCATTTTGATCCTACATGCAACATCCTGATTGGCCTAGATGTGGAAAGCCTTTATACAAGCTTACCACACAAAGCAACTATGGACATTCTAGAGGAAGTTCTATATGGATTAGCATGGCCCTACCACACACCACAACATGTGGTCCTAGAATGTTGTAAATGGGCTCTAACAGAGAACTACTTCCGTTTTGAAGAATCTCTTTTCCAACAACAACACGGTACCAGCATGGGCAGTACTTTCGCGCCGAGTGTGGCAGGTTTGTACGTTCATCATTTAGAGGAACAAAAGATCCTATCAGACCAAAACCCACATCGCCAAAAGATTGTGATATGGAAGAGATACATCGACGATATCTTGGTGATATGGAAAGGTGACGAAACAGAGGCTAACATCTTCCTGGAATGGCTCAACCTACAGGACCCTTTCCTTAAATTCACCCACACAATGAGCAGGTCTGAGTTAGTCTTCCTTGACCTCAACATCTATGCAGTAGATGGCACACTCAAAACCACAACACATTTTAAACCAACTGCAAAAAACTGCCTCTTACTGTACAATAGTTTCCACCCACGACATCTGAAAGAAAATTTACCATTTGGACAGTTTCTTAGACTTAGGAGAAACTGCACGGAAACATCGGATTATGACAAGCAGGCAAAAGACCTAGCAGAGAAACTGAAAAACGGAAATACCCTTCTAAAATCATTGCAAAGGCAAAGAAAAGAGCAGGAAATAATCATAGAGATGCCCTTCTAGAAACGTATGAAAGACAGGAGAATGAGAAAGAGAGAAGACCCATCTGTATTACAACTTTCAGTGTAGCATCAGACAAAGTCGCAAAGGTAGTGAAGAAACATTGGCAGATTTTAAACAGTGGTACCTCGAACATACCAACACCGATGTTCTCACATAAGAGGGGTAAAAATTTGAAGGATATACTGGTACACACCCGCCCGAAGCCCCAAGACAAAAGTAGCCAACAAATACTCAGTACTTTACCAACGGGCCACCACTTGTGTGGTAACTGCAGTGTGTGCCATCTCACAACAACCACCAAAAGGGTCATTTTCAATACAGGAAAATCATGGGATTTGCGAAAATTCACCACTTGCAAAACTATAGGAGTTGTGTATCTAATTACGTGCCACTGTGACCTACATTATGTGGGTATGACCACCAGGAAGGTGAGCACAAGAATCTGCGAACATCGGAGCAACATCCGATGCCACAGAGCAAGTACCAGAATGACGGCACACTTCAACGAGAAACAACACACCCCAAATGACATGCGGTGGGTAGTGTTGGAACATATAAAACCCTGTGAAAATTTAGAACAGATACTACTAGAGAAAGAGCAAAGATGGGTTTTCAAATTACGCACGGATATTAGAGGTTTGAACGAGAATATACCATGGGGCCAATTCACTAGATAAATTAACCCTGATATCTGGAAACCCCATCTGGCATGTTTTTTAACGGCATGTTATGAAAATCAAAATCAAGAACATAAGGCACTGAAATCCTCTACCCCGTGTTTTTTTGATTTTTTTGATAAAATTGAAGGCAGTATGACAAGAAACATCCCTAGCCTTTTCCCTTTTCCCTTTTCCCTTTTCTGTTTATTGTTTTTTTTGACCATTCCAATATGGCCGCCATTTAAGAAACTCATGGTGTCCCTTTGAAAAGGGTTCGATACTGACCCAACCTATTTTTGACAAAATACCGGGCGTCCTCTTATTCTAGTACGAGGTACTCTTGCACTCAAATTATTAATTTAGACTTTCTAAAATCACAACCCCTTTTTCATAAAATTAGAGGTTCGAACGAGAATATACCATCGGGCCATTTCACTAGATAAATTAACCCCGATATCTGAGAATAAATAAATAAATAAATAAACCCCGTCTGGCATGTTTCTTAACAGCATTTTATGAAAATCTAAATCAAGAACAAAGGCAATGAAATCCTCTACCTCGTTTTTTGATAAAATTGAAGGCAGTATGACAAAACATCCCTAGCCTTTTTCCTTTTCTTTTTCTGTTTATTGTTTTTTTGACCATTCCAATATGGCCGCTAATTAAGAAACTCACGGTGTCCCTGTGACCAGGTTTCGATACTGACCCCAACCTATTTTGACAATATACCGGGCGTCCTTCTTTTTCGTATAAGGTACTCCTGCACTCTAATTAGTAATTTAGGGGCATATTATCAAGGGCTTTATCGCCGCTTTAGCGGCACTTTTTGCCGCTAAAGCGGCGATACTTTTATCGCCCTATTAGCAAGCTGTCGCTAACAGGCGTTAGCGACAGCTTTCAGGCGTTAGAGGCCGCGTTAACCATCGCCTTGCATGTCAGCGATAATTATCGCTAATGACATGCAAGGAAGGCGTTCCCTACTAAAAGCAACTGAAAACAGTCGCTAATCCCACTACCCCCTATTAGCAAGGCAGGCGAAGCGATATAATAATTCGCACTAAGCGCGTTTATCGCTATATTTGATCTCCTGCTAGTGAGGATGACTTACCTGTATAAGGTATAGGAGGTGGATTCTAATGCTGAATCCACCTTAGCGATAATGCGAGAATATCGCTGCTTTTCCAGCGATATTCTCACATTTTACCGCTATCGCTGGAAATAATATCGCTATGGAGATAAACCTTACTAATAGGGTGTTATCTCAGCGATATTTTCCAGCGATAGGCGGCGTTAACCAAAGTCGCGCTAAGCGCGGTTAGCGATAAATATCGCTATTCCGTTGCTAATATGCCCCTTAGACTTTCAAAAATCACACCCCCATTTCATAAAATACCAACAACATGGTGGACCGTTTACACCACAATACGAGACTACGCTCTAGTCTCTAACAGCACGAGGGAATGACTCAGCTGTTTTTCAGACTACTTATACCGGCACTAAGGCAAAGACACGATAAGATGCGGTCTGCCTTGGGACTGAATAGGTCGTATTGACGGAGGGTTGCTGAGCACAGTAAGACTTTTTTCTCCCTACAGGACATCATCAATTTTTTTCTCCCTACAGGAATTTACATAACTTTACTTGCCTTTTTCACTAAATTCCATTTGCTCTTTCTAAACCAGTCATAGGAAGGCACAAGCAATGAGTGGCTTTTAACAAATCCTCATTATCTCATTCCTTTGTCTATTATTATAATATTGGGTTTCTACAGGCCCCTCCACCCAGACAGACCATGAGGCGCACTTTTGCCAAAAAATAAGTAAGTTTTCAAAAAGAAATTGATTTTATGTTACATGTTGTGTGTGTCCTGTTTTTTGTCCTTGACTACAAGTGTTTTTAAATTATGTCTTTTCAACCTTGCCTGCTCACAATTAAGGTATCATGTGTAGTATTACCCACACAAGATCTGAGCACTAACTAAGTTTGCTTTCAAGGGCACTTACACCATAGTATGAAGTACTTTCTTTTACGCGCAGCGTAACGCCTTTACCTGCCCACAAGAACGGTGGGCAGGCAGTATGTATTAATTTGCATTTTGCTTTTTCTTCCCAATGACAGTTACTACGTGTTCAGAAGCAACCGTATGTATATATTTTTCCCAATGCTCACACAATAGGTGTGCATTAATAATTTTTCACTTCACTTTATTATAGGTCCGGCACGGAGTGGTACACAAAGGGCTGGTCCCTTTGTTGTCCTGAAGAAAAGGTTTAGGGGATACCTTGAAACATGTTGACATAATACAAGGGATTATAATTACATAACAGTTACATTTCCCTTTATTAACCCCCTTTTTATCCCTACCAACTAGGAGCAGGAATAAAACAATAGCTCACTAGTTAGGTAATTTTTTAAAAACATCACTTTCACCACTCCCCCCTACACTGCACGACACATAGCCTCACAAGGTAAGTGCTCCTACGTAAATCCGCAAGTCGCAGCACGCCCCAATCAGTAGATGTTTGGGATGGCCCCAATGATGAAGCATGTCACCTAGGGGCAACCCTGGGTGAGTGAGGGGACACAAGAAAATACATTTTTCTTTTCCACCAGTAGAGGTGGCCTTCACCCCAATTGGTGAACCCGCCCTTGTTTCTTGGCTAGGTTCTTTTGATCCGTCACCTACGGATTCTTTTTGATGTATTCTGATCACACAGGAGGGTGAACCTAGCCCAATCCTCCTCCTCCCCCTTTTTCTGATTGATATTAGCGGCCTACACACCACATCCTGACATTGACACAATGCCACAGGCAGACTTACTCATACAACACAAGGATTTAATTAAAATCTATAGAAACTTGACGCAATTCGTCATGAGGACTTTCACAGTCCAACCAGCAACAGTTGCACCAAATGGAACTCAATCTCAGGGTACAGCAACTAAAATCACACCATAAACATTACACGTGGTGATGGGCAAAATGCCCTCTAAACATGAACAAATGCCATTCAGGGTAGCTCAGAAAATAACTCAGCTCGAGGCAGTATTCCCGAATACTACCCCGTATGAAAAACACAGAATGCTAACAATCTGCTGGCCCATGGGGATAACACCACAAGTAGAAGATTGTACCACTTGGAGTACAGTCTTTGCTGCCAAATATACCAGAACTCATGGTATACCATCCTTAGCTGTAGTACCTGATGTATTAAGATAAATACAGAATGAGTACGGAGCAGAGCCTGCCCTAAACTTAGGGACGAAGTTACTAGGTAACTATGATCAGGTATCAGCCATAATACTAGCTAATATTAAAGGGGAGCAGCTCGGTGGCAATCCGCCAACGCCTAAGGGAGTTCAGTCCTATAGATCAACAACACGAACTACCCAAAATAATTGAAACTGCATATGCAGAATTAGGCAGAGACAGTTTAGGTGGGAAAGCTTTAAAACCACAACTGATGGGCAGTCCTGAAAAGGACACTTCCAAGCAGACAGCTGCTTCTTCTAAAAAGAAGTGGGATAATAAAAAACAACAAAACTTTAAAGGAAACAGATCTCAATCCCGAGGCAGATCTCCTCCACAGGAGCCCTCGGAAAGGAGGTACAACCTTAGGAATAGGGATAATATTAGGAAACCTGACAGGTATGAGGATACTGATACACGTTCCTCTCGTTCCTTTCAGGGTTCATCGAAAAACTCAGAGAGAGAAGGACGGTCAGAACAAAAGGAAGAGCGTACAAAGTCCAGAGACAAACAGCACGCTCAAGACTATACTTCCAAAAAAGAAGTAAAGCCAAAATCAAAACCTCAGTTTAAGAAGAAGAAAGTTACAGGCCTAAAGATCAGACATGCCCAGAATTCTGAGGATGCAACTTCTGAACGGGGAATGGGCTCAGACGATGCTAGACAGTGCGGCAGAAGTAACAATAGCTCGCCAGAACCTGATGAAATTTCTGGTGACAGCGGACTTGAATGATTACATCACGGTGGAAACACCAGATACGAGGGTAAGCGTCCCACATAAGTTATATGAAATAACACTCCAAATGGAGGGGGACAAGCCCAGGAAAGTTAAAGGTCTCTTTTGGGAGAATCTGTCTTTTTGTTATGACATCCTATTAGCTGAACAAGATTGGCCGCCAGCATTCGTTATGGAGTGCCCTAGGGGAGAAACAGTAATTTTTCCAGCTTTCTCAGACCTCGTTCCCATTCATTTTAAACACACATATGCACAGGAGTGGGCAGTTGCCCTAGCTCCAGCATTGTACAAAAATCATGCCGTATGGGATGAGAATTCAACCCACCACGTGATCCCGTTAAAAGTTTCACCAAATGCACAGAGACAATATCCAATAAAGCAAGAAGCTAAAAAACAGGTCAGGGAGATCTTAGATCAACTTGAGTACCCAGGGGTGATTGAAACTTGCACTTCTCAAATGAACAATCCTTTGTTTCCCGTAATAAAACCGGACAACTCATATCGTCTAGTTTTAGATTACAGACATTTAAACACTTGCACTAAGACATTTGCAGTTCAAAATGCACACAGTGCCGCATTAATGAAGAACATTGTGCGGAAAAAATACAAAACTACACTTGATATCTCAAATGGATTTTTCTGCCAAAATATAGCGCCTGAAAGCAGGTATTTGACCACATTCTCAGCGTTGGGGTCCCAGCGACAATTTTGTCGTCTCCCCCAAGGGTATAAGAATAGCCCGGGGTTATTTTCAGCAAGAGTAACCGAATTACTCCAAAATTTTGATGAGGAAGCATTGTCCTATGTGGATGATATTTATCTGATGGACGATGACTTAAAAAGACACTTGACCAGGGTGAGCACCATAATTATGGGATTTGCCTCTGAGGGCTACAAATTTAATTTAAAAAAATCAAAAATCGC
The DNA here is from genome assembly GCA_963921515.1 of Calotriton arnoldi. NCBI lineage: Eukaryota > Metazoa > Chordata > Amphibia > Caudata > Salamandridae > Calotriton > Calotriton arnoldi. Next base: position 93,813 of record CAWUFW010006587.1, read on the forward strand.
CCACCTCAATGTCCTGTTTTTAGGATATGAGCTTTCAAGTGAAGGGAAAAGTCTGGCAGCTAACTTTTTAGAAAAGTGTGCGCTGCTCCAACCTCCAAAATCACAAAAAAATGTACAATCAATACTGGGATTCCTCAATTTCGGCAGAACATACATTTTGGATTACGCGGAAAGAGTAAAACCTTTCTACGACTTAATAAAACCTGACTTTTCAGTTAGACAATGGACACAGGAACACACAAACGTCCTATGTTCACTACAAGAAGACATGATAGCTTGTAAACACTTACAGACGCGGGTAAACGTACGCAACTTAGTGATCCGTGTAATAGCGGGTCAATGCCGGTACACTTACTTAACCTTCAATGAAGGTGAAACAGTACCAATCACTTACAAATCACACCTGTACACAAACGCAGAAATGTGTTTCACTTCAACAGAAAAAATCCTGACAGCAGTACAAACCGCTGTAGCAAGAGAAAGAGCACAGGCTCAGGGAAAACGCAAAATTGTCGTAACACCGGTACCAGCTTTAGAAGCTGTTACAAAGGCTAGCATTCCAAATGCAAAAGCCTTACATCCGAGATGGATACAATGGGCTAATTCTCTTACTGCAACGGATGTTGAGTACAGATTTGATCCAAGTCTAAAAACACAAGCATTTCTGCAATACGAACAAGAATACCCTCTACTGAATGAAATCTTGCCTCTAGATCAGTATGAATATATTATTTACACTGACGGATCTGCTCAACCGGCCATAGGGAGTAAGCAACAATACAGCGCAGCATGTGCTATCGTTAAAGGTAGCATGTGGGATGAAAAGTTCCATCCAAGTTGCACCAAAACGCAATCCCTAGGAGACTGCACGGCACAGTTGGCAGAGTTAAAAGCATTAATACTGGCACTGGTAAACACGGATCATGAATTCCCCACACTGATAGTGTGTGATTCTTTTTACTGTGTGCAATCATACAATAAATATTTACACCATTGGGAACAAAACAGGTTCAAAGACACAAAAGGTGGCACAATTAAGCATAAAATGCTATGGGAACAGGTAGTTGAGAAACGAACTACCACGGGCTCATGTGATTTATACACTGACTCATCAACGTGATGGCGTTCACGTTGAAGGGAATTAATTGGCTGATGAAGCCGCGAAGGGGGCTGTACGCACAAACTTCCGTAACTGCAATCACTCGTTCAAAAACGAGGATAGACGGTGAGATTATGGTTGCTGTATTTGCTTCACGCAAAGGCAGCTCAGCAGTACCAAAGAAATTTCCACTCAAGTACTCCTACAAGTTAGATGCAAACAAAATTCCATATGCTCAGATTCCTGGAGTGGGGGACAGAGTAATACCAAAAATGGATCATAGGCAAGGTTTGATTATTGCAGCACACAAGGGTTTGGGCTCTGCGCATACAGGCGTTACAGTGACTATTTCATTGTTGAAACAGCGCTACTGGTGGCCAGGTCTAACAAAACAAACTAAAGACTATGTCTTGAAATGTGACATCTGCCAGCAGATGAAAGGCTCCACCATAACACGCCCGGCACAAACACCGTTATTAAAATCAGACAAACCTCTCGCTTGTGTGTATCTGGACCACTGCGGCCCCTTACAATCAGATGGGGCCTACAAGTATATCATGGTTGCAGTGGATTCATGCTCGAGATTCCTATGGGTTTGGCCTCAGTGCTCGGCTGACGCTCGAACTGTTATCAAAGATTTGCGAGTCTTTATAGGGACATACGCAGTTGGCACGTTACATTATGACCGTGGCCCGGCGTTTAGCTCTTGGGCTTACAAAGAGGCCATGGAAAGTATGGGCACAGCATTGCGGTACTCCTCTCCATACCATCCTGAGGGAAATTCGGTTGTGGAGAGGAAGAACCGGGACCTAAAGCAATCTTTAACAGCTAGGGTATTGGGCAAGGGCGTTAGTTGGGTCAATCATATATATGGGGTACAACGAGCTCTCAATAACCAGCCAAGAAGTTCTCTAGGGGGTGTCACTCCTTATGAGGTCCTATTTGGGACAAGAATGTGGGTACCTGATCTTGATTGTGAAGGTGCAGTGGCGGATGAGAAACCATTTGATATCCATGACCGTTTGGCTGTTTTACAGGATCTAAATGAATCCAGGACACAACAAAGTAACGTCCACCTGAAACAGACCGCCACTGGGGAAGTCAAGGCAGTCACGGCAAGACCTGTCTGGATCCCAAAAGTCGGGGATCTGGTCAGAGAGAAAATAGCGGATAAAAAAGAATTTGGACCATCATACAGAAAGCCTGTACATGTCCAGCAACTCAAGGAACAAGAACTGTACTTCTACCGCCTCTTGCTGGAAAAAAGGAGTAACGAATTGTCTCCATCGACTTAATCAAACCACACTATGTGGCCGATACTGAACAGTAGGCCTCGTGAACTCCGCTGTAGCAGACGCCCTCCTCTAGCTACAATCCAAGAAGTTCAAACAGAAAGACTCATCACGTTTGAAGAGTCCTCTCAAAGGAATGAAGGACTGTGCAATAATGCTATGGAACTTGTTCCCCTTGAACCCGAAGTTCAACTTCGAAATCAAACGCAAAATAACACACAAGTTGCAGTAAGACCAAATACTGATGTTTATGTCAACATGCCTCGACAAGAGCAAACTGCGATTTCAACAAATCCTGATGCAATTCCAACAATTGATCGAACTGCTTCTGGCTACTTCATGAACTTTGATACGTTTTCCTTGGATCCAAGTGAACCGGAAATGACGCCAGCCCAACAAACACGCAAGCTGGACTGTTCCCATGAGGCACAGGGTCAGACTGATTTGCATATGGCCATGTCTGAACTGGGGTGGTGGAGTGAGCTAAAGAATGATGATGGATTAAACCCAGATCAGTTGACTGGGGGTGAGTGTTTGATTGGCTCAAACGTTCCGTCCATCATCCCCTTTTGTATCGCCTTGGTCGCCCTAAGTTGGCGGGGGTATGCCCAGACGTGGGTCCCTTGCTCACTTTGCCACTGGATTCAAGCAAGCCTGGCTGATGACGGCTGAAATGCCAGAAACCGGTCCTAGGATGCTTGTTTCCGGTCCAGGGAAGACATGGCTTGGCAGTTCGGGCTGGACTGTTCCCATGAGGCACAGGGTCAGACTGATTTGCATATGGCCATGTCTGAACTGGGGTGGTGGAGTGAGCTAAAGAATGATGATGGATTAAACCCAGATCAGTTGACTGGGGGTGAGTGTTTGATTGGCTCAAACGTTCCGTCCATCATCCCCTTTTGTATCGCCTTGGTCGCCCTAAGTTGGCGGGGTATGCCCAGACGTGGGTCCCTTGCTCACTTTGCCACTGGATTCAAGCAAGCCTGGCTGATGACGGCTGAAATGCCAGAAACCGGTCCTAGGATGCTTGTTTCCGGTCCAGGGAAGACATGGCTTGGCAGTTCGCGCTGGACTGTTCCCATGAGGCACAGGGTCAGACTGATTTGCATATGGCCATGTCTGAACTGGGGTGGTGGAGTGAGCTAAAGAATGATGATGGATTAAACCCAGATCAGTTGACTGGGGGTGAGTGTTTGATTGGCTCAAACGTTCCGTCCATCATCCCCTTTTGTATCGCCTTGGTCGCCCTAAGTTGTCGGGGGTATGCCCAGACGTGGGTCCCTTGCTCACTTTGCCACTGGATTCAAGCAAGCCTGGCTGATGACGGCTGAAATGCCAGAAACCGGTCCTAGGATGCTTGTTTCCGGTCCAGGGAAGACATGGCTTGGCAGTTCGGGCTGGACTGTTCCCATGAGGCACAGGGTCAGACTGATTTGCATATGGCCATGTCTGAACTGGGGTGGTGGAGTGAGCTAAAGAATGATGATGGATTAAACCCAGATCAGTTGACTGGGGGTGAGTGTTTGATTGGCTCAAACGTTCCGTCCATCATCCCCTTTTGTATCGCCTTGGTCGCCCTAAGTTGGCGGGGGTATGCCCAGACGTGGGTCCCTTGCTCACTTTGCCACTGGATTCAAGCAAGCCTGGCTGATGACGGCTGAAATGCCAGAAACCGGTCCTAGGATGCTTGTTTCCAGTCCAGGGAAGACATGGCTTGGCAGTTCGGTCTGGACTGTTCCCATGAGGCACAGGGTCAGACTGATTTGCATATGGCCATGTCTGAACTGGGGTGGTGGAGTGAGCTAAAGAATGATGATGGATTAAACCCAGATCAGTTGACTGGGGGTGAGTGTTTGATTGGCTCAAACGTTCCGTCCATCATCCCCTTTTGTATCGCCTTGGTCGCCCTAAGTTGGCGGGGGTATGCCCAGACGTGGGTCCCTTGCTCACTTTGCCACTGGATTCAAGCAAGCCTGGCTGATGACGGCTGAAATGCCAGAAACCGGTCCTAGGATGCTTGTTTCCGGTCCAGGGAAGACATGGCTTGGCAGTTCGGGCTGGACTGTTCCCATGAGGCACAGGGTCAGACTGATTTGCATATGGCCATGTCTGAACTGGGGTGGTGGAGTGAGCTAAAGAATGATGATGGATTAAACCCAGATCAGTTGACTGGGGGTGAGTGTTTGATTGGCTCAAACGTTCCGTCCATCATCCCCTTTTGTGTCGCCTTGGTCGCCCTAAGTTGGCGGGGGTATGCCCAGACGTGGGTCCCTTGCTCACTTTGCCACTGGATTCAAGCAAGCCTGGCTGATGACGGCTGAAATGCCAGAAACCGGTCCTAGGATGCTTGTTTCCGGTCCAGGGAAGACATGGCTTGGCAGTTCGGGCTGGACTGTTCCCATGAGGCACAGGGTCAGACTGATTTGCATATGGCCATGTCTGAACTGGGGTGGTGGAGTGCGCTAAAGAATGATGATGGATTAAACCCAGATCAGTTGACTGGGGGTGAGTGTTTGATTGGCTCAAACGTTCCGTCCATCATCCCCTTTTGTATCGCCTTGGTCGCCCTAAGTTGGGGGGTATGCCCAGACGTGGGTCCCTTGCTCACTTTGCCACTGGATTCAAGCAAGCCTGGCTGATGACGGCTGAAATGCCAGAAACCGGTCCTAGGATGCTTGTTTCCGGTCCAGGGAAGACATGGCTTGGCAGTTCGGGCTGGACTGTTCCCATGAGGCACAGGGTCAGACTGATTTGCATATGGCCATGTCTGAACTGGGGTGGTGGAGTGAGCTAAAGAATGATGATGGATTAAACCCAGATCAGTTGACTGGGGGTGAGTGTTTGATTGGCTCAAACGTTCCGTCCATCATACCCTTTTGTATCGCCTTGGTCGCCCTAAGTTGGCGGGGGTATGCCCAGACGTGGGTCCCTTGCTCACTTTGCCACTGGATTCAAGCAAGCCTGGCTGATGACGGCTGAAATGCCAGAAACCGGTCCTAGGATGCTTGTTTCCGGTCCAGGGAAGACATGGCTTGGCAGTTCGGGCTGGACTGTTCCCATGAGGCACAGGGTCAGACTGATTTGCATATGGCCATGTCTGAACTGGGGTGGTGGAGTGAGCTAAAGAATGATGATGGATTAAACCCAGATCAGTTGACTGGGGGTGAGTGTTTGATTGGCTCAAACGTTCCGTCCATCATCCCCTTTTGTATCGCCTTGGTCGCCCTAAGTTGGCGGGGGTATGCCCAGACGTGGGTCCCTTGCTCACTTTGCCACTGGATTCAAGCAAGCCTGGCTGATGACGGCTGAAATGCCAGAAACCGGTCCTAGGATGCTTGTTTCCGGTCCAGGGAAGACATGGCTTGGCAGTTCGGGCTGGACTGTTCCCATGAGGCACAGGGTCAGACTGATTTGCATATGGCCATGTCTGAACTGGGGTGGTGGAGTGAGCTAAAGAATGATGATGGATTAAACCCAGAACAGTTGACTGGGGGTGAGTGTTTGATTGGCTCAAACGTTCCGTCCATCATCCCCTTTTGTATCAACAAACACGCAAGCAGCAGATTACGGACTTTCTGAACTTTCTCAAAAAAACTTACCTGGTGTCACCTTGGGTAGAACTATGGGTAATTACTGGGATACTGTTCTTTCTTTTCTGGCTAGGCTTAGTGTAACTTTTAGCATGCTTATTAATAGCCGTTACATTCAACAAAGACCTGCAGCCGAAAAAGTACATTTGATTCTGGAGCCACATCAATCTTCTCATCGTGAACAAAGAGACTTGTCATCAGTGAACATTACAGCAGTTCCTTTACCGGATGGTTTAATTTGGGACAAGGTTGATTTCGACATATTCGGTCCTACTGAACTTTTAAAAATTTCTCATATATTTAAAATTTCATTGAGTGATATCATTACCTCCAGTACATTTTCTGATGATTGGGACTCTGAAACTGTTAATAACATGTTGTCTGATTTAGAGAAAACTGACGCATTTCGGAACACTGAAATGCTAGAAAGTACTTCAGACTATGACACATTGTACTGTTACCAACATTGTGGTCAACATTTCTTGCACAAATCTATAACACCTAGAAATGTTTTTGAGTACCACCAGTGGGAACATTGCACTACACCACCAAAAGGTAGTTTGCACACATTTGCACAGAAATTCTCATATTTTTCAGGGTTTAACACTTTTGACCCGACGTCATTTTATTATAAAGTCACATCCACATCAGCACAGAAAATTATGTTGACTAACACCAAACAAATTTACTCTGCTTCCTTTATCGCCCGATTGTCTGAACAGGGTTTGACCTATGGAAGGACACAATAGACTTAAAATCAGTCTGGGGTTCTAGAGACTTGCAAGTCCAGGGAACAGAAGCGCTATTTAGAGCATGCCTCATTCCACAGCAGATGATATTCCTAAATGACACTGTGCAACAGACATCCTGTCTTGGACTAGGCAAGAACAAGGACCTGAACACACCTCGGTTTCCAACACCATCACAGATGGAGGGGTGGCAAAATTCAACTTCACAAGAAGGGGTAAAAGTAGATGACATTTTTCGATACAATAGATCAGATCCTAATTGGAAAGGATGGTTGGTTTGGCCCATAGACATGAACAGATGTCAGCAAAGATTCTGGGGTACCACCGAAGGGTTCGGTATCCATAGGTCAGACCCACGCTATGTACAAAGAGAACATCCAGGGGTAGTGACATCCTACAGTGTTGGGAAGTTGTGCCTTGATTGGCTAGAAACCTCAACACTCACAGAAGTGAAACAGCACTTATCCTTACTCACACATGACATGGATCTTAGGGATTTTTTACTAGGTCCCATGAAATCACGTCAGAAACGTTTCATATATGCTGGCATTTATGCTGCCTACAATGAAAATTGGAAAATATCCCAACAAGAGGCCGCAGAGAGAATACGGGAAATAGACCGTATTAACTTAGAGAAGGCATTAGCGGTAGTGGATAATGGGTTAACAACTTTGACCTCCAGGATATATTCCTTAGGCAACATTGCATCCTCTGTAATAGACATACTGGAACAAGATTTGGCCATATTACAACACGGGCAATCTCAGTTACGTTCTATTATGTTGTTAAGCTGGACACTGCAATCTTTGCGTGCAGGCTATGTGCCTTGCCGTTTTATCAACAGTACGTCTCTGTTTTCTGAATACAATCCAACAGATAAACAGATAGAAATGGCACAAAGGGGAGCGAAATATACAATGCTGCGTATTGAAAAACTGGATAGATTACCATTTACGGTAGCGGAATCACCATCCACAGAATGGCTAACCCATGGCCACATCACTCTACCGGTCACTACTTTTCAGTTTCAATATTGCCTTGAGCAAAAGCAGGCAGGCAAATATGAGAAAATGGGTAAGGAATACATTAAGGAATCTTGGGAATTTCCGTACAGATTTCGATGCCGGAGTGTTTCTAAGCGGTACAAACTGCAAGAACGCTTTGAGTGGTTCTCTCATGTTCCAGGATATTGTACTACACGGAGCTTGTAATGGTTCAGTAGCAAACTTGTCCTGACACCTGAAAGGGACTCCAGCAACCGTGATTACACCGGTATTCAAGCTGATCTCGAATGGGAGTTATTTGATGCTGAATGATCAAGGTTGTTGTGGGATGCTTCCGGGGATTGCCTATCTGGTCACGGTGAACTCCAGGGTTACTTGCTGTATGCAAGTATTATTCCCCCAACAAGTACAGTCAGGGAGGCGCCGCTATGGCCTTCTCTAAATGTGTCCTTTATACAATTTGATACTTTGAGCAGAATGAAAGCCATGCTTTTACAGCAAACTGTGCCCTTAACCTCCGCCCGGGAGACCCTTGATCTTCAAATCGCAAGGACCTCGGCTGAGATACAGGCACTCATACGTACAAACTGCCCCTCTCATTTCACAGAAATGGTGGGACGTATCTTTAATATGTCTGATACAAGTGGTATTGTACACCTATTTAAGACCATAGGATCAGGATTTCTAAACACCTTTCAGACAGTCCTCGGAGTTATTCCAAACTTTATACACTCCGTATTGGGAAGTATTTTTGGAGGTCTTCCGCTGATCCTGCTCTCAATAGCAGGTATCCTGATTGTTATTTTTCTGCTACGCAATGGATGGCCCAATCACCAACGAGAGGACAAAAGCACTCCTAGAGCACAAATACCGTGAACGCATGGTACAACATCTGGGCACACCTCGCCTGCGGGAACTGAGCACCTCTTTGTTCCTATCGTTTAGACCAGTCTGGATGGGCTGCATCTTACCTGTTCTTCGATGCCTGTTTTGCGGAGAAGAATGTGTGTTAGATCTCTTTCTGACACTTCCATCGGTAACGCCACCGGACATGAATACCATGCTGGAACCGGTGATGGTCCATGCTCGGCAATGTCCCCAGCGTATTCCTATCTTGATGGCCGCATTCCTCGAGAACCCGCAAGTGCCTTTTGCTACAACTGGGTTGAGCATCAGCTCTTCTACTAGCACTCAGGTATCGACTACAGCACCAGCTGCCTCTGCACCAGCTATTGGCAGTTCTGAGTATCATCTGTGCTCAATTGACGTGCTCTGCGAGGTATTACAGGGATCGTTCTCTGCAACAGCGAGCAACGGCAATGTTACGTCTCCCAGCCAGGACACTTAATCTATAATTGGTTCATCGTGTGCTGGGAAAGAATTCGGTTTTTCCTTTTTGTTGCAAAACTCAACTAAATTTGGAACATTTCCTTTAATTGACACTTTCGCTGGGAAAGCATGGCCTTCTGACGCTTGTAGTGGTTCGATTTATATAAACGAACTCAGCTAGGATTTTGGCTTAGAGTGACATTTCAAATACTAACTTTCGTAAATAATTTTTCTTCCCCCCTATTAGACTATTTTTTAATGGTTTTAAAGACAACATTTTAAAGACAATATTTTATGAAGCTCACTGATAGTTTATGCGCTGCTACCTAGTAAAAGAGTAGTTCGCTAGCATTTTTATCATTGTTGACTGTTCGGAAGAGGAGTGGGTGTTATGTTTCATATCGGTACCCTAATATAGGCCCGGATAATATCATACACCTTCACCTACATTATTTTCCTTATACTACACAGTAACGAGCCTTTAGGATTGAACCTTTACCTAGTTCTAGTCCTGGGCACAGAAGAAGGGGTTTTCCCTGAATAATAGTGTCCTATAACTCCATCATTGGACTCATACAGTATAAATGAATATTCATGAGGGTTCTTGGAAACCAGGCAGAAGCTACACCACCTGCATAATATCTACGTACAAGGTTCATCCCATACGTCATCCTCAAATCTAATAATGGCTAATACAAGAAACAAGGAACAAAGAAACCCTAGATATTTTTTGTATAAATACAGCACATCTTGCTAGGGTTGGGGGAGGAGACCGAGACTTCCAGGCCGACACACTGACCAGAGACACTGAGGCTCCTGCATGCAGACGCTCCAGCTGACAGTGGTCTAACACATCCCTCGCGGGGTGTCCAACTCGAGACCAGGACGGGGTCCCACACACTCTCACTTCAGGTAATGGGGTTAGACTAAATACTAGAGGGATTCTTGGCTTCACACCTACTCACATGCTAGGTACACTCAGGTACAACTAGATAGGCATCGTAGGAGTATGCACACTTTTTATCATGCATTTTATATTCATGTATGTATTCATGATTATTGCAAGTTGGTAGAACTATACTATTCTTTTATTTTCACTGTACTGCTAATCATATATATCTGCTACTGTCTAACGGTTGTTGCAGCACATCTATTTTACACTAGAAGAACAACTGTGCAATAAATTCTTATTGTAACACGCCCGACTGTTTCTTCTGTGTAACTCTCTGAGACCGAATAAGTGAGCATGAGTAACTGAGCGAAAAGTAGTATATTGTTTCCACGATCCTGGGGGATCAGGGTTGTCATGTTCTGAGGTTGCCAGAAACTATTCTCTCCCCGATAAGAGGAGATTCTAGTGGCACTGTGAGCTAGCTACAACAGAAAGGCTGACATTCTCGGTGGGGGTGCTCAGAGCCAGTCTGCCACCAATCCTACAGTTTATGTTATCCGAACGCGCAGATCCTGTATGGGTAATATAGGGACTACAGGACATAACTTATTCTTTAATTGTACTTTAGTAATTGAGAGGTCTGTCAAGTGTGCTGGATCCATATTTAGCTTTGATTTGGCTGAGTCAAGGTATTTAGCCGGAGAGCTTTTTTTTTATCTAAAACCATAGACTTAAGGGCAGCCCGCAGGGACTCTGGATCGGCCCTGGTCACCTGGAGGTAGAATTTGATGTATGTCTTTTTTACATTCTATGTACATGCTTACTAAATTGAACTCGAGCCGGATTAGGGTGTGCCGAGTGTTTTTTGGCATGCCGAACATTTTCCTGTATGAGGCCATGTGGCAGTGCTCCAATGTCTCAGTGAGCCTTCTTGGGTAAGCTACTAATTTGGCCCCAAAGACTCTTCAAATTAACTCGGCGGAGTGGCTGTTTAATTTATAGTATAATTTTGATAAGGCTACGTAGTTTATGCAGCTTTTCCTTCTAGGGCCTTCACCTGCAATGTATGTTTTCCTGAGTCCATCACCAGACTCCAAAGTAATTGTATTTGCTAACTGTGACTATTTTTAGTGGACCGAGTTGCCATTCAAGCTGGCATTTTTTAATTTTGTGGCCGAAGATCAGGACTTTAGTATTTTCGGCATTTACCTGTAGAGCGTTACATATATTGTATGTGTGTAATATGTCCAGGGCCCTCTCATCCCAAAGCGAGTCTGATCCATCAGGGCCAAGTCGTCTGTGTATTGTATTATTGGAAATTTCATCTGGCCCAGTTTGGGGGGGGAGGGGGGATTTTACCTTTCAGTAGTTCTTCCCCAAGATCTGCTGTGTACAGGTTGAAGAGTGTGGGGGCAAGTACACGTCCGTGGTTGAGCCCTCTGTTGGTGAGCATCAGCGCCGTAGCGTATGACTGTGTTATCTTGGTCTCACCCAGGTGTCCGTGTATAGCGCTGTTATAGCCGCAAGCAGTTGCCTCGGTATGCCCCAATCTGCCAGCTTTTTTCCATAGGATAATACAGTTCATATCATCAAACGCCGCACTATAGTTTACAAAGCAAGCATACAAAGGAGTATTTATTTCACGGGCTCTGGAACTCAAGTAAGGTAGGGCAATAAAATTGTCTATGGTAGAGGCGTTAGGTCTGAACCCTGTCTGGTAGATCGGAATGATTCTATTATCATTGATCCACTGTTCTAGCTCGTGTAGGAGCACTTCGGCAAAAGCTTTGCCATCCATGTCCAGAAGGGCAATTAGCCTGTAATTTTCAAGTCAAGTGGGATCCCCCCTTTTGTGTATTGGATGGAGGATTGAGCCCTTCCAAGCTTCCAGTATGATTGATGTGGCAAGAAATTAGTTAAATATATTAAGCATCAACGGAGCCCAAAAGGTTCGGTCTTTTTTTAAAGATGATCCCGTGTAGGCCATTGGTTCCAGTGCCCCCGTCTCTCCGGGTGCTCTTCAAGATCTTCAGTATCTCCGCCTTGGTAAGTGACATTTGACTATCCTCTAAGCCTTTTAAGGAATTATTCAGCGAGTTCGTATGGACAGACTATGTTTTGTCTGAATCTACATATATTTTATTTTATGTACGTCTCCCATACAGAGGCCGATACAACATTCTCCTGGCTGTATCTTGTATTTGCTAGGCCATTTACATATCCCCAAAATTCCCTGAACTTACTGGGCAATAGCAAGGTGTAGATATGTTTCCATTGTTCCTGAGTTTGTTGTTGTTTTAGGCTCCTTGCAATTTTTTAATGTTGTTTTCTAGCCTCTTTTATTTTATTTTCTGTAACGGTGGTCCTTTCTTTTCTATGTCGTTGTTCTGCACGTCGACACAACCGTTTGCTCCCTAGGAGCCTCCGGGTCTCGGGGAGTCGAAGCGACCAACCTCTTTTGTGCACTGTTTTCCATTTTCTGCATTTTTGAGACCTTAGTCCCGCGTGGAGCTTGTCTAGTAGTGTGGACCAATTCTTTGCCATTTTTACTTCATTTCCCACGTCTGGGTCATAAGCGTTTGTTTCCAGCCTTCATAGTTGTTCATGTTGGCTGGACCCCATTTAATTCTTTTTGTCAGCGGACCCATGTTTGTTTCAAGCATGCTACCATCTGGGTTACGATTGTTATGTACCTTTGCACCTATGTTGATTTCTATGATGATGGGATGATGATCGCTTTCACTCCTTCATTGTACTTGGTAGGTTGTGCACCTTTTTAATAACTCCTTGCTTAAGAGGATGTAATCCAAGGTGATATGTCTTTGTAAGTGTGGGTCAAGGTGCCCCCCTTGGACCTATCTGGGGCAGCTGACCCAAGATCGAATTCACTTAGGCAAGCTTGTAGAATTGTTCTTTGTTGGTCTCCCTGTGTTATTTTGAATTGGCCCAGTTTCCGGGTATTGAAATCGCCGGCCATTATACACTGATTCCCTGAATACTCGTATGGAAATGCCTTTATTTGTTCAATGATGTTCTTCACCTTAGCCAGTTTTGCATCTCTATGGGGATTAACATACAGGTTTTTGAGCGAAATTGAGATAGGTCTTCCATCCAGTGCGAGTCCATTCATGTTGACTGCCTGTATGTCCCAGGAGTTGTTTGTCCATTCTCTGACTTTCAGTTGCAGGTCTAATTTTACGTATATTGCAAGGCCGCCCATTGGTCTACCAAACAGATTTTTCTTGTGTGCAGGTATGTAAATAGTTTGAAACTCTGAAATTAGAATGGGGATAGTAGCTGCATTGCACTCATGCCAATAGTTCACATTCAGAGGGGAGATTCACGATTTTTTAAACCAAAGATTGCTTTATTTTAGTTGTCTCCCACTGGAAATTGCCTCTGCTTCAATACAAGTCAATGTGGAAAATACATTTCCCCTATTTTCTTTTCAGAATCTCCCACTTTTCTGTTAAAAAAGGTTGGCATGTATGGCGTTGCTTCACTTAGCCCTTTCACAGCCTTCTTCTGCGCAGTGTCTTCCTTATGCACCAGCACCTTCAATGCGTCTCCAGCACAATAAGTCAGTTCTTTCCTATAAAGTTTGCAGACATCCCCTCCTAGGAGGCTTATTGTGTCTTCCACAGATTGCTGCTGCCAAACATGGCAAAAGGAGTTAGCTGTCAGCACCCCAATCCCAGAGCTCAAATAATTTCCTGATCGCCACTGAGTGGCACCCCAGGCTTCTAGTCATGACATCTTAGCACCAAGACTGGAAGTTTCTGTCTTTATATCGGAATTGCAGACAGTCCTTGCGTATTTCAGCTGTTCAGTTCTGTGACCAGTGCTGGGGAGTTATATATCTTTGCAAATTCTACGTAGACAGCTCGAAACATGGTCTTTGTGGCCAGTCTTAGCAGGAAGGCAGCTGGAAATCTCCTCTCAGTGGAAACCCAAAACAAAAGAACAAAGGTAAGGGAGGCTGCCCAACTTAAATATTGGTTAACCTGTGGGGTGTAGTCTCTCCCAGAGAATAATGGATGAGGAAGGTCCAAAGAGAACTCCTTATATCAACACCCCACTGTCTGACCTACTGAAAGAGATCCCTGGAATGTCCTGGGCGGAAGTCCTACAAGATACATTTGTTGTATGGATGGCTCTCCCACCAAGACTCCTTCTTAGGTGCCATACAGAGTGTGCCTGATACAAAATAGATTCCACTGTGGTTCTAGCCACATGAACTGTCTAGCTCTCCACGTGCATTCTACACACATGGGCAACGCACGCACATTCAATGTCTGTAGTATATGACATCCACTACTCTTATAAATGGGCAATGGGCCCAGCTATAGAGGACTGGCAGAACTAGTTCAAAAGGGCAAATGGGGGAGGCCGTGTGCTTCTCTACCAAACAAGCAACAGCAAACAATCCTACCTTGCACTATAATCATTTTGCTGCCCCCAGTGTCAGTCCTCTAATGCCCGGGGAAGGGGCAGTAGAATTGGAAGTGCATCTGGTATAGTATTCCAATCACAGAGCACCTAGATGGGTCTCATTCCACTACATGAAAAAGCTTGAGTGCATGTGCAATTGTGTGTTGTTGTGAGGGGTCAAAAACACTACAGCTTTCTTGGGGGACTTCAAGGCAGGGGCACCTGTATTACAGAGCTATGAAGGGCATCTATTTCCATACTAAGAATCTCAGATCTGCCTACACTTAATAAAGCTGCAAAGAGTTAGTTCAACCCTAAACTGGTATTAACAGTCTTCCAATTTGTAGGTATTAGCATCAGAACAGTAATCATAGAATGCAACGGAAGCCCCACCGTCAAATGGAGAAAGAACATTTAAATTCTAGTGGCATCACTCTTGATAATTGTGTGTAGCCTATTGCTTAATTTAAGACAGCTGTCAGATCACAATTTACCTCGAGCATTGCGGCTGGTAAACAGAAGAATTATGAAGGCATGTAGGACATTTTCCTCTGGCTTTTTTTGTTCCATTTGAAAATACTAAATGGCATAACTTAGTAGTCATAGATAGTACAATATTCAGTCCAATATTGTCGTTGTTTAAGGTTTGTCAGGGTAATACAAAAATGAAATTTCTTCAGTAACTGTGTGAGCTAAGTATGTTCCATGGTGAGACCATTTTGAGACCCAGTGCGTTAGATCATTGGGTTTTGTTTTCATGAGCCATGTTTGGCAACCTAATATTGCAGGAATTGTAGAACCCACAACCAAATTCCAAAATGATACTCTTTTAATAGAATAGATGTTTGTGTTTGACAAGAGCACCCAGTTTTAAGTCTCCCAAAATCTGTTTTAATCTGACCTAATGTTTTGACCCTAAAGCACTGGAAAAGGTTCTGAACTCTACATGTCACCTCACTCTCCTTGAAAATTAATTTTAAAAAGTCATAGAAAAATGCTAGGTCATTTGGAGTGTTTCCAAGGACTAGACATGGTGTGCAGTGTTGGGATTTTGAGAAACCTTAAAGCTTTATGCTGTACATCTTGCAAAGTGAATGTACACTGAGTTAAGTCACATTAATGGAAGAGTGAGCATGTAATTCATTGAACAGAAATCCCACAAATGCATTACCTATTCATTAATCAATCAAAAAGGGGATTATGCTAAAGCTTTATCAAGTTGGCTTCTAAATAAAAGAAAATAGCACAGTTACAACATGTGCAAAAAGTGGTAGTGCCACTGATCCTTGCCTTATGATAATACAGCCACATCTCTGCAAGGCTTAGTTTGTTACATGGATTATATTTAAGTAAGAGATCACCTTCAAAGCTTCCTGCCTGGTCATCAACTGTATTAAAAGAATTGCCTCATTATACTTAAAGGACATAATTGCCAGATATTTGCCTCCTGGCGTTATCTCCGGCAGAACAGCATAGTTCTTGTATATGCCCCCAGAGCTAAATCTCATTGGAAAGAATTTGCTCTTAAAGGCCAGAGGTTCTGCCTGCATAACTCATGGGGAAAAACGTTGGTCTTCAGGAAGGAATGAAACACACTCCAGTGTAGTAACTAAACTGACTTTCAAATTCTTCTACAGTTTGTTTGCTTCAGTGTTCTATAGTTGCTGCACTTTATATATTATTGTTTATTCTTATTGATGCTGGTGCATAGATACAAGTACGTATGTGGTGTGCACCATACAAATAAATAAATAAAAACAATTAAGTAATACGTGTTGTTTCAGGATGTGTCACAGTGCGTGGTACTTTCAAGGCTTTCAGAGTAAAAGGCTTTTGATTAGAGTGCACAGCACGCCACCCCAGGGATTGCGTAATGGCCACTGGTGGCTGCCTGGCCCCAACATGGTAGTAGTGTTGCAATGCAAGACACACTGTCTTTCAGGGTTGTCATTGTAATAATGCATTGTGGGCACCTTGGCTACAGCAAGTGTTTTCACTCTAGACAGGGAGCTTTAAGGTTTCCTAGCTCACTGTTCTGATCTGCGTAGGTCATGAAATCTTAGGTTAACCACTTGGTTCTACTGATTCTATGTCTTTCCAATTATTAACAGTTATTTGTAGGACTGGTATAAGGGGTTACCCAGTCTTCTCTCTAGCTAACTGCACTTTTGTGACACTGTATTAAGTGCTAACCATCATGAAGGGTCAGGGTGCGCTTATATTGTCACAAAATTGCTCTTCTTGGATTCAGATCTCTTTTGGGCACACAGGCTTCCAACATAGAGTCGTGGGTGTTGGATTGATGGATTTTCACCAGTATCATACCATCAAAAGCAGTGCCAAGGAAAGCCTAGCTCCTTTGAGAAGATCTTCCACCAGTACCAAGACATCAAAAACAGTGTTGTGGGAAAATAGGCTACTCACGGGCCTGCTCTACTAACAGGCCAGCACAGTCAGTGTGAGTGAAAGCCATGCTTCTTGCGAGTAACATAACATCACCTTGCCTGAGGAAGCCATATCCTCCAGTACCATGCCATTCCTTACTGGGTTGGGGGATGAGGCAACCTAAGCAGATGAGTGGGCTCTCCAGCCTGGTACCCTTTCCGCAATACATGTGCCAGAAAACTTAACAGGTAGTGCTACATGTTCGGTCAATAAACTACCAACTTTTACCAAATGACAATACACTTGGATTCATCCTGAACACCAACCTCACCCTCAAGGAAAACATTTGCCAAATAACGAAGTCGGCCTGGTACCACCAGCTCTGTCTTCTAGAGATAGTCAAACTAGAAAGGGACACCAGAACATCTGTTTAAGCCCATATACTGTTGCATCAGAATGGTGCTGCTGCATGTCTCATCCAGTACCTGAAAAAATATGACCAAATTACTCCCATCCTGTTGGAATACCATTGGCTGCAATTGCTGGCCTGGAGCATCTTCAAAACCAGCTGCATTATTTACAAAGCTACCATGACCAGGGCCCCTATGTATCTTGCAGACAAGCTCACTATTCTCTAGTGGATCTTGGCACACTCAAAGCCAGGAGACCACCAAACTGGCATTTATGCATCCATAATCTTGAACAACATCACCATATCTATCAGGATGGCCCCAAGGTTGATCCAATTTAGAAAAGGGCTAAAAACTCACCTCTTTAAAGAACACTACATCAACTCAGTTCCATCTCCCCTTACTTGTTGACTGTATGCTTGTATTTGACCATGTACAGCGCTCCACTGCCTTTTGGCTAGGTTTGCGCAATAGAAATACCATATACATACACACATACATACACATTATATGTATAATTTTAGTCAAATCAGAAGGTATTCGCTAACACCAGACCTAAAAAAAAGTAGACTCTTCCATGGAGATTCACCATCATAATAACAGAACTGAGAATCTGCTTCAAAGCGACAGGATTAAAACTTGAAACGTGCCTAACAAAAATGAATGTGTCCGCTCTGATACCTTCGGGTCAAGTTCGCACTATATAGAACTCCAAAAAAAAGAAAAAAAAAGAAAGGAAGTGAAATGTAAAAGAATAGAAAGATGGCATGCTGGAGGATAGATAAATGCAATTGTAAATGACAGTCCATGTGAAGTTGCATTATCTAAACTGCTTTTGTTCCCTATGAAATGTAAAAAAAAATGTTGAGGAAAATGTGCTGAAAATTCACTTTTTTTCATCACTTTCTTAAAATTATCTCTACACTGACTAGAAGGGACCATGAAGTGCTAAACAACAAGAAAGGTACAAGAAGCAAAAGAGTCCTGTCCCAACTTGTAATGACTAATCACATATTAGGAGTGGGTCAGTTAAAGCCTGCCAAAGAGTATTGTATTATGGTGTGTTTGAGCATTTGTTTAGCAATGTATACTCTTGGGAGACCGCGAAGCGCACTGATTTTTTACCAGTTCTGGCTGCTCTTTCCGCGGTGTGTGGTTGCAAGGGGGCTGGATGTTGGAATGTGTTAGTTGAGGAGTATGAGTTTCAAAGTCTTCCTCAAAGCGTTGTGGGCAGTATGAGAGTAGGTGCTGTTGCACATGCCTACTTCCAAACTAGATAGATCGCAGCCTGCATCTTTTGTTACAATGGCAGCAGGGCTCGAGTCGGGGTACCACGCGGGTGGACGGCGTCCCCCCACTTATTTTACCGGGAGCTCGATAACTGGAGCAAATGGAGCCACACATTCACTCTTTGGCCTCTCTGGGGCGAGATCGGAGCTCATTCAAAACGCTGCTCACGCGCTGGCTTCTCTGATGCAATCGCATCTAAGGCGTGAACGAGGGGAGGCAATGAGTCTGATGGTGCAAGCCACCTTTTGTGACGTCTCTTCCTGTCGTGACGTCAGCGTCCCCCCACTTCTTTTTTTAGGAATTGTGCCCTGAATGGCAGGAAAGCCATGTTTTAATGCCTCCTCGAACTAGAGGTGATTGCCAAAACTTAAGCAAGCAGCCTTTGCACTCCAGAGTTTGGTTGTCTGGACAGAGAAGGGCATTTAACCGTTTCAAAAAATGTTGAATGAAAAGTAGAAAACAGTTTATGTAAATCAATATTTCACCTTCTTACATCTTCCTAGAATCCTCCAATTTACAGAAGTCTCCCACTCTTTTGCCATAGTGTGTATTCCTACCGTGTGCAGTTTACGAAAAACTACCAAACTCATAGTGAGGTATATAGACATGTATTTCCGGGGTCCAATGGAAGAGCATAATGTAATTTGCATAAGTATTTCTGTGGTCCAATGGAAGAGCAGAACATAATCTGTTTATGTATTTCCGGGGTCCAGTGGAAGAGCTCAATGTAATCTGCATATGTATTTATGCGGTCCAATGGAAGAGCTGAATAAAATCTGCATGCGTATTTTTGGTGTCCAATGGAAGAGCTGAATTAAATCTGCATACATTTCTGGGGCTCTGCGGAAGGACAGAATGTAATCTCTTTATGCATGTGGCTTGTCGTGCAATTCTGCATGCAGGGTGAATACACTCTATTCAGTACATTGTCTGTGCATACAGAAAGGGACTTTGTGTCAGCCTCCTTCAGGCAGTAGCTTCTGTGACATAGGACCCTTCATCCATAGGCTTGAGACATTATAAATCTCGCTTTGGATCTGCCCACTTGGTGTTTTAGGGCCACATGCATCAAACTGTGCATTTGCGATTTCTAAATTGCGATTTTTAAGAAATCGCAATTTAGGAATCGCAAATGCTTATGCATGTAGGAATCACAAAAAAATGTGTGATTCTACACATTCTTTATTTGCGACTCGCAAATTGCGATTCGCAAATAAGGAATTGCTTCCCATTCATTGCTATGGGCCTAGAGGCCCATAGGAATCAATGGGAATTAGACAGCGAATTTGCGAGTACCAAATAGGTACTCAGCAAATTGCGCATGTACTTCAGGGTGCAAGGGTGCCAAAAGGACACCCTGATGCACCCCTGAAATTGCAATTTCAACACATGCTGCACACACACACATGCCCCAAGGACATGTATGTGTGCAACATAGAACTTTGAAAAATGCACTTTTGTGCATTTTTCAAAGTTCTCATAAATTACCATCAACTTTGAATTGATGGTAATTTATGCGTTCTTAATTGCGAAATCGCAATTTTATTTTGTTTGTTGCATTGCATTTAGGGAATTGCAATTTGCGATTCCCTAAATGCAATCGCAATTTAAGTAATTGCAATTTTAGCGATTACTTAAATAGAGATTTTTGTATTTGGGATGATACATCCCAAATGCAAAAATTGCTGTCGCAAAGGGGCAGATTCTGCGAATCTGCCCCTTTGCGACCGCAATTTACAATGATGCATGTGGCCCTTAGTCTCTTTGGCTTTCTAAAGGCTTTTTAGGTATATCGCTGTGACGTCATTGAGATTCATTAGGGACTATTTTACGTCTGAAAATTGCACATGCAACAGGTTTCTAAATCCCCACATGTAGGGGCATATTTACAAGCCCCTATTGCCACCAGATCTGGTGGCGATACGGGCTTCACCTTATTTACAATGCAGCGGTAAGCCACTTAACGTGGCTTAACACTGCCTTGTAAATAAGGCACACTTACACGCTACACTTAGCATCAAAGGGGAGGGCAATGAGTGTTGCGGTGGGCATTCCACTGCAATACCCATTGATTTTGATGCTGCCCCATATTTACAAGGGTGGCGTTAATATGGGGCAGCGCCAAAAATAAGACCAAAAATACCTGGTCTTAACCAGCCGAAACGAGGAGAAATGCTTTATTTCTCCTAATTTCTGCTGTTTCTACGTGTGCTGCATTGTGCAGCAAACATAGAAACAGCAAAACGTCATTGTTTATGTGCAGGAAGGTGTCTCTTCCTGCACATAAACAATCTTTAAAATAAATGATGCATTGCGACTTCTATGTGCGCTGCATTCTGCAGCACACATAGAGGTTACAAAATGCCATTGGTGATTGTTTATGTGCAGGAAGGGGCACCTTCCTGCACTTAAAAAATCTTTCCCTGCAACGCAGGCACACTTGCACAATGGTGCAAGAGTGCCTGTGTTGGCACTAGGCAGCTGCAATTAACACCAGCGTACGGTGAAACGCAGGGCTGCACCGTATTCTTGTAAATACGGTGCAGCCCTGCGTTTCTGAAGTGGCGGAGCATGGCGTTAAGCCACAAGGCTAACGTTGCGCTCCGTCACCTGCTTGTGAATATGCCCCGTAGTTCTTTATCTCATCCATGCATTCAATACATGGTTTCCATGACTACATTCGCCATAGAAATTTCAAACCTATTGCCAAGGCTTTTTAATTTTTTTTAAATCCAAAAGAAAACACTTATTTTTCTCACCTGCAGTTTTACACACTTCTGGGAAAGAAATAATCAAATAACACTTTTTTAGGACACTTGGAGTGAGCAGTATCAGTTTCAGGGGGGTGTGGAATATGTCACGATTGATTGATTGCATTTGTAATGCGGCCACTGCCTTAAAGGGCCTTTTGGCACTGACAGAGGTGTATTTCCAAGTTAGTAGAGTTCCTGAAGTGCAGTGCGGCTATTATGCTTTCTTCAACATGACCTAACACCAGGCCCGCCTTGAGGGATTGCTTACAGGAAGGAAGACAGGCTGCAGCTGCCAGGCCCATCAAGTCTAAGAAAGCGTGCACAAGGTCTGAAACTGACCATTGTGAAAACACAGACTTCCTATAAATAGTAGCAGCCACATTTAACTGTGACAATGATATCTTCCTCTGCTTCCCTTCCCATCTCCCATGGATTGATTTCCTTTTTGGCAAATGCACCACGTGTAGGGTCTGTTCACAAAGGCATTTTCAACCATTAATGTACTTTTATGGGCGAAAAAATGCCTTCATTTACGTCTGCCAGGAATTTACAATGGGTACTGTGGCAGTAGTAAATTTGTCTGCTATTGCATAATTCTCTGCCACAAGTGCAAAGAGATGAGTAGTGGCAGAGTTTGTGGGCATACACAAACTCCAAACCAATCCTTTCCCACACTGGAAATGGATCGAAATTTACTCCTGAAAAGGGCTGGATTAACTTATTTTCCGTGGTGTAAAGGGGAACAATTACATTCGAACCCAGAGAAGATGTGAGGGAAGGGCTTTCTCCATAGGAAAAAATGTTGTCCCTGTACACACTACAGATGTTGCTTTTGTTGGTAGGTGAAACTGTCGAGGTGGATTTGTCCTTTGTGATTCTCCTGGCTAAGAAGATAAGAACACTGAGAAAGGCATTAATCAGGCTTTATATACTTGTAAGGACATTTTTGTATATGTTGTGGGCGTGAAGCCAAAGGGCTATCAGCGTACTTCGAAACTCAAAAACACCTTTGTAATGCTTAAGATCTTTGTTGGTTGAAATGCTGAACAAGGAATTGGATCTTGAGGCTACAGGGCAGCTGTCTGGTGACAAGTTCATTCCAATTATGTCCAAACCTTTCTCTCTTGTGAACACCCAACAAAATCTCAGAAGAGTTTTTAACCTTGGGTATATAAGCAAATAACAGATGAGAGTGAGGACACAAATGACTTTTTACCCTCACAGGCAGGATGCAATGAGGACAGGGACGTTCTAATTCAAACACTGATAGTGTATTCTCGGTTACGTCATTGCTTCTCCAAAAAGTTGGGTAACTGGTAACAAACTAACCCTTTTTCTCCATCAGTAGGAAAGGTTACCATCAGACCCATTGGGCTGTAGACTGTTAAGAGTTACAAACAGTTTTACTTTCAACCAATTCAGTTTGTTCCTCCTCTGCTTCTGGTACTTTCAGGAAACGATCATGATAAGATCATGATAAGGTGCAAAGGGAGGCTCTTGAGTTGTTACACAAAAGAGCTATAGAGCTCTTACTCAGGGAGTTTCAGCAATCACTTTTGGTAAAGAAAGGGGATTAAGGTTTTTAACCGGTGAGCAATCTAATATTATAAAATTGATTTGTCCTTTACATGCATTTCAAAATAAAGGGGTCGTAATCTATGACGGATTCTCTTTTAAGGCCGCATCTGTCAATCTCTATTTGACATCTCCATTATTAGTCTGTGCAGTTCTCTTGTGATCAGTACAAATTCCAGTTTAAGTCAATTATTTATTTGTTCAGGGTATTGTATAGTGCAGCCCTAACAACTAGGGTAGCAGAGTCCAAATAAGGACCATTACCAGAAACATGGCTGCAAATGGGAAGAAGACTCAAAGAGGAGCATTAACTAGGGAGTTAAGAATTGAAGAAGTGTGTTTACAGATCCTTTCAGAATGCAAGATTGGGATTTAGTCCACAATAGAGTTCCAAACTCTTATAGGTAGACAGGAGAAGCCATGCTTAGAAGTTTTCTGGTCTTCAGAATTTCTAGAATGACATGGTTTCTGCCTCTGATTTTCAGTTGCATTTCCATGAAATGGACTTGGTGCTTCAGACAGGGAAGGAGGATTTAAGTGTAATGTACGCTATCTTGAATTCTGCTCTAGCTTGCGGTTGAACCCAATGTTGATGTTTTAAGATGGAAGGTAATGAACAGATTTATTTGCTCCTGTAGCCAGCCGGAGGTCATATGTAGGATACTTCTAAGAGATGCAGTATAAGATTTTAAAAGGCCTGCCAGGATAGCATTACCCCTAGCTGGATATCAAAGTACAAGCACCTGTACTGCAAATCAGTCTGTGTGAAGTAGGGACGCTTTCAGAAACTCGGGCTGATGGAGTTGGTAGAAGGCAGATTTTGTCAACCTGGCAATGAGGTAATTCAGAGTGAGGGATTAGTCTATGATGAAGTCAAGTGACTTCACTTATGGGATCAGAGGTGAACGGATGCCTAGAGGTGTAATGGAGCCAGTCATTTTTTGACTGGGTTAGGTAGTTGGTGAAGGACAGAAGAGTACCTTTGTATGGTTCCATTTCAGAAACACTGGTGACATCCAGTTAGTCAGACTGTCAAGGAAAGAACTGAGATTTTTTTATGCTGAAGACGTCAGTCACTCTGGTATGCAGCTGGCGGTCATCAGTATACTGATCAACAGAGATAGAGTAATCTTGAAGCATTGTGATCAGGAGCTCCATATATTAATTGTACAGATGAAGCAAAAGGATGGAGTCTTGTGGTACACCATATTTCCTTGGAAGTAAGGCAGATTTGAAGGAGTCAAATTTCACTAATTGAAATCTGGAGGAAAAAATGATTTAACCTAGCTCAAAACTGTGACCTTATCTTCCATTCCTAAGTTTAGGAACTGAATGAGTGAGTCATGGTCTAGAGTATCGAATGCTGCAAAGATCTCGAAAAACCAGTAAGCATGCATCTCCATCGTCTGTGATTTTTAGGGTATCAAGTATCAGAATGTCTGGAGATTCCTTACTAACCTTAGAATGAATCCAGATTGGAACTGAGTTTAAGAGATTGCTATTTGAAATCTGGGTTATTATTTATTAGCTTTGATAATGACTGCCTGTTAGAAATGGGATCTCTAGTTGGCAAGGGCTTGCACCTTTGTCCAAGTAGGGACCCTTCTTCCTAGTCAGGGTAAGGGAGTTACACTCCTAAAATAACCCCTGCTCACCCCCTTGGTAGCTTGGCACGAGCAGTCAGGCTTATTCTAGAGGCAGTGTGTAAAGCATTTGCACATAACCAACAGTAATACAGTGTAAGCACTACAAACTGACACCACACCAGTTTAGAAAAATATCCAATATTTTTATATACTTTAAAACAAGACCAAATACGATAAAAATCCACAGTACAGTACTTTAAAAATCTTCTGTTATCAAATTGTCCTTAAAAACAGTTCCTTGATGTCGATAGCTCCGTCCGGGGCTATCACGGCGTCGTGAACAAACAAATCCAAACAGTTCTGGCTGACCGCGGCGTCGCGGGTCAGCTACGGTGTCGGGAAGACCCGCAAACAGTACCTTTCAGAAATGCAGGGCGTCGATGACCTCGCGGTGAGCTTCCGAAACACACGGCGTCCGCAGGCGTCGGTTCCGGAGGTCGGTGCGGCGTCGTCGGGGCCCTCGAAGTCACACGCGTTGCAGATCGATCTCCTCTCTGTTGAAGTCAGGAGCGCTGGCGTCGGCCGGCGTCGGGTGCTGCGGTGCGAAGTGCAGCGGTGCGGCGTGCGGTGCCCTCAGGTCGCGGTGCGAGCAGCGGCTCGGTGGCGGCGTCGGATGGCATCGTCGGTGAGACCAGGGTCGCGGTGTGAGATGAAGGCGGTGCTCGTCACGGTGCTGGCAGGTCACGGTGCAGCAGCGGCGTCGTCGTAGCTGCAGCGCTGTCGTCGGCTGACGAACTTGGAGTCGATGGCACCGGCGTCGGTGGGCCAAGGCTGCGGTGCGGGATGAGGGTGGTGCGTCGTGTAACTTACGAGCTGTGCCCCCGAACCACAGTGCAAGCAGCGGCGTGGAGTCCGGCGTGGAGTGGCGTCGTCGGGGATACCACGGCGTAGTCGTGAAGCGAGGCGATGCGAAGTGCGGTGCCCACAGGTCGCGGTACGTGCAGCGGCTCGGTGGCGGCATCAGCAGGCGTCGTCGGTGAGACCAGGGTCGCGGTGCGGCGTTGCGGCGGTGCCCTCTGCGGTGCCTTCAGGACACGGAGTCGGCAGCGGCGTCGTAGACGGCGTCGGGCTTGAAGTCTTTGCTGTTCCTGAGACTTCTTGAACAGGGGGCAAGCTCTACCTCAAGCCCTTGGAGACACTCACAAAGTAGATTGCAGAAAGTTCAGTTCCAGTCCTTTCACTGCCCAAGACAGAAGCAGCCACTGCAGGCCAACACAGCAAAGCACACAGCAAAGTGGTAGTTCCTCCTCACAGCTTCTCCAGCTCTTCTTCTTGGCAGTCTTCTTGATCCCAAAGAGTTCCAATTTTCTGGGGTTTGGGTCCCCCTTTTTATCCTCAATTTCTCTTTGTCCTCTGAAGGCAGAGAGGCCTTTGCCTAGTCCAAACCAGTTCTGGTCAGTCCTGGAGCACTTTGTTGACAAGTCTCCTTCTTTCCTTTCACAGTGCAGGCCAGGGACATCAGACGCACCACAGGAGGTGGAGCCAGCATTGTGGAGGGAAGGCCCAGCCCTATTCAGGTCCCAGGTGCATCTCCTCCCACCCATCTACATGTAGATCTTGCTATTCAGCCCTGTGCTGACTCACCCTGTCTCCTGGCATCCCCCAGCCCCTGTCACTCACACTCCAGACAAGGAATACACAACCTAGCAGAGGCAGGCTTGGATGGTTAGACAAGAAAATACCCACTTTCTAAAAGTGGTATTTTCAAACACAGAATGTTAAAACCAACTTCACTAAAAGATGCATTTTATCATTCTGAGTCCAGGCATACTAAACTCGAATTTCTACCATGTTCCCTGGGTCAGTTAGGATTATAAGCTGTAATAATCAGAACTGCCCATTCTGGCCTATGGGGAACAGGTAGCCTTGCAATAGTGAAAAACGAAATAGGCTGTAATTCACTATCAGGACATGCCACACACACCAGGGCATGTCCTACCTTTCACATACAATGCACCCTGCCCACAGGGGTACCTTGGGCCTACCTTAGGGGTGACTAACATGTAGAAAAGGGAAGGTTTAGGGACTTGCAAGTGTGTGCACTTGCCAAGTCGACATGGCAGCCCCAGGCTGCACACAGGCTCTGCAATGGCAGGCCAGAGTTACACTTTACGGGCTGTTTGCGTGGGTGGCACAATCCAGTGCTGCAGCCCACCAACAGCATTTGATCTATAGGCCCTGGCACTCTCAGTGCACTTTACAAGGGACTGACACATAAATCAAATAGGCCAATCATGGAAACACCAATCCATAACACATTTTATACAGGAGCACTTGCACTTTCCCACTGGACAGCAGTGAGGAAAGTGCGCAGAATCATTACACCAGCAAAAACAGAGTCAAAACCAGGAGGTCAGAAAGCAAAAAGTCAGGGGAAACACGCCAAAAGATGCCAAGTCTAACACATGTCCCCTCCAGCTGAAAGTAGGGAGAACTACCCAACCCCATTGGAGTTCTCTTCACTAAGGCGGAAGAACCTGGACAGACCATCTGCGTTGGCGTGTTCTGTACCAGGACGGTGTTCCACCGTAAAGTCCATTCCCTGTAGGGAGATGGACCACCTCAGCAGTTTTGGATTCTCACCCCTCATTTGCATCAACCATCTGAGGGGCCTGTGGTCTGTCTGAACCCGGAAGTGAGTCCCAAACAGGTATGGTCTCAGCTTCTTCAGTGCCCAGACCACAGCAAAAGCTTCCCTTTCTATGGCACTCCACCTCTGTTCCCTGGGGAGTAGTCTCCTGCTAAGGAAGACTACAGGCTGATCCAGGCCCTCTTCGTTCAGTTGTGAGAGCACCGCTCCCACACCATGCTCTGAAGCGTCAGTCTGCACGACGAATTCCTTGGAGAAGTCAGGTGCCTTGAGCACGGGCGCCGTGCACATGGCTGCCTTCAGGGCATCAAAAGCTTTCTGGCAGGACTCAGTCCAGATCACTTTCCTGGGCTGCTTCTTAGAAGTCAGCTCTGTTAAGGGGGCAACGATGGTGCCATAGCCCTTAACAAATCTCCTATAGTAGCCGGTGAGACCTAAGAAGGCTCTCACCTCTGTCTGGGTCTTGGGGGGCTCCCAAGCCAGAATGGTGTCAATCTTGGGTTGTAGGGGCGCCACCTGGCCGCTTCCTACCTGGTGTCCCAAGTACACCACAGAACCCTGCCCGATCTGGCACTTACTGGCCTTGATCGTGAGGCCTGCACCTTGCAGAGCCCTCAACACTTTCTCAAGGTGCTGTAAATGTTCTTCCCAGCTGGAACTGAACACAGCAATGTCATCCAGGTAGGCGGCACTGAAATCCTCCAGCCCAGCCAACACCTGATTGACCAACCTCTGAAAGGTGGCAGGGGCATTCTTCAACCCAAAGGGCATCACCCGGAATTGGTAATGACCTTCTGGGGTTGAGAATGCTGATCTCTCCTTGGCCCCATCGGTTAAGGCAATCTGCCAGTACCCAGACGTTAAATCAAACGTGCTGAGGAACCGGGCAGCTCCCAACCGATCAATGAGCTCATCAGCTCTGGGGATGGGGTGCGCGTCAGTCCTGGTGACGGCATTGAGCCCACGGTAGTCCACATAAAACCGGAGTTCTGGAGTGGCACCGTGCGCAGCAGCCTTTGGGACCAAGACCACTGGGCTGGCCCAAGGACTGTTGGAGGGCTCAATCACCCCTAACGCCAACATCTTAGAGACCTCCTCCTTGATGCTGGCCCTGACCCGGTCAGTCAACCTGTAAATCTTGTGCTTCACAGGAGGGCTGTCACCAGTGTCCACGTCATGGGTACACCAGTGAGTAACACCGGGGGTCAGAGAGAACAGTGGGGCGAACTGTCCCAACAACTGGTGACAGTCCCCCTGCTGCTCCTGAGTCAGAGTAGGGGAGAGGATCACACCCTCTACTGACCCATCATGCTCCTTGGTAGACAGGAGGTCAGGGAGAGGCTCACTTTCCTCTTCCACCCCATCATCTGTCGCCAAGAGCATACTCACTTCGGACCTCTCGAAGTGGGGCTTGAGGCGGTTTACGTGAAGGACCCTCAAAGGGTTCCTTGGAGCCTGCAAATCCACCAGGTAGGTGACGTCACTTTTGCGCTCCACCACCTCATATGGCCCAGTCCACTTGTCCTGCAAGGCACAAGGTTCCACTGGGGCCATGACCCACACTTTTTGCCCAGGTTGAAATTCGACCAGAGTGGCATTCTGGTCATACCATCTCTTAATTTCTTCCTGGCTTGCTTCTAGGTTTGCCTGAGCGAGTTTCCTGAAGCGGGCAGTTTGGTTTCTAAAGGCCAGCATGTAGCTAAACACATCCTGGGGAGTTTTCCTGGGAGCTGCCTCCCAGCCTTCCTTTACCAAACTCAGAGGTCCTCTGACAGGGTGGCCATACAGGAGCTCAAAGGGGCTGTACCCAAGAGACTTCTGAGGCACCTCCCTGTATGCAAAGAGTAGGCATGGCAAGAGGACGTCCCACTTACGCCTCATGGGTTCTGTTAGACCCTTGATCATGCCTTTCAAGGTCTGGTTGAATCTCTCCACCAGACCGTTTCCTTGTGGGTGGTAAGGAGTGGTGAACTTGTAGGTTACACCACACTCCTTCCACAGGGATGTCATATACTTGGATATGAAATTGGTCCCCCTATCAGAAACCACCTCTCTGGGGAATCCCACACGGGAAAAGATCCCCATTAACGCCCGGCCCACCACTGGCGCCGTCGTTGTCCTGAGAGGGATTGCCTCCGGGTACCGGGTGGCATGGTCCACCAAGACCAGGATGTACCTGTTGCCCATGGCTGTCTTGGGATCCAGTGGCCCCACAATATCCATCCCTACCCTTTCAAAGGGTGTTCCAACAACAGGAAAAGGTTGGAGAGGAGCTTTGACCTTCCTCCCACTCTTACCACTTGCCTGGCAAGTTTGGCAAGACCTACAGTGTGCATCTGACTGCCTTCGCATTTGGGGCCAAAAGAAGTGGGTGACAAGCCTGTCAAAGGTCTTGTCCTGCCACAAATGTCCTGCCAAAGGCACGTCATGAGCCAGACCCAGTAGGAAGGTCCTGAAGCGCTGGGGTACCACCAGCACACGGGCTGACCCAGGCTCAGCAACCTTAGGCTCACTGTATAGGAGACCATTCTCCCAGTAGATCAGATGTGACCCGGACTGATTACCAGCTGCCTGGTCTGCAGCCTGCCACCGCAGACCCTCCAGAGTAGGGCACTCGTTCTGCTCCCTGCAGAACTCCTCCCTGGTGGGACCCCCTTCTTGCTGCCAATGGGTCAGCTCAGAGATGTCTCCCAGTTCGGCTACCTGCTCCCCTGTAGGCACCGGGGCGTCCCCTCGAGGTCCGCCTCCTCCCGGTCCGTGGGAACTTCGGGGGCCGGTTTCCCGCGCCTCCTGCCCTTCCTCTTGGCAGGGACTTGGGCCACTGTTCCAGGCTCCAAGTCCTCTTGATCACCCTTCCTGGCTGCCATTGACCGAGTAGACACGCATGCCCACTCTGGCAACCCAAGCATCTCCAAGTGAGACCTGAGCTCAACATCCTTCCATAAGGACTGCTCCAGGTCGTTACCTAGCAGACAATCTACAGGCATGGTGGGGCTCACAACCACCCTCAAGGGACCTGAGACCCCCCCATTCAAAGGGAACCTGCGCCACCATACACTGGCGCTCAGAGTTGTCTACAGCAACTACTTGGTGGAATGCCCCTGGGACTACCTGCTTCTCAGAGACCAGGTGACACCGGACTGAGGTCACACTGGCTCCAGTATCTCTGAGAGCCTCTACCCTGTTCCCATTAATGGTCACCCAGGTGCTATATTTCTTTGTGTTAGGGGGCACCTGGTTTCCTGGGACCATCTCACTGTCCCCTAGTGAGACAAGGGTCATTTCTGCGGGATCCCCACCCTCCTGTGGGCACCCCTCCTCCCCAAGCGCTACACTAGCCAACACTTTGGACTGTCCACCGGTGGGTGGCTGTGTCCCCTTTGGGCACTTGGGGTCCCCCTTAAAGTGACCTACCTGGTCACATGCATAACACTTGCGGGGGCCGGTCTCAACAGGCTTCCCTGTAGAGACCCCTTTCTTCTTATCACCGGGGGCTGGGAACCTTTACCCTGGGTACTAGTTTGGGGCCCTTTAGAGAACTCCTGTGCTTTACCCTTGTCCCCCCACCTTTCTGCTGGGGACCCTGCCCACCTTTGGCTGAGTCTCCCCCAAACGCTTTCTTGTGGACCCTGGTACTCACCCAGCGGTCCGCCTCCATAGCAAACTTCCTGGGGTCAGTTAGCTTACTATCAACTAGGTGCTGGCGCAGATCTGCAAAACATAGACTAGACAAGTGCTCCCATGCAATCAAATTGTAGAGCCCCTGAAAATCTGTTACATTACTGCCCTTCACCCAACCATCCAGCGACCTACAGAACATATCCACACATTCCAACCAAGTGTTGGCCTCAGACTTTTTACTGGACCTAAACTGATCCCTGTACTTCTCAGGTGTGAGCCCATATCTAGTGAGGCGAGCGTCTTTCATGTCAGCATAGGTGAGGTCCTGCCCCTTACCCAAAGCTATCAGAGTATCCCTAGCTTCCTCTGGAAAGAGAGGCCACAACCCCGCTCCCCAGTTCCTCTCAGGGACCCCATTCATATGAATAGACGACTCGTACCCTTGAAACCACCTTTGTATGTCATCACCCTTTTTGTACTCTTTACCTACATTCTTGGGGATGTGTACAATCCTGTCTGTGTGTGCTGAAGAATTGCTGCCACCATCTGAACCGGATCTACTCTTTAGCTCCAGCTCCTTGATCATTCTCTCATGATCTAGTATCATTTTCCTTTCCTCCATGGCTATTCTTTTCTCTTCCCTCTCACTTTCTATTCTGAGTTTCTCCAATTCAAACCTCCTTACTTCCCGCCTGTCCTCCAGCTCCTCTGGGGACAAACTACTGCTGCCTGGCCTGGAGGGTTCCCCCCCTCCCAAAAGCACATCCACCCTAGGAACAGGCTCCTCCACCTCTCCATTGAGATCACCAGATTGCCCACTGGCACCTCTGGCTGCTACCCAGGCCCTCAGCGCCTTTTGTAGCTCATCCTTTCTGGTGAGCCCTCTGACCTGGACTTTCAGGTTCTTGCAAATCGATTTTAACTCCTTGACATTGTAGGCTTCCAATCGATCCTCCTCAAAGGCAATTTCTACTGATGCAATTGATGATACTATTGATTCAGGCATGTTGAAGTAGCAAGTTCAAACTGGCAAGATCAAAAATAGGCCAAAAGAAAAAGAACCTGTATGTGGTACATAATGGTCTGCGATATGGTAGTAGTGCACACCAATCACTGTAAGTCAAGTGCAAACACAAGTCCTATCCTCACCGCTGACAACCAATGTTAGAAATGGGATCTCTAGTTGGCAAGGGCTTGCACCTTTGTCCAAGTAGGGACCCTTCTTCCTAGTCAGGGTAAGGGAGTTACACTCTAAAATAACCCCTGCTCACCCCCTTGGTAGCTTGGCACGAGCAGTCAGGCTTATTCTAGAGGCAGTGTGTAAAGCATTTGCACATAACCAACAGTAATACAGTGTAAGCACTACAAACTGACACCACACCAGTTTAGAAAAATATCCAATATTTTTATATACTTTAAAACAAGACCAAATACGATAAAAATCCACAGTACAGTACTTTAAAAATCTTCTGTTATCAAATTGTCCTTAAAAACAGTTCCTTGATGTCGATAGCTCCGTCCGGGGCTATCACGGCGTCGTGAACAAACAAATCCAAACAGTTCTGGCTGACCGCTGCGTCGCGGGTCAGCTACGGTGTCGGGAAGACCCGCAAACAGTACCTTTCAGAAATGCAGGGCGTCGATGACCTCGCGGTGAGCTTCCGAAAACACGGCGTCCGCAGGCGTCGGGTCCGGAGGTCGGTGCAGGCGTCGTCAGGCCCCTTGAAGTCACACACGTTGCAGATCGATCTCCTCTCTGTTGAAGTCAGGAGCGCTGGCGCCGGCCGGCGTCGGGTGCTGCGGTGCGAAGTGCAGCGGTGCGGCATGCGGTGCCCTCAGGTCGCGGTGCGAGCAGCGGCTTGGTGGCGGCGTCGGATGGCGTCGTCGGTGAGACCAGGGTCGCGGTGTGAGATGAAGGCGGTGCTCGTCACGGTGCTGGCAGGTTACGGTGCAGCAGCGGCGTCGTCGTAGCTGCAGCGCTGTCATCGGCTGACGAACTTGGAGTCGATGGCACCGGCGTCGGTGGGCCAAGGCTGCGGTGCGGGATGAGGGCGGTGCATCGTGTAACTTACGAGCGGTGCCCCCGAACCATGGTGCAAGCAGCGGCGTCGAGTCCGGCGTGGAGCGGCGTCGTCGGGGATACTACGGCGTCATCGTGAAGCGAGGCGATGCGAAGTGCGGTGCCCACAGGTCGCGGTGCAAGCAGCGGCTCGGTGGCGGGGTCAGCAGGCGTCGTCGGTGAGACCAGGGTCACGGTGCGGCATGGCGGCGGTGCCCTCTGCTGTGCCTTTAGGACACGGAGTCGGCAGCGGCGTCGTAGACGGCGTCGGGCTTGAAGTCTTTGCTGTTCCTGAGACTTCTTGAACAGGGGGCAAGCTCTACCTCAAGCCCTTGGAGACACTCACAAAGTAGATTGCAGAAAGTTCAGTTCCAGTCCTTTCACTGCCCAAGACAGAAGCAGCCACTGCAGGCCAACACAGCAAAGCACACAGCAAAGTGGTAGTTCCTCCTCACAGCTTCTCCAGCTCTTCTTCTTGGCAGTCTTCTTGATCCCAAAGAGTTCCAATTTTCTGGGGTTTGGGTCCCCCTTTTTATCCTCAATTTCTCTTTGTCCTCTGAAGGCAGAGAGGCCTTTGCCTAGTCCAAACCAGTTCTGGTCAGTCCTGGAGCACTTTGTTGACAAGTCTCCTTCTTTCCTTTCACAGTGCAGGCCAGGGACATCAGACGCACCACAGGAGGTGGAGCCAGCATTGTGGAGGGAAGGCCCAGCCCTATTCAGGTCCCAGGTGCATCTCCTCCCACCCATCTACATGTAGATCTTGCTATTCAGCCCTGTGCTGACTCACCCTGTCTCCTGGCATCCCCCAGCCCCTGTCACTCACACTCCAGACAAGGAATACACAACCTAGCAGAGGCAGGCTTGGATGGTTAGACAAGAAAATACCCACTTTCTAAAAGTGGTATTTTCAAACACAGAATGTTAAAACCAACTTCACTAAAAGATGCATTTTATCATTCTGAGTCCAGGCATACTAAACTCGAATTTCTACCATGTTCCCTGGGTCAGTTAGGATTATAAGCTGTAATAATCAGAACTGCCCATTCTGGCCTATGGGGAACAGGTAGCCTTGCAATAGTGAAAAACGAAATAGGCTGTAATTCACTATCAGGACATGCCACACACACCAGGGCATGTCCTACCTTTCGCATACAACGCACCCTGCCCACAGGGGTACCTTGGGCCTACGTTAGGGGTGACTAACATGTAGAAAAGGGAAGGTTTAGGGACTTGCAAGTGTGTGCACTTGCCAAGTCGACATGGCAGCCCCAGGCTGCACACAGGCTCTTCAATGGCAGGACAGAGTTACACTTTACGAGCTGTTTGCGTGGGTGGCACAATCCAGTGCTGCAGCCCACCAACAGCATTTGATCTATAGGCCCTGGCACTCTCAGTGCACTTTACAAGGGACTGACACATAAATCAAATAGGCCAATCATGGAAACACCAATCCATAACACATTTTATACAGGAGCACTTGCACTTTCCCACTGGACAGCAGTGAGGAAAGTGCGCAGAATCATTACATCAGCAAAAACAGAGTCAAAACCAGGAGGTCAGAAAGCAAAAAGTCAGGGGAAACACGCCAAAAGATGCCAAGTCTAACACTGCCCAAGACAATAGACAGAACATTTTAAACAACTAAATCTTAAAACAGTTGCTTATCCGTCACAAACGATAACAATCATAAATATCATACAATATACTCAGATTAAAAACTATCAAAGATATGCAAACTATCACAGAAAATAAAGCAAAAACTCATCAATTAAGAGGTGTTTAAGATCCAATTAAAATATTTAAAAATTCTAAAATGATCTGTTATTGTGGGAGGAGCTAGTATAACTTGCATGGCAGCTATGAGAATTGCTTATTCCAATTCGAGGAAACATATGTCTTAGGGAACACACATGCATAGACTTCACATGATTACACTCAAAGGCTACATGGGTAATATCTTGCCTTAGCAATACACAGTACTAAAAATGTTGATTATGTTCTTCCGGACTATACCATTTAACAAAATGTGCTGAAAGTGGGAGGTCATTATTGCGCAGATTCAGAAAGAACTGTTGCATTAAGTGCTTCAGTAGATTTCCCATATAAAATAGCATTTTACCTTGTCTTGCAAAATTTGCAATAAAGTTCAAATCTGCCACGAAAGTACAATGACTTTTATCCAGATTAGAAATAAGTGCTTTTGTGCCTAGCTTTATAATGTTTTTAAATACCTCCTAGCTGACTAACTTTTTAAAAACCCAATATTCCACTGGTTTGCATTTTAAGGGCAATTCCCATGTTCTTCTGATGGTAATGTTGATTTGCGTAGAGTTCAGGAGCTGTTACTTGACATGCATCTAAGGAGTTGTAAGCAGCATATCTTATTTTGGATGCCCACCACAGTGTAGCCCCGATCACACATGCAAAGGTCAGGCCAAGTTGTAATGTTATGGCCTGCACTTCTGGGCTAGACCTGATGGATAATAAGTTTCTCTTAATCGTACCCTCATATTTATTCAGAAAAGATACCTTTTTCACTAATAAATTCTCAACCCATATAATAAGGTTGGGAGATTCTTGGCGCTGTAACCTTTGATGACTGAGGTGAGATATTGTCGCCAGTGCACGACCCTTAGGCAAACAGCATAAGTGTTGGCTTTCTTTTTAAGATGTTGTATATGCAAGTTGCATGACTTATTACACGTCAGATCGGGGTTAGGAATTGTGATGCGACAGCTATCACAATCATTTTGACAATGAATTAGAGTAGTGATCCTGGGATAAAACCTGAAAGTCCTTTTGTGTTTCTCGAGGAGGGGGGTGATTTGGCCATCTATAAAAGATGCAGGGAAGATGCCTTCCTCTAGGGCGGTATTCATAATTTTAAGTAGATGATATGTTTTGCACACATTTCTTTAGCAGTGGTGCAGTAACAGAGTTTCTGGATCTTTTAGTCTCCGTTTGATCACATGGTATTTTACAGAGCTTCTGAAATCAGCGGTTGATGATATGTTGCCCATTTTGCTGAGCAGATGGCAATTTTGGTCTTCCACCAGCTAGGTGCCGATCTATGTCAAGAAGTCAGTGTGGAAACCCTCTCAAAAGATTAAGGGGCAGACTTACCATTCTTTCATGGAACACAACACAGCAAAGCAGCCTGTTGCGCTGCATTGCAAGAAAGGGAGAGGGCACACAATATTCCATATTTACAAAAATATGGAGCATTTCTGCTCTCTCTTTGCGCTGGTGCACTGTGTGCTGCCTAGCACCAATGCAGGCAACCTTGCACCCTAGTGATCCAGTTACTTACCGCTAATCTTCATTATTTCGAGTCCAGGTCTTCCTTTCGCAGTGAGCACACTCTCTCTCTCCCGTAGGAGTGATGATTGATCTTTTATTTTTTCTGCTTGTTAATATCAAAAAGGGGTCATATCCAGTTTCTCCTTTTCTGCATTATGGTAGTGAGGGCCATATTGTTGCGTCAGACAGGGTAACTGCTCACTCGGTAAGGACTGCGGCAGGATGTCAGACAAGGAGGTAATGCAAGGGTGTCTGCATTACAGGCAGCCTTGTTTTTGTGCAGGAAAAAACACCTTCAATCAATCCTTCGAGGCATATTCCTCTTTCTATGTTTGCTGCAGAATGTGGCACATGTGGAAAAAAGAACTAACAAGCAGAAATAAAGATATTTCCTCTCGATATGCAATTGTCGGGTAGGCGCACCATTTTGGCAAAACTGGGTTTGCGTCGAAATACATGAGTGGATGCATGGGAATGTCCATGCTCCACCCATGTAACGCCTAGCCGAAGCTATGCGCAGCCTTGCGTTACTTTGTATTTACTAAAAAACGCAAAGCAATGCAAAGTGACTTTGCATGCAGGGCCTGACTGGCCATAGTGGGCATCAGGCATTTTCCTGGTGGGCTGGAAGGGTGGGGGCCAGTTTAGGAGTGGTGGGGGCCATTTTTGTTACTGTGGACTGGTTTTGCAGCAGTTCTGCAATATCGGCCCCCAGTAACAAAAGCAGCAGTGCAGTGCTGGGGGCCAGTTTAGTGAAGCCACAGTGCTTCACACTAGCACCCCCCACTCCCCCTTTCCCCCAGGGCAGGTCCAACAAAATTGCCATGGCTGCTTTGGGTTCCCAGTCTGCCCCTGTTTGCATGGCTTAGTAAATCCCAGTTAAGAACTTGTGCTGCCTTGCGTCACACAAGGACAACGCAAGTTCTTAGTAAATCTGTCACTGAATTCCTTGATTATCTAGTAGACTCTGTAGCAAAGTCTCAATTCCTTACGAGGTCAATGATTAAGGTCATTAGCAAGGAGATTCATTCTGTGTGAGAGAATGGTGAGAGACAAATGATTGACCTTTCTTCTCTGGGGCGATTGACCAGATTTGTAGATCTTTTGTCAGCATCTATCAAGGCCATTTTCCCACCTTTTCACATTGTGGGTCTCTCCTGATGCGGAACCCTCTCCACCGTTCCATCTCCGTTTTTCCTAATTTGGAGTTAATTTCCTATTCTCTGGACACAAGGGGAGACTTAGGATGGTGGCTCTCCCTAACTGACATGCAGATTTAATAAATAACTTTTCGGCCAAATGTTCGATATCACCTTAGAGTCAGATGCCAGCAAGGAAGGCTGGAAAGTAGAAATTGGAAATGGTGTGAAAGGTTTAAAGTGGTCCGAAGAAGAAAGCCATTGTCGGCTATTTTCTACGGTAATTTGAACATCTAGGAACGCAAATTACCATAGAAAATAGCCAGTTGATTACCAGTGTTTTTACCAAACCAACTGACCAAAACAATCTACTTCACTACACCAGCTTCCATCAAACATTGCTAAAAAAGCACCTACCATATTCTCAATTATTGAGATTAAAATGCATATCATCCAATGAGCAACTATACAAGAAGAGCCAAACCACCATGGTAAAAAAATTTAAACAAAGAGGTTACCCGGATCAAATACTACAAACAGCCATTAAAAAAATGGATGAAAAAACACGGGGTAGCTTATCGAAAAGCAAAGATAAGATTACTGAAAATCAAGACAACAGAATGGTTTTTGTTTCCAAATTATCTACCCGGAGTCAAAGAATAAAAAATACCATCTTGAAGTACTGGCCAATGTTACGCACAGAGAAAGATTTTAAAGGACTATTTGAAGGTCAACCAAGGTTTGCTTACCTGCGTACTATGAATTTCAAACAACTTCTGAAAAAGAAATTTGATCAAGAAGAACACAACTATCGAGGAACCTTACCATGCATGAATTGTGGCAATGGCAACTCCATAATAAAAGGTAATACAATGGTACATCCTACACGGGGCACATCCATCAAACTGAAAATAACAGCCACTTGTGATACAAGTAATGTAATTTACATGGGCGTGGCCTGACAGCATGGCCGGCTAGTCTCATCTCTGCGAAGCTCCTGCCCCATAAGATAAAATCCTAAAGGTATCCTGGCGGAACCCAAAATATTTTAGAAGGAGCTGGCGTCGGAGCCCCCCCTTGCCCCGAGGGACCCTGAACGTGAGAGTGGTGGCTGGCTAGAACTGGGGAAAACGTCCCTAGACACCCGGAGATGAGACGGCTTGCCTGACTGAAAGATGGCAGCGTCTGCCCTTGCTGGGGGATCGGAGGCCTTTGCGTAGGCCGGTTCTGGCAAGATCCAATGCGGAGACCCTAGTCGGGGACCCGGCCGCTACTATTATCCTCACCGCATTGATTGGGGGCCGTGAAGATACAGAGCCGGAGGCGAGTTGAGGTGGAAGATCACCCGGCCGGAACGAAGCCTGAGTCCTGGAAGTGCACTCTACGCGGGCCCGGTGCTGGAAGTGCGCCGGGCGCGGCCCACCTGATATGCTGCCGACAAGCCTGGAGTCGCCGATGGAAGTGGCGTGGTAACGGTGCCCGCGCTGAGAGGCAGAAACTAGACAGTGGGACCGGGGGTTCCGGTTTGGTGGCGAGCCTAACGACTCCTTGAGCACCCAGTGGGAGCGGCGACCTGGGCCGTAACTTCTGCGGCGGGGACCGGGGGCCCGGGCACACACTACACGGGAGGTCAGAGGAGGTGATAACCGGCCCGCCGCCAGCAGCCTGGCCAACCAGTGGCCTGTGATGATAGAACGGAAGGCCCATATCAGAGACTGGAGGAGGATACCGGCATACCTCGCTCTGAGAGAGCGGAGGCCTGGGAGGCGATCTAATCTGGGACAAGACTAGAGGTAAACGACTAAGATAAATGAAGGTACATCCCTAGTGGGGCGAGTATGAGCCCTGACATAGCAAAAGGGACGGTGATGAACATTGGCCCGGACCTGGGATAACGTACTGGGGCATAGTAAATATCCTTCAGTCCCTACTGGACCCCCGGCTGGACCTTGCGCTACTGGCATAAGAAATAGACGGACATTGTGACATCAATACCAGATTTTAATACACAAAAATGGGGATAGATAAGCCGACCAGAGGAGCACAAACCAATAAGATTATGCAGTATACGGTGCCGAGCCTGACTACTTCTGAACACACTAGACTGGATCCTGAACAGTCACTGCATCAGGGTTCAGCGGCGCGAGATGCAACAGACATTTTGGAGGCCATAAGGGATTCCCGAGTGGCGCTAGAGTCAAAAATGGATAGTATGGCCATGGATCTCAACCATCTGCGCCTGGATCTCAGAAAGGTAGCGGACCGAGTTACTACCACTGAAGGGGACCTAGGCATGCTGAGAGAGGAAGTCCAGCAACTCCGTGCGACAGTGTCCTCACTTCAGGAACTATCTACCCATCTAGAAGATAGAGCAGAAGATGCGGAGGGGCGGTCGAGGAGGAATAACCTCCGATTTTTGGGATTTCCAGAAAAGGCGGAGGGGCAGGCGGCGGATCTGTTTTTGGAAAACTGAATTGGATCCGCTTTTCCGAATCTCAGGCTCTCCAAGATGTTCGCAGTGGAAAGGGCCCATCGTTCCCTCGGACCCCCGCCGAGCCCGGGGTCGCCACCCAGAGCTCTGATTGCTCGTTTGTTCAACTTTAGGGACAGAGATATAATTTTACAATTTATCCGTACAAATGGCCCTCCTAGGTTTGAAGATCGAGACATTCACATCTACCTGGACTACACCAAAAAAGTGCAAGACTTGCGGAATGACTTCCTAGCAGTCAAAAGAAGATTAAGAAACCTCAATATTAAATACAGTTTAATGTTTTCGGACCGACTCCGCATACAACATGCAGACAGAGTTCACTTTTATAATACTCCGCAAGAGGCAATGGACTGGATGGACTCGTTGGGCCTGGCTGGGCAGGACCAAAACCAAGGCTGGCGAGAGCAGAGGAGAAGGAGTGGTCGACAACAAAGCCAACGTCGCAACACTGGAGACCAACGATCCAGGCCACGGGACTCGTCGGAAATGGGGCGTATCATGGTGGGGCCGGACGGTACCCTGCGAACCGAGGTGGAAGGGATTCCGACGCAGAACCAGTTTTCCCAATTGTGTCTCGTCCAAGAAACTCAATTGGAACCGGAGGGTGCCTCCGGCCAGGCCGATGGCAGCTCTTAAGATACATGGGGACAAGTAAGGAGGCTGA
This sequence comes from Calotriton arnoldi, assembly GCA_963921515.1. NCBI lineage: Eukaryota > Metazoa > Chordata > Amphibia > Caudata > Salamandridae > Calotriton > Calotriton arnoldi. The sequence goes on from CAWUFW010006587.1 coordinate 134,125, forward strand.
AACGTTGGGAGGTATGACCACTGGAACTGTAAGTACGGGACTCGATCATTAAGAGGTTTGTCCGTGGGACAGAATAATTGGGGAGGGGGCTCCCCCCCGAGGAATCTGGGGGGAACGGAAAGCCACCGATGAGGTGAGACACTAATCTGCCAACCTGCAGTTCAGACACTCCAACTGTAGTGCGCTGAAGTGGCCTTGCTAGACCGCCAGTTGGGCGGGGTCACGCGGTGCCAGACAGTTTGGCTGTATACCAGAGATTGAGGGGGGGTTTTGTCGAAGATTTTTTGATTACATTTGTTGATTATCAAGTTGTGGGGAGGGATCTAGGGAGGGGGGTGGTGACTGTGGGGCAGAGTCCCGAGTCCTCGGACCAGGGTTGGGTTATGAGAATGAGGTACTACTGCCTGAGGGAGGGGGGAGGCGAATTTGGGAGTTCACGTAGTTATATTATTAAGTTCAATACCGGGGATACACAAAACCGAGTTACCAGAGGTCCTGGCCGATTGAGGAATGGGTGTTTAAGGCATAACACTTTTGACTTTCCCCCCCACATAATACAAGAGACACCGCACCATAGTATGTTATGCTCATGCCAGGCGATAGGCAGGATTATAAGCTCATAACATGGAATGTCAGGGGGCTTAATAATGTGGTCAAACGGATCCGAGTGGCAATGTACCTCAAACGATATGGAGTGAGTATAGCCTTTCTGCAAAAAACACATTTATGGGGGGATTGTCTTAAATATGTCCAACGCAGATGGAGGGGACAGTTTTTCGCAACATCTTATTCAGGATATGCCAGGGGTGCGCTAATCTGGGTGGCACCGGGAATCCCCTTTAAGGCAGTGAAATCTAGCGTAGATCCAGAAGGGTGATATGTGAAGTGGCGGGGACACTTGACGGACGATACGTGTGCTTGATAAACCTATATGCCCCAAATAGTGATGATGGGGAGTTCCTAGGGACGGTCATGGGACAGCTAGAGCTGGCTCCGGATGTTGAGCTGATTGTAGCAGGGGACCATAATTGTGCCCTAGATGGGGAATTAGACAGACACCCCCCCAAATTAGAGGCCAAACCTAAAACACGAGACGCCATGCACCAGATGCTCCTCAACTACCACCTGGTGGATATATGGCGGCACCGTAACCCCTATCAAAGAGTGTACTCTTGTCATACACCGGCAACAAATACATATAGTAGATTGGACTATTTCTTCATCCAGACAGGGGCAGCTAATGGGATAGAGGAGGCAAAATACCTGGCACGATATCTATCAGACCACTCCCCCTTGCTGATAAAATATACACTGGGCGGCCGAGATCTAAGGTACCGCTCTGGAGAATAAACATGGAGGCCTTAACGGATCCAGTATACAAAGCCACGATAGGAAAAGGGCTAGGTGATTATTTTGACACGAATTGGAACACGGCCAGCACTAAAGCGCTAGAATGGGATGCAATGAAAGTAGTGATGCAGGGGGTGTGTATGTTCACTGAGGTGGGGGTTAGGAAAGTGTTGGAACAGGATTTGAAACGCCAAGAGCAACACTTGGCAGTCCTGGAAAATGCACTTCCCACTGACACGGAGGCTCCTGCTAAATGGACGGCACAACGACATAAAATAGGGGACATCTGGGATACATTGGGCAAATATAATAGAAACAAAAGTAGAAGCCGATGGTACACGGAGGGCGACAAAGCGGGACGCCTACTGGCACGTCTGATTAATATGGAGACACAGCCCCAACCGATTCTGGCAATCAGAACAGATCAAGGTCAAATGGTCTATACACAACACGAGATCAATCTGGCATTCACAACTCATTTGAAAAAGATATATTCGGAATCCCAAATCCCTATTCACACCCAAGCTTTAGAAACTTACCTTGCCGCTGTGGACTTGCCCTGCCTCGACCCAGAAATCCAGGAATCCCTGGGGGCCCCTTTCAGAGGAGATGAGATAAAAGCGGCGATAACCCGTTTGAAAACTGCTAAGTCCCCTGGTATGGATGGCCTAGTGGCGGAATTCTACAAAGAATATGAGGGGGTCCTGATCCCTAGGATCTTGGAAATTCTAACAGAAGCCGGTGAGAATGGGGTATTGCCAGGCTCAATGCGCGAAGCATTGATAGTGATGATCCCCAAACCAGGGAAGGACCTCCTGATCCCCAATTCATATAGACCCATTTCTATGTTGAACGTAGATCTTAAGATTATTAGCCAAGTGCTAGCAAGTAGACTGCTCCCATATCTCTCGCAGATGGTGCACGAGGACCAGTCAGGATTTATACCCGGTAGGAACGCTTTAAGAAATATCCGCCGTCTAGCACGTATCATGCAAACGCCGGGGGAAAATGCACAACAGAGTACCTTAACATTCCTAGATATCAAACAAGCGTTTGACTTGATCCGATGGGAATACTTATGGCAAGTGCTTCTAAAAATGGGGTTAGGGGCAGGGTTCGTAAACTGGGTGAAACTTCTCTATACTCAGCCTGTGGCGCGGGTTCGCACGGGTCGGTATGTCTCGGATGCTATGGCGATAGAGAGGGGAACGCGGCAGGGATGTCCGCTCTCCCCCTTGTTGTTTGCCCTGGCAATGGAGCCATTGGCGTGTTATCTTCGCATGGTGCTCCAGGGGCAGGGCATTGTGGTGGGTCGCACAGAACATATATTGTCATTATATGCCTATGACGCATTGGTGTACTTACGCCAGCCGACCCAATCAATTCCGATACTGCTTAGTGCCTTAGCAAAGTTTGCCAGGGCCTCTGGACTACGCATTAATAAATCAAAATCACAATTATATGCGATCGAGTCGGTGGCCAGAAGAGACGGAACCCAGCTCCCTGAGCTGGGGCTCCCATGGGAACCAGACACGATACGATATCTCGGGATACGGCTAGCTAGGGATAAAGATACCTTTTACGAGCACAATATGGGGAGGATACTCAAGGGCCTTCAAGGCAGCATAAACTTCTGGAACACACTCAAACTGTCATTGATGGGGAAGATCGCCTTAATAAAAATGGTGGTGCTACCTAGATGTCTCTTTACCATGCAGGGCTCCATTTTTGAAATTCCACATAAGATATTTAGAGAGATAGACATACTACTTATACAATTATTATGGAATGGGAAACGTTGCAGGGTCAGCTTAGAGGTCATGAAACGGAGCTGGGACAAGGGAGGTTTGGAAATCCCAGTTTTAGAGCTATATTATTTGGCATCGCAACTGCAACATGCTATAGCCTGGTTGGACACAGGCCCCTCCTGGGAGCGGTCATTACTTGCAGACACATATGGAAGACAGCAGTTAGAAGCACTTTTCTGGACGGTTGAGAGGCGCCGGGAAAAATGCCCTCCTCTGGTAGAACTACTAGCTAAAATATGGAACAGAGTGGTTAAGAGGCTTTTTCAGGAAAGGCCATATGCACGTGAGGCAGATTTCTGGATTATGCCACAATTCGCCCAAATAGAGCGAATAATGTCGATTGAGAAATGGAAGGAGGGGGACAGCCTGATGTTGTCAGACCTATACCCAGAGAATAAGTTTATTACATATCAGGAAGCGGTGGATACATTCGAGTTGGGGACGGGACAATTTTTGCAATACGCTAAAATAGCTGCCACGGCTCGGCAACTATGGCCGACATTTCCAGAAGCCCCGGGGCGCACTCATACCTTGGTCACCATGATTGCCATGGCGGGTGGACGAAAACTTGTCACTCACCTATATAGGGCATTAAGGGATGATAAAAAGTGTAGACCCCTAAAAATAGAGGAGAAATGGCAGCTGTTAAGTCCACATGAGATAACGTCAAGAGACTGGGGAAAAATTCACGAAGGCGTCCGGAGGGTGTCGGTATGTAATATATTCAAACAGATACAATACAATATAGTTCACATGACCTACCTTTCACCCAGGCGGCTGCATGCCATTGATGGATCTAGAGATCCAAAGTGCCCCCGATGTCACTATGTACATGCAGATTTTATACATATGGTGTGGCATTGTCAAATAATACAAACTTATTGGACGGCGGTTTTAGAGGAATTGAGTAGAGTAACGGGGTGGAAAATTGCTGTGGAGATGCGTACTTGTCTCCTCAGTCTGATCCCCCACGACCCTAAGCGCAAGACGAGCAGGCGTTTCCTGATTTTGGGGCTCACAACAGCTAAGAGACACATAGCGATCCATTGGTTAACTCATCAGGGACCACAGCTGGATAACTGGAAAACAGATTTAAAGGAATGGGCACTGGCCGAAGAGGCGCATATGCGAAGCACTAGAAAGGATGATAAGCTCCCCGAAGTGCTGATGGCTTGGGGGGTGATGGTACGAGAGATAGAGGAACTTGCCCCACATTCCACACGTACACCGCAAGACGATGAACATCATACTGGGGCTACAATCCGCAAACAGGAGGGAGGACAAGAGGACACCCAAGACTAATTTCAGGATAGATGGACTTCGAGTTGGTTAGACCCGGTAGGGGGAGGGAGGGAGTTTTAAGGATTGACAAGTTACTAGTTAATAGACGTAAGAGGTGAAATGAATCTCCAAGGAAGAGTATGTAACAAAATTATCCCCTAATTTTGTATTGAAATGTTAAATATGTATAATGTTACCTGTGGGATATATGGTTGTATGCGAATATTGACTATATTCTTGAACAATAAAGAAACTGTGAAAAAAAAAAAAGCAATGTAATTTACATGTTAAAATGCCCATGTGAACTTGTGTATGTGGGAAAAACAGAGAGAAAAATGAAAACACGCCTTCGGAACACAAAAGCAATGTACGCACGAACAACATGAAATCCATGATAGCTGTACACTTCAACTCTAATCACCACAACATCAGTCAACTAAGATTTCTCATTTTGGAACATATATCGATTAAGGCCGGCAGAGACAACAGACAATTCTTACTTCACAGAGAAATTAATTGGATAAATCTTCTGGATTCAGTTAGCCCGAAAGGGTTGAATGAACGCATAGATTTTAGCTGTTTCCTATAGGATGATGCCTTCTTTGAAAAAAACATCTAGTAGCCACTTGATAGCATATTAACTAATAGCACTGTATAGTTTTCTAGACTATAATTTAGAGAGACATTATACACCAGCGCCACAAAGTTACACTCTGATAACCTTGTGGAGTTCAACATCAGGTTAAAGTAATTTAGCCCAGTTTTATTATACTTTCATCAAATAACACTTTAGTTGCATTAGACACCTCGAGTAACTCAGATCGTTTTCAACAAACGTTATCGACAAGTAAACGTTGTTCGTATAACTTTATTGATAAAATGTAATGCACTTGTTATGAAATGACTACATATGACCTAAATCGCACATCAAAGTCCATAACCATTGGTACATCATTGTTATGAGTAACTATTGAGCTCATTGTCAGAAATCATTGTTAGTTAGGAGATTATGCACAACCCAGATGGCTTTGAACACCTTAATTGACAGTGGCATTATTAGACAGAGACGTAAAATGTCAGCCGACATAAAGGAGTTTTACGTTGACTTTGAAAACACTCGGGTTGCTGTGTAATATATTAAATCACTTTTTATTCACTTTTTTCACTTTATATCACTTTAACTACATTGATCGTATTTTTTTCGTAAAGAAAGCACTTCCGGGTTAGAATGGGTTTTTAACCCAGGTCACGGAACAGGCGAGTAACACTTGCGATTTTGAAGACGCAGAGCGCACGACTCCACAGGTAAGCTCACTCCACGGATAGCCTATAGCTATGAGATCGCGTTAGTATGCACTAAGATTAACTTCAACTTCACGGTTACAGACGGACCTAGACTGTGGTTTGATGAAAATAAGATAAAGGATTACACCATCGTGAGACTTAGGAGCAGTAATTCTTCGTGTTAGCGCAATCTACCATAGAGGTAGGTGCACTATGTAGTGCTCCGTTCCTCAGCACTTTTGCTTATTTAGCAGCATGACTCTTGATTAAAATGTATGCAATGCATGAGGCTAATGACCGGCCTTCTGTGTTATTCTGTGTTACTATGAGAAATTCACCATTTCTAACACCGGTTTAAGCACCACTACGGTATGCATGAGGCAGACTTTTTATCTTTCACCAGCATTTTTTTCGCCATGAGTTTGAATCACCATGAGGTTTTCACTTTCCCCAACAGCGTTTTAAGATTCACCTATTTTGCACATACGTTCACTGTTCATTTCACCCAGTTCTACACCGTAATGGACACTGCTTTAAAGGAGAATGAGAAGCTACTATAGAGGACACAAGCTAAATCATCATGAGGATATAAAGTTTGAGGAGGCTCGTTTTCCAATATTAACAGCACAAAGGGTGCATGGTAATTTCAGATATTATGATTAGATACGTTTCTTATTGAATACAGTTTCTTCTATTTTACGATTGTAGGAACAAGCCCCTGATGAAGGGCATAGCCCGAAATGCATTGGGCATAATTGTTGAATTCTAAAGTTAACCATGCTAAAGTTGTAAACGTTGATACAAAGTCGCAACAAATAAAGTAATGAAAAGAGAAAATAAATGAACATTTCAAAAACCCTTTGGATTACAATTTGAATCATTGAAACTTTATTGAAAAGAGTGCAGATTGGGGACGCTTTCCACAGGCTGGGAAAACGCTTTTTTAGTTTATATATTCAATTCTCTTACTCAGGAGACTATACCTATCTGCACCAACTACAGAAATACCAGACAACAATTTTCTATACATGTGAGTGCGTGGATCTTCCCACATTTGGATTTGCTTTACTATTTTCTTGCTTAACCATCCGGTGTGCCTCTGCCATTTGTGTATTCACCGTCTGGGTTCAGAGTGACAGGAGCAGGGATATGCATTCACACTAGACAGACACAAGAGGGGGTTGAGGTGTGCCCTGTCTTCTTGGGTGACTCATAGTCAGGCTGAATAGCCCTGGCTGCATTTAGAGTAGTGGGAGGAGATGTTACTTGCACCTCGATGGACTGTGGGTGCCTTCCACAAAGAAGTCTCCCCCTTCTGGAGTGAACCTGGCCTGAGCCAGGCAGAACTGGTTTACGTATGCCAGTGGAACTTTGTTTGTGCCAACGTCAAAGGGAAATGTGGTATAAATATTGGGGCCCTGACCCCAGAACTTTAGAACTCTTTGGAATCAAGGAACCTGCCAAGAAGAAGAGCTGGAGAAGCTGTGAGGTGAGAAACTCCCACTTTGCTGTGTGCTTTGCTGTGTTGGCCTGCAGTAGCTGCTTCTGTCTTGAGCAGAGAAAGGACTGGACTGAACTTTCTGCAACTTCTTTCTGAGTGTCTCCAAGGGCTTGAGGTAGTGCTTGCCCCCTGTTCAAGAAGTCTCAGGAACAACAAAGACTTCAAGACCCTCTGGGTACCAGCTTCTGGAACTGGGTGTTTCAGTTGCCACAGAGGAAACAGCACCATGACGCCATCCAGGACGCTGCTGCCTGCTATGTGGCCTGAAGGCACCACAGAGGGCATCGCCACACTTTGCACTGCAACCCTGGTCTCACCGGCGACGCTGTTCGCACCGCCACCAAGCCACTGCTTGCATCCTGATCTGTGGGCACCGCACTCCGCACTGCCTCGCTTCGCACTGGCTCACTTCACACCGCCGCTCTGGTATCCCCGATGATGCTGCAACTCTCTCACTGATGCTGCTGTCTGCACCGTGACCTGTGGACACCGCTCTTGGAGAACACGGAGCACTGTCCCTCTTTGCACTGCAGACCTGGTCTCACAACGCCACCGTTCCAAGATGACATCAACACCGCTGCCTGCACCGTGGTTTGGGGGCACCGCTCGTAAGTTACACGACGTGCCACTCGCCCCACCCCTCAGTCTAGGCCCACTGATGCTAGCACCATCGACTCCAGTTTGTCAGCCGAAGACAGCGCTTCAACAACGACAATGACTCTGGCTGCACCGTGACCTGCCAGCACCGCACCGAGCACGTCTAGCTGTGCACAGCAGCCCTGGACTCACCGACGCCGCTGGATGAGCGTCAATGCGCTGCCTGCACCGCGACCTGAGGGCAGCGCATGCCACACCTCTGCACTTTGCACCGCAGTCCTGATGCCCGCCGACGCCCCTGCCTTCAACTGCACAGAGTTTGATCCTTTTGTAGTGTTTTCACTGTATTACTGTTTGTTATTTGCAAATGCTTTACACACTGCCTCTGAGATAAGCCTGACTGCTTGTGCCAAGTTACCAAGGGGGTAAGCAGGGGTTATTTCAGAAGTGTAACTCCTTTTTTCTGACTAGGAAGAAGGTTCCCTACTTGGACAGGGTAACAACCTGCCAAATAGAGACCCCCATTTCTAACAGTCTGGTTCTAGGCAAAGCTGACTGTTGCGTTCTGCTGCAGATGGACATCTCCTTGGTCAGATATAGCAAAATGCTGTGGGGGCCTAATCCAAGGGGGGTCTAGGATTTTTGTAATTTCAACAACTTCGTGTATCATGCAGAATGTCTTACAGGTCTTTCCAGTGCAAGGGGATTTTCACATCTCAAACAGCTTTAGGGTCTCCTACAGATCTGTTCTCATTTCACCTGAACTAGAAACTCAGGGCCTCATTTATGAGTTTTTGCCATAGAGCAGCGCCACAGGACAGGAATGTGCAGTATCTATCAGATACGGCGCATTCCTGTCCTTTTCCCCTGCGCTGGCGCACAATGGGCTGCAGTGCGCCAACGCAGGCACCTTTGCACCAGGGTGCAAGGGTCCCTGCGTTGCGGGGATGATTATTTTTGTGCAGGAAGGGAAGCCTTCCTGCACAAAATAATCACAAGAGGCTTTTTCCTCTTTCTATGTGTGCTGCAGAATGCAGTACACATAGAAAAAGGAAAAACGAGGAGAAATGAAGATATTTCTCCTCATTGTGCCTCCCTTACTCTTCCCCTGGGGAGGCATACGTTTTTGGCGCTGCCTCAGACTTACGATTTCTAGTAAATCTGGGGCAGTGTCAAAAAGCCATGGATGTTGCTGGGAATGCCCCCAGCAACACCCATTGCACGCCGCTTTAACACAGAAAACTGCGTTAAATGGAACGATGTTTACAAGGCAGCATTAAGGCAAAAAAAGTGGCTTAGTGCTGCCTGGTAAATATGGAGCCGGCTCCTGCGCCACCGGAGTGTCACAAAAAGTGACGCACCGGCGGCGCAAGGGGCTTATAAATAAGCCCCTCCGTTTTGTTTCCAGTAGACCAGATCTAGAGGCAGTAGCTGTGCATTTGTTATCTTGAGGCTTGTGCTCTGCACCTACGTCTTACCACTTTACTCCATTGTTCTTAAAATGCTGTTACTTGTCAAAAGAGAGAAGGCAATGCTTTTCAAGCTAACTCCATTTTTGCCCACTTAGGCATGTTTCCATGAACATCTGGAACTGTCAGAGGACGTCCTCACCTAATTCTGTTTTTCCCTGCAGGCCACATGGTTTGTTCTACAAGATTATGATATAGGGAGACCTTAGTAGATTTCAACCGTTCCTGGGATAACCTGTGGCTGTTTCACAGGAATCACTGTCAATCAGGGTCTGTTGGACTCCCTGAGCTCAAGGACATTTTATGCTCAGACATTCTGGGTTCACTGCTGACTGGAACAACAAGTGCATCCTGCACATGCCCCTCCAGTAGATGTGGTGATACTTGGGGGGAGATTTACAAACCTTTGCGCTGGTTTAGCGTCACAAAAGTGACCCAGCGCAAATTTTGTTTTTCGCTATTTTATTTCTAGCTCAAAACTTGTTTTGCACTGGGAAGCACCCTCTAAGTAGCGCAAAGCAGCGTGAAGCACTGCTTTGCATTACTTTGCGCTGAGGGGACATTACATGGGTGGTACCTGGGCGTTCCCATGCAACCACTCATGCCTTTTGACGCAAAACCATATTTACAAAGATTTGTAAACATGGTTTTGCGCCAAAAGTTAACACCTCTTCAAAGGAGGCGCTAACAGGAGAAATGGTTTTATTTCTCCATGTTTTTCCGACGTTCCATGCATGCTGCACTGTGGGAAAAGCTTTGCATCGTGCCTAGCATAGTATTTTATACAGGAAGGATACCCTATGCTACATGCGGCGCTAAGGTGTGTGCATGGCGCACGACAGCCGAAATCAGTGCCGGTGCAAGGGAAAGGGGAGGAGAGAGCCATATCCCTGAAGATATGTCGCTCTCCTGCTCCCTCCCCGTCGCGCAACTCAGTGCAGCCTTGCGGGGGGCTGCGCTGCGTTGTGTGACTTTTTTGAAAATCTCCCCCCTGGTATCTTTGTTTACACATGCCTGAATTCCCATAGGTCTGCTATTTTAGAGGGCTGTGATTTGGTGAGTGGGGACCCCTGGGCAAAACATTAATACTAGGTGGGGTCTTCATTCCATTTGTTTAAAGGTCCACCCTAAACCCAAGTATTTTGTTTGTAGATAAGTGGTGTGCTATTGTTTTTTGTTAAGGGCCTCCCTAACAAAAAGGAGTCACCCAAATTGGGGATATGTCTATGTTAAATTCCATTTAGAGGGTTATACGATGTTAGAGCTGCGGATGCAAACAGTAGGGAGTTCTCTCTTGAAGGAATTTTGTTTTATGTTACCAGATACACAAAAACTTTGGACTTTATTTAGAAGAGGGTATAACTGGATGACTTTAAAAAAATCTGTGGCTGTTTCAGTTTTCCCCCTCTCGTGTCTGCCTCTTTCAGAGGTAGGGGAATTGCTTTTTGTCTGATGGGGGAGCTGTCTCCACTGTTTGGACTAACCCACCAGTGACAAGGGCTACACATGGCTGTTCTGTTTAGTGTGGTACCACCTGTGACCGCCACACACACACAAATGCTCAGATTTCTCCATAAGCTGGGATGAAACTGACAGCACTTCGGGACCATTGTATGTGTTGATTTAGAGGGTTGTCATTGAAAAACGGAAAATGATGCCCACTTTTCTGCCATGCCACGGTGGTCTAGATGCACAGCTGTAAATCTTATTTACAAAAGTCCTCCCTCCATCCTAGCTTGAGGACTCTCATGGTGATTCTCATCCGAACAAGTGAACTCTAGATTGGTGAGGAAAGCCAACCGTGGTCTCTTGCTAGACAGTCTGGTGATCTCTAAATGAGGTGCTTTATTTATTGCGATCTTTTACCCACATTTTTCAAGCAATGCTAAGTTATGCATAGTTACGTGTCTCAGGTGTTACGAAGCAGAGACTGCCATTTTTACAGCACATTCTACTTCTCAGCTTTTGATATATACTTTTTTTTTAACTGTCCTTGTTCCCACCCCTAACCTGCCCGATAGGAAATGAGTCATGTAAAACAGAGAATTATATTTTTGTTTTTGTTACTCATTTAGAAAAGGAGGCTATGGGGGGCGTGATTTCGACACCAAGGAGGATTGCCGTGGTGTGAGGGAGCTCCGAGCAGCGACGCACCTTTTACGGTGTCAGGCTCCTTTCCGCCGCGTTTCAGATTCCTGCCAGAGGCGATGAAATAGTGTGTTGTTGGCAGCGGCATGAGGCACTGCTCTGGGTGCTGCTTACTATTGCTTTTTTAGCAGAATTTTCAGCTCACGGTCGCCTAAGTCACTCTTCAGAATAGCAGTGGTCATCTTGCTTTCCTCTCGGTAACACCATTTCTAGCCCAAGTTGATCCTGTGATGGAGTTTTTTCTCCCGCTCTTCTGAGATATACATCCTTTCAAGCTGGTATTCTCTCTCATCCACATTTTTCCATTTCAACTGTTGGTCTCATAACTACTGTATTCAAATTCCTTTTGGAATATGACTTTCATTGTGTGTTTTCTTGAAATGTGTTTCCCGTTTTGGATGAGGACACTGCTGGAATTTAAACTTACTACAAAGTCATATATTAACCATCCTTTGGGCTGCCTGTCACGTGCAAACCATGAAACCAACAGCAACTTCTACATCTTTAGACAAAATGCCTATCACTGCTCCTAAGCTTCACTCAACTGCCAAACAGACAGGCTCTACCAAATGCCTTAAAAAGGACCCTCCCTCACATGATAAATCATCTTCTTCCATATCTGTGGAATTCTGCTTGACAAAATACAAGCTCTGTGCCCATTTGTGGAAGAAACTAACATCAGGAACTTAGATGCAACATTTTTTTCCATGTAATCTAAACTTGAAGAAGCAGAACAAAGGTTTAGTAACCTAGCAAAATATACTCGTGATGTTTTGCTTCTCCAAAAAACTCACCTCATGGATATGGAAGCACATAAACCGAGGAAGTCATGGGTGGGTACTGTGCTTGTTCCCCAACTACAACTGAGAAAAATGGTGTTATTATTCTTTGTAATAAACATACAGATGCTTCTGTTCTTTCACAAAAAACGGATAATGAGGATAGATGGATTGTATTAAGATCATTGTTAACAAAATTCCTTTAACTGTTTTTAATATCTATGGCCCTACTCAGAATTACTTTTTGTTTTGACCTGATATTAAAAAAATGCCTTTAAATTTGATGATGAATACTTTCTTTTAGTCGGTGATTGTAATCAAATTACTGCCCCTTTTTTAGATAGACAATCCCCAGTTAAGTTTATCGCTCATAAAATGTACAACCAATTCTGTTCTTTCATCTCCCATAGGTCATTAGTAGATTACTGGCATTTGTGTAACCCTAAAAGCCTGTAAATACACTTTTTTTGCCCCACCACATAACTCTCTCATCAGACTAGACGGTTTATTTCTTAGTAAACACCTCCTCAAAATCTGCTTAAAGCAGAAACTACTCCAATAGTAATTTCAGATCATGCCCCATGATAGTCAACCTTGATTTGCTGCCTCATAGACCACCTCATAGACGGAGATTTAATAATACCTTACTGACAGTTGCCCACTTCTCTTCATCTTTCCTTGCATTCACTTCTGAATTCGTTTTGATTTATAACAACCCTCTGCTCTCACCGCATTTAATATGGGACACCCTCAAGGCTTTTTATCGGTTAAGCTTCTAAGAAAAAGAAATCCTCGCATAAGCAACACGCTCAATTACTGGCTTCTATTAAACAACTGGAACACCATTATTACTCTTCCAAAGAACCTAATGTATTACATGATTTAGTTACAGCCAAACTTCACTTTAATAAAATTTCCTCTGAAGACGCCTCCACATATTTACTAAAGAGCACTGCTCGTTATTATAGTGTTCATAATAAACCAGGTGAACTTCTCTCCAATTATTTCAAAATACGAACGATCATGCAAAAGTGGAAGCGTTACAATCCAGCTCAGGTTACAAGATCTTTAAAGACAGTGATATTCTACATGAATTTACATCCTTTGATAAATTGCTTTATAGCCCAGAACACCACCCTACCGATTATGATATTGACTCTTTTCTTCCAACTGTTAACAAACCATCCACTTCTGCGCCTGACTTATCCTGTCTAGAACAGGATATCTCCCTCTCTGAAGTATCTTCTGCTTTTCCTCTCTTACAGAAAGGCAAAACTCCTGGACCAGATGGTTTCAATGTAGAATTTTATTCCCACTTTGCCCCGACATTACTAGCCAAATTGTTACACTTTTCTTCTTTTTCAGCTAACACTCCCAGAGGCACACTTTTAGAAGCAGTTATCTATCTTATTCTGAAAGGCGGTAAAGATCCTACCTTATATAAAAATTATTGCCCTATCTCCTTAGTTAATGTGGACTATAAGATCTTTGCTAAACTTCTTGTTTTACTATTAGAATCCTTTCTATCCAAATTGATCAGTCCAGAACAAGTTGGTTTTATTAAAGGACGCATGGACTGTGGCAATACTAGGCTCTTAACTAAGACCTCTACCCTGCACTCACCTCTGGCTGTCATCACTATCGCTGTAAAAAAAAGCCTTTGATAGATTTAACTGGTCTTTTCTGTTTAGAGTTTTACAATGCTATGGTTTTGTACATAAAATTCTCTCCCACACTGTATGATTCTCCAAAGGCTTCGTTTACGGTGATTGGTTTCCCTTCTTCATACTTTACACTTCAAAGAGACATCTGACAAGGTTGTCCCCTATCCCCCTCTTATTTATTCTGGCATTGGAGCCGTTTCTTTTAAAAGTTTGCCAAAACTCACTGATCTTAGGTTTCAATGTGAGTCACACTATTTAAAATTAGATGCATATGCTGATGAATTTCTCTTTTTCATTTCTAATTCTGAAACTTCTTTACCTTCTCGCTCAAGATATTTCTTCCTTCTTACACGTCTCAGGTTATAAAGAGAAGTTTGATAAAACTGAAATTTTACAACTGGATAATTACTGTACTAAACAGCTCTTTAGCTATTCTGGCTTTGCCTTGGTTCCTACTAAAATTAAATATTTAGGACTTTTGTTTACCAATTCTATCTCTTCTTCTATTTCCCTCACTCTTATAGACCTTCTTTCTAAAACTGAATCTCTTCTTTCCAAATGGAGCCCTCTTTTCAAATCTTGACGGGACCATATGGATTCTATTAAAATGATGATCACCCAAATTATTCTTTATACTTTATCTATGATTCCAGTGCATATTCTTTTTACATATTTTAAGAACATTTACTCACTTTTAGCTATGTTCTTATGGAACAATAAGAAATCTTGCATCTCTCTTTCTAAATTCAGATGCCATAAATATAATGGAGAAGTGAATTTTCCTGACTTCCAGCAATATCATAAGGCTTTTTCTCTTCGTCAAGCTTCTTTTTGGCTATTTTATAGCTTCTCCCCTTTCACACCACTTTGATTATCTATAGAGCAGTCTTTTATTTCTACTTTTCCTTTTCAGGAATATCTTGTCCAATCCTCTCACCCTCCCTGTTTGTCTTCTCCAATCTTCCAACACTTGTGTGTCGAGTGCTCCCCTCCCAATCTTTTAGTACTTCATTAAATCACGTTTCCTTTTACCAACTACCCATATGGTACAATAAGTTGATCCAACTCAATAATGGACCTATTTTCTGGAACGCATGGACACATAAAGGTGTTAACTGGATTACCAATCAATTTGACGATGATATTCTGCTCTTTTTTTCCCCAGTTTCATTTGAAATGTAATTGTCTTAACTCCTTTAAATCTAGATTCTCTCTTTTATTAAACCTCTTTTTAGACATTGTGGTAACTTTACCTGAGATTTCTCCCAAAGATCCTCATTCTCGACTTCAGATACTCTCTAGAAGGCCTAAGTCTTCCCTTGTATATAAATTGTTAATTTCTTCTTCTTCTTCCATTGGAATCCTTGTGGGAAGTGGATTTCAGTCACAAATGGTCAACCTCTCTTTGTGACAAAATATGGCTTTAATACACAAAGTGGCAGATTTACAAGAAAGTGCTGCAGCGCGGCAACGCAAGCCCTTTGGCTGCGCCACGCGGCAGCACTTTCAAAGCACAGGAATGTGAAATATTTACAATAATATGTCGCATTCCTGTGCTCTCCGCTGTGCTGGCGCACAAACAGCGGCCACGCGCCGGCGCAGGCACCCTTGCACCATGGTGCAAGGATGCCTGCGTCAAGGGGAGATTGTTTTTTGTGCAGGAAGGGATACCTTCCTGCACAAAAACAAACACTACAGGCATTTTCCTCTTTCAATGCGTGCTGTAGAATGCAGCACGCATTGAAAGAGGAAGAAAACGAGGAGAAATGAAAACATTTCTTCTCGTGGCACTTCGCTACGCCACCCCTAGGGTGGCGTAGCATTCTGACGCATTTCCAGGTTTACGATTCCTCGTAAATCTGGAAGTGTGTCCGGTTCCATGGGTGTTGTGTGGGAACACCCACAGCAACACCCATGGAACGCCCCTTTCACGCAAAGTGTTGCGTGTAAAGGGGTCGTATTTACAAGGACAGGAAAAGTCACGCAGGGTGGCTTTTCCTGTCCGTGTAAATATGGGGCACTGAAATGTGCCACCGGTGTGTCACCAAAAGTGACGCACTGGTGGTGCAAGGGGCTTGTAAATCTGCCCCAAAATGTCTAGAGCGGCTACTCTTACGCAGACACTATTTTTTATTTATCACCGACTTTGCCTTACTCCACAATTCATGTCTCATTATGTTATTGCAGGTAATTCCAAATGTTTGTCATGTTCATCTGCACTAATTGACCTGAAACTCATGTTATGTTATTTATGTCCCAATGCCTTGCTTTTTTTTGGCATAAGGTTTGGAAACAAATTAACCGAATCTTTCGTGTTTCCATTTCTTTCACCTTAAACTCTCTTTTTCATGGTAGCCTCACACGAAGATTGGAGGTCAGATTTTTCTAATACTAAATTGCTGGGCCTTCTACTTGCCATTCCTTTTCAGCAGATTACAATTAACTGGAAATGCACAACTATTATCTCTTACAAAGCGTGGTGGTATGCAGTATGCCACATCATAAAATGGATAAACATTGTGCAGAACACATAATTTTACCACACAGAGGGGATTTACGGTGGTTACCACTTACTACCTTTTTAAATACTACTAATTTCTGCCCTTACACTTATCAACCTTTGCCGTATCAGACTTTCAAACCTCCCTGATCATTATTGAATTCTCTGTTTTAACAATATTTCATGTGTTCATTTTTCTGATATTTTCTTTTAGTTCATGCTCAATTGATTATTGTTATTTATGCACTTTTGTTAGTTTTGAAGTAATTTTAAAAGATGCGATTCAAGTAATTCCATTCCCCTTCTCCCACTCCCTTACCCTTCCCTTTCCTTCCATTTCCTAGAAACCTCATAAACTCCTTAAAAAAAAGCTTATGTTTTACCATTACCCAATTTAGCTATATGCATTGTATTCCTTCTTGATTGTTACATTAGCATACTGTTCATCATTCTTATATATTGTCATGATGCTCCAATTCGTCATTGTTATGATGTTCCTTAACTTCTCCTAATAAAGCTTTTAAAAACTGTAGAAAGGGAGGCTACGGCCTCTAGAGCTATGGCTTCTAGGGATTTCCTTCATTCTGGGAAGCTGGAGGGCATTAAGAGAATGAAAGATTGGTCTTATGCAATCCACCTCTAGGTCTTTCTATTAAAAACCTGTAGCTCATGTGTTTTATAATGTGACGGATGTGCTATGACCCATCCATTAGGCCATCTTCATTCTATGAAAAATTCAGAGAGTTGAAGTGCTTGCCGTTCTGGCACTACCTACGCTAATAAATGGTCAACAACAGGTTGAAGTGCTGACCCAGATCATTTTTTTCTTTTCATGTTTGCACCTGTTGGTATTTATGTAAATGTTGTTTTCTGTCTACAGTTATGGTAACACATCCTTCTCGCCATTTTACCTGCTCTTGTAGGCACTTTAATACCTGTAAATTATAATTAACTAAAACTTCTATGTAAACATAGAATTCACTATGAATACAGAGCAGCAATTATTTATGCACATGTTGTTGGTGTCCATAATGAGGAATACTCTTTTTTCCCCTCATCCTCAGCGTTTATTTTTCAATGACTCAGTCTTAAACTGCTCAATTAAAGCTCTCTAATAACCATTTGTATTTTTTTAGTGATGCATAATACTGCTGATACATAAATTAAATACATTTTAAAAATGCTATATACGGTTAGTGTGTACTCCTATTCTCACAGTTTTTCAACTGTGTTAAATATGTTTTCATTGCCATTAGAACAGCAAGCAAAGATCTTCTAAGCATAATATTTGCCTAAGTTTCTTTAATACTATCTAAACCTACACATACTTTAGTAAGGAAGATTCTGCCTTCCATTTCAATCTAGCAAAAATACGTAATGCTGTATTTGAGTTACTGCATAAGTTTGTAGTTTTCTACTGGAGCGAGAATATGGAAATCAGAAAGGTTATTTCTGCTTTCATAAGCGCTTGTCTTTGCCTGGAGGCATAGAGAAAGATACTAGTTAAAGAAATTGAAGTGGTTAGAGAAGTATGTAATAATACAGAAGGATTTTGACGCTATAAAATGTTTATTTTTCTTACGGTAATTTTGGTGAATTCATCCTTCTACAGGCAGTGTTAAGTAGAATGTGTTTATTGTGGAAATTATTGGTCTGCTCTGCGGCCAAATGATATTTTATGTAGCCTAGTCACATTTCATTTTTGTGCCAAGGGTGGTCTAGAAGCAGTTATACACTGCATATCCTGTTTTGGGTTATTTTTGTTGTCCTCTTTTCAGTACACCATTGACATCCTCTACTGTTATCATTTGGAAACCACATGTTTGTCCCATGAAATGTTGGAAGCAATTGAAATTTTTTTTAGCCATGAACCAGTTCAGCTAGTTATAGGAAAGATATGGCAGCGATCTTCGCAGTAGATATAGAAAAAGCGTTTGATAGTCTAGAATGGCCTTACTTGTTCCATGTGATGCAGAAGTTTGGGCTGGGAGACAAATTTGTGGGCTGGACAGCTCTCCAGTATTCCGACTCCACTGCTAGGGTTAAAACTGGTGGACTAATATCTGATATCTGCAGCGTTGGACGGGGAACAAGACAGGGATGTCCCCTTTCCCCCCTACTGTTCACCCTGGCGATGGAGCCACTTGCAGCGAAAGCTAGATCAAGGCAATCCTATCAGGGACTTAACGTTTATGGACAGATATACCACATTGCACTCTATGCCGACGACTTATTGTTGTTTCTGGCAGATTCGGGAGGAACGCTTCAGGGCGCAAAATAATTGCTACAGGGCCTAAGCAGAGTAGCGGGGCTAAAGGTGAATTGGGCAAAGTCTTGTCTGTTCCCTGCAAAAGAGGGCAGGATAGGCCCACAGGAAACAGAGGGGGTGAGATACGAAGATAGGTGCCTGCCATACCTGGGTACTCTAATATATTACACTCAGGGAGACATACTAGAGGGTAATATAGGGAAAGCCATTAGAGGAGCAAAAAGCAATTTTGACTTTTGGGGCTCTTTGCCGCTATCTGTAGCCAGCCGGGTAGCTCTGCTTAAAATGGTGACCCTACCGAGGTTATTATACTACTTTGGGACCTTGCTGGTCTGGGTGCCGACAAGGTACTTTGCCCAACTCAGGTCAATGATCACAGGTTTTCTGTGGGGCACTGGCAGGCGAAGGGTAGCGCTTAATGTTCTCATGCGACCAAGAGCGGAGGGAGGACTGGCGGTGCCTGACTTTGAGGTCTACTACCTATCGGCACAATTCCAATGGCTCCCACAATGGGTGGCGAGTTGGCTCAGGGGGGGAAGAAGAACGGAGAGAAGACTTTGAGACCTTAAGACTCTTATCCCAAATTATATTGCGGCTCCCTGTTCGAGCCCCGATCCTCTCCTCGGAGCTAAACACAGCACGACAGTGCTAGAATAGGAGCCTGCGACAGGCCAAAATTAAACACCCTTATGCCCCGGAAATCCCGCTACTTATGTGTGAAGCCTTGCCACATGGGGGTAGCTGGCAGGGTTCGACGGCTTGGGTGGAACAAGGGTTGGCTAAAATAGGAGACTTATATGAGGAGGGGGCCATGATCCCGTTCAACGATCTGCAGGGCCGATACGACCTACCCAGGGGGGATTTCTTGTTGTACTCTGCCCTCACTGTGGCCATACGAAAACACTAGGGAGGGGGACTCACCGAACCAAAGACGTCGCTGTGCTGCCAATACGTGGTGATGGC
This sequence comes from Calotriton arnoldi, assembly GCA_963921515.1. Taxonomy (NCBI): domain Eukaryota; kingdom Metazoa; phylum Chordata; class Amphibia; order Caudata; family Salamandridae; genus Calotriton; species Calotriton arnoldi. The sequence continues at coordinate 153,738 of CAWUFW010006587.1, forward strand.
GGCAGGTACATTTAAGGCGGTTACGTGTTTGTACAGGCGCATAACGCAGGAAACATTACTGCCTTATCGGAGTTGCGACTCAAGTGGGAGGCAGACCTTGACGAGGCTATTCCAGAGAAAACCTGGGGGGAACTAGTGGAGAGGGCTTGGAAGAGCACTAGAAACGCCAGATTCCAGTTAGTACATTTTTATATTTTACATAGAGCATACCTCACCCTGGAAAAGATTAAAAGTATTTCCCGACCCAAACAGCGGCTTGCCCGCGATGTAATAGAGAAGGAGCAAATTTCAGGCACATGGTATGGGACTGCCCGCACCTGAGTAATTTTGGGGGGGAAGTAACAACGTTGCTGTCTGACATCACCGACAGAGAAGTTGAGTCGACTCAGAAATACTGCATATTACACTGGTTCCCTCATACATCCAAAAATAAAATCACGAGTACATTTTTAGATATGGGCCTACTACTAGCCAAAAGAGACATCACCATGCACTCGAAAGCAAAGCAGGGTCCAAGCATAGCCAGATGGAAATAAGAACTCATTAAGTGGGCAGACTGTGAAGGAATAATCAGGGTGAAAATAGCAAAAAGAACGGGGAGCGAGAGGGCGCTAGAAGCAGCAAGAGCATGGGAAATATTAGTTGTCTCACTTAAGATTCCAGAGGACGCTGAGGGAGAGGAATCAATAGGAGAGCCCCCGGCAGGAGTAGGCTAAGCTACATACCTCTGAGCAAATCATGTTTCAGTGGGATAAACCAACGGACACAGCACACTGCCGCCCTTACTGACCGAGAGACCCTAAAATGCTGCCCCAACCAAATACGAAACCTAACCTGGAGTGATAGGATACCGCAAACCAGCGATTTAAGTACAAGTGACCCGCCTGGGGGGAGGGGAGGGAGGGGGCGAGTTGTGGGAGGGAGTTTAAGGTCGGGCCTGAAGACATGTCTAGCAGCCCCAGAACTGAACACAATACGACGTATGTACCTTGAGCTGTGGGGAAAGTCGGGGAATCTGGGGTCGTTGCAATGACCAGTAGTCCCTTTGTTTTGCTACTGACCTGTCTGTATAAACAACCGATCAATTGCAATCCTGCTCAATGATAAGTATGATGTACAACTGACACCTGGAACCTTTTGTAAAACCCAATAAAGTTTGTTTAAAACAAAAAAAAAATGAAACAGTTCAGCTAGTCACACCATTGCAACCGAATGAATATTCATAGTTAGGACTAGGCTTGTTAACCGATTAAAAAGAAGAACCCAGTCAGGTTATCAGGAAATACAATATGAGCATAAGCTCTATTAGGAACATTTAGATATAATACATTTAATTGATTATTATTTGCATATGTTTTGTTTATTCTAACCCCAACTGGATATTAATATTCGGTGACTTGCTGAGTCCAGCTCTATCTGTAATTACAGCAAAAATGGCAAAGACAGTAAAAGCCAAGAGCTCATAGGCCAAGAGAGAATGTGTTGCCAATGTCAGAAAACCATATAGTAAAGGCCTGGAAAAAGTCACCAATGCTAGTTTATTACATGTGGTTGGTTTAGTGAATGACGATAGATTGTTGGAGTGTCTGCTTCAAATTTATTTGGAAACCTGCTGAGCACACAAAGGAGGACTGCCGGAAAAGCTACATGCTTCAGGGTGTTTTTGCCTGTTTTCCTTAATGGCATAGGGAACAGCATGATTAGTCAAAATCTCAACATTGTTAGGTGTGCTATGCCTTATTTTACACATAGGTACATTTCACATCATGACCGCTTAGTCATCCTTCAGTTGCGATTTAAAAGTGAGATATGAACCAATATTATTAGAAAAAAACACTGCAATTACCAGCAAGCATAAAACCCAAAAAAGTAGATATTAAATGCATATCTTTGTTATAATTGTGGTACACTTTACAAAATTCTATGTCATAGTTAAATAAAACTCAAGTTCCACTCCATTTTAAAACCACAACTAAGTTGATAGCACAAAACAGCTTTGAAAGTGACTTTTGAATGGAGTAGAAAATATGCAAGTGGTTCCACATAGCCTGAGGAAAATTTCAGACATAGGGGCCGATTCCGATCTCGGCCGGTAGGGCTCCGAATCGGATTCGGCTTTACCGGATCCGATTCGGAGCCCTGTTTCCCGACCGAACCGTACGCGGATCCGGCCGAGCGAGTACGATGCGAAATCGCCGACCGACTGCGTCCGGGCGTCCCGACCGCTCCGACCGACTCGCTCCCGGCTCGAACCGCTCCGACCGACTCGCTCGGACTCGACTCGCACCGCGCAATGGAGACGTTTCCCGGCCGGGTAAGTACGATGCGCGCCGCGAGCAGTCCGACCGAGCCGCGCACTCCGGCTCGTAAGAGCTGTCGGAGCCGTACTTTGGGGGTCCGTGTCGGACCCCCTGTACGCGTAGCCGCGCGAGTCGCACACAGGGGGACCCATGGGTCCCCCTACCTGTGCGTGTACGGCGCGAGTCGCTTCGCCAGCGTACCCGCTGTAGGGGCGCCCTTGTCCGACTCGCACCCATTGAGTCAATGGGAGCCCGCGTGCGCGTTGTACGACCGGCTCCCATTGACATCAATGGGAGTCCGACCGACTCGAGTCCGATAACATACGGACGCATCGTACTCGTTCGGTCGGACTGCACGGGTCCGATTCGGTCGGAAATCTCTCCGGGTCCGGCTCGGTCGGAGAAATTTCCGGCCCGAATCGGAATCGACCCCATAGTCTTGGAAAGAGTGGACTCAGATAAATCAAACGTGAAAGCAGCCTGTAATTAAATCTCTTCTTGTAGTCAAACATCAATGTTGAAAATGGTGAGCAAAGCAGCGAAAGATCAGAAAAAAGTAAAACAAGAAAAGTGTATTTAATCAGTGCGAAAATACAGATATATAAATAGCTAATCAAAAAGTGAAAGAGAGTCATCCCGAGGTCTCCCAAAAGGCATGAAGATAAAGAAATAAGCACTACTAATGAGATTGCAAGCAGGACACATCTAGTATTCTTAACCCCTTCGCAGCTTCTGTCGGCCAACGGCCGTCGCGAGCACTACCTCCGTAGTGCTGCGCACGTCCGTTGACTGACGCGGTCCCGCCCACTCAATGGAACGCCCCGCACCGCGGCGGAATTGCCGCTGCGGTAAACGGGTTAAGCAACGGGCAGAGCAACCAGAGAGATATAAGAGTTGTAAATGTCATCCAAACTTAAAGGGGGGAAGTGACAGCCCTGTTACAAATAACACAAAGCCTTGCCAAGACTCAGCATCGGAGGCCTCAAGCTCACAAAAGCTAGAGAAGATTATTAATTAGAATTATCAAAATACAGCTACAACGAGTTTTATCCTTTCACAAGATGAACTCTTAACACAAGCGCCTCTCCTCCAGAGGAGGAGATACAAAATATAGCTACTGACTTATTGTTTACACCAGCAGGTGTAAAAGAATTGAGAAATCAGGCTTCAATAACTTCCTCATTATGCAACAAAATGTAGAAAACTGAAAAAAGATAGACTGCTCCTCCTCCCAGATCGAAGACGTCCAGCAAAGGTTCTCAGGTTTCAAGAATTGTATTCATTCAAGGGAGCTGCACTCCTTCAAATCATAGGGTGAGGATCAAGTTAATAGAATTTGCAGATAAAATCTGAGGTTTATTGGAATACCAGAGAAAAAAGAGCTGAGTTCAACAATTACAGAAGAGATTGAAGATTTAATTAGAACTCAGCACCTACCGTTAATGAAAGAGGACTTTACAGTCATACCAGCACACCAAGTGCCATGTATGTAGAACCTCAATAATACTCACCCAAGAACAATATTGGTGAATTTCGGCAATTATTGAATTAAGTAAAAATGTTTAACAACAGCAATAAAACAGAAAGAATTTAGAATCTAAAATGAATTTAGTTTCCTTGTTTACTCCAATACGACGTATGAAACTTCTTTGAGGTGGTGAGAATTCAAGCAGATGATACTCCTTTTTTAATGCAGAAGAAGCATAATGCAACCTGCTACACTAATAGTGCTTGTCAGTGGTTCTTTCAGAATGTTTCAAGAGATTGATATGGCCCAGAAATAGTTGAAAGAAACACAGCAACTAGGGAAAGAGGTGGAGAAGGAGAGGGAAAAGAAAAAAATAAAGGATATGTGATACTGTAGCCATTTTCCAATGCTCTAAAAATCTATTTTGTATGTAAAGATTTTATGAAGTAACTACAATAGGATTTAAAATGGAGAAACACGCCAAGAATAAGTTAAGAAATAAGAGAATGCAGCGGGAGGGTGTGGAATAGTCTGCTCCTTCAGTTCAACGTAGGGGTAACACAATACAGCAAGAATAGAAGGAGAACCACTCAGGAAAACAGCGAGGGTGGGGGATGGAGAGAATTATGATGAACTTTGGAAAAAATAATGATGAGTCAAATGGAAATTTTGAAAGTGGGTTCACTTGAAAAGGTAAACTATGTGTATTTCTAAAGAAATGCTTAATGTAATTACTTTAAACGTTTAAGTTGTAAAAAATGTTTAAAAAAATGAAGAGTGATTCTAAAATGGCTAGAATGGCCTTAAATCTAATATAGTTTTGTTACAGGAGACTCACATTAAGGAACAAAAGGTGAACAACCAGAGCTGGTTATCATTAGTATATTAGGGACTTCCTCAACTTCAGCAGCACGTAGAGAGATGGCAATCTTTGGGTGTAAAACGTTTTCAGGAAATATTAATTACTACTGTTTTGTCTCATAGCCTAATATATCATGATCCGAAGCCTATATATAATTTGATAAATTGCCAAATAGACTTCCAAAGGGTAGTAATATTGGTAGGGGGGTTTCAATTTCTTCAATCGATAACAGTAGATTTGAATAAATCAAAAACTAGTAAGAGGAAACCTATGGTGGCCAAAGCAATACTTAAAAAGGAATTAGGGTTAATAGATCCATGGAGGCTGGGAGTAGATTCATGGAAGGCGATATACCATTTTTTCAAATCAATTTCAGTCTGCTTCTTGTCTAGATTTTTTTTTTTTTAGTGCTAATACTAAATAAAATGCCTCAATCACTTTTATTCGCAATCTAGTCTACAAGATTATTCTCAACAGATAAGCTTTTATATAGATGGTAATTTGATAAGGTACTGCTTACAAATGAAAGGTTTTTGGAAAAGATGCGAAGTAGAACTTGCTTTTTTTTCAGGAAATCTAGACTCTGCCTCAGTTGCCAATGTTTGGGAAGATGAGAAAGATATCCAGCATGCTTAAATTAAACTGTGTAACGACAATCAGAATTTTCAAGAAATTTAGAGTGCTAAGGAAAAAATGCATAGTTTTTTTTCTAGAAAAAGAAATACTTAAGTCACACACATTTGGACAACAGGTACATGAGAACGACAAATTTAGTCAGACATTATTAGCATGGCAAACAGAGCCCAAAAAACATAGGGCCATATTATCAAGAATGGCGCAAACATTATCGCTGCTTTAGCGGCAGGAAACTGCCGCTAAAGCGGTGATAAGGGGCTTGATAATATGCCCTAGAGAATTCCAATAGAAGCCCAGGTTCTGGTGTCAAGGACATCAAACCTGGGCTTCTATTGGAATTCTCTAGAGCATATTATCAAGCCTTTATCGCCGCTTTAGCAGCAGTTTCCTGCAGCTAAAGCGGCGATAATGTTTGCGCCATTCTTGATAATATGGCCCATAGAGTACAATAACAGAGATTTGAGCACCCAATACTAAATCAGTGGCATATGAAAAGCAACAAATAGAAACAATGTTTCTTGAACACTTCTAAAAAATGTATACAGAAGTAATAGACCCAAAAGAAAATTATATATTAGCTTTTTTAGCCCAATACTAAATTGTAGCCCTAGACTTATTACTTCTGATTAAACAGGTGGGGATATTAAATGTAGTTAACAAAACTAGGAAAACGTAAAGCGACACGAAATGATAGCTATCCTACCGAATGGTATCAGTATTTTATTGAGGAGTTAAAGGATCCTTTAGTAAAATTATTTAGTGAGATATTAATGGAAAGTCCTATCCCTGCCTCCTGTAGAAAGGGGATCCTGATATGTTTTCCTAAGAAAGATAAAGATCCCTAAAGAAGCAAACTCATATAGTCTAATAACTTTATTAAATGCAAATGATAATATTGTAATGAAAATCATAGCATTGCGACTGTTTGTAGTAATGCCTACATTGATAATAAAAGATCAGAATGGTTTTATTCCCGCTCACCAACTATATGCTAACACACATTATCTGATCTATTGATCACTTTTCAAGACACCTGCAACAACTGCATGTTTGGTTGCTGAAAAGGTGTTTGACCTTGTATGGCAGGAGTTTTTATTTAAAGTTCTTCAAGTGATGGGGTATCCTCCTCAACTTATGAAGTCAATCACCAGTATTTACAGAGGGGCAAGTGTGTCACCTGTATTGAATCGTAAAGTCACTGACTCAACAACTATAACAAGCCACACCAGACAAGGCTGTCCCCTATCACGTTGCTTATTTGCAATATTTTGAGAGAGAACGAATTTATAAAATCAGCCCTGCTGGGTGCCCTCAAGCTGAAACAGTCTGCAGATGACATGGTCTTGTTCTTGTATTCATATACCAAAGCTATCAAAAAGGTATTTGACACAATCACCTTTTTTACTGCTCCCACTGGTTATAAGGTCAATAATAGTAAAACCGAGATCTTGCTTTTCAATACTAACCTAGAAATTCTTCCTCAGTTTTTACACCCTAACTACAATAAAAAAAAACAATAAGAAATTTAGGAATAAAAGTATCAGAGAATTTTGAAAAACTATACAAATTAAACTATATCCTCCTGAGACAGAAGATAAGTTTAATGTTAGATGCCTCCTGATTTTGATAGCTGGTCAAGTAGTGGTTGTTAAAATGCATATACTACTGCAGTTGAATTTTCTTTTTACTGCTCTTCCATCTATGTTCACGCACCAGCTTTTAAAAAAAAATAGAGTTGGCGATTAGTTTTTATAGGGTAAACATCAGCTGTAAAGTCTACTTTAATTGTACCTCTCAAGGGAAGAAGGTGGAATGGCTCTCCTAGATTTAAGGAATTAGTATCTTGCGTCCTTTTTGTTATTTCATACAAGACTGTACAATTTAGATGGTGTCTATGTTTTTGTTGATTATTTTATAGAATGATAATAGGTAAAAAATTCCTGTATCTGGCTTCCCAGACACAACAAATATGAAATCTTAAATTAGCAAGAAGTCTAGCAATGTGAACTTCCATAAGAAGCAACAGCAGTTAACGCGGTTTTTGAAATTTTCTATATACCCTGTTGCAACTCCCATAAAAGCAATATGTTCCCAATTCTCACTGAAATCAATGCAGGTGTGGTAAGTAGTAGAATTGGGGAGAAGAGGTGATTGATTTGCAAAAAACAAGATAATATCCTGGGGATTTGTAAAGAACAAACTTAAACCAAAAATGAAAAGGTATGAATATGCATATATACAGAAGAAAAGTTTATTAAGTAAACACTCACCTCAAATAATCGAAATTTCAAGAGATATTATTTTGGATTTATATTTGGATTAATATTAAACGAGGAATTGGCCATTGGGTACAATATTTGCAGAAACACAAACAATTAATTTATTACTCTTTTTGGGTCAATACAGACTTAATGGCAAAAGGCGATAGGAATAACTCTTAACCATAAGGATTGGGAAGAGGTATCAACTTACAAAATGAGTACCCTAAGAGGGTCAAATATTTGAAGAATGCAGATTTATAGTAAATGGCTATTCTACTATAACCCGAACATCTGTATAAATGGAATGAGCACATATCAAGCAGTTGTCCTAGGTGCAATTGGGATGGGCATTGTGTATATATGATTTGGCCCTACCCTAGGCTACAAACATTTTGACATGATTTGTTGAAAATTATTTGCAAATTGAAATAATGCTGGATGCCTTATCCATATTAATAAGTTACTCTTTACATCTAGGTGTTGGACATCTAAGTGTTAAATCAATTTGGTGGTTTATAGCTATTACGATTGCAGATCTTTAATAACCACTTACAGGAAAGCAGTTGATCCACCAGAATTTCAAATGCAAGTTATACAATTATCAATTTGACAAGAATATTGTAACGCTCCCACACTCACTTTAAATCTCACTCATTAACTCACTTTATTTCACTCACTTTCAATCACTATTAGGTACACAACCACACTTACTCTCACTCTCATACACTCACTCATTCTCACACTCACTCATACTCTCACAAGCACACAGCAACAATGGAATTTTTTTTTGCTTATCTTGCTTCCTCTGTGGTAGTTTCCACTCCGCCATGACTCTAAAAATTGGCAGATGTCCAGTCTGCCCTATTTAGAGTGTATGCACAGGTATGCACGCTAAATAGTGTAAAGAGGAAATCTGCCAAACTTTAAATAACTCCTGAAGATATATAATTGTCTTTATAAATCATACTGATAATTTTTTCCAAAAAGTAAAAAGCAACAAATTCTTGTTTATAGTATTTTAAAGAACTACTCTATTCACATGTTCACGGTTAAAACCAATGCAAATATGTGCTATCATCAAAAACGAAATATTACAGGAAATAAAATGTGAGGTTTTGTTTCAAAAGGACCACAGAAATACATGTAAATGATTGTATAGAACAGTATTGAAAAAATAAAAAGTACATTGTCTGTGTTAGCACAAGACAACAACATTTAAAACTGTCCGCATGGGTCATCTGACCATTTAATACTATTGGAGATTGGTAACTTTTCATTTTTGCTAGACAAACTGAATTTTGAGGTGACATCGAGGAATGGAAGCCCTAAATGGGATTGGGCAGATGCACAGCATTCTTCGGCAATGTCAATATCTATATCAAAAAACAATATCCAGGTTGATTCTTGCTTTAAAAAAGAACCTTACTCTGGTGTGTTTGATTCCTTCCTGCTATTGGAAACTATATTGAATCATTAAGGGTTTCAAGTATGGCTGCCTGCTACTACATTTTAAAGCATGCTACAGCTCTACCACTAGCAGCTAACAGTTATGTATGGACAGGGGCGTAGCTTGGTCATTATGACTGTGGGTGAGAACTTCGGATTTCACAACAATCACACTGGAACATCTTGTTAAAACACAGTATATGAGAAGCAGGACATGAGGTGGGGGGCTTAAGAGCAGTGGAAAGAGAGTGAGGATTGTTAGGGGTACTTAAAACGCAAACATTTTCAATCGAAACATTTTTTAAAGCTTTCAAAACATAGACGAGAGAGAGTGTGTGTGTTTTTGTCAGTGTGGGCATGTAAAAATCCCAGGTGAAATCCAACAGACACTTCACATTACCCGACTGAAAGAACTTGTTACCAACTATTTACTACAGAATACATTTTATAGGGGGGTGTAACTCTCCAAACACCCCCCCCTTGGAGCTACGCCCCTGTGTATGGAAGAGTGCAACATTTTTGGTACTCTTACTTAAGGCATTGGGAAGACTGTCTCAGCTCTGTCATCTACATTAGCTCGTTAGTTGTAGCTAAGGCAATGTGGCTGGGGTGGTGGTGTTTTTCAGTATGTCGGGACTAAGTAGTTCCCTCTGTTTAATGTTGATTTCTTACTGTTCCCTCCCACTGCTAATTAACTTCTCCTACTCTTCTACTGATATAATGATATTTATGTAATCACCCACTAATATATTTGGCAGTAGGTCTGAAAGAGGCATGGCCACCTAAAGCATATTTAGCTTATTGTCTGTGCTTTATCTAAATGTTTATGTAGAGAAATCTTTGTGCCACAATCCCTCACCTCCACAAACACTACATCTGATGCAATAATGGCTAAGCCAGTGCTGTCCTGCTTGGTCGATGTGTGCTGCAGTGCGACAATCCCTCTAGCTAAGATGGTTCCGATGATTTAGGGGTCGATTCCGATTCGGGCCGGAAAAAGCACCGACCGACTCGGATCCGGAAATAATACCGACCGACACGTACCCGTGGCGCCCGACACGCCAAGTACGATGCAAGGCGTGAAAAATCCGACCGACACGTACCGAAACCAAGTCGACCGACCGAGCCGCACGGAAAACAGCAATCCGGCCGGAAAAACACGCGAATCCAACCGACCGACACGCACCCGGAACAAATCCGACCGAAATGTACACGCGAACTCCAAACCGCAAAGTACGATGCAAGGCGCGAAAACCACGAGCGAGTCGGACGGAGGCCAAGCCGTACGACCGACACGCATACAAAACCGAGCCGAAGCAACACAAAACACCGCGACCGACGCGTACGCAGCATAGAAAACTGCACAAACACAGCGCGAACGAAACGGAGAACACCGTACGAGACAAATGCAGGGTCCGACTCGGTCACAAGAACGTTTCCAACATAAACAAACAGCACAAAGGAAAAATCACCCAAAAAAGGCCAAACAAGCAATTACCAAGCCAATAAATACTGGGGGGGTGGGGACAGAGAACAAAGACACACCCACAACTCCACCTATATAAAGGACACAAATCACAACCATGAGCCTTTGCAAATGCCATTCCACTGCCAGCACCCAAGAGAAAGCAACCACACACCCACAGCTCATCCCTCACACAAGCCACACACCATCAGCACACCAACAAATACCTACCTCACATACACCCAGCAAAACACACACTCACACACCCTCACCTGCACACCAACACACACATCACTCACCATCACCACCCATCACCATGCCCCCCAAGAAGAATCCCAAGTTCCTAGATAGTGAATTGGAAGTCATGGTAGACGAGATCCTCAGGGTAGAGCCACAGCTGTTTGGCACACTGGTCCAACAGACCCCCATCTCCCAGAAAACCAAGATGTGGGAGAGGATCATCAACAGGGTGAACGCACAATCACCATGTCAGCGCACAAAGAGCGACATCCAGAACAGGTGGTATGACGTGCGCAGGAGGGTACGGGACCTGCTGAAGAAAGACTACATCAACAGCCAATACACCGGCAGTGGCCCTCCTGCCAAGCCAATATACCTCAGGCCCTGGGAGGAGAAGGTGCGGGCCATCCTTCCGCCAGTGAGCGTATATGGACTAGAGGACATCCCAGAGCCTGGTGAGTACACAACAAATGTACACAATATACTGCCACAAAACACACACATCACTGTCAAGGGGAGAGTCAAACCATGCACTCATAGCAATTACACAGCAACCAGAACAGAATCATCCCAAAATGTGTATGTCAGTCAGATAAACACAACACATGCCATCAAAAAAGTCACATCCAACTGTGCCAACACATGTACAAACACAACTACAACTACAGCTAGGCAGTGGCACAAATAGAACTAACAAACACATCCAGACATGTAGCCACCACAACAACACCAACACACAGTGAAGACCACTCAAAGGAAGGAATTCTGTGTATGCTGGCCAAGTCAGTGTAGCCAATAGCATCATGGGAGTCGCAGTCACACATATTGCCCCCCACAACTGTCCCATCAACACCACCCTGAACCATGCTCACATCACAGGGAGTGGAGAAGGACTCACAAGATGGCTGACACTGGCTACTGCTGTGGGAGCACAAGGCCCTGCTGCCAACTGTGCACCAACAAACAGCAGGACACCACTGACTGACATCCTGAGAGACAACTTACACTCCCTGCAATGCAAGCACGTACCATGGTGGAATATCTGGCTAGCTGGGTGGGAAGGAGGACTTGCAGCACTGACCATAGTCACAAGCACCTCCCATCACACACACCCCAACACAAACTCCACAGAACCCACCTGGTAGAATGCAATGCCCCCCATCCTAACACAAGATCCCACAAAGAACCACCACCCTGGGTTATGTTGTGTGAAGCACAGGGCCACTCTTGGGACTTTTAGCCAAACAACTGCCAGGACAACACTCCCAGCCATCCTGTCAGCACAGCCAGCCCACCCCACAGGGAAGCAGAGTCAAAAGGAAGGAAGCATGGGCATGCTGGGAAGGGGGTGGAGGCAATAGCATGATGGGAGTCGTAGTCACTGATATTGGTCACCCCCACAACTGTCCCATCAACACCACCCTGAACCATGCTCACATCACAGGAAGTGGAGAAGGACTCACAAGATGGCTGACACTGGCTACTGCTGTGGGGAGCACAAGGCCCTGCTGGCAACTGTGCACCAACAAACAGCAGGACACCACTGACTGACATCCTGAGAAACAACTTACACTCCCTGCAATGCAAGCACGTTCCATGGTGGGATATCTGGCTAGCTGGGTGGGAAGGAGGACTTGCAGCACTGACCATAGTCACAAGCACCTCCCCTCACACACACCCCAACACAAACTCCACAGAACCCACCTGGTAGAATGCAATGCCCCCCATCCTAACACAAGATCCCACAAAGAACCACCACCCTGGCTTATGTTGTGTGAAGCACAGGGCCACTCTTGGGACTTCTAGCCAAACAACTGCCAGGACAACACTCCCAGCCATCCTGTCAGCACAGCCAGCCCACCCCACAGGGAAGCAGAGTCAAAAGGAAGGAAGCATGGGCATGCTGGGAAGGGGGAGGAGGCAATAGCATGATGGGAGTCGTAGTCACAGCTCTACATCCCCCACCACATGGCCCAGCAAGCTCACACTCACGCATGCACATCCCACAGAGAGTGGAAAGGCCCATCAAAGATGTCTGACACTGTTGCTGTGTCGTGGGGAGCACAAGGGCATGCTGGGTACTGCACACCAACCAACAGCAGGACACCACTGTCAGCCATCTTGCCATTGCTCTCACACCCACACACACTGAACTCCCCACAAAAGCAAGTAAGTATGGGAATGCTGGGAAGTGGGGTGGAGGCAATAGCATGATGGGAGTCGTAGTCACAGACATAGCTCACCCCCACAACTGTCCCATCAACACCACCCTGAACCATGCTCACATCACAGGGAGTGGAGAAGGACTCACAAGATGGCTGACACTGGCTACTGCTGTGGGGAGCACAAGGCCCTGCTGCCAACTGTGCACCAACAAACAGCAGGACACCACTGACTGACATCCTGAGAGACAACTTACACTCCCTGCAATGCAAGCACGTTCCATGGTGGGATATCTGGCTAGCTGGGTGGGAAGGAGGACTTGCAGCACTGACCATAGTCACAAGCACCTCCCCTCACACACACCCCAACACAAACTCCACAGAACCCACCTGGTAGAATGCAATGCCCCCATCCTAACACAAGATCCCACAAAGAACCACCACCCTGGGTTATGTTGTGTGAAGCACAGGGCCACTCTTGGGACTTCTAGCCAAACAACTGCCAGGACAACACTCCCAGCCATCCTGTCAGCACAGCCAGCCCACCCCACAGGGAAGCAGAGTCAAAAGGAAGGAAGCATGGGCATGCTGGGAAGGGGGAGGAGGCAATAGCATGATGGGAGTCGTAGTCACAGACATAGCTCACCCCCACAACTGTCCCATCAACACCACCCTGAACCATGCTCACATCACAGGGAGTGGAGAAGGACTCACAAGATGTCTGACACTGGCTACTGCTGTGGGGAGCACAAGGCCCTGCTGGCAAATGTGCACCAACAAACAGCAGGACACCACTGACTGACATCCTGAGAGACAACTTACACTCCCTGCAACGCAAGCACGTTCCATGGTGGGATAACTGACTGGCTGGGTGGGTGGGAAGGAGGGCCGGCTGTCAACCAAACACAACCAATGCAGACCATGTTCACACCCCAGAAAATACATAGAAATGCCCAAATAATGCAGGACAATGTGCCACACCAATATCAACCCCTGACTGTGACGACTTAGGACAATGCAATGTACAGGCCCGCACCCAGAGGCACAGTCACAACTGTCATGTGTGTCAACCATTGATGCCTGCAGAAACATAACATACATTGTTTGTGTCTCCCAAAAACAGGTGATGATGGGGACACAGCAGCAGACGCTGAGGAGTCCCAGTCCCAGGCTCAAGAGGATGCGGAGCTCACTGGCGTCGTACAGCCTCTGTCCTCCTCGGACGATGAAGACCAACCTGGCACATCCGGTGCAAGTCAACATGCAGCACCAGCAGGACCACCAGCTGTAGCACCAGCAGGACCACCAGCTGCATCCTCTGCACCCACCCCTCCAACGACTGTCACCACGAATACCATCCCTGCCGACATGGACAGAACAAGGAGCAACACCAGCACAGGGACCCTGGACCAACCTGGGGCCATGGACACCACCGCCACCACCAACCCCCAAGGTGGACCAGGGTTATCTGTGCGTGCCACTGCACACACTGCACATGTCAGCAGGGGTGGTGGGAGGGGTGGGAGACAGAGGTCGCTGCTTGCAGACGTTGCTGGTGTGCATGATGACCCACAACTGGTACGCATAGCTGATGCGTACCAGTCCAGCACCGGAGAGCTCAGCCAGGTAGTGGGGCTCCTCAGAGACATGAAACAGCAGCAGGCTGCCCATCATGCCCGCTTGGACTCCCACATGTCCCACGTGGAGTCACACATGTCCCGCGTGGACTCACACATGTCCCGCGTGGAGTCCAAGTGGGATGCACTGCATGAGATGACGGCGGTGCACAGGGACATTTTACAATGCCTCCGCCAGATGAACAGCAACCAGTCCACACCTCCCTGTGTGCCAACAACATCTGGTGCCGAACAAACTGCAACTGCCACAGGGAGGGAGGAGGACTCTGGCGGAGAGTCCCCTGCACCGCAGCAGCCTGTACTTGAGGGGCCCCCCCAAGAAGAGGGGTCGTCCGAGGAGGGAAAAGTGAGAGGCCGATGGCCAAGCGCAACTCCCAGGAAGCCTGAACCTGTTCTGGATGTTCGCCTTTGTGCACAGACTGTTCACCCTGTTGACGGCAACACTACTCCCAAACATTGCATGGGGAGTACAAGTTGGACCAATGTGTCAGACAACTGTGGCCCCGATACTGGGGATCCTGTCTACCAGGACTTTCAATTCACCTAGGAACTTCGGATTGCAAGATTTATGTACAGCACTACCCATCCTATGCACTATTAACACAAATGTATCACAATAAACACACTAATACACCATACTTGCCTCTGTCGTGATTCCAACGTGGGTGCTGTTATGGGGATGATGAACTGCAAAATTACACTGTGTATGCGAACTGCAACAGCAAGGACAACACAGGCATGTGAGTACAGGCAACGTGACACACATGAGGGAGACACACCACCAGGGCTACACAACACATACACACCTAGGCCATCTGACTCATTGCCACACTGATGTTGCCAGGGAAGACGGTGCAATGCACAGACACCACACCCATTCCCAGTTGTAGTCAAGTAGCCCACAGGTGCAGTAAGCAAATGGCAGTCAAATGTGTGACCACAGACAACGCACATCACAAAGTGAAGCACAGGTTTATTACACAGTTGCAACATGTCGTAACCACTACAGATGCAAGGTAATCCCACCTGGCAGCGGGCACACAGTCAACAACTGTAGACGGAAGGAAGTCCATGGGTGTGGCGCACATCACCTGTAGGGACACAACAGCTACCAGCCTGGATGTGCAATCACGTCGTCGGTGGACACAGTTGACCAAACGAATCTGAAAGTACCCTGTGAAGGACAGAAATGACACACAGTCAAAAGCAATGGAGTACAGGACAGAACAGCAAAACTCATGCACAATACATGTTACAAGATACCCACCCAGAACCAAGTTAGCATGTCAACACTGTTGGGGAGTACAGCCCACCTGTTAGCACACATCGCAACACACATCCAGTCAAGTAGCCCATGGACACACTCCAACAGCACCAGAGCACCACCCACACATCATGCCAACTCACATCATTGACATGACACCTCAGGATACTCACATTCAGCTAAAGAAGTTGGTGATGAGCTGTGTGCGGACATCACCATCATCATCATCATCATCATCGTCACTGGCATCGTGGTCCAGGCCAGGATCCTCCACAGGTGGCGGATGTTGGTCATTGTCATCCTGGATGAGAGGCAACTCCTTCCGCACTGCCAGGTTGTGGAGCATGCAGCAGACGATGATAATCTTGCACACTTTCGCAGGGGCATATGGGAGGGACCCTCCGGTCTTGTCCAGGCAGCGGAAGCGGCTCTTCAGGAGACCAAATGTCCGCTCAATCACTCTCCTGGTCCGACCATGTGCCTCATTGTAGCGCATCTGGGCTGGTGTCACAGGGTTCCTGAGGGGTGTCAGCAACCACGGCATGTTGGGGTATCCCGAGTCACCTACGGACAGACAAGTGCACATTAGCTGACTTGGAAAAGTGGGCGGAATACTACAGATCAGATCACACACAATGGCACAAAGTCAGTACACACCGACAAGCCAGGCACGCTGGTTCTGCATCTGTGCCATCATCCTGGGGATGCGACTACTCCTCATCACAAAGGCATCGTGTGCTGAACCAGGGAAACGGGCACACACGTGTGTGATGGTCATGTCTGCAAGACACACCACCAGTGCATTGACCGAGTGGTAGTGCTTGCGGTTCCTGTAGGCCTGCTCCTGGGCCTGTGGTGGTACCAAAGCCACATGTGTCCCATCAATGGAGCCAATGACATGCGGCATCCTCCCCAGGGCATAAAAGTCACTCTTCACGTCAGTGAGTCGTCGCAGTCTAGGGAAATAGATGTACCGGTTCAGGAAGAGCAACATTGCCGCCAAAACATCGCGGAGCACACGGCTCAACATGGTCTGTGACATCCCACCAGCAGTCGCCACAGTATGTTGGAAGGTACCGGTGGCAAAGAAGTGTAGGGCTGCCATCACCTTCACCTTGGGGGTCAGCGCTGTAGGATACGGCCGGCCAGGCTGCAAATATGGGGACAACTGCACTGCCAAATCCTCAATCAGCTGCCTGGTGAAGCGGTACCGTCGGATGCTGTCCCGTTCCACCATCGTTGCCAGGTCTGGGAATGGTCGATGGACAGCAGGAGCCCTGCAGTGCAGAGGAGAAGTAAGCAAGATTGTCAGTCACCCCACATATGCGGCATTTATCACACTCAAGATCCCAACATACATCATTATGAGGCACAACTACATGAAGTGTGCAGTTCTGGAAGGACATGTATGGGACATACATGGCCAACATCTGTCAACACGGTCCAACAGGTGGCATCAATTAGTCCCAGGTTGGCCCATTGGATATCATGAGGCCGTGTCACAGTTCCCATCTCCTGCTGCCGTGTCACAATAACCCCCACAGTGACATGTGAGGACAGATGTGCCCCAGGCACCACAGCTCAACGACAGGTACATTCCCAGGGACCCTGTATTGCCACATGGACACTGGCATTACATGGAGTATCATGTATACACCACAGCAAAACAACCATGACCCCCACAGGTAGTGGCCCCACTTGCCACGGCAGGACAGACATGGACGTCTGTGACACACACACGCACAACATCAAAGTCCATGCACACACAACCTGGATGTGGAGACTGTCTCCCATTGTGCACATGAAATCAGAGACATTGTAAACACTACATGCACAAAGACTGTGGAGGACCATCACTATTGTGCCACTGGGACACCCTGGCTCAAACATACCGTCCCACATGGGACTCACGGGGTATGTGACATGACATACACATACACCACCGTGAAATGTGACCATGGCACATGCACAGATATGAACAGTTGCACATCACAGTGGTCATGTACACGTAACACCCAGGATCCTGTCCCCATGAACACGTGCACAGCCTGGGGGTGGCTGCCCACAGGTGACACCCACAGGACAACATGTACACCAACATACACACAATAGGAAATGCAGCCTTACATGCCTTATGATAAAGTTTGGACAGGCTGTCGTGATGTAGGTGTGCCCCTCACTCCCTGGGAGCTATCTGTGGCTGGCATATGTCCATCTGAGACAGGCATGCTGACATATGCCAGTCACATGTACAGTGATGCGTTGTACTGCAATGGACCGATCGGTGCCCCCGGCCGGCCCATTGCATTCAATGTGTGCGGGTACGCGTTGTACCTCTGTACGCGTTGAACTGCAATGGACCGATCGGTGCCTCCGGCCGGCCCATTGCATTCAATGTGTGCGGGTACGCGTTGTACCCCTGTGCGCGTTGTACTGCAATGGACCGATCGGTGCCTCCGGCCGGCCCATTGCATTCAATGTGTGCGGGTACGCATTGTACCCCTGTGCGCGTTGTACTGCAATGGACCGATCGGTGCCTCCGGCCGGCCCATTGCATTCAATGTGTGCGGGTACGTGTTGTACCCCTGTACGCGTTGAACTGCAATGGACCGATCGGTGCCTCCGGCCGGCCCATTGCATTCAATGTGTGCGGGTACGCGTTGTACCCCTGTGCGCGTTGTACTGCAATGGACCGATCTGTGCCTCCGGCCGGCCCATTGCATTCAATGTGTGCGGGTACGCGTTGTACCCTGGTGCGCGTTGTACTGCAATGGACCGATCGGTGCCTCCGGCCGGCCCATTGCATTCAATGTGTGCGGGTACGCGTTGTACCCCTGTGCGCGTTGAACTGCAATGGACCGATCGGTGCCTCCGGCCGGCCCATTGCATTCAATGTGTGCGGGTACGCGTTGTACCCCTGTGCGCGTTGTACTGCAATGGACCGATCGGTGCCTCCGGCCGGCCCATTGCATTCAATGTGTGCGGGTACGCGTTGTACCCTGTACGCGTTGTACCCCTGTGCGCGTTGTACTGCAATGGACCGATCGGTGCCTCCGGCCGGCCCATTGCATTCAATGTGCGCGGGTACGCGTTGTACCCTGTACGCGTTGTACCCCTGTGCGCGTTGTACTGCAATGGACCAATCGGTGCCTCCGGCCGCCCCATTGCAATCAATGTGTGCGGGTACGCGTTGTACCCATGTACGCGTTGAACTGCAATGGACCGATCGGTGCCCCGGCCGCCCATTGCATTCAATGTGCTGGTACGCGTTGTACCCTGTGCGCGTTGTACTGCAATGGACCGATCGGTGCCTCCGGCCGGCCCATTGCATTCAATGTGTGCGGGTACGCGTTGTACCCCTGTGCGCGTTGTACTGCAATGGACCGATCGGTGCCTCCGGCCGGCCCATTGCATTCAATGTGCGCGGTACGCGTTGTACCCCTGTATGCGTTGAACTGCAATGGACCGATCGGTGCCCCGGCCGGCCCATTGCATTCAATGTGTGCGGGTACACGTTGTACCCTGTGCGCGTTGTACTGCAATGGACCGATCGGTGCCTCCGGCCGGCCCATTGCATTCAATGTGTGCGGGTACGCGTTGTACCCCTGTGCGCGTTGTACTGCAATGGACCGATCGGTGCCTCCGGCCGGCCCATTGCATTCAATGTGTGCGGGTACGCGTTGTACCCCTGTACGCGTTGTACCGCAATGGACCGATCGGTGCGCACCCATTGACAATGGGCTTGCCTGGCAACGGACGCGTTTTCGAATTTCGAACGAGTCGGTTGCTGGAAAATCAGTTGGTCACCCACAACAATGTTGCAAAATCATGTATGTCATGAAGTTGAAGATTTGAAGGATGCTGTGGGCGTGTTTTGGTGCTGCTATTCCATGGATTGGCCAGATTCAGAAGATGCAAACGACTTGGACCTATCACTTTGGACACAAGGGACAGTATCTGCCTCTCCAGCACATATATATTGCTGGCTGTTCCCCTGAGAGCTCACTTGCCTGCACTACATGCTCCAGGACGACATCTGCCACTGCACTGCTGCTGTCTCTGCCCCTCTGGACCCTGCAATGGCACGTACTGTGGAGAGAGCCCCAGCCTTCAGCCTTGAAGAGAACCAGGCCCTGCTGGACAGCCTACTTCCACAGTACAGCAAGCTGTATGGGACACCAGGGGAGCAGGTGAGTGTTCTGTGCACTGCCTTTCTGAATGTGCATTTTGTGTGACTAGCAAGGCTGAAAGTCTGCACGCCACTGGCTAGCAGGCTCACTGAGTAGTTGTCACCCCCATAGTGTGTAGTGACTTGCACTGGACAGGTATGGTGCAGTGACAGTGCATTTGAACATGGTTTTACTTCCCATGCAATGATACCATGTAGTGACGTCTGGCAAACTGTCCATGGGCAGCTTTGCACTGCCTGTGTACATCATGTGCCCCTGTGATTGAGACATGTATATACAACTGTGTCATGCACGGATATGTTGCATGTGTGGTAATGGCCTTTTCACTTTGTCATCCTGACAGGTTAATGCCCATCGGAAGCAGGAGATCTGGAAGGACATCGTCCGGGCCGTCCGGTCCGTGGGGGTCTACAAGCGCCGGATCCGCAACTGCCAGAAGAGGTGGCAGGACCTTCGGGGCTGGACCCGGAGGATTGCACGGGTCCAGCTGAAGCTGTCGCCTCCTCGCAGGAGGGGCGGAACACGGACCCTGACCCCCACATGCTCCAGATCCTGGCGGTGGTGTTTCCAGACCTGGATGGGCAGCTGAAGGCCAGACAGCAGCAAGGAGGGGGTGAGTCAAAGACTGCACTGTGAACTCTGTATTACATGCTTTGTGCCCTCCTCTGGCCTGGTTCAACTGCCACAGTGCAGCAGTCATGTTGTCCAGGAGCCATGTCCCTCTATTGTGCACTGCCCACTGCTCATCTGATACCCAGGTGTGGCCCTTACATTCAGGGAATTGTGTCACTTGGGACTGTGTCCTTGCAGTTTGCTTCACTAAAGGTGGGGGACAGCATCTGTTTCCCTAACTCTGTTGTGGGCATCATGGGTGGGTCCATTGTTCACACAACGCCTGTGTTTGGACATGTGATCTGCGTGTTGCTTTGATATGCGGTCCACTTGCTGAGCTGAGCCACCACATGTGCCTGGGGTATGTGGCACACGCCCATGCAGCGGGTGGGAACAATGTTTGGGCCCCAGGAGTGTGCAGATTACGTGTGTCACACATACATAGCCAGCTATCCACTGTCCAGGGCACATCCCTCATTCATGTGGAGCAGGACAGTCATGCCTACTCCAGGCCATGCAATGCACTCTGTACTCCCACTCCCGTGTATCAGCTGACACATTGTGCACAGTGATTTGACCCCTCAGGTGTCTGCCTCTGTGTCAGTGTGCTGTGGATTAGTTGCCAGGACTGCTGGGGTGTTTCTTGGTAGGGGCTCAGCATGCCCCTGGAGATGTGACCATAGGAGACGATACTTGTGTGTCACATAGGTGTTTGATCAGCTGCGCGTGCAGACTGGGGTGTGCGAATGTGAAGTTCAGGCAGCTGTTCCCCATTCACAGCAAATTGTGAGGGGCTCAGGTTCAGAGGGTAGTGTCACAGGTCTCCCATATGTCCAATAGGTATGACCTGGACAGATGAGGGTTAAGATGATGTGTTGTGTGGGGGATGTACATGTGCACTTGTGCAGCTCCAGGACTTGCATTCCCCATGACCTACTATTGTGACACAGTGCATAGTGTTGTTGTCTGGCTGCCAAGTCATACATCACTGAGACAGTGATGTATGACTTAGCAGTCATGCCTCTGCCATGGCATGTGTCAACTTATTGGTGGTCCTGCAGGGGAGTGACATGTGCTACATGCACACCATTGTGGCGATGGCTATCAGGACATGGGTGCATCATGGTGTCTGTCGCTGGTATGCATCACATGCATTTCCTATTTGACTCTGGGCATCCCTTTCATCCGGAAACCTGTACTGACTCAGTGGCAAGAGCTGTGATGTGTGCATGTCCACATGCCACACCGTGTCCTCTGCACTGTCCAACTACTGTGTACTTGGTGCATGTGTCCACACTGGGGTGTTGCAATCCAACAGACACCAGACAGATGGGTGCAAGGCCATGTGGGATGTGAGTGCCATGCTTGGCATCAGACTGACAATTGGCTTCTCCTGTTCAGTTAGGGCACTTTTAGCAATGTACAACTAATGATGCCAGGGCTTGCTCTGTAATGTGCTGTGCTCACAGTGGTGTGTGCGTTTGGTGCAGGTGACTGATGTCTGTCTGTTTCCCCATTGTTTGCAGATACATCCATGGCCACGGAAGGGGACAGCTCCACGGACCAGGAGGAGCCAGAGAGCCAGACTGGGTCAGCAGCCGAGGAGTGGTCGGAGGGACCCAGTGGCACGGAGGGCGAGGGGAGCCACACCGAGGAGTCCTCAGCACCATCCACCTCAGCTGAGGACCAGAGCAACTCGGAGGATGACTCCCTTGTGGAGGCGGGTGTCAGCAGCCACCACACCCCAGCTAGTGTTGCTGTCCCCGCCACCACCAGCACCACCACCGCCCTCCCATCAGCTCCCATTCCCCAGGTCCGTGGAGGCTCCCATGTTCGGGAGCGTGTCTCCTTTGGGCCAGGCACCGCACCCCCTGCCCCTGTGTCCCCTGCTGCCCTGAGTGAGGAGTCTGTGTACCTCCTTCGCCAGCTCCATGTAGGGCAGACAGCCATGCTGAGTCTCCTCCATGCGCACACCGCACTGTTGACTCAGCTGGTGTCGTTCATGGAGGGCATCTCATCGGGCATGTCTGACCTACAGAGGGGCAACAGGTCCATGGACTCCTCCCTGACGGCAGCAGTGTCCCTCCTCAGACAGTCCCTCACCCCTCCTGCCTCTGCTCCATCCACACTCCCCAGCACCTTACCCGTCCCAAGCACACACACACCGGCACAGGCACACACCAGCACACACACGTCCAGCACACAGACACACACGCCACAAACTAAACGCACACGCACGCACAGTCAGGGGACTGAAACCAGACTCACAGGGGATGGGGCCCTGGTACACACACACGCATCCACGGGCACTGCGCAGTCCTCAGTTGCCTCTCCCTCCAAAGCACCCTCCCTTGCCTCACCTGCAACCCCAAAGACCCAGCGCCTCTTCCTCAGTGACCTCGGCCTCTTCCCCTCCGATCCAGCTGCCCCAGCATCCAGGGGGAAGAGGAACCCCCCACACGGAGCAGAGTGCCCCTCGCCCCCGGACACCCTCCCCCAGGCGCAGACAGACTGAGGCCCCCACCCGCAAGTCCCCCGGAGTGCTAAGAGCAAGACCCCGCCGCCGCCCTGCAGCTCAAGCACCAGGTCTCCTTCCTCCATCCCTCAGGCCCCCACTCCACAGGTGCCCCCACCACACCCTGCCCCAGGTTCCCCCACCCACAGATATACCATCCCCAAGAGGCTCCGGCCTTCTCCCCCTGCCACTTGCTCTCCCGGAACCACACCCCCGCTGCGCTTGTCTGTGCCACTGATGTGGTGAGGGTGTCCTCCCCCTCTGTCCAGCCCACCTTGCCTGTTCCCCATTCTCCTCCCCTGGTGGTAGGCACTGCAGTGGAGTCCACTACCACCCTGTCTGACTTGGGCACTGCAGTGGCGAAGCTGTCCACTCCATCTGCAGGGTCCACTGCTGTCGTGCCGGCACCCACAACATCTGAGCCATGCCCCCCAGTTGTGCCAGCACACACCATGTCAGACACCTCCACTGCAGTTGTCAGTGGCTCTCCAGCACCCACCACCCCTTCCCTGCTTCCTCCTGGTGAGCCCTGAACCTGTCCCTGCGGTGCCTGGCCTAACCCCCCGGTTGCCCCTCCTAGTGGATTGTCCCTGGTTTTGTGCAGGCATGTGTAGGGTGGCATCTGCCACTGTCACCCACTTGTGACTTTGTTGATGGACTGGCCATTGGCCTTTGTTTATCTTCTACCGGACTTCTACTTTTAATGCCACATATGCTGAATAAAGCAACTTTCTGTTCTCTAGTGCTTTTGCTTCTGATGTACATGATGTTGATGATGCTAACCATGCCCTTGCTGCAGTGATGGTGATATTTGGTCTCATGGTAATGAAGTGTTACTGTGCAGGAACCCATGTGGTCCAGGGGGAATGTGTCCTATCCTGTGGTGTATCCATGTCATCCATAGCAGCATCTGAGGGTGTCATGTGTTCAGTATTTGGCAATGGGATTTCCTACTTAGATTGGCTATTTCACATCTGTGGCTTCCACCCCTGCACATCTGTTGTGCCTGCCATTGTTCAATTCGTCTACTTCCCTGACCGTGTGGCCATCTCCACTGGACATGCAGGTTTGGGCATCAATGGGGAAGGACTCATCTGTGTTGTCAGTGCAACATTGCTATACAAGTGTGTTGGATCTGTGCTGATGATTCCGTTGGCACTTCCATGACCAGGCTGATGTGACGGGAGCCCTCATTTGGTGCTAATTGTTGATTGTGTGACCAAGTGCTCAGCTGACATGGTGGGGCCCTACTGAGGCAACATATGGCACAGCTTTCCTCACACAGGAGTGGAGTCCCCTCATGGCAGTGTGTACTCCTGTGACATTGCCTGCGCCCAAGGTGTGTGTTGTATGTGCATGTCTGTGTGTTCACTTCCGTTTAGCTGTGCATGCTGTGATCCCTAGTGTTGTACCTGTTTGTGATGCTAGCTGAGTTGAGTTATGTTCCCCCAAAGTCTTCTCCCTGGGTTCTCTGTGATGTGGGTGCATGGCACATTACTGGTCATCAGGGTGTCACCCATAGGTGGGCTTGCTGTCAGGGCTGAGTTTGTGTGCAGACGCAGATGGGTCACAGTCAGGTTTCCCCTTGGCACTTGTTGTTTGCCCCTGTCATGTGATTTCCAGTTTGTGTTATCTTTCAGTGATTGTGACACGTTGTGTGTGTGACTGCTGGCACTCCTCAGGGTCCGGGCTGCAATGTTGGTTGTTGTCTATGTGTGTTCTTTATGGGTGACCTTGGCTTCTTCATTGGTGTGTGACTGTGGCTGTGATCCCATTGGTTGGTGTGGTATTGCCGTCATGTCCATGTACAGCGTAGTGTGCAGTGTGTCAGACATTCAGGAGTCTTGTTGAGTGTCCATGTGTGATGTGTTTCTGCACCTTGGTTCCCACCCACCACCCTGGAATAGTCATGGGTGCATGTGCAATGTCACCAGTGCATGTGTGCTTCACTGCTGCACATTGTTGGAGGTCGAGGGGTGTGGTGTTGAGTGTGTGCAGATGAGAGTTGTTGCCCGGCTAGGCCCCTGCCTCCATGTTGGCCTTGGCTTACTGGCCATGCTGTTTGATTTGTGCTTGTGTAGGTGTGATGGTAGTTAGTTGCTCAGTACACATGACTGTGGTTCACAGTGTGAACCACATTTAGCTTTGTCATCACAGTGGGATTGTAATGCAGCCCAGGGTCACCACATTGTGGGGGCCCTGGGGGTGGTGCTGTGGTGTGTCTGTGTCTTGCTGTGTCAGTTGCTGTCCCTACGTGCCTGTGTGACATGTGTGATTTGTGCTCCCTCTCATCTGACAATGCCTGCTTGCCCACATAGGGGATTTGGATCCATGAGTTACCTTTGTGTGGCACTGTATGCACATCTGTATGATTGGTATTCAGGTCTCCTCATGTGTTGTGTGGTTGCCTGGGGACACTGGCACCCCCTCACCTGTTGTGTATGATGTGCAGTGTGGGTCTGCCTGTTTGTGTTTGTGCATCTGCACCACTGCATTGGCATATCTTGGGTGTGCCATTGGCTGTATGTAGTTTGGTGGGTTTCCCCTGCTGTCCCTGGGACTCCTAGGTCATTGGTCAGCACAATGATCATGGTTTGTGTGTCCCATTGCTGCCATGGTATGGTATCTGTTCACCTCACATCTGCAGTCTCCACAGGGTATCTGCATGTGTGTGCCCATTGGTGCAAATATGTGGGTCTGCATTCTGATGGTCACTTCTGTCATTGTGTCATTGATGATTGTTGACGGTGTCAGCCCCCATGGGTGTTGTTTGTCTGCACATGGCCAAAGTTATGTCTTATTTGCACTGCAGGATTTGGCTCCCCCAATTTATGTTGCAATGGGACACATACACTACTTTGCCACTGATGTGTTTGTTGTTCTGTGACCAGGAATCATCCATGCAGTTTGGCAGTTGCACCTCTTTCTTTGTCAACACTTACCTTTTGGTCACTGTGATGATGGGGGTTTGGACCCCATTGCCACAATGTTCGAAATGTGCTTCAGCTATGGACCCCACACTTACATTTTGGTCACTGTGATGATGGGGGTTTGGACCCCATTGCCACAATGTTCAAAATGTGCTTCAGCTATGGACCCCACACTTACCTTTTGGTCACTGTGATGATGGGGGTTTGGACCCCATTGCCACAATGTTCAAAATGTGCTTCAGCTATGGACCCCACACTTACCTTTTGGTCACTGTGATGATGGGGGTTTGGACCCCATTGCCACAATGTTCAAAATGTGCTTCAGCTATGGACCCCACACTTACCTTTTGGTCACTGTGATGATGGGGGTTTGGACCCCAGTGCCACATTATTCAAAGTGTGCTTCAGCTATGGACCCCACACTTACATTTTGGTCACTGTGATGATGGGGGTTTGGACCCCATTGCCACATTGTTCAAAGTGTGCTTCAGCTATGGACCCCACACTTACATTTTGGTCACTGTGATGATGGGGGTTTGGACCCCATTGCCACATTGTTCAAAGTGTGCTTCAGCTATGGACCCCACACTTACATTTTGGTCACTGTGATGATGGGGGTTTGGACCCCATTGCCACAATGGTCATGTCCTGCTTGCATTGTGGGTGCCACACACATATATGTGTGGCACATGTGCTAGGGGGTCACATTGTATGTTCAAAGTCATGTTCGGTGTTGTAGGCATTTGACACAGTCTACACACGCTTGTCATGGTGTTGGGGGATGTCTTCTTCTTGCATTCCCTAGGTTGTGGTGTGCTGGTTGTGTCATGCATTGTCCATCCTATGAGTGGGGGTGGTAGTAGTGGTAGGCATCCAGCCCCCCTGGGTGAGGGTGGTAGTAGTGGTAGGCATCCAGCCCCCCTGGGTGAGGGTGGTAGTGGTGGTAGGCATCCTGCCCCCCTGGCTAAGGGTGGTGGTAGGCATCCAGCCCCCCTGGGTGAGGGTGGTAGTAGTGGTAGGCATCCTGCCCCCCTGGGTAAGGGTGGTAGTAGTGGTAGGCATCCAGCCCCCCTGGGTGAGGGTGGTAGTAGTGGTAGGCATCCAGCCCCCCTGGCTAAGGGTGGTAGTAGTGGTAGGCATCCAGCCCCCCTGGGTGAGGGTGGTAGTGGTGGTAGGCATCCTGCCCCCTGGCTAAGGGTGGTAGTGGTGGTAGGCATCCTGCCCCCCTGGCTAAGGGTGGTAGTGGTGGTAGGCATCCTGCCCCCTGGCTAAGGGTGGTGGTAGGCATCCAGCCCCCTGGGTGAGGGTGGTAGGAGTGGTAGGCATCCTGCCCCCTGGGTAAGGGTGGTAGTAGTTGTAGGCATCCTGCCCCCCTGGGTAAGGGTGGTAGTAGTGGTAGGCATCCAGCCCCCCCTGGGTGAGGGTGGTAGTAGTGGTAGGCATCCAGCCCCCCCTGGCTAAGGGTGGTAGTAGTGGTAGGCATCCAGCCCCCCCTGAGTGAGGGTGGTAGTGGTGGTAGGCATCCTGCCCCCCCTTGCTAAGGGTGGTAGTGGTGGTAGGCATCCTGCCCCCCCTGGCTAAGGGTGGTAGTAGTGGTAGGCATCCAGCCCCCCCTGGGTGAGGGTGGTAGTAGTGGTAGGCATCCTGCCCCCTGGGTGAGGGTGGTAGTAGTGGTAGGCATCCTGCCCCCTGGCTAAGGGTGGTAGTAGTGGTAGGCATCCAGCCCCCCTGGGTGAGGGTGGTAGTAGTGGTAGGGCATCCAGCCCCCCTGGCTAAGGGTGGTAGTAGTGGTAGGCATCCAGCCCCCCTGGGTGAGGGTGGTAGTAGTGGTAGGCATCCAGCCCCCTGGGTGAGGGTGGTAGTAGTGGTAGGCATCCAGCCCCCCTGGCTAAGGGTGGTAGTAGTGGTAGGCATCCAGCCCCCCTGGGTGAGTGTGGTAGTAGTGGTAGGCATCCTGCCCCCCTGGGTGAGGGTGGTAGTGGTGGTAGGCATCCTGCCCCCTGGCTAAGGGTGGTGGTAGGCATCCAGCCCCCTGGGTGAGGGTGGTAGTGGTGGTAGGCATCCTGCCCCCCTGGCTAAGGGTGGTAGTGGTGGTAGGCATCCTGCCCCCCTGGCTAAGGGTGGTAGTAGTGGTAGGCATCCTGCCCCCTGGCTAAGGGTGGTGGTAGGCATCCAGCCCCCTGGGTGAGGGTGGTAGTGGTGGTAGGCATCCTGCCCCCCTGGGTAAGGGTGGTGGTAGGCATCCAGCCCCCCTGGGTGAGGGTGGTAGTAGTGGTAGGCATCCAGCCCCCTGGCTAAGTGTGGTAGTTGTGGTAGGCACCCAGCCCCCCCTGGCTAAGGGTGGTAGTAGTGGTAGGCATCCTGCCCCCCCTGGGTAGGGGTGGTGGTGCGCATTCAGGCCCCTGTGTGCATATGTGGCATTGGTGATGGGCATCCCGCCCCTATGGTGCTGCTGTTGCTGGTGTAAGTATATTCTGCATCCCTCTGTGTGTGTGTGTGATGTGTCGTGTACGTGTTGTATGTGTTTTGTGGTTGGTGTCTGGCTTACCTTCTGCGCCGTACGCGTCCGTTCCGGTAGTAAATGTAGAATATTGGTATGATCGGGACGAAGGGATTCATGGTTGGTTCGTGTCGTTCGTCCTTCTCGTTGCTTCGCGTCGTCCTCGTCGCTTCGCCTCGTCCTCGTCGCTCGCGTCGTCCTCGTCGCTGCCATGTTCGTCTCGGAGCCGTGGATCGTGTTGTGGCGCGAATCGGAGCTTATGTGCGCCTCTCCCGGATGCTTTGACGTGCCGTGCGTAGCGACGGGTTCGGCGCGTACGGAAAGCGCATCGTACTCGTTCGGCCGGACGGAGCTGCATTTTCCCTTCCGTGCGACTCGATTCAGCGTTTCCGGATTCGCCTCGGTCGGGGAACAGGACCTGGTTTGGGTGAGTACGGCTCGGCCGGATTCTTTGCTGTTGTGCGCATCGTACTTACTCGTTCGGTGTGCTGTACGGATCGGTCGGGAAACAGGCTTTCGCATGGCTTTTTTCCCGACCGAATGGTGTTGGGTACGCCTCCGACCGAGATCGGAATCGGCCCCTTAGTGTCTAGAACCTCTTCTTCAGCTCTTGTGTTTGACGCATTCTTGATTGTCTGGTTGAATGTATGAATTAAGGAAAACATAATTTGGAGTATGACTTATGCCTGCTTTCTAAATAACTAGATTACGCCATGCAGGCATTGGAGAATGCTGGAGTCCATGATGGATAGCAGTTTCAGCTTCATGTGTGTTCAGGATTAAATGGTGAGGCTTCACCTGTTTGTATCCTATGCTCATTTGCTTCCAATTACTTAATTCTCACTTTGCCTGCAGTATGATATGATCTTTAATAGATCGTTAATTGTTTCTTTTTAAGAAATATAATTAGTTTGTCAAGCAAGACAGTCAAAGCCTGTGTTCTTCATCAACAGAGAGATACAATGAACTCTGATCTGACTCTTAATATCATTGGCTTATTTTTGATAACCTTGGAGAATTGAGGAGCTTTCAACCGTCTCCCACTGCTCGCTTAATCTCATGACATTGCCAGATACCGATAAGCAATTTAAACAGAAGCTTAACACAAGCCCAGCACACAGGAATGAAGGCACAACAATCAAGAGAGTATAACCTGTCACACATAAATACATTGGTTGTCAAAGAACATATTTCATTCATTTCCCACTGAGGCGACAACCAAATTCAAAATCTGCCACCTTACGTATAAAGCTATCAACAGACATTTACCAAAATATCTTGCCTTCCAACTATCTTAGATGGTCAATGAGGACTCCTTCTCTTGCGAGCACCAAGTTAACAAATCTTACAAGAACTAAATCAGATATTTACAGGTACTTCGACAAACCTTAAAACGTGTTCCCTGTGCTACACCATACCCCACGTAATATTTTATTCTTTCCCTGGTCTCTAACGTCTCAGGCTACTTTCCTATAGCTTAATTAAGATCGTATTGCATATTTTATTTTCCCCTGTGTTCCATTTAAAGCATGCTTATACCTTTTAAAGCATTAGTATTATGAATAACAGTTAAATTAATGAAATACAATTTCCTTAAGTACAGTCCTCTTATGTTCATTCAACTCTTCATATGACCTCTTTAATAGCCACCTTTCACTTTTCTCAAACACACACATATAACTTGGGCCATGTGACTCCACGTCAATCAAAACCACATTCTACCATTGGTACCATGCTGAGTGTTGCAAAAGGATCGTAATCTCAATGACTGATGACTTTTACCTTTTGACTAATCCCAGTTCAACCACTCAACCCCCACATTTGTCTGTTGGGGATACAAAACAGTCTTCCTGTGGCCAATTCCTGCATTTGCTTGACAACAAATTGGACAGCACTATTAACAGTAACTTGTACAGGAAAACCTTCCCTGCCAAATATTTTTCTTTAGAAAACCTTCTATTTTGCAGGAACTATCATACATGGCAACTGTGAACCTAGATGAGATCGCTCGCCCCTCCTAGAAGGACAAAAAAGTCAGCCACGGATGGCTAGGGTCTTCACTTCTCACTGCACCAACACTTTGTCCTGCAAAATTTGTTGAAGGGTGCTTACCTCCAGAAACACTGATAGGATGGGGTTGATTGTTTCCTCCAAGCGTCACTTATGGACCAGATGGAGCAGGTACCTGACCGGAAGTATGGTACGAGATTCATGGCGTGATATCGTAGCTTTTAAAAAGTGAGGCTGCCATTGAACCATGAAGAGGATTTCTTGCTAAATTCATTGCACCAATTTTTTGTGTGAAATCAATAATTGGTAACATTGAGGATCTGATGGTCACATTTGTGTTCTGTGTGTGTATTTCCCCAGGATCATGACACTTTGTATGGCACAGGGCCCGAGGCCCGGGACCCCTCTTTACCTTCAAATCTGGGAGCTGCGTCTAGGACAGAGGTCTTCAAACTGTGGGGCGGGCCCCCCTGGAAGGGCCTTAAGTGATCAGGGGGGCTCCAGTCTCTAGCCAAGAGAAGCATCATGCTTTTTTTTTTAAGTGTTAAAAACATGAGAGGCAGTAAGCCACCTTGTAATGGGCCATCACTAACAACTTTTGTCATTTATATCCTGACTGGGAGTATGTGTAAAAAGCGGTAACAAAGCTTAACTGCAGTGTTTAAATATGTTTAGACATATTTAAACATTGTCAATTCAGCAGAATAATTGTAAAAAAATTGAGGAGGGTCCAAGGATTTATTTTTTTACAGGGGGCGCCGCATTAAGAAGTTTGAAGACCACTGGTCTAGGGCATGAGCCTGTGTGGGCGGTGGCCTGGGATCGTTCCGTCATCAGTAGACATGCAGGTTGTTTTGAGCCATTTAGCATAATATTCATGATGGCCCCTGATCTGCTGGTGTTGTAAACATTTTGAGATATGATTTTGAATATGCTAGTGTTATACATGAGAAATACATTTTAAGAAGTGATAATAAGTATGTCATAATGGTTTCTTAGAAGTGTTTTTATAATAACAAATAGGTCCCATGCTAAACCCGCAGGGAATTTGTCGGAATGAATGTCTTTGAGGATTTTGAGTGGGAGGCGGTAAAGGACCAAACTGGACAGATCCCAGCCTAAAGACAATCCAACAATCTATGGGGCATATTCTCAAGGACTTATCGCCGATTCATAGGCACTTTAGCGCCGCAAAAGTGGCGATAGATTTATCGCCCTATTCCCAAGCTGGTGCAAACTGCCGATATCGCCAGTTTTCCAGCGATAGGTGGCGCAAAAATCATTGCCACGGATGAGAGCGACAACTAACGCTAATGATATGCAGAGTAGGCATCCCCGTGCAAAAACACACAAAAACACCGCTCCGCGATATTCTCAACGACCAGCCAGATCTGCGATGCGATCCGAAAACAGGCGATAAGGCGCGTTAGCAGCAGGGATTTAACACCTGCCTTTTACTGGTGTTAAGCAGGACGACAACCTGCAGTATGAAAGGGAGCCCAGCCTAGAGCCACATCTGAAGACCAACAGATGCCATGGAGACAACGATCATGCAGCCTGGAGACCCAAGAGGGCCACAACACCCACCGCAACCACCCCCGGACCCTCCCCCAGGTCATGAAGTCCAGTAGTCAACGGTAGTGGAAAAACAGAACTTTATTACAAATACATAAACAACAAGACGAAAAGCTCAGCCAACGTGTTCCATTCCCAACGGGGAAATTCACCAGGGCAACGTGTGGATCCAATAAACTGCAAATGCTGCGGGAACTCCCCAATACCATTCCATGTCCCGAAATCAGTAGTCAGAAACCTGTTGGAGAAATGGTGACAATGGTCAAGCGTCCTCATAGTCACAAACGTAATCTGGTACAGTGTATTGCACTTGGACAAACCGGAATGCATACAGGTATGATGAATCCAGTCCAAATATACTGTAACAGCAGTCCGTGTTCTCGTAACCTCCGCAGGAAAGAAAAGGAAGGTTAAGACCACACAAACATCTGTTACGGTCTCATTATGCAGGATTCATCATACCTGTAAACATCACGGTCTGTATCATCCTGATACCCCTGCACCTTCACTTCCCCCACACTGTGCATGAACAGCTGGAGACCATGCAAGGGAATTACGCCATAGCTGCCTTACCGCACGTGTCGGGGGCAATTGACTGTACACATGTACCACTTGTGCCCCCTGCCGACCCTGCACACAATTACCGCTACAGAAAGCACACGCATTCCATCAATGTGCAGGCAATAGTGGACCACCTGGGACAGTTCACCAATGTCGTCGCCAACTTCACAGGCAGTGTGCATGATACATACATCTTCCGACAGTCCATCATCAACCAGCGCTTCCAGGATGGCACCTATGGCAATGCACTGCTCATTGGTAAGTACTAACTGAACACACCACACACCTCACACCTCAACTCCACAATCACACAACACACAACTGTGGGAGAGCACACGTAACATAATCACATACAACATGCCAACCAACATGCCCAACTACCGGACACGACAACACAAGTAACCGTGGTAACAGGGGCCAGACATGTAGACAAACCATCCACAAAGGCAGAGCCCCTCTGCCACACAATTGCAGAATGTGGGGAGAAGTGGGAACCAAGAATGTGTGAAGGAGGCAAGTGACCCAGCAACAAGAAAGGACACAATGCCAAGTGTGGCGGAGATGTGCTGGACAGACTGCAGTATGCAGATCACAGACATGTCCATGTGGACATCTACTGCTGGTGTGTGCAGTGCAGTGGACAGTGGACACAAACAGGTTACCCCAGGCAGTGTGGAAGACCTTGGACATGTAGCCATGTGGTCCCCCCCTGTAAGCCTGAGCGGAGCGGCCTTGGCCGGTGTATGTCGCAAATGAATAGCCCGGGGCCCTGGGTGTGGTCCAGTTCCGGGATGGCCACCACAGTAACTACTGCGTGTGTCTCTGTGT
The DNA here is from genome assembly GCA_963921515.1 of Calotriton arnoldi. NCBI lineage: Eukaryota > Metazoa > Chordata > Amphibia > Caudata > Salamandridae > Calotriton > Calotriton arnoldi. The sequence continues at coordinate 187,200 of CAWUFW010006587.1, forward strand.
CCGTCATATCGTGACCATAGGCCTACACACACGTGCCCGACCACATTCAACGGCCGTATTCACACTGGAGACGAGGTGACTCCGTCCCAAGCCAACCCGCGCACATCTTGTCAGCGCATGCAGGGTCGTGTCAGCCACGAGGCCGATGCCGTGACCGGTGGTGCCTGCACGATCCTGTGCGCCTGCTGCACCCCAGTCCTGGTCCCCAGACCGGTCCACCGCCCAGCGATGACTGCCCGCCCCTGTCGCACCCAGGCCTCAATGCTCACCTGCCGCCACCGGCGTGTCTCCAAGAGGGCCCTCCACGTGCCGGTGCAACCTCCTCAGCCGATGGCTGGATTCCGCGCCACAGGCCCCCAGCGCACCCTGCGGCACCGCACCGCGGAGTCATGTGTGTGCTGACTGCTGCCTGCGCGTACACTGCGGTCCAGCAGGGCTCACAAATTAAATCGAGTCCTGACTTGCTGGACGCTGTATCGAGGCCAACGCATCATCTCAGGCTGCACACCCGCTCAGCTCTTCAGGTGCCACCAACTCAGTGCAACGCAAGTCATCGCCACGTGGCGGTAGGCCCGTGCCGGACCCAGGCCATCGGGTGCCATCAACTCAGTGCAACGCAAGTCATCGCCACGTGGCAGTAGGCCCATGCCGGACCCAGGCCATCGGGTGCCACCAACTCAGTGCAACGCAAGTCATCGCCACGTGGCGGTAGGCCCGTGCCGGACCCAGGCCATCGGGTGCCACCAACTCAGTGCAATGCAAGTCACGGACCCTTTATGATTGTGTTCCGTGGATGCGGACGCCATCATGTCACCTCCGGCAGTGGGGGATGTGCTGTGGTGGGCCCCTTTTATTGGCAGGGTCCCATGTCCCGTGACGCCTGTGCTGGATAGGTGTGGTGTGGGTGTAAACCAGCCCTCAGGGAGTGGCTGTGGCATGCTGACAACTAGACCAGTGACCAGCAGATCACTACAGGGAAGACCTGGGACATGTAGCTGTGTCGTCACCCCCTGTGAGCGTAAGCGGAGTGGGCTGGGCTGGCGTATGCCAGTCCAGCGTAGGGGTGGGAACAATGAGCCCCGGGCTCTGGGCGTGGTTCAGTTCTGGCCTGGACAAGTAATTAACCAATGCGTGTGTCTGCGCCACCCGGACCGCAATCGGCAATGTTGCACCCTGTGATCCAAGCCCCACAACATGTGCTAATTGGACGTGAGGGGGAATCAGTGACCCTACATTCATCCATACTGTCATACTTGAAGGATCATAGACATGACACATCTGTGTGAATTTGAATGTTTCATTCACATTCAGTGGAGTGTTGCAGCTGGAGCAGTACAGGGCCATGCAAACCCCACTTTACATTGTTGCCCCGTGGAGGGCCAGCCAGAGTCCATTAGGGAAGGACAAATTCATCGGAAGAGGAAGAGTTCAGTCCACAGTCTGATTGCTGTGTCATTGGTAACCAAACAGAATATGGCAGTCCATGTCGAGGTCCAAGGTAAATGCCGCAGAGTGTATCGGGGGACAGTAGAAGGTGATGATGCAAAGGGCCGAACCAAGCTGAAACAGGCCATATGGCGGAGATGAATGCTACCGCTTCCTCATTACCACAACGGCAGTCTCATCCACATCATCATCCTCTGATGTGTGATGTGCCTCACCTGTGGGTGGTGGTGTTTCGGCTGCAGCACTGTGTGGCACTGACACATCAGGGGCCGGAGGTGGATTGTCGTCCGTACTGTGTGGCAGTGACACATCAGGTGCCGGAGGTGGAATGTCTGCTGCACTGTGGGGCACTGACACATCAGGGGGCGGAGATGTGGATGGTGTAGGAGCAACAGCATTTATCTGCGCCAGGCCTTGTGGCAGCAATGCCATGATGAGGATCTGCAGGGCATGGAAGATCCCAGCTACATGTCGCTGATGTGCAGCCGTGGCAGCCATCCTTTCCGCATCCATCCGCACCATGTCCTCCATGAGCCTCCGCATGTGTCCCAACTCCCGGCTGAGATCGCTGGAGCCACTCTGACTAGACAGGTGTTCTTGTCTCCGAGTCATGACTCCAGCGATGTCAGCCATGGCTCGTTGGAGACCATGGAGCGGACTGTGGGTGTCCGTTAGGGACTGTAAGTGGTCCCTGATGGGATGTAGACACCTATGGATGGCATCTAGTTTGGCTGCCATGAGGTCGAACCCCACCCGCACCTGCTCAGCCATCTCCTTCTGGCCCTCCAACACACAGCGTTGAAATGCCATGTGTTGGTCGTGGGTGCTTCCTGCTGTGTGGTCTGTGCAGCTGGGCTGCCCTGCTCCTGGGGATGGGGTGCTGAGGGTGTCCATGAGCTCTTGGAGGGCGTCGGTGTCGAAGGTGTGGAGGTCCTCTTCGTCATCAGTGAAGAGATGTTGGGTCTGCTCTGCAGGAGGTGTTGATTCTCCCTCTGCAATGTAAAGGGGAGATGCAGTTTAACAGTGTGTTCCATGTATGTTCACGCACTGGCCAAGTTTCCAAACAGACTGCATGACAATGTACATTGTGACTGTTTAGGAGGAGCTGCCTATTTGAAGCGGGACAGTGGAAATTTGTGCACCATCAGGGATGTGGGGTTGTACTTGTCCATTATCATGTCACAGTTTCCTGCTATGCCAAATGTGATTGGCCAGTTTCTACACACAAGCGGCAGCAGTTGTGTCCTCTGTTCTGTTGTGAATGTGCTGCAGTTTGTACCACATTGTTGTCAATGTTGATGTGCTCTGATTCTTGTGTGTGTGCTGCATTGTGGGAGAGTCGCCCCTGCAGCTCTGATTTTGCTGCCCCTTATCCCTTTCAGGCGGTGTGCCTTTGACTTCTGTGCTTATACAGTGCTGAGATGTTGCATACTTGGGTAAATTGGGCTCTTGGTGGGAGTTGGGACTCTTGGGCATGGTTTGTCCGCAGATGTCTTGTTGCCGTCAGGGGTTGTTTGTGCACATGGATGTGTCAGTGTGTGACCTGCTCCTTTCCGGATGTGGACCACACTCAGCCACCTCGGTGTCGTGGGGTGCAACATGTCATGAAGAGTGGCCTGCAGACATGCTCATCGTCATGCAGTGTCACTTGCATTGTCAGTGGGGCTCACGGATCCGCAGCTTTGCTGGGTTCAGCACATGTGCATGGGTTTGTTGTGAGATTGGTGATGTGTGGGGAGGGCCCCCTCTGGGCACATTGTGGACGGGGGACTACTTGCTGTTTCTATGTGTGCTGCAGTATGGCAAGGAGATCAGGGACATGATCCAGAGTCATTGTGGTTGTGCAGTGTGCTATACTTCATTGTGCATGTGTGCCATTGTGCCCATCTCCCCCCGTCCCCCCAGTCCGTGGTGATTACTCACCCTGTTGCTGTTGTGTCAGGTCATGTTGAGCAGTGTCCGGTCCCCCGACTCCTGCCACCGTCTCCCCACTGATGACTGTGGACACCATTTCCTCCATCTCATCCAGCTCCTCCTGTGGCGCTGGACTCCCACCTCCAGTCTGCATTGCTGCTTTGCGGTTGTTTGCGAGTTTCAGCTTGGTTTTGCGCTTCACATCATTCCAGCACCTCTTGAGCTCTTCCATTGTCCTCCTCAGCACTCCGACTGCATTCACCTTGTCCAGGATCTACTGCCATATAGTATTTTTAGTTGCCAATGACACAGTGGAGGTGATGAACAGTTGTTGATGGTGTTCTACCACCTGCGTTATCAGGATCCTGTTTTCCTGCGGACTGAACCACGTCTTCCACTTCTCCTTGCCCTTCCCTGACCCCGAGGTCCCAGGCTGGTCCTCCGTGGGGCTTGTGGGGTTCAGGTTGTCCTCTGTACTACCTCCATTGTGCTTCGCAGTTGTTATGTTTTTTTTTTTTTTATTTACAGCTTTTATGGTGATTTTCCCCGCCTGATGTGGGAATTGCAAGCCTGGCGCTGCTTGTCGCCGATTTTTCTATCACGGTTGGGCCCATCGCAACTTTTTTCACGTTCGGGTTTCCTTTTTTATCGCTGTCGCAGTAGTTGTATCGCGGACATTTGACGCGTTATCGGGAAACTATCGCATGTTACCGCCGTGTTGAGAATGAGACGTTAACACGGAGTTATTTTCCCGCGATGGACGGCGATATGAGAAATTGCGTTAACCTATTTTGGCGATGATTATCGCACGTTCTTGAGAATATCCCCCTATGTTGCCTACCATTCAACCGATAGGAGTTAGGAGCAGTCCAATGGGCAGCGTTGGTCTCCTGCAGATTTCCTATGACGCACCGACCATGCAACGTAAGCATAAGCCTGAACATGAATGTGAACTTCGTGATCAATATTGGGGGTGCACTGCAAACAGATATTGCCAGTGCTTTAAATGGGCCGGTACTGTCCGGTACTGCATACCGGCACTTTTTTATTGTGATAGAGTACCAGCACTTCTCAAGGGTGAAGTAATACTTTTAATTAGAGAGTACAGGCACTTCTCAGAAACATGCAGGTACTCTGGCACACGGTACCTGCACTTCTATTTTTCCATTTCAAGCACTGGATATTGCAATACTGCCCCCGGAATGACTGATACCACAGGGTGTGGGAGGTTACGAGGTGCAGTAACGCAACTGGTGCTCATGTAAAGCGCTCTGATACCTTCGGGTCTAGTTTGCGCTATATAAAACTCCAAAAGAAAAAAAGAATTAAGAATGGGGATAATACAGTAATATCATGTGGTTTCCTGTTTTCAACGGTACAAAACTCAGAATATTTGCAAGTTTTCCTTGCAAAAATTCTACAAGGATTTACCTAGCGAATATCATCCGTGGGAAAAACCCACGGAAGCTACAATCACAGCAATTGAAGTCTAAAAAGATTCAGATATAACGTTGCGTCCTTCAGTTCGTTCACCTACAGCCATACATAAAAATATTTTTAAAGTAATGCAGATACTTTCAAGAAAACTAACTTCTTTTTGACCTTCAGTTTAAAAGGCAAATGAACATGCATTTCATTTGGAATCAGAGTACCTATTGAGATGCGCTTCAGGTCTGACTGACAACTAAAATGGTGAACTGACGCAACCGTAACAAAAAATCATCAAATAATCATAGCACAGCAGAACTCTGCAAAAGCTGAATGGAGGATGCGATTACATGAGGTATATTCAAGGACACCGAGCCATAGATTAGGAAGATGATACATTTGTCAATTGCAAAGGTGACTTCTCTGAACGTCAGTTGAAATACAGAAATAACCGAAAGGGTATTGACAGAGTCTCCAACTATTGGAAAACACTACGGGGCATATTTACAACAAAGTGGCGAAACGTGTCATTAAGACAAGAAGGCTAACGCCGCTCTCCTTCACGTTAGAAAACGCAGGGCTGCACCATATTCACAAGAATATGGTGCAGCCCTGCGTTTCCCCCTGTGCTGGCGCTAAATGTAGCTGCCTAGCGCCAACGCAGGCACCCTTGCACCATAGTGCAAGGGTGTCTGCATTGAGGGGAATATTGTTTATGTGCAGGAAGGTCTCTCTTCCTGAACATAAACAATCTTTAAATGGCGTTTTGTAACTTTTATGTGTGCTGCTTAATGCAGCACACATAGAAGTTACAAAATATGGGGGCATATTATCAAGGGCTTTATCGCCGCTTTAGCTGCACTTTTTGCCGCTAAAGCGGCGATATTTTTATCGCCCTATTAGCAAGCTGTCACTAACAGGTGTTAGCGACAGCTTTTAGGCGTTAGCGGCCGGTTTTACCATCGCCTTGCATGTCAGCGATAATTATCGCTAATGACATGCAAGGTAGGCGTTCCCCACTAAAAGTGACTGAAAACAGTCGCTAACACAACTAACCCCTATTAGCAAGGCAGGCGATGCGATAAAATAATTCGCGCTAAGCGCGTTTATCGCTAGATTTTATCACCTGCTAGTGAGGATGACTTACCTGTTTAAAGTATAGGAGGTGGATTCTAATGCTGAATCCACCTTAGCGTTAATGCGAGAATATCGCTGGTTTCCCAGCGATATTCTCGCATTTTGTCGCTATCGCTGGAAATTTTATCGCTATGGAGATAAACCTTACTAATAGGGTGTTATCTCAGCGATAATTTCCAGCGATAGGCGGCGTTAAAAAAAAAACGCGCTAAGCGCGGTTAGCGATAAATATCGCACTTCCTTGATAATATGCCCGTCATTTTTTTAATGATTGTTTATGTGTAGGAAGGGAGTCCTTCCCGCACATAAACAATCATTGGTGTTTTGCTGTTTCCATGTGTGCTGCACAAAGCAGCACACATAGAAACAGCAAAAATGAGGAGAAATAAAGCATTTCTCCTCGTTTCGCCTGTTTAAGACCAGGTTTTCCCTGGTCTTAATTTTGGCTCTGCCTGCTATTTACACCACCCTTGTAAATAGGGGGCAGCGTCAAAATCAATGGGTGTTGCGGTGGAATGCCCACTGCAACACCCATTGCCCTCCCCTTTCACGCTAAGTACAGCGTGAAAGGGGGCCTTATTTACAAGGCAGCATTAAGCCACATTAAGTGGCTTAACATTGCCTTATAAATAAGGTGAGGCCCCTATCGCCACCACAACGTTACTGAAAGTGACTTTGTGGTGGTGATAGGGGCTTGTAAATATGCCCCTACATTACTTGGATTACTTTGTAATGTAAATAAAAAGTAGGAAGTGTGTTAGAGTGTCTATCATTTTGGAATAGCACAACCACAGGCTGGATGCAGAATTCCATAGTATGCTGACCCACTGGTGGAACTCTCACCCTGAAACATTCATAAACTGATCAAGACCTGAAGGCCCCATGACATCCAAATAAGGCTATATTTCAACATGAGTTTTAATTTATTTAATTTCTTACACATGTAGGTAGCATCTCTGTCATCAAAATTAGATGTAGATATACACTCCAACTATACGTTCTGGACTGCTTAGACATCTTTTTGTCATTGTGTGAATGTCATTGGTCCATAATCTGCAAGGGTTTTTGAAGTTTCTTTACATGGCCTACACGGCAGGCAATTTATGCCCTTCGTATCAAGTGAACTCCTAATATTTTTTTTAAATATATCTGAATTGGTTTTCGATACATATCAGCATAGCATTAGACAGTAATGCAGTGGCGGCCGGCACAGGTAAGCACGGTAGGGCGGGGTGGGAGGGGTCGGCAGACGACGGAATAGGTATAATCAAATTAATAAATAATACCTATTCCATCGTCTGTCGACTCCGCCCGCTGCGCCCCGCCGCGCCTACCGCGCTCACCAGTGCCGGCCGCCACTGCAGTAATGAGAGTCACACAGTTAAGTAAACTCCTAACTTATGCCCAGTGTTACTAATCTGTGGATGCATGGCACATTGAGAAACAATTGCCCAGCGCCATATTTATAAGACGTTTTGCAGGCAGATAGTGCCATTGGCTGCGCTAACACTCGTGTAATGCCAAACCATTGGTGCTTGAGATTTACACCCTAGGTACTTCCTCCAACACATATTTCATCTCAAAGACGTAGATATGTCATTTAAAAAAAAAATGTATTAGGCATACCTGTTGCATACAGTATTAACATGATCTTTGTGAATCATAAAGCATTATAAAGGATATATAAAAACCGATGGTAGAGACAGTTCTAACAATCCTGCTTTTCCAGTCATAAGCCCTGAGCATCTCTGTATTAAATGAAATGTTTATATGAGAACTCAGGGGAGATATCAACTGGGGTAAACAGCTTGGCATGACAAAGGTGCTTGGAAGCGAGCACAGCGAATTGGGGCTGCTGTAGGCAGGGGAGGAATGAAGGCGTAGAGGAGCTATGCCTGCGCTGCAGCACAGGCGGCACCGGGAGATTAGCAGGGGCGATCTCCAGTTGGGAGTCAGTAAGGATATCTAGAGCATTTTAGGGTTGGTGAGTTGATGGTTGGTGGGAATCATGCTTGATAATGCTCTCGAGGTGGGTCAACATGTCATCCCAATCCATTGAAATGGGGTGTTTATGAAGTACTCTCGCCTCCTCTCTTTGAAGGCCCAGCTTTTGGCCTCTGCCAAGGGGACCACCGTATACTGCCAGGAATTTACCAGTGGGGGCTGCTGCTCACACCATTTCAAGTTATTCCTATTTTTCTAAGAGGAGCATTAAGTCTATGAACCGCACTGCCTCCCTTTTTGCTCTTGGGGCGCTTATGGATGCTGAGTGTGCCAGCCTCCCAGGAGTCCAGTCCCTCACAGTGGGTGATATCTGTTTTGGTGGCTCTGACTGCTCGCCAATATTGCATAAGGGATGGGCAGGACCATAGAAAGTGGCAGAGATCTACACTGTCAGATTGGCATTGAGGGCAGCGAAGTTGGGCATCCAGGAAGATCAGGTTTCATTTAGTGGGGGTAAGGTGTGCATAATATAGTCTGGAGAATTGGATATTTTTTAATTGGGCATTCTTGGAGATTAGGTGAGAGTATTCTAATGCAAGTGACCACTCCGAGTCATTCAGCATCCTCTCAAAATCTGTTTCCAGTGCTCCCGGAGCTGTGTGAGGGAGTGTTAGTGTGTGCTTCCGCAGGATTTGTATAACCAAGTGACTAAGTGTTGGCCCGTGCCCATTACTGGTAGTTTTTTAATTACTACATGGGTCTGCGGTTCTCTTTGAGTAAACAGATTCTCAATATCTTAAAGCAAATCCGCTGGAGCTGCCTATGCATAGTTAACTGCCACAGGTCATATTATGTTCTGCTATGTGTTGGTCGAAGGAGAGGAAGTGCGCCATCTGAGAAGAGGACTCCCAGAGTGTTGATGTTTTTGTCATACCAGTGGTGTAAATGTCAGGAGTTCTGTGCTGCCGGGTAGACCCTGGAGTGGGATTTTAGGAGCGTATGGTATGACATGCTGTGTGAGTTGAAAGACTCCATTCATGCATTGTCGAACGACAGTCACCAATCAGGGAGAGGCAGGTGGTAGTTTTAACTTGGGAAAGAGGAATTGAAGCATTTCCTCTGACTTTATTGTACCCTGGCCAGAGTCAGTGTCTCTGACAAGTAGAACAGCTAGCAAACATAACAACCATTGGAGCTGGGCAGCTAGGTAGTATTGTTCAAAAGATGGAGTGCCTAGTTCACCCTGGCCAATGGGAAGCTGGAATTGATTCAGAGCGATTTATCGGTGGCCGGATCCCCAGAGTAGGTCACCAAGCATGCAGTCAAACTTTCAAAAGTATGTCCTAAGAAGAAGTACTGGCACATTTGTGAAGTGGTATAGCAAACGTTGGAGCATTACCATGTTTGATAAGGCTATTTTGCCCGTTGTGGCCGATGGAAGAGTTGTCCAGAAGTGAATCTGGGATTTCAACGCTGATTGGGCGCGAACCAGAGTGCTCTCATAGTGGTCAGTGTCAATATGGTGTGTGGTATGCCCCATGACACAGCCACGGCCCGGATACTTATTAAGAGGGAATCCATTGCGATTGTAAAAAGCAAGGGGGTTAAGGGACATCCCTGTCTGACTAGTGCCGCTGTATACAGAGGAAGGAGGCCAAGATCTGTTTTCCAACGAGGACGCGCAAATTGAGGGCAGTGTATCGAAGTTGGGTGATGGCTAGTACGTGCTTACCCACTCATGTCCTGGTGAGGACCTGGAAGAGGTAGTCCCAATCCAATGTGTCAAATGCTTTCTCCAGGTCCAACACCAGGTTAGGCTGAATGGGAATATTGAGAGGGCTGAACAAAAGAAGGTTTAGAAAGAGGGTCCTAGGGAAAATTTTAGAGACCTGCAAAGGATTACATCCCCAATTCTTTACATCAATACAACAAAGAAAATCCTTGGGTCTATTAAAAAAGACATACAAAAGAAGACACTAACAACATCACACAGACCTAACTGTGGGATAATCCCTTTCAGGACGAAATCCCTCACCCACCAAAGGTCGCATGCTTCATCATTTGGGATTCTCCTCTCGGAGGGAACACCTAGTCCCTCCAAGGGCTACAACCCCCTCTCTGAGAGGGAGGAGCACAGGGAAGTTTTGATGTCTACTCTAAAAGGATATTCTAAATCCGCCAAATGAGAGACAAAGTGTGGGTGGGGGGCGCAGCGCAAAAAATGTTCTCGCTGCCAGGATTAAAAACAGTGCACCTGCGGAGGTTGCAGACTCTAACCCTTCAGGGGTACCGACGGAGAGAGCGGTGCCCCCTTCCCTGAGCTGTCGCCAGGTTGAGGTGAAGTATTCTACCCAGTCGTTACGGGTACAGTCACCTTTCTGAGAACAGGAACCGGGAGTACCATTGGTTCCGTATCTTAGTTTAATTTTCTTTTTCATTGTATCACATGTCACTTAGCAGCAGCATCTTTTAGGTCCTGACGAAAGCCTTGACACCTCATGGGTCATCACGGCTGAAACATGTTGACCACATTTTTTCGTCTGACACATGTGGTTTAAATCCATACCGCAGGTGCACTGTTTTTAATCCTGGCAGCGAGAACATACGAATAAAGCTTATGTTTTGTTCTCTCTAGTTAGTTTTAACATCACTCCCTTCACGTTAATGCCACCTTTGGTGGGTGAGGGATTTCGTCCTGAAAGGGATTATCCCACAGTTAGGTCTGTGTGATATTGTTAGTGTCTTCTTTTGTATGTCTTTTTTAATAGACCCAAGGATTTTCTTTGTTGTATTGAATATTGAGAGGGTACCAGATTCGTAACATGTCACTGGATATTGAGAGAGGAGTTACGCCCGGGCACAAAACCATTTTGGTCTGAGTGGATGAGGCTTGTAAGTATTTGTCGGTATCTGTCCGTCAAAATCTTAACTAAAATTTTATAGCCAGTACCCAATATTGTTAACGACCAGTAAGAGGCCAAGAGGGATTTATCTCGATCAGGTATGGGGATAGAGACCAGGAGGCATTCTGGAGGGATGGGGAAAGGGCTCTCGCCTGAAGAGCCATGGCATATATCGCGGCTAGGCCGGTGGCCAGGAGAGAGGCAAACATTTTGTAATATTCAGGAACTAGCCCATCAAGACCAGGAGTTTTCCCAGTCACCAAGTTATGAATGGCTAATTTGATTTCTTGTTCGGTGTTGATGAGTTTGGGTAGTCACACACATTGATTAACGACTCCGCAGTGTCGCAGTTGAAGCACTGCCATGAGCGGGGCTGTGGTGCATGTCAGGGCAGTGCGTCATGTTCTTCACGAGGGGTGCCCTCAGCTCCGGTGCAGGCAGTGGCGTGGCGTTGGTGCTGAGCGCTGTTGTCAGGGAAGTCGGTGCTGCGGTGTAAGTCCAGGCGGTGTGTCGCGCTCTTCATGGGCGGTGCCCTCGGCTCTGGTGGGAAGTGACCTCGATGTCCGAGTCGATAAGTTGCTGTCATCGGCAACATCAGGGCTGCGTTGTAAGTCGGGGTGGTGCGTCATGCTCTTCACGAGCGCTGCCCTTGGGTCTGGTGCTGGCAGCGGAGTTGCTGACGGCATCAGGGTTGCTTTTCTTGAGTTGCAGCACAAACCACACAGCTCCAAGGGTCCAGAAACTGGATTTCACACCACATGGAAGGACAGGACTCCTAGCAGAGAAGTCCAGGTGCTGCTGGCAAGATGCAGGTGAAGACTCTGATGGCCCTGAGACTTCTTAACAGGAGGGAAGCACACTCAAGCCCTTGGAGAACCTTTGGAAGCAGAATGTAGAATGTAGAAAGCAAAGTCCAGTTCTTTCACTGCCAGGACAGAAGCAGCAAAGCAGCATGCCAGCACAGCAGAGCAAACAGCAAAGTAGCAGTCCCTCCTGACAGCTATCCAGCTCTTCTTCCTGGCCGAATGTCCTCAATCCAGAAGTGTTCTGAAGATATGAGATTGCAGGTCCAGTACTTATACCCATTTTAGTCTTTGAAGTAGGCAAACCTAAAAGGATATTCTTTTTAGTGTACAAGACCCTGCCTTTCCCCGCCCAGGCTCCAGACACACTACAGGGGGTGGAGACAGCTTTGTGTGAGGACAGTCACAGCCCAATTCATGTGTCAGTGTCAACTTCTCCCACCTCTCTAGCTCAGGAAGACACATCAGCCTGGTGAGGGGCCATCAGGATATGCAGAGCACACCTCAGCTCCCTTTGTGTGACTGTCCAGAGTGAAAGCACAAACAGCCCATCTGTCATCATAACCCAGACGTGTATTCAGCATAGAATGATTAAAGTAAGAAAACGCCAACTTTCTAAAAGTGGCATTTTCCGACCTGCAATTTAAAAACCCATTTTACTAAAAGATGTATTTTTGAATTGTGAGTCCAGAGACCCCAAACTCCAATTTTCAATCAGCTCCCAATTGGAAGATACACTTGTAAGATGTTAAAAGGTAGCTCCAATGCTAACCTATGGGAGAGATAGGCTTTGCCGTAGTGAAAAACGGAATTAGCAGTATTTCACTACCAGGACATGTAAAACACAGCAGTATATGTCCTATCTTTTAAATACACTGCACCCAGCCCATGGGGGCTACTTTGGGCCTACCTTAGGGTTGCCTTACATGTACCAAAAGGGAAGGGTTGGGCCTGGCAAGTGGGTGCACTTGCCAGGTCAAAATGGCAGTTTCAACCTACACACACACAGACACTGCAGTGGCATGTTTCGAAGGCTACTCATGTGGGTGGAACAATCAGTGCTGCAGGCCCACTAGCAGCATTTGATTTACAGTCCCTGGGCACACACAGTGCACTGTACTAGGGGCTTACGAGTAAATCAAATATAGCAAGTCATGGAGAACCCAATTGCCATTTCATTTTACACAGGGAACACTTGCACTTTGAACTGGTCAGCAGTGGTAAAGTGCCCAGAGTCCTAAAACCAGCAAAAACAAAATGCAGCACACAGTCAAAAACAGGAGGTCAGCAGCAAAAAGACAGCGGAAATCACTCCAAAAGATTCCAGGTCTAACACATGTCCATCCCTGTCTTGCTTCGCCCTCGCAAAATACCACTCCCACACGATGGCTCAAACACGACAAAGCAGGAGACATGTCACACAAATAACCACCTAGAAAGGGGTTTCACTTTATAAAATGTACCAGATCAAACACTCGCTTTTTAGAATAAGGCTTGGGGTTTTATTTATGCAATGCTCTCTAACAAAAAGGCTTTCCAGATGCAACATTCAAATGTATATAGAGATATATAATATCACACTTGGCAGATGCAAAAGTTAAATGCATGAATAATAATAATGAATAAACCAGCAGCAAATAATACTGGACGTCCTACAAGAAAGCAGAAAGATATATATACACTAAATACATTTAATGATTACTTTGGATGTGCACTCTGACTCACTCACATATCACAAAGAAAACACCTTAAATGACCATAGCCACTGGAAACTGAATATACACGCACAAACAGCCACGCATCACAATGGCACTAGTCAAACTTTGGATGTGCACTCTGACTCACTCACACATCACAAAGAAAACACCTCAAATGACCATAGCAACTGGAAACTGAATATGCACGCACAAACAGCCAGGCATCATGATGGCAGTAGTCAGAAACAAATCACTTCACCTGGTGGAAACACTGCAACTTAGCCCACTACAGACTGGGGGATTCTCAGCCGGGGTTAAGAGTCTCAGCAACCAGGGTTCCGCTGTACCGAAGTAGACGCGTCCATCCCCATTCGGATTTCAAACAATCCCGGTTTCTAAGTCAACAGACTTCAGCTTTATAGTCTCAAAACACACTAGAAGGTTTGAGAGACCTTCCCTCTGTGCCAAGGAAACTTACTGGAATTGGCCACCTTCCATGCAAGCATTCCAGGGCACAAGGAGTTCCCACGTTCCCTCTACATTCTCACATGTTCCAGCCTTTATCTTAACGAAGCTTACGAAAGTCTTCCAGGGTACATCCAACAATCTCTTCCAAAAACAAAACAAAGCAACCTTGAATGTGATTAAACCAAACAACTTGCAAACACTCTGGGGGCCTGTCTGTGCGCACAAAAAATCTCAAGCAAGGCAGACTCAGAATTCAGGATGACATGAGGCCATGTCAAAGCCAATAGTAAAAACTTCATAATACTTCCCAATGTACAACACAATGCACATTTGTGCACCACTGCCTATAGCATCCCACACTTCATCTCTCAGTGTACAACACAATGCACATTTGAGCACCACTGCTCATAATACTGCACTTCGAGACCAAAATGTACATTCCACACCTCTCTCTCTCTCATACTTTCAAATGCACATCCCACACATTCTGTTCTTGGCAAGGCTGTTCTACTCTGTGACAGCTCCCATTTTATATTCAATCATTTTTATTAACGGAATAAGCAAGCAATGAACACAGCTTACTGCCTACAACTAAAAGCCGGCAGAGCGAAGCCCAATAAACATTTCAGACCTTAAATTCACAACCCGGAGGCCGGACATGACTGTGTGCCGTGCGAAGGCAGTACTATAATTCAATTTTTCAAGATGTTACTAAAAACCATCTATTTAACAAAGCAAAAACCAAATGAAATACAAAACCATAACAACAAACCCCCTCCCTCCACCCTGTTCCTCCACCCACCCACCCTCCTCCGCATCAGCTTCTGCTATCAGCACATACTAAGGCCTGAAAACCCTCATTCCTTTGTTGAGCCCAATTACTGTATTCACGATGAGGTAGAGCCCGGGGATCCAGGGGAATCAATCGCAGGATCTGCAGGTATTTTGGACATGTCACTTCTCTGAGATCTTTGGTAAGTAAGCTTAGGAAGGGCCTCCACACTGTTGGGAACTCTCGTCCCGTCCCCTCCACTGTCATGGACATTCGTTCCATAGCTAGCAACTGCCATAGTCTGTATACCCAGGCTCCCACCTCCGGCTGCTTAGTCGTACCCCACGAAGCCAAGAGAACTTGTCTAGCTGCCAGAAGCGCCAGCGCTATCTGCCTGCCCTGCATAGTACGCAGCGGGAAACTTTTCGCATGCGGGAGACCCAAAAGCGTATACTCTGGGGAGCGGGGTAGCGCAATCTGGAAAACCGCATCTATGTCATTTAGGACTGCCGTCCAATAGCGATGTAGTTTCGGGCAGTGCCATAAGAGGTGTGCTAGCGTCCCTGTCATTCCGCAGCCCCTCCAACACTGGTCTGTTTTGTTTTTGTTCCAGGCGTGCACTCGAGCTGGAGTATAATACCAGTAGGAGGTCACCTTGAATGCTGACTCCGCGCCCGCCGTGCTGCGAGCAGTGTGGTGCGCCCTATAGAGGATGTGCTCCCACTCTTTGGAGGTTAGGGGCTTACCCAGTTCTGTCTCCCATCGCACCTGAGCTTTCGTTCTTTGCTCCCCAGGACGCGCCTGCAGCAGAGCATATAGCTCCGAGATCAGCCGCCGGTCGTCCGTCTTACCCACCACCCATCGCTCAAACGCCGAAAGGGGCCTAGACATGTGTGTATAGTTAGCAGGCTTAGTGACCCAGTGACAAACCTGAGCGTAAGCAAAGGCATCCTTCGCCGGGAGGTCATAATCTTCTCGCAGCTGTTTAAAGGGAATTACCCCTTCCAGGTCGAATAGAAACCCTACCCTTTTACATCCTGCTTCCCGCCATCTGTGAAACACTGTTGATGCTTTCCCTGGCACAAAGTCCGGGTTATCAACAATGGGGGTCATAGGCGAGGGAAGGTCGTCCAGCCCTTTGCCACCGCCACCCTATCCCAAACCCTGAGGGTGGGTGAGGTCACCGGTGAAGAATACAATCCCCACGCCCTGTGCTTCCGAGGCAGCCATAGCTCTCTCCAGATATTGATACCTGCTACTGTTTGATCCATAAAGTTCCAGTGCTTACTGGACTCCGGCCTGTTCCATTCAATGAGATACCGGAGACAGGACGCTTGATAGTAGCCTTCTATTAGTGGTAGTCCCAGGCCCTCCTTCGATTTCGGGCTCTCCATCTGCCTCAGGGAGAGCCGGGGTTTCCGTCCCTCCCAGACGAACCTATTAATGAGGGATTGTAACTTCTTAAGCGCCCCTTGTGGTGGTGTTAGCGGGAGCATTTGAAATAAATACAGGATACGTGGTAGGATCGTCATCTTCACCGCCGCTATCCTCCCGAACCATGCCAGACGAAGCCGCGACCAGGCGTCCAGCGCCTTGGCCGTGTGTTCTAGCAGCAGGGCATAGTTCAGCGCCACCGTCCGTGCGATGGTCGGGGCAAGCCGAAATCCCAAGTAAGTGATGTCGGTCTGCGTCCATTGGAAAGGGAAGTCTCTCTGCAGGGTGTCCACGTCAGCCTCAGGGAGCGACAGATTGAGAATCATCGATTTGCTCAGATTTACCTTGAATCCGGAGGTCGCCCCAAAGGACGTAAGCTCTGTCATCAGAGCAGGGAACGACAGCCGGGCCCGAGTCAACGAGAGAATGACATCATCGGCATATAGACTGATCTTATGCTCGTCAGCTCCAAATTTTAGGCCCACTATGTGTTGATTATCGCGAATGCGCTGCGCGAAAGGCTCCATGTAGAGCGCAAATAACAATGGGGACAGAGGGCATCCCTGCCGTGTCCCCCGAGCTATGGGAAAGAATGCCGACCTATCTCCGTTAACTCGCACAAATGCTTTCGGGGCATGGTAGATGCACCCGATCCATTTCAGGAAGTTGTCCCCGAACCCAAATTTGCGTAATACTCCAAACAGATAGCCCCACCCTACGCAGTCAAAGGCCTTCTCCGCGTCGATTGACAGCAGGAAGGCCGATTTCCGGAGCGCTGTGTACTATCAATGAGGTGTAGTAATCGCTTTGCATTATCCCCTCCTTGCCGTGTGGGGATGAACCCTGACTGGTCTGGGTCAATAATATCAGTCATAAGGGGGTTCAGGCGGGCCGCTAAAATTCCAGCAAAAGTTTCGCATCAATGTTGAGCAGCGAAATCGGTCGGTACGAACCGCATTCCTTCGGTTCCTTTCCGGGTTTCAAAATCACAGAAATCGCTGCCTCCGCCATTGTCGGTGTCACCGCACCGGTCTCGAGAAAAGAGTTAAATAACTTCGTTAAAAAGGGAGCCAGCTCCGCACAGAACGCTTTATAAAATGCTGCCGGAAAGCCATCCGGGCCCGGGGCCTTCGCTACCTTCAATCTCGCTATAGCCGCGACGACCTCTTCTACACGGATCTCAGCATCTAGCTGTTCTGCCGCTACTCCAGAGATCGGAGTTATCTCGCTCATATCTAAGTACTCCTTTGGGTCGTGCGGCGGAGGGTCTTGTTCTGTGTATAGATGCTGATAGAAGTTCTGGAATGCTTCCACTATGTGTGCATCCGTGGTTTGTTCCGTCCCCTGGAGTCTCGTACCGTCTGAATGAGAGACTTGTGTGATTGAGCTCTCAACCTATGCGCCAACATTCTCCCGCATTTGTCGCTACTAAGGAAAAATTTGTGTCGCAGCCGCAGCAGTGCATGCTCCGCTCTGTCTATATCTAGGTGCTTCAGCAGCCGTCTACGCTTCTCCAGCTCACGCCAAACTCTCTGTGCCCCTGTCCGCTTGTGTATTGTTTCTAGTTCCCCTACCTCCCTTTCCAACTCTGCCCGCTTTGCCCTGCGCATTGCATTGTACCTGGCTGCTATCGCAATAAATTCTCCGCGCACCACTAACTTCAGGGCTTCCCAAACCGCCGCCAGTGGTGTGGAACCGGTATCATTTTCTTGAAAATAATGCACTATCACATCCCTCACTCGCTTACACTGATCTTCGGAGTGCAGCAAGCTTTCTCTAAGTCTCCACCCTGGTGGCAACGTACGCCTATAATGCACTGGGAGCAGAACGGTAAGTGGGGCGTGATCGGACAGTGTGCGCGGTTCAATATTAGCAGCGCGCAGGCTAGACATTAATTCTGTAGAGGCTAGGAAGTGATCTAACCTAGCGTAAGTTTTGTGGGCAGCCGAGTAATAAGTATAATCCCTCTCTAATGGATGTTGTGCGCGCCATACATCATGCAACCCATGTTCCTCAAGCCACCCTTTGCCTACTGGGGACAGGGCCCCTGACTGGTGAACTCTCAGGCCCGACCTGTCTACCCCCGCATCCATCACGAGATTCAGATCCCCCCACCAGGATCGCTGCATCCTGCGAGGTTAGGACGTCCGACAATGCTGACAAAAGGAAAGACTCCTGCTTCTCATTGGGGCCGTATATTGACCCTATAGTGAGATGCGTGTCGCCCCATTGTACTCTAAGGACCAGCAGCCTCCCCCTTATCTCAGCTACAGTCGAGATCACTTTGCATGGGCACTGGGCCCCAATTAAAATTGCCACCCCGTTTTTTTTTTACGGCCCTGTGGACCATACCTGTTGGGGAAATCGTCTGTCGCGCATGCGTGTGGTGTCTTTGCCCAGCAAATGTGTCTCCTGGAGGAGACAAATGTCACCTCCTATATTCTCAAGAAGGGAGAGCACTGCTGCCCTTTTCACCGGGTTGTTCAGCCCCGAACATTGAGGCTCACAACCTTAAGCTCCCTACCCATATCTTAGTCCTGAGCTTGCTACTGCTATTCCTTTCATTAGGTCCCTATCTTGTCTCGTCCCATCACCACGATTCATGGTAGCACACCCGTATGGAGTGTCTATAAGCAGGCTGATGCGGAGATCCCCCAAACCCTTTACAAAAGACCTTTTCCCCTTATAACCTACCCTTATAAAAACAAAAACCACCCAACAATAAAGAAAGCACATGACTAAAGTCTGTCACAGATAAAGAGAGTCAGGGGTCGCAGCAGCTTCACACGACCCTGGCGGGCCGAACACACCTCTAACAAGTCGCAGGAAACAGATGAGGAGATGGTGTAGCACTCCGGTCCGTCCCCCCGGCACCTCTCTGTTCGCCCGTCCCGAGACTATCAGCCAGCAAAATATACACGTACCTCAAGGGGTGACTGGCCTTGCTGATGTTTGAGAAAGGGTAGACAACACATCCTCCCTCTCCCTCTCTCTCGTAGCTTGGTCAGGTTTTGTGGACCACACCCCCCTGCCCACCCTCTGCCAGTCCCCAGGTTGCTTCGGACGTTGTGACCTGGGCAAGTCCACTTCTTCTGACGTCGCTGCCTGTTCGAGCCCCAGCACCTCCACTGCTTCCGCAACTGACCGTATCTGTAGTAATTTCCCATTGTGTTTGAAAATGAGGCGAAAAGGATGCCCCCAGGAGTATGGGATCTTGGACTCCCGCATATGCATGGTCACCTCACGGAAGGCTCGCCGTTTGCTGAGCGTGGAGGCCGCCAGATCCTGAAAGAGAGCCGGCTGGTGACCCCTAAAAAGAATAGACTGAGAGTCCCTGGCCTGACGAAGGATTCGTTCCTTCAGTTGGAAGTCATGGATGCATACCAGAATGTCTGGTGGGGGCGCCTTCAGACCCCGGGGGAAACCCACTCGGTGGACACGATCCATCTGGATGTCTGTCTCCTCACCTTCTCCCAGGAGCTGTTGGAACAGTGCCCGAACATAGGCACGGAGGTCGTCCCCCTCCTCCTTCCACGGAACGCCTCGGATGCGGACGTTATTCCTCCGGGAGCGATTCTCCAAATCCTCGGTGTGGGCTTGAAGATCGAGGTTTTGCTCCCGGAGGCGCAGCATCTCTTGTTGTAGTTGGTGCACTTCCTCTGCCCTACTTATGTCGTGCTCCTCCAAAGTCGCAACTCGCTCCCCGACCTCATCCACGTCACGCCGCACCTCTCTCAGGTCCGCCGCCAGCTGTGACTTGATTTCTTGGATGTCAGCTTTCATGGTCGCGAAAAGCTCAACCATAAAGGCTTTCGTTGCGGGGGTCTCGTCGCCCTCCATCTGGCCTGTTCCTGCCTCACCTGAGGTCCCAGGTTGACCCATCGGCTTGGAGAGAGCATCCTTCAGCGCCTTATCCTTACGGCCCCGTGGCACTGCCATACCCCTCGTGCTCTGTTCCGCTGGGCTAGTCCGCTCCAACGCCGTCGTCGAGGATGCGGGATAGTCCACCACTTCTACTCACCGCCGAACCCAGCCAGCCCTTGCGTTCTCTCTTGTGCAACCCCTGTTACATGTGGGGGAGCAATCCCAGCCCCGCAGCCTGAGCCCTGCAGCTAGTTTCTCGTCCCCCGCAGACTGCTCCGTAGATATCCCCTCCTCACCTGAGCAGGGACGCTAAGGGCCTCAAGTACACCACCGCTGCTCAGTATGCCTCTGTCGCCATCCACTCCGGCCGCCAGTCAGCAGTTATCAGCGGACCCTTTCAGCCACCCTCACCTTCTTACTGGGTCGGCGGGCACTCTGGCGCAGGCAGTCTCATTGGGGGGGCACATGCCCCAACTCCGGTCCTGATCGTCGCTTCGCAGCAGGGCTTCGCGGTCACCGCCGGCTCCACCACAGCCCCTTCAGCCACCAGAGCGCTAGCTACCACACGTTGGGGCACACTCCGCCCGGCTTGCCCTAGATCTGCTCAGTGCACTGTGAGGCCCAGCCCGTAGTTGGTCTGGTCGGATTCCCAGGTCTGCTATGCCCAACCGCAGTTCCTAGGGTTCCAGGCCGTTGGTTCGCCAGGCCTGGTCATCCAGCACGGCAACTCCTCTCTGCCTCCCGGCGGGTTCCCGTTGTGAGGGGGCAGCCTCCCTGGCACAGGCGCTACACCGCTGGGCGCCGAGCTCTCCTGCTCCCGCTCTTGTGCCCCCGTAGCTCTGCTCTAGCCCGACCTCCAGGCACCACCAGGCCTCTCGGAACGTCGCCTCAAAATGGCGGCGACCCGTCCCCCGCAGCCCTGCCTCAGGGGTCTCTCCGGCCTCGCAGCTCTCCTCCCACCGCAACCGGGACCGTCCCTCACCTCCGGTGCAGCGTACAACGCCTCGCGGGGGCCGGTTGGCGTTCCCCGGTCTCACCCTTCCGTAGACGCCTCACCGCTCCATAGCCGTGCGTCGCGTCTTCTCGGCCTCTCAGGCTCCGTCCACCCGGGCCCGCACCGCACCTCGCTCGTGCCGATTTCGGTCCCAGGGTCGCACCAGCACCACGCCCGGTCTATAGCGGGGACGTCCACCGCCACAGGCGGTCCGCTGAGTCCCGGGACAGGCGCTAGAACAAAGCACAGTATCGGCGGTGCCGGAGGAACGCGATTCTGCGTCCTACCGCTCCGCCATCTTGGCCACGCCCCCCTCAGCTCCCATTTTAAAGCTAGAAAATCTCCAAGGGAAACAAGGCATATGCAGGGCGTACAATCAGACTAGGGTAAAATAAAACACCAAAATCAATTAAAATGATGGTAGTCAAAGGTCATTGTGTGGTGTCAAACCATAAGAGTGCCTCAAGCACTACACCCCCCAGCTGAAAGTGGGGAGAACTACTGTTCCTCCTGGAAGTTCTCATCGCGAAGGCGGAAGAACAAGGAAAGACCATCAGTGTTGGCGTGTTCTGTTCCAGGGTGGTGTTCCACCGTAAAGTCTTTTCCCTGTAGGAAGATTGACCACCTCAACAGTTTTGGGTTCTCACCTCTCATCTGCATTAGCCATTTGAGGGGCTGGTGGTCTGTTTGTACCCAGAAGTGAGTCCCAAACAAGTGGGGTCTTAAGCTTCTTCAGCTTCCAGACCACAGCAAAAGCTTCCCTTTCAATCATGCTCCATCTCTGTTCCCTGGGAAGTAGCATCCTACTAATGAAGGCTAGGGTTTGATCTAGACCCTCGTCATTCCACTGTGAAAGCACGGCTCCCACACCATGCTCTGAAGCATCAGTCCCCACCACAAACTCTTTGGAGAAGTCAGGAGCCTTGAGCACTGGGGCCATGCACATGGCCACCTTCAGGGTGTCAAAAGCGGTCTGGCATCCCTCGGTCCAGATCACCTGACATGGCTGCTCCCTAGAAGTCAGCTCTATCAAGGTGGCAACCATGGTGCCATACCCTTTGACAAATCTACGGTAGTATCTGGTGAGGCCTAAGAAGGCTCACACCTCTGTCTGGGTCTTGGGGGGTTCCCAGGCCAGATTGGTGTCGATCTTGGGTTGTAGAGGTGCCACCTGACTGCTTCCTAACTGGTGTCCCAAGTACAGCGCAGACTCCTCCCCTATCTGCCACTTACAGGCCTTGATAGTGAGGCCTGCACATTGAAGGGCCTTCAACACCTCCTGAAGATGATACAAATGGTTCTCCGAACTGGAGCTGAAGACATGAATTTCATCAAGGTAGGTGGCACTGAAGTTCTCCAACCCAGCCAGTACCTGATTGACCAACCTCTGAAATGTGGCAGGGGCGTTCTTCAACCCAAAAGGCATCACTCAGAACTGATAGCGCCCTTCTGGCATTGAGAACACTGACCTCTCTTGTGACCCCTCGGTCAAGGCAATCTGCCAGTACCCAGACATTAGATCGAACGTACCGAGGAACTCTGCAGTTCCCAAATAATCAGTGAGCTCATCAGCTCAGGGGATGGGGTGTGCTTCAGTCCTGGTGATGGCTTTGAGCCCATGGTAGTCCATGCAGAACCGCAGTTCAGGAGTGACACCAGGAGGTGCAGCCTTTGGAACCAAGACCAGTCGGCTGGACCAAGGACTACTGGACAGCTCAATCACCCCAAGTGCTAACATTTTGGAAACCTCTTCCTTAATGCTAGACTTCACTCTGTCATTCAGTCTGTAGATTGTGTGCTTCACAGGTGGACTATCCCCAGTATCAATGTCATGAGCGCACCAATGGGTGACTCCAGGGGTGAGTGAAAACAGAGTTGCAAACTGTCTCAGCAACTGGAGACAGTCACTCTGTTGCTCTGGGATCAATGTAGGGGAGAGGATCACACACTCCACTGACCCATCCTGCTCCTGGGCAGACAGGAGGTCAGGGAGAGGTTCACTCTCCTCTTCCATCCCATCATCAGTAGCCAAGAGCATGATCAACTCAGACCTCTCAAAGTGGGGTTTGAGGCGGTTCACGTGTAGTACCCTCAGGGGGTTCCTGGGAGTCTGCAAGTACACCAGGTAGGTGACGTCACTCTTGCGCTCCTCCCCTCAAATGGGCCAGACCACTTGTTCAGTAGAGCGCGGGGCTCCACGGGTGTCATCACCCAAACCTTTTGACCAGGTTAAAACTCAACCTGAGTGGTATTCTGGTCATACTAATGTTTCATATCCTCCTGGCTATCTTCTAGGTTCTCTTGGGTGAGTTTCCTGAAACGGGCTGTCTGGTTTCGGAAGGCCAGCATGTAACTGAATACATCCTGGGGTGGCTTCCTAGGAGCATGCTCCCAGCCCTCCTTTACCAAACTGAGAGGTCCTCTCACAGGGTGCCCATACAGAAGCTAAAAAGGTCTAAAGCCAACCCCCTTCTGCAGTACCTCCCTGTAAGCAAACAGAAGGCATGCTAGGAGGACATCCCACTTACATCTCATGGGTTTTGAAAGACCCATAATCATGCACTTCAGGGTACGGTTGAATCTTTCAAACAATCTATTGCTTTGGGGGTGAAATGAGGTGGTGAATTTGTAGTTCACTTCGCATGCCTTCCACATGGCCTTCATGTACAGGGACATGAAGTTGGTACCCCGGTCAGATTCCTCCATCTTGGGGAAACCCACACGAGTAAAGATTCCCATCAGTGCCCGGGCCAGGACAGGCGCCATCACTGTCCACAGAGGGATAGCGTCTGGCTACCGGGTGGCATGGTCCACCAAGACCAAGTCAAACCTGTTGCCATGGCTGTCTTGGGGTCCAGAGGCCCCACAATGTCAATGCCCACCCGCGCAAAAGGGGTGCTCATGACAGGGAATGGTTGCAGGGGAGCCTTACATCTCCCCCCCCCCACTTGCCTGGAAAATCTGACAAGAACAACAGAATGCAATCAAGTATTTTCTCATTTGGGGCCAGTAAAAATGGGTGACAAGCCGGTAAAAGGTCTTGCCCTGCCCAGGATGACCTGCCAAAGGCACATCATGAGCCAAACCCAGTAGGAAGGTTCTGAAGTGCTGGTGTACCACCAGCACACGGACTGCCCCAGGCACAGCACATTAGGCTCGCTATATAGCAGACCACTCTCCTAAAAGATCAGGTGAGATTGTTAGACTAAAAATTGTGCTTTTGTATTGACGTAAGTTAGCATTCGTGGCGCCATTTTGTGTACGGGTGCCATTTTGTGTACGGGCGCCATTTTGTATCACGATTGAAACTGATTCTTCTCTATTTCCGAGAAACAGCCTTCTCTAGGTTATGTTTCTTCGGAGTTGGGTTTTGCCACACTAATGAATGCCTTGCTCTTATTAGCGCATACCTTTCTTCTGAGATGTAAGCCTTCTCCCACTTGTCTAGTGGTGTGCACAGGCAGAGTAACCTTAAGAAACAGATAATGTGTGCCCGGCCTCAAAACCGAAACTTACTCCTTTGTAGTTTACTGTCCAGCTGCGTCCCTCTGGAAAATTCCATGGAGGGCGGGTTTTCATTGATTCTGAAATGTACATATTGTATTGTTATGTTTGCTGAAGTCAGACTCTCTCTGCAGCAGTCTTAGCGACTGGGCAGACAGAGCTCCGCTCTGAGCGAATTTTGAATAAACTATTATTGGTTTGTATTCTCTACTGTCTGACTGATTCTTCATTTCGTAGAAGGCAAAGAGGGGGTCATTGGTGACCCGAATCGGGCCATTTCCTTCAGTTGGCGCCCGAACAGGGACTCATTCGGGTGAGTGGCCCTTCCCCTTCCGCGGACGGGGGGGAGGTCAAGGCTATCGTCGGATCGGACGGATGGATCAGGGATCCCTGCACGAAGAGTTTCTAGTACTCGCAGCTGCCCCTTCTGTCTGACCGGTTGGTGCCTCAGCTAGTGGTCATCCCGACTGGAGTCCTGAACGGCGAAACCCTTGGATCTGACCGTTTGGTATGAAGAGTCAGCAGTGGAGATTAGTTT
Organism: Calotriton arnoldi; assembly: GCA_963921515.1. Classification (NCBI taxonomy): domain Eukaryota; kingdom Metazoa; phylum Chordata; class Amphibia; order Caudata; family Salamandridae; genus Calotriton; species Calotriton arnoldi. The sequence continues at coordinate 212,046 of CAWUFW010006587.1, forward strand.
GTTTTGGTTCTTTGTGGATATGGTACCATTTTGGTTTGTATTTGGTATGGTCTAAGGACCATCTTTGGGACAAAAACAATTGCAATTGTTTTGCTAGGCATAGAATAGTGAGTCTGTTCTTTTTTTGAAAAATGCCTAGCTTTAGTAAAATATTTGCTTTGTGCTGTCGTTGTTGTTCTACTGATGCTCAATTGGAATAAAGTCAGCTAGCGCCTCCAGAAGAGACTCCAAATTTTGATATGTATGTGAAGCATGGTCTTGGCCCTTTTATGTTTAGTACATTATGGGACAAATATACGAGGGACAATGCCGAATTGCAGTAGTGGTTGACGGGCACTTCTGATGAACAAAAGATTCAGAATTTACAAGAACAACTGTTTAAGAAAAGAAGTAGGCAGTCTATGTTTGATTCCCTCAGAACGTGACAAAAAGCAGCTAAACAGAGGTGAATGAAAACAGAGAGAGAGAGGTCCGGAAAGGGAAAATGCCGACGTTGACTCAGAAGGCTGTAGCATATGACAGGGAAAAGCAGGAGAAGGGTATGGAATGTGAGTATAGAAGGTTTTGATTACATATTAACAAATCATATGTGGCTCAGGAGGAAGATGATACTTTTGTGGAAGAATTGTTGGATGCCCAACCTCCACCTCCATATGCCCCGCAGAGAATATATCCAACTGTTCCGGTGCCCTCGCAGCCACCCGTTACACTTGCGTCTACTGTCTCTGTGTCCACTGTTGTTACGTCAGTGGCTGTGGCTTCGGCTTCTCCTCCTCCTCTTTCTTCTGTTTCTTTGCCGTCTGTGGCAACTGTGACTGTTAGTACTCCTGCTTTTCCTATTGTTTCAGCATCCCTTTTGCCAACTCTTTCCCCTGCGACACAACCATCAGCGACGATAGTACCTGTTACTACTGTTGCCTCTCCCACTGTAGTTTTTCATCCTCCGGCCTTAGTGAGTAGCAGGACGCCTGTGCGTGGATTTGAAGATAGAGATTGGACGAAGTTTCGGGAACGCATGGGACCGTTAGTGAGGTCTGATGTGAGAGATGAAGAGAAGCAGGTAATAGCCAATTAGGCTGCACAGTGGGCCCGTAATCCTATCTATAGCGTAGAGGATGTCTGGGCGACTATGAAAAATTTTGAGCCTTTTATACAACAACATGCCCATAAACATATGTCTGCTACTTTGATTGGTTTTGGCAGCAGCACTTTGAAACAGAAGCACCTCAAATTTTATATGACATTAGAGATCGAGTATATATTAGTGAATTGGGGCCAGAACAGGTTTTTGCTAATGTTACAACAATAGTTGCATACAGGGGAAGATTGCATGAGAGAAGTCCCAGGTCAGTGTCCCAGTTTCCGATGAGAGGTTCATCCTATGTATCATCCGGAGATACCAGAGTTAACGGATGGGCGAGGTAATGTGACTCGAACGGCAGTAGCAGCTCGGTTTCAAGAACAATGGGTTTATACTCCATGGAAAAGGAGCGAGGTTTTATCCCTTAAAACTCATTTGCCCGATCCCGTAAAGAATCCTACTGCTTATTATAAAGAGTTGACTGAAGCTGCTTCTTCGACGGTAATGACTCTTGCAGACATTGAAATGTTTTTTGGTCTTCTTGTCCCGGTTGATATCTGGAGACAGGTCCATACTCAAGATCATGTTCCGGAGTTGGGTGGTACTTGGGATCAAATTAAGGCATGGGATCAGGAAAGAAAGCCAGGTGATAAGCCTCGGGCAGAGATACTTGCTTTGCCAGGTCACATATTTACGTACATGCATTCTCTTATTCCGCCAAGAAAGGTGGATTGGGATAAATTGTCAGCTTGTCGACAATAGAAAAGAGTGTGTCTGATTTCTTTACTCGATTTGAAGGTACATTTTTGGATTATAGCGGACAAGATTTATCCGCCTAGGGGGGTGTTTGATTGTTTGTCAATAGATTTGTTTCTAATTTGCTTCCTGAAATTGCAACTCAATTGCAAGCTTCTGAGAGTACCTGGTCCACCTCCTCTCCCTCTGTTATTTTGAATATGGCACAATATTATGAGCATAGGGATAATGAAGAAAAGGAGAGGACAGAGAAGAGGCATAAGGATTTAAAGACGAAGGTGTTGTTACAGCAGGCTTTTAGAGGGAATGGGAGAGGACGTGGTGGTCTTGCTCGACAGCTTCCATGCACTAGTACGCAGCCACCAACTACGCCTTTGGGTCCGAATCAGTGTGCGTATTGTAAGGAAGAGGGACACTGGTGTAGCGAGTGTCCTGTGCTTTTGCAGAAGGTAGCAGCCCCTAGAGGATGAGGTTCTCGGGGTAGGGGTCGTGGAGCTAGTGGGGCTGATAGGGCACAGAGTGTTGCAGCCTCACAGGGTCATTCTCATAATAATTATTTTGATGACCCTCGTGAAGGACAGTACTATCATGATGATTATGACATGGATGAAGTGACAGGAATCTCCTGTAGCTATGACAGCCAAGGACACAGTGAGGGACCAGTTTTGATACCTGTAGACCAGCGTGGTCCTTGTGTAACAGCAGAACTACAAGGTTCGACTAAGGAATTTTAGGTGGACATAGGTGTGACGAAAAGTTCTGTTTCTCGAAATATGGTCCCTGGGGCGGCTCTGTCTGGCCATAATAATGTGTTGGTTGGTTTCTCTGGTGTACCGGTTGTAAGCCCCATTTCAAAACCTCTTGCATTGACTATTGGCCCTTTCACTGTGGATTCGTCATTCTTGCTGACATCTAATTGTGGTGAAAATTTGATGGGTTTGGATTTGTTGAAAAAATTGCATGCCACCATTTATTGTTCTCCGGCAGGTGTCTACATGACAATGGGTCCAGATGTAGCGCGTGCCAAGCAGTGTTTGTCCAAAGACGCACCCCTCCCTCTTGAGTTTAAAGATGTGCCAAACACCCTGTGGGCAACAGGTTACACAGATGTGGGATTATTGCCGATATCGCCGGTTTCAATACAGTTTAAGGATGGTGCTATTCTGCCTCGTATCCCTCAGTATAAAGTACCGCAGGCAGGAGAGCGAGCCTTATTGCAAATTATACAGGATTTGATTAAGAAGGGAGTGGTTGAGGAGACAACTGCTAATATTTGTAATAACCCTATTCTTCCATTCTTAAAAGGACGCCCTCAGGTTCTCCTGATGACCATGAAGAAGTTTATTGTTTCGTGACTGATTTGCGTGAGGTTAATAAAATAGTGGTACCACAGTTTCCAGTGGTTCCTGACATTACCACTCTTTGACCATGATCCCCTCTACTGCTATTTTTCTCTGTCATTGATCTGAAAAATGCTTTCTTTAGTATTCCTATTCATCCAGATAGCAGGTACTTGTTTGGTTTTATCCTAGCTGGTAGGAGCTTTAGGTTCTGTCGAGCTCCTCAGGGCTATACTGAAAGTCCTAGTATTTATAGTCAAACTTTAAAAAGTCAGTTGGATTCTCTGACGCTTCCCTCAGGTAATGTATTGGTGCAGTATGTTGATGACTTACTCATCGCTTCTGACATGGTACAAGGTTGCAAAGACAGTACAGTTAAATTGTTGTTGCATTTGGCTCGACATGGACATAAGGTGTCCCTTTCTAAATTTCAGTATTGTCGACAGGATGTCACCTATTTAGGTCACCTACTGTCAAAGGAGGGTAGGAGATTGACACTGGATCGCCTCGGTACCATTGTTAAAATGCCCATTCCACCAACTTCGAAAGATGTGCGTGCTTTTATAGGTATCACTTCCTACTGTCAGCAGTGGATAACTGGCTACTCGTTACTAATAAAACCCCTGCTTGCCCTGATGCTAAAAGATGTGCATGAGCCCTTGCCTTGGACGCCTGACTGTCCGCAGTCTTTTGAGCAATTGAAAACTGCGCTTTGTTCGGCTCCTGTACTCGGCACTCCAGACTATACTAAACCATTTGTGTTGTACGTTCATGAGATTGCTGGTTGCGCGCTTTCAGTTTTAACACAAAAATTTGGAGATAAGCAACGGCTGTGTGCTTATTTCTCTGCTGTCCTTGACCTTGTCGCAAGAGCCCTCCAGAGCTGTCTGAGAGCGGCCGCGGCTGTGGCCGTCTCCATAAGACAATCGGCTGGACTTGTACTTGATACTGACCTCACAGTCATGGTACCCCATGCTGTGGATACACTTTTGAATAAGACAAAGACACAGCACCTCACCAGTGCACGTGTAATAGGTTGTGAATTAACATTGTTCGCAAAACACATTACGATTAAAAGATGTGCCACTCTGAACCCAGCCACGTTACTGTCCCTCCCTTCTGAGCATGATGAAATTGATAAACATGACTGTATCTTCCGGACGGAAGAAGAGACGAAAGGACAGGTAGACTTGACTGATGCTCCCTTATCTGACCCCCAAGGGGAACTATATGTCGATGGCTCTTGTTTTAAATTTAGCAAAACCAAAAGGGATGATGGACGGGGTGTTGAACATTGCAAACACTCACCCCCAGTCAACTGATCTGGGTTTAATCCATCATCATTCTTTAGCTCACTCCGCCACCCCAGTTCAGACATGGCCATATGCAAATCTGTCTGACCCTGTGCCTCATGAGAACAGTCCAGCCCGAACTGCAAGCCATGTCTTCCCTGGACCGGAAACGAGCATCCTGGGACCGGTTTCTGGCTTACAGCCGTCATCAGCCAGGCTATCTTGAATCCAGTGACAAAGTGAGCAAGGGACCCACGTCTGGGCATACCCTGCCAACTTAGGGCGAACATAGCAAAACCAAAGGGGATGATGGACGGAGTGTTGAACATTGCAAACACTCACCCCAGTCAACTGATCTGGGTTTAATCCATCATCATTCTTTAGCTCACTCCGCCACTCCCAGTTCAGACATGGCCATATGCAAATCAGTCTGACCCTGTGCCTCATGGGAACAGTCCAGCCCGAACTGCCAAGCCATGTCTTCCCTGGACCGGAAACAAGCATCCTGGGACCGGTTTCTGGCTTACAGCCGTCATCAGCCAGGCTATCTTGAATCCAGTGGCAAAGTGAGCAAGGGACCCACGCCTGGGCATACCCTGCCAACTTAGGGTGAACATAGCAAAACCAAAGGGGATGATGGACGGAGTGTTGAACATTGCAAACACTCACCCCCAGTCAACTGATCTGGGTTTAATCCATCATCATTCTTTAGCTCACTCCGCCACCCCAGTTCAGACATGGCCATATGCAAATCAGTCTGACCCTGTGCCTCATGGGAACAGTCCAGCCCGAACTGCCAAGCCATGTCTTCCCTGGACCGGAAACAAGCATCCTGGGACCGGTTTCTGGCTTACAGCCATCATCAGCCAGGCTATCTTGAATCCAGTGGCAAAGTGAGCAAGGGACCCACGTCTGGGCATACCCTGCCAACTTAGGGCGAACATAGCATAACCAAAGGGGATGATGGACGGAGTGTTGAACATTGCAAACACTCACCCCCAGTCAACTGATCTGAGTTTAATCCATCATCATTCTTTAGCTCACTCCGCCACCCCAGTTCAGACATGGCCATATGCAAATCAGTCTGACCCTGTGCCTCATGGGAACAGTCCAGCCCGAACTGCCAAGCCATGTCTTCCCTGGACCGGAAACAAGCATCCTGGGACCGGTTTCTGGCTTACAGCCGTCATCAGCCAGGCTATCTTGAATCCAGTGGCAAAGTGAGCAAGGGACCCACATCTGGGCATACCGTGCCAACTTAGGGCGAACATAGCAAAACCAAAGGGGATGATGGACGGAGTGTTGAAATTGCAAACACTCACCCCCAGTCAACTGATCTCGGTTTAATCCATCATCATTCTTTAGCTCACTCCGCCACCCCAGTTCAGACATGGCCATATGCAAATCAGTCTGACCCTGTGCCTCATGGGAACAGTCCAGCCCGAACTGCCAAGCCATGTCTTCCTTGGACCGGAAACAAGCATCCTGGGACCGGTTTCTGGCTTACAGCCGTCATCAGCCAGGCTATCTTGAATCCAGTGGCAAAGTGAGCAAGGGACCCACGTCTGGGCATACCCTGCCAACTTAGGGTGAACATAGCAAAACCAAAGGGGATGATGGACGGAGTGTTTAACATTGCAAACACTCACCCCCAGTCAACTGATCTGGGTTTAATCCATCATCATTCTTTAGCTCACTCCGCCACCCCAGTTCTTTTAAATTACCAGATGGCACTACAACTGCTGCGTATGCTGTCACTACATTGCGTACATTAGTTGAGACATCACGAGTTCCCTATCAATCGTCCAAGGCCGCTGAGCTTGTCGCTTTAATCCGAGCTTGTGAATTAAGTGAGGGACTGGTTGTCAATATTTATACTGACAGCCAGTACGCCTTTGGAGTTGCTCATAATTTTGGGCGACTCTGGGCTGAGAGAGGGTTTCTTACTTTCCATGGTACTAAAATTCCGCACGGGCACCTCATATTGAGGCTTTTGTCTGCTTTGACGCTCCCTAAGAAATTGGCCATAGTAAAGTGTAGTGCACATCAGAAGATCACTGATGATGTAGGTAGGGGAAATGCTTTTGCAGATCAAATAGCTAAGGAAACAGCCCGGACCAAAATGAAAAGAATGTTTGTGGCAGGACCTGCTAGGTGGGTGCCTGAGGTTACTATGTTCGAAGACACACTTGAGAATGTGAAGGTGATTCAAAGCAAGGCCACGACAGAAGAGTTAGCAGTGTGGCAAGAAAGTGCAGCACAATTGAACGATGAGGGATGTTGGATTGACAAGTTAGGGAAGCAGAGATGGATGTTACCAGACGCATATGTTCTTCCTGTAGTCACCATGGCCAATGGTCCAGTGCATATTAGTGCTAAGGGTATTTGCAAATTGTTAGACCCTGTATGGCAGAATGACAACATTTCTAGGACAGCTGCACATTTAGTGAAGTACTTTATGGTGTGTATGATGCATAATCTTGGAAAGGGTACTCCTACACCCCCTGGTAATTTCACGCCACCCACCTTCCCTTTTGAAGTCCTACAAATGGACTATATTGAATTGGAACGATGCAACAATTTGAAGTATGTCCTGGTGGTTATAGGTGCATTTAGCAAATGGGTTGAAGCTTATCCCACTAAAGATAATACAGCTATTACGACTGCAAAGGTACTCCTGAAGGAGTTCTTTCCTCGTTTCGGCTTGCCTCATTTGATTTGGAGTGATAACGGAAGTCATTTCAATGCCAAGGTTATTCAGTTAATTTGTGATGGTTTGCACATAAAACAGAAGTTTCATGCTGCGAACCACCCGCAGTCAGCAGGTTTAGTTGAGAAGTACAAGCTGAAATTGGCCAAGATTCAGGAGACCAAAGGTTTACAGTGGCCAGATGCTTTACCATTAGCTCTCTTGTCAGCAAGAACAACAGAACATTCTAGGACAGGATTGTCACCGTACGAGGTCGTGTTTGGGCTCCCGTAAAATGTCTGGGGCATCCCGCGACCTCGTCGATTTTCTGATATTTAGTACCCCTTGTTAATTGATTACCTGTGTCAGTTAACTGAAAATTTGCGTTCTATTTACCAACAGGTCCCTGAGTCCCTGCCAGCTACACCAGAGGGACCCGGACATGACATTCAGCCTGGAGACTTCGTGTTGATCCGGAACTTACAGCGGAAGAAGAGTTTGGAGCCACGCTGGAAGGGACCGGAACAGGTCCTACTGGCTACACGCACAGCTATCAAGGTCGCTGGCCGAAAGAATTGGGTGCATGGCACTCATTGCAAAAGGGTTCCCCTGCCTTTGCCTTATGACCAATGGATTAAAGATGGAGTAGGGGATACTGAGTGTGAAACGGTGCCTCAGTTTGTCCCCTTCAGTGATGCCAGGCTGACTTGGACCAAAATGAATGAGGAGAATGATGAAGTGCTGAATGTAGCAGTTCCACCAGAGATACGAGCTATTCAGGAACCCCTTTTCATTGATCCTTCTGTGCCCGGAGTCACCAGGCACAATTTGCATCCTCGGATGAAGAATCGTGTACCAAAGGAGAAGCCAGATTAGACAGGGATGGAACGTGCAAGTTAAGGTGTACTTTGCTGTAGTACCAACGAGTTAGTTTAGGGTGATGTGAGATTGGTGCATTGCTTTGACATTGGACAGGATAGATTGAACGTACTCCCTTGGAGGGTACATTATCCTGATCGATGTGGGATACATCCAGAGCTTAGGACAGAGCAAGCTCCACCGCCGGTGCCTAAGAGCGCCAACGTTGATGAACAATAGGAGCCTGTACCAGTGAGGCTCTGACGGACACTGGGAACTTGTATACTTCTCTTGCTGGAGATTTACCCCTTTGCTTTATCACTTGCTATGCACCCCTTTGGCAGAATGGTTGCTGATGAGGAGCAGCCAGTAATTCCCCTTGTTCATGCACGTGAATTTTGGTCTACCAAACAAAAAGCGTTATGTGCTGTTCTTGTGTTATTGCTGCTGTTGGTTTTGGGCGGGGTGTCTTGGGTTTTGGAGTGTGATCACAATGCAAAATTCTGTATTGCGTATAAGATTGTTTCCCAAGTACGTACAAAAAGGACACTCCTGAGCAATGTATTTCTAGATACACACAAGAAATTCTTTGGTGAAGGTACAGCGTGTTACCCTATTGAATCTGTCACAAGTTTATGGACTGCCTACCCATTGTCATTGGTTAATTATAAATATGTTCGCCCACCACCTTTTGTAAAGGTAAAGATTGAGTTCAGGATGGGATATCACGGTCCTTATTTGTATTATAGAAAGCCAAGAGGGAAGGGATATTCAGGTTGCAATACTAATATGTATTGTGATAGTTTGTATATAAATGAACAGAACATTACCTTAGTAGGCTGGCATTATCAAGATTTGACAGTTACCCGAAAGGCAGGTTATTATCCTGCCTGCTGTCCGATAGTAAATAGTACAGATGCTTTCTTATACGTAAATTGTTCTGGAATAATACTGTTTAAAAATACAATGTCTTTGGTGAAAAGAAGGATCCAAGTACAGTGGGAATGAATACCAGATATGCTCCTGTAGATTATCAAGGTCCACTTTATGCACATCCAGGATTTTATTTTGTGTCCAATGGTACTTACTCGAATGTTTATAATGGTACAGAGGACGTTGCTTTGGGAATGGTGCTTCCTCTTGGTGTGCCCTGTAAGTACAGTAAACCGAATATAAGATGGGTCAAAAGGACTTTGACGAAGGAATTTTGTAACGGAGTGACAGACCCAGAGGTCAATAATTATAGTAATGGTATAACCTTTGGGTATATTCTCTCCTCTATTGTTACCTTTGGTGGTACCGCTATGGCCAGGGGTGAAAGGGATAGGGAATATTTTGGATGCAAGCTACAGATACTGTCTAATTCTACAGTAGCAGCTTTGCGTGACATCACCACCCAATTAGAAAGTATGCAAATATATTCTGAGCAAACCAGATATGCAGTTGATCTTATCCTAGCTAAGAGCGGTGGTGTGAGCGCAGTAGTAGGAGACCAGTGTGTAGTCGGAATCACTAATATGGAAAAGAACATTACCCAACATATTTTGGAAAATGTTAAAGGAATGGAAAGTGGAAATTGGAGTTGGTCCCTTTTTGGTGATGGGTTGGATCCTTGAAAAGGTGATTTATTTTATTGTGATTTTGATTGCTTGCTGTATTCTGGTGCAGTGTCTTCCCTTATGTTGCTCTTACTGCACCACTCTTCTCGCTCCCAATAAAATATCAATCCATGATACCAATGCGACCATTATGATCCAGAAGGAGGTGAATGATCTGATGCAGATTGATGAGGGTATTTTTGAGACTTCTTCCCACCTTACTGTTTCCATCCCTGACGCTGTGCATATGGAATGCTCCTAAAATTAATTTACCATGTTTTATTGAATGATATGTCCTTTGTTATTATATATATATATATATGGCTTAGCTCATGCTAAAAGGAGGGTCTGTTAGACTAAAAATTGTGCTTTTGTATTGCTTTTTAGGGACGTTAGCATTCGCGGCGCAATTTTGTGTACAGGCGCCATTTTGTATCACGATTGAAACTGATTCTTCTCTATTTCCGAGAAACGGCCTTCTCTAGGTTATGTTTCTTCGGAGTTGGGTTTTGCCACACTAATGAATGCCTTGCTCTTATTAGCGCATACCTTTCTTCTGAGATGTAAGCCTTCTCCCACTTGTCTAGTGGCGGGCACAGGCAGAGTAACCTTGAGAAACAGTTAATGTGTGCCCGGCCTCAGAACTGAAACTTACTCCTTTGTAATTTACTGTCCAGCTGCGTCCCTCTGGAAAATTCCATGGTGGGCGGGTTTTCATTGATTCTGAAATGTACATAATGTATCGTTATGCTTGCTGAAGGCAGACTCTCTCTGCAGCACTCTTAGCGACTGGGCAGACAGGGCTCTGCTCTGAGCGAATTTTGAATAAACTATTATTGGTTTGTATTCTCTACTGTCTGACCGACTCTTCATTTCGTAGAAGGCAAAGAGGTGGTCATTGGTGACCCGAGTGACCCGAATCGGGCCATTTCCTTCAAGATCCAGACTCTTTGCCAGCTGCCTGGTCCTCAGCCTGCCGCCAAAGACCCACAAGAGTGGAGCACTCACTCTGCTCTATGCAGAATTCCTCCCAGGTGAGACCCCCCTCCTGCTGCCATTGGGTCAGCTCACGCAGGTTCCCCAGTTCGGCCACTTCTTCCCTTGTAGGTTCTGCGGTGTCCCCTCAGTGTCAGCTTCCTCCTGGACCATGGGAATTTCTGGAGTGGGTTTCCTGCCCCTTGCCCCGCCTCTTCCTGGCAGGCACCTGGACCACTCTTTCAGGCTCCAAGTCCTTCTGATTACCCTTGGCTGCCATGGACCATTTGATCAGGCACACCCACTCAGGCAATCCCAACATCTCCAAGTGCAACCTGAACTCCACTTCCTTCCAGGTAGTATGTTCCAGGTCGTTTCCCAGCGGACAGTTCACAGGCATGGATGGTCTTACAGCTACCCTAAAGGAACCTGAGACCCCCCACTCAAAGGGAACCTGCACCACCTTACATTGGCGCTCACTGTTGTCTACTGCAACTACTTGGTGAAGCACTACAAGGACCACTTGTTCTTCAGACAACAGGAGACACCTGACAGTGGTCACACTGGCTCCTGTGTCTCTCAGAGACTCTACCATCTGCCCATTAATGGTCACTCACTATTTCTTAGTGTTATCAGGCATGAAGGTTCTCTGGATGCTCTCACTGTCCCCTAGTGAGACATCAGTCATCTCAGCTGGTTCCCAACACCCACCTGTGACCAACTACTCCCCAAGTGCAACACTGCCCATCCCCCGTGACTGCCCACCAGTGTGGGGCTGTGCCCGTTGGGGACACTTGGGGTCCCCTTGAAGTGTTCTTCCTGATTACACTCAAAACGCTTCAGGGGCCCCTTCCCTCCAGGCGTCTCTGGCAGAAAAACCTTCTTCTTTTCACTAGGGGGTTGGGAATCCTTACCCTGGGAACTGGTTTCAGGCCCTTTAGAGAACTTCCCATTTTTACTCTTGTCCCCCCTTTCTACTAATGGGGACCCTGCCCACCCTTGGCAGAGTCTCCCCCATACTACTTCTTGTGGTCCCTGGTACTCATTCAGCAGTACGCCTCCTGAGCAAATTTCCTGGGGTCAGTAAGCCTGGTGTCCATCAAGTGCTGGCACTGCTCTGGAAAACACAAATTAGACAAGTGCTCCCACAAAATCAAATTGTACAGCCCCTGATAATCTTTTACCTCACTGTGCTTTACCCATCCATCCAGTACTCTGCAAAAAGAATCCACACCCTCAAGCCATGTCTGGGAATCAAGTGTCTTGCTCTGTTTTAACTTGTCCCTGTACCTCTCTGGGGTGAGACCATACCTAGTGATTAGGGTGCCCTTCATGGTAGTGTAGGTGAGCTCAAGTGCTTTCCCTAGAGATAGCAATGTGTCCCTCTCCTCCACTTTGAAGTAGTTCCACAAACCTGCTCCCCAATCTCTCTCAGGGAACTGTTCATGTGCTCATAGCCCTGAAACCACCTCTGGATGTCATCCTCCTTTGTATACTCTTTCCCTAGGTTCTTGGGTATGTGCAATCTCCTTTCAGACTGCACTGAAGAAATGCTGCCACCACCTGGGCTGGTCCTGCTTTTCAAGTCCAGCTTCTTTAACCCCTTGACCGCGGCGCAAATTCCACCACGGTGCTGGCGAAATAATTAGTGGGCGGGGTTTGGATGGCCCCCGGCCGTCCTCCGCACACGCCCACTGTGACGTCGGACGGCCGGGGGCCATCCGACCCATGCAAGGGGTTAAGCTCAGCTCATGAGCTAAAATCATTTTCTTTTCTTCCATAGCTAGTTCCCTTTGCTCCATTTCCATCCTGAACCTTTCAAGCTCCAATTTGTGCCTCCTAGCTTCCCACCTGTCCTCCAGATCCTCTGGGGACAGACCTTTGGATGAAACACTGCTGCTGACCCTGGAGGATGCTCTCCCCCCAGTTAGATCATGATGCACAAAAGCTCCATGCATGTTCCTCCATGTCCACATTATCATTCCCCTCCTCTGTGTGCTCACCAGCTTCCATGGTTTCCAACCAGGCCCTCAGTGACTTTTGCAGCTCCTCTTTCTAGAGAGGCCTGTAAAATAACACTTGAAGTCCTTGCAGAATATTTTGTACTGAGGCACCGTATAGGTACCCAACCTCTTTTTCTCAAACACCAAGGGGCAGATTTACAATGCCTGGCGCATCCCTGCAAATCAGCAGAGATGCGCCAGGAAAGATGCGTCACGCAAAGTTTACCCTTGCGCCACCACAGGTGCGCCGCATTTACTATGCGGCGCACCGTGGCGCAAAGATAAACAGATGCGTGTCGCATCTCCCGTCGGAAGGGTGGCGCATTGCTGGAGTCGTGTCGCAAGTGCGACGCAACTCCAGCAATGCTCGTGGGCCGCCCATCCCTAACGTGGTGCGCCACTCCTTACGCCTGCTTGAAGCAGGCCTAAGGATTTGTCGCAGCGGCGTCGGAAAAGTGACTCAGTGAAATCTTGTAGATTTCACTGCGTCACTTTTACGAGGCTTTCCTGCGACGGAACGCCCACCCTGTGACGGAACGCCCACATGAGACCTGACGCAGGTTTCATGTGGCGCAGGGCTTTACAACGTGACGCATCTCCCTAGATGCGTCACGTTGTAAATAAGGCGCAACGTGGCGCATGGTTTACGTTGCCTCTGCGTCACAAAAGTGACGCAACGGCGGCGCAAAAGTGGCGCAAGGGGCTTGTAAATCTGGCCCCAAATCTGCAGCTACAGTTACTGGCTCACGAGACTGAGACATGATTGTGGACAAGACTCAGAAGTCGTAAAAAGCCCCCCCAAAAAAAGAAAAAGCAGGAGAAATAGATAGGATGTGGTTGTGTAATGGTCTGCTATATGGAAGTAGTGTTCACAATCACTTTATGCAATGCACAACTACAAGTCCTATCCTCACCGCTGACCAACAATCTAAACAAAATGGGGTGTCTTGTTCGCAGTGGTTTGCACCCAAGTAGGGACCCTCACTCTAGTCAGGGTATGGGGATTAAACATCTAAGATACCCCCTGCTCACCCCCTTGGTAGTTTGGCACGAGCAATCAGGCTTATCTCAGACGCAATGAGTAAAGTATTTGTACACACAGAGTAACACAATGAAAATGCCACAAATGTACGCCACACCAGTTTATACATAGCAAATATTTATCTGACTAAAACAAGACCAGCATACACAAGTCAAAATATCACTTTTGCAAAGATCACTTTAAAGTATAGCTCTTAGAAATCAATAGCTCCAAAAGGGGCTATCTCGACGTCGTGAGAGGTACTTATCCAACAGTTCAGCACCAACCACAAGGAAGCACTGGACTGCTGTAGAGCCACACGGATCACGGTTACAGTACCTTGGAAAACGAGGAAAACAAAGACATTGCACAGCGTCTGGAAGGTGAGGCGTCGCTGGGCTGGTGTGGCTTTGGTTTCTTACTGCCACAGGGAAGGTGAGGCGTTGGTTCCTTAGTGCTAGGCAGGGGAGGTGATGTGTCGGTTCCTTACTGTTGCAGGGGCAGTGATGTGGAGTAGATGCTTTGGTTCCTTGCGACGGTGTGGTGTCAATGAGTTTGGTAGTCACACTTGTCTGTTATCAACTCCGCTGTGTCACAGTTGAAGTGCTGGCATTGGCCGGGCTGGTGCTGTGGTGCAATTCAGGGCGGTGCATCATGCTCTTCACAAGCAGTGCCCTCCGCTCCGGTGCAGGCAGCGGCATCGATGTGGCGCGCTGTCGTCGGGGAAGTCAGTGCTGCGGTGTAAGTTGGGTCAGTGCGTCGTGCTCTTCACGGGTGGTGCCCTAGGCTCCGGTGCAAATGCAAAAACAACAATTGATGGACAGAATGCAGAATAATGTCATACATTCACCCCAGTACAGAGATCTGGGCCTAAATCCATCATTTCTTTGCTCCCCATGCCATTCCAGTTTGAACCCAGCCATATGCAAATCAGTCTTGACCCTGCGCCCAATGGGAACAGTCCAGCCCGAACTGCCAGGCCAGGTCCTCCCTGGACTGGAAACAAGCATCCTAGGACCGGTTTGAGGGTTTCACCCCTCATCAGCCAGGATAGCTTGACTCCAGTGGCATGGAGAGCAGGGGACGTGCAGGCAGCGACCTTGATGATGGAGTCAATAAGTTGCTGTCGTCTGCAACACCAGGGCTGCATTGCAAGTCAGGGTGGTGCATCATGGAAGCACCAACCACACGGCTCCAAGGTTCAGGAACTGGATTTAGCACCACTTGGAAAGACAGGACTCCCAACAGAGAAGTCCAGGTGCTGTTAGCAAGATGCAGGTAAAGTCTTTGATTGCTCTGAGACTTCTTAACAGGAGGGAAGCAGACTCAAGCCCTTGCAGAACCTTTGGAACCAGGATGCAGAAAGCAAAGTCCAGTCCTTTCACTCCCAGGACAGAAGCAGCAAAGCAGCAGGCCAACACAGCAGAGAAAACAGCAAAGTAGCAGTCCCTCCTGACATCTATCCAGCTCTTCTTCTAAGTAGAATCTCCTCAACCCAGAAGTGTTCTGAAGATATGGGGTCACAGGTTCCATCATGGCGGCTCTTTTCCCGCCTCTATCTTGAGGGTTGCCATTTCAGCCTTCCAGCACTAGCCGCATTGATACAGCTGATATTCATTGACGCAAGTCAGCGCACCATCCACCGCCTATTTAAACACGCTTTATGTTCTGAGCGTTACTCGGGCAGGATCGCTGCCGGGAGGAGATGCGGTTTTCATCCACATTCGTTCACAAGGTAAGCACTTCGTGTCTTCAGCTAGATTCCGCTTTCAGAGTAGGATCAGACCTCCTGTCTGTTTCTCTTATTTCATCTCGGTTTTATCTCCTTTTTGTCCCTAATAGACTTGTATGTCTCAAAATTCCTTGTCTCCCTTGAGGATAAGTGCACCCTCATGGCCAGCCTTTCTATGGTCCATTGTATCTGGCTGATTGAATGATACACTATTTGAATCAATTCCCTTAGGACTATAGGTAGGTCAGCTTCTTTGTATCTGGTTTTTCACCCCCTTGGGTATATCTCTTGCCATTATTCCACATATTTATTTTAAAATATTTTTTTTGTGTGTCCCTCTCATTGGTATTAGAGACTCGGTGGGAATCCATTATTTCCTTTCCCACCCCTGTCTCCTCCCATGACCCGGATATCAACAGTGGATATTGTATGAATCATATGACTGCGGCATAATGTTGCCACTTACTACCTACTGGATACCCTCTCCATAGTAGGTATTTCTGTGCATCTAATTTTATACTCTATCTGCCATATCACTTAAGGCATTAATAGCTTGCATTATGGCTTCTTTTGAACCAGGCTATGGCCTGATCTTCATGGTATGCATGTTTACTCACCAGATAGAGATGGGTGTCATTCCTTGGTCTTTTCCTTTAGGTGATGGCCTGCGTCTCATCACACCTATTCTGGGTGTTGGCTCCTCCTCTTCTTCTTTTTATTACAGTTACTATGAATACATCTAATTATTGTTGTTTGGTTTCTGACTAGGGATTGTGAAGATTGTGAGCACCCCCTTTTTTAGTGCTCCATTATGGTATGATCCTAAGCAATTTGGATGGTCTCCTGCCACAGGAGTTATTTGCACAGACAGCGCCCTGATGAAGGTTGCTATCATCCATGGCCAACTACAGAAAAGGCGCGTCGGCATCTTTCTGTTAGCATCCCCTAATGTCATCAATATCTACACATTGAGCATTTACTCCTTTGTATTGTGATTTGTCCTATTGTTTGTAATGTAAATATTGTTTTGTCCAGTGTTTTATATTGTTTTTTTGATTATTGTGATTTTTGTTATTAGTGATTTGTGATTTACTATGTGTGTTTTTTCTTTGTTTGTGCAGTATTATATTTCTAACATGTACTGATCAATCGTACTTGTGGGTGCTCACAACTACATTACTGTATATACCTGTGTTCTGGTATATGTACAAAAAAGAATATATATATACAGTTATTTTAAAGAAAAAGGTTTTTTGCACTATAAATTTATTTAAAAAAATATATTTTTATATGAGATGAATAAACTATAAAAAATACTAGTCTGATTCCTGGCTCCGTATATATTGTTGATGTACTGCATATGTTATATACAGTGTTTTGGAGAAGTTCTTGTTTTTTTTACCATGCATAGTATGCCCCCCTACATCTAACCTGCATGCGCCGCCAGCGACTAGGCTGTACAATGTTGTTTGGTTGCACCACATGCAAGTGAGGGTGATAACAAACAAACAGAATACTAAGGTCCTGCAGCAAACAGCTGCACATCCAAACAGGGTACAATGCAGAAACAGATACATAGGAGAAGGCTCAGTTCCAGACCTCGGGTTGACGAGCCCTTGCCCGGGGCTCCAACTCTGTGGCAAAGCAGTAGGAAGTTGATCCTATGTGAAGGATGTGTGCAGCAGTTAGGTCAGGCCAGGGTGTGCCGGATCTCGCCAGGGTACCCGTTACAGGCAAGGGGTGCTGTAGGAATTTCCAGTCTGGCAGTACTGCCCCATGCAAAAATAGAGAGGGAAGTTGTTTGAGCCTGTCGTTAGCTGGGCAGATGGTCAATAGAGTTCATTATGGTCTGTGATGTTACTTGAGGGCCCACTTCAGAACTAGCCAATGATGACCGGACGGAGACTTCCTCGTCCTTGATGGAAGTTGTAAGCAAGTTTGAGTCTGTGTGGGAGGGCAGTGTCTTGGAATGAGGCAGCGACTGCCAGTGTAGCCTGGTGTTCATCTTGAGCCTGTAGCAGAGATTGGGCCTTACCACAACCCGCCCTGGAGACTGCGCATCATCTGTTGCGCAGTCGACGGCAGGCATCAATCTCGAGGTGCCGGTTAGGCAGGATAGCTAGAGTCAGTGGAACCACTCTGGTTTTCAATCCAGTCCTGAGTCAAGGATGGGTCCGAGTCAAAGTGGGCGTTCTGGTCATGGATGATACTGAGCTTGTCTGGAAACAGTACTGAATAATGCTGACCTGTTTCACGAAGGTGGTGGTTGATCCCCCAGGAAGGATGCCTGCTGGTGCAGCACCACCAAAGTGTAGTGTGGATTAATAGTACTTTCTGGCTATCTATTTCAAGGGGGCTGGCTACCTAGCATGGTAGAGAATTGAGTCTCTGTAATGAAGGACTCTGGACATGACGGCGATCCCAGTGGGGGACCATGAGCCGCACACGATGAGCACACTCCAGGAAGAAGAATGGGGAGAGGTGCTGCGCAGGTGTTCTACAAAGTGCACCATATATGATCCTTCTGCCATTTAGCCTGGCCCACCACTCTGATGTTGTTGCGGCGGGCTTATTTCTCCGCGTCATCTGCTCTTCCTTTGAGGAAGCGCAGCCAGTCAGGATCTACTTGAGCTAAGTCACGTGTTGCACCGCCTCAGCTCCCGCAGTGTGTGCTCTGCCTTGGTTACTCTGTTGGACAGATTTCTATGGTCATCCCTAAGGAGACTCAGGTCTGCCGCCACTGCGTCAATTTTTGCCTCCACCGAGGCATAGGAAGATTCTTTGGCCTGTAAGAACACATCCAGCATGTCCACAGAAGCAGCAGATCCCAGTAATGGGGAGTGGTTGCCACAGTCTGCCAGGTTCTCAAGTAGAGGGGGCGAGAACACAGGTGTAGATGTCTTTTGAGCTCTATAGAGTGCCGAGTGATGAAGCAGGGCACCAACACAGGCCTGTCAGCCCTTCAATCCACCAAAAGTCTGTACGGCAAAGGGCATCCCGTGCAGGCTGTGCTGTGATGAGATGATTAGTTTCAGGTCAATGCCTCCTCTGAAGTAGCCAAATAGTGGGGTGGTAATGGCTAATGGGACAGTCCGCATGCAGAGTCTTGGAGGGGAGCTCTGGGGAGGATGGCATCTGCAGGAGCAAGTTCAGCAGGTGGGCAGAGTACCTCCTGAGCCTAACCAACTACGGGGCAGGGCCCGCCTGTCCAGTCAGGCTGCAGGACAATGCAGGAAGCCTGGCAGGGCGGAGACTGCGCTGTTTTAGTGACCGAGGATACTGCACAACCACCCATCAGCCCTCAGCAACCCTCAGTTCACCTGCTAATGAGGCAGCAAAGGCAAAGGCGATCAGTCACAGGACACAGAAGCACAGGCTCATGGGTCCGGATTCTGGTTGGAGGTAGGCAACCCTGTGCTCTAATGCACCAGGCCTCCTCACTCAGTACCACAGAGGCTGCCTCTCCTAAGGAAGGCAGCAGGTGCAATAGGCAAGCCTAGTGCAGTATCACGGGGCCCAGCACCCAACACTGTGCTGCTGTCCAAGGGGTCCTCCGAGACTCACTGCTAGGCCAAACAAGGTTGTCAGGTGCAACAGCGACTAGGGCGCACCATTCACAGAGCCTGACTGCCTGCAGCGTCCCAGTCACAGTTTCACAAGAGGTAACGGCTTCGAGTCAGCGTAAGCTGCCTCTGTTCACTGGGGTCACTACAGGGCAAGAGATCCTCCCCACATGCCTGTCAGGCCCCCCCGCCGCAGTCAGGAGCTTCTTGATGGTGGATGGTAGCTAGCATACCAGTTTTGATGCAGATAAGTATGAGAGTTGGGCCATTGCAGCTGGAGCTCCTCTAGTGAGTGTTCGCCATCTTAGATGGTCTGGCCACGTCCCCGACGTAGGTATGTCATGCTATATTCCGATTGCCCCTTTTTCGCACCTGGCTTTATTTCACGCAGAGCCAAATTATTCTAGTTTAGTCCTCGTTACATCCCCACTGCATAGACTGCAGGGGGTTGGCATTGTGGAAGGCAAAGTGATTTTAGCTCTGCGATTGAATCAACCTTTCATGCAAAATAGATTTTATATGTGGAAACTGATTGCTGCTGCCATTAGTGCCCCCTTGAGGTGCACAAGTGTTCATGCATGACACTAAAAATATGGTGTCTAAAACTGTCATTAGCTCCAGTCTTGGCCAAAGAATAATAGTGAATGCAATTCCAAAACAGGATGATTGATGAGATCACATTTTTAAACCATCAGAATCTTAAAAGCTTCACTCACTTCCATAATTGTGACTAAAGGTATTTACTGATTAGAATGATTTTAATATCTTTAACATAGAAACATCCTAGCATAATATAATTTTTTTTGTTTCATTTGTCCCTGAGAAACACAAATGGGTGATCGTTTTGTCCAGGCAAGCAACAATATGCTTGTGTGTTTTTACATGATCAAGTCTAATCAATAACCACTCAATAATTAGTAAGTAATTTTTTTTTGGGGGGGTGTGTGTTTTAATAAATCTTATATATAGTGGCAGATCATCCCCAATTGTCAGCTCTGCATAACATATATGTTAAACTTTGCTGCTTTCTCTGCAAAATCTGATTCTTTTGCAAATGTTTAATATACAATTGTAATCACAGTTTCTAACTTTTAGTTTGAAGTTGCTATACCTACAAATATTTTATAAAAATTGTTACCAAGAACCATTCCCTGCAAAATGATTCATGACGTCACATTTTAGCTTACACTTCTTGTCAATTTTTTCAAAAACCAATCTATACAGGGCTTTCTCTTTCAACCTAAACATGCTGAAGGGCAGGTTTAGCACCATTATCAATGATAGATACCACATAAAGCATATGTAAATTTTATACTGAATCATGTCCACCGGAATTGCTTTACTGAGATGGAAAAGTCTCCACCTGGAATATGCCTCCATTACTTCTACAGATGATCTGAGGCATGGCAATCAGAGTAGTGGCAGGTAAGAAATTATGGGGAGCAATGTTGAAGCAAAAACTTTTAACAATGGCTTTGGTGTATAGCCACAAATTCGAGCAGCAATTCATGTCAGAGCACTGACACCAATTAGGTTTCTGTTCTTTTTCTTGAAAAGACATGGCACCAAACTTACTTTACTGTATATCACAATGCCCAAATGCTTCTTTTGGACAGTTCATACCCATTTTATGCCGTGCATTTTTAATGAAAAAACACAATGGTTCCAAAAAATTCAACAAGAAATTTAAATCAAACAAAAAACAGAAACAAAAAAACAGTTACCCACAAGAAATTTGTTGTTCAAAGTAATAGAAATTATTTTCAAATTATTTTTAAAAAGACAATACAATACCAAAACAAACAGTTTGTGCTCATTGTGTTACACTAGACAAACATACAAAAACAGTACACAGTGTAAGCAAAAATGGGCACAATGGCAGAGGGTTTTCAATTCAAATCAAATTTGCCAACATTACAACAAAATGCAATCAATGCTTTATCCCAATTTTGCCAAAGGTGCGTTGATGGCGTTTTGACCCTCGTGATTTATTGGGTCATCAGGACAGGAAAATACTTTTAGAGCAACCATAAGACAATCAATATAGCGCGGAACCACGGTTGATACCTTATGCACCCCCCTTTTTGTTTTGTTTTCTCTCTTTCCCCGTCTAGAATTGATCACACCCGATATACTAGGTGGGATACCTATAAGTTTGATGCACAGTGTACTAGGGAGGACGTATCCCCCTAATCCCTTTTAATTGTGAAAGGACCTCTCTACCCTCTGGATCTGAAAAGGGATCCCTGCTCAGATCTAATTTGTAAACACTTCATCCAAACCATGCCCACTGGCATCCACTTTGTCCACACACTGATGCATTACATCAAAGGAATAAAATACAGGGTACGTCACCTGCTCAAACTTAACAAACCGTGTATCTTTAATATTCCATCTAATGCTAGAATACATTTAATAGTAAAAAAATGTTTTACCTTTGCTGAAAAATTCCCAGTAGATGTTGAACACATTTACAAATCCCAAAGACGGACACAAACTGCTTGGGTTACGGATCTGTCATTTTTGGCTGCTTGGCTTGGGTTTGACACCATCGTCTGATACCAAATGCCGTAAGTTTTCAACCTCATGTTTAAGAGACTAGCACTGCTACGATTTCACTACCATCCTACTTTTTAAAAAAAGGCTAAACATCACACCTTAGTTTAAAACAATAGTCTTATCAGGCTTTCAAATAGGTATTTAGGAATCTATACGTAATTGGTAACTCCCCCTACATAAGCTTTATCTTAAAACCGAGTTTTTTTAGATTACCAAGCACCTCCTTGATTGCTTCTGGGCAATCCTACAAACCACTCTCAACACTTTCTCCATTGACTGACAATGGACGTAGGCATTCATTTGAAGTGTTGGCTGCTAATTAAATGCTCACACTATTGTTGGCGACGTGTATTTTTCTTTCGGCTTCATACCCACTCTTTCTCCCTCAAAAATCTTGAGTTGTCCATAAAAATACCATATCCTTCTTAAAACAGTGTTCTCCTCTTTTCTGCACCTTTAGTAGTAAGACATCCAGTTTTCACGCATACACTTGACACAGCCTTCACTCTTTAATACACGTACTGAAGTCTATTCTGTGCTACACAAATAAGGATAAAGGTGCCACATTTGGTCACAAGAAGAAAGTGTCCCCTTTAGTCACAACTTCTGAACTCCTTTGTTTGAGAGAGACACCCTTAAATACTGTCGCATAACATTTCACTCATACTAGTAACAGATTTTTTAAGCAATCACCGCCCTCATCTTTAGAACTGTTTTCTAGAAAAATTTCTTGCATCTTTATATGCTTGACTTGCGCATGCTGATGACTAAGGGCCTGATTAGGATGGCGGTCGGACTTATGTCTGAACGCCATCCCTTCGGAAACGGGACCACCCAACTAGCTGTCGGCGGTCCCGCCACCGGTATCACAATGCGACCGCCTCAATGTGTATCTTTTGTATTGCGGCATGTGCTGCGGGCTGCAGCACACGCCGCAGTACAAAAAATACACTCTGTGCATATCCCTGCACTATGTGGCAGGCACCATGCGGTGCCTACCACATGGTGCAGGATATGTAGGGGGGCACCATAGGTGCTCCCCAGGGCCCATTGTGGAGGGCCAGGGTGGAAGGGGGGCCCGCTACGGGCTCCCAATGTCCCTTTCCACCTGCCTTTTCATGGCAGGTAAACCCCCATGAAACAGTCGGCAGGAAGGGACATCGTAATCCCTACGGCGGTGCCTGGCAGGCACCGCCACCATTGTAGGGATAGCAGACCCTTCAACGGTCCGACGGGCTCCTTGAGCCTGTCATATCCGTGGCGGTCGGTCTCTCCGACTGCCAACCATCCACCCGCCATCATAATGCGGCGGGCAGTAATGCTGGATTCTATGGCTTTGGGACCGTCACCAACAGGCTGACGGTGGCGGTCCCACCGCCATCGTAATGAGGCCCTAAGTTATTTATGTACTACAGCAAGATCCGTTTCTGCGACTAAGTAACTTACTAGCCTGAATAAAACATGCGCCAACTTCGAATTATCTTTCCATTGAGCCATAACAGTTTCCTTTTGCAGCACTTGGAAAAGGCTGTACTTATGCTTTATTTTTAAAAAAAAAATGCAAAAACAACAATTGATGGACAAAATGTCATACATTCACCCCAGTACAAAGATCTGGGCCTAAATCCATCATTTTTTTGCTCACCATGCTATTCCAGTTTGGACCCAGCCATATGCAAATCAGTCTTGACCCTGCGCCCAATGGGAACAGTCCACTCCGAACTGCCAGGCCAGGTCCTCCCTGGACTGGAAACAAGCATCCTAGGACCAGTTTCGGGCTTTCAGCCCTCATCAGCCAGGATAGCTTGACTCCAGTGGCATGGAGAGCACGGGACCCACGTCTGGGCATACCCGTCCCACTCGGGTGACAAATGCAAAAACAACAATTGATGGACAGAATGCAGAACAATGTCATACATTCACCCCAGTACAAAGATCTGGGCCTAAATCCATCGTTTTTTTGCTCACCATGCCATTCCAGTTTGGACCCAGCCATATGCAAATCAGTCTTGACCCTGCGCCCAATGGGAACAGTCCAGCCCGAATTGCCAGGCCAGGTACTCCCTGGACCGGAAACAAGCATCCTAAGACCGGTTTCGGGCTTTCAGCCCTCATCAGCCAGTATAGCTTGACTCCAGTGGCATGGAGAGCACGGGACCCACGTCTGGGCATACCCGTCCCACTCGGGGTGACAAATCCAAAAACAACAATTGATGGACAGAATGCAGAACAATGTCATACATTCACCCCAGTACAAAGATCTGGGCCTAAATCCATCGTTTTGTTTGAATCATTCAGCATTCCGTCCATCATTTGTTGCAGTTACACTTTTTGCCCTAAGTGGGATGGGTATGCCCAGACGTGGGTCCCTTGCTCACGGTGCCACTGGATTCAAGCTAGCCTGGCTGATGAAGGGTGACATACTCTGAAACCGGTCCCAGGATGCTTGTTTCCGGTGCAGGGAGGACCTGGCTTGGCAGTTCGGTCTGGACTGTTCCCATGAGGCACAGGGTCAAGACTGATTTGCATATGGCTGGGTCCAAACTGGGGTGGCGTAGTGGGCAAAAGAATGATGGATTTAACCCAGATCTCTTGACTGGGGGAGAATGTTTGAATCATTCAGCATTCCGTCCATCATTTGTTGCAGTTACACTTTTCGCCCTAAGTGGGATGGGTATGCCCAGACGTGGGTCCCTTGCTCACGGTGCCACTGGATTCAAGCTAGCCTCGCTGATGAAGGGTGACATACCCTGAAACCGGTCCCAGGATGCTTGTTTCCGGTCCAGGGAGGACCTGGCTTGGCAGTTCGGTCTGGCCTGTTCCCATGAGGCACAGGGTCAAGACTGATTTGCATACGGCTGGGTCCAAACTGGGGTGGCGTAGTGGGCAAAAGAACGATGGATTTAACCCAGATCTCTTGACTGGGGGAGAATGTTTGAATCATTCAGCATTCCGTCCATCATTTGCTGCAGTTACACTTAGTCGCTCTCCTGCTGGAGTCTCATTCCTGCTTCGCACTGAATCTGGATTTCATATTGTTGTGGTGAGGATCCTTTTGACTATGCAAGGAGCTCAAACCCCCCATCCCTGCGGTCGCGATCCTGGAGGTGCCGTTGCTCCGATCCCGCTTCGTCCCATAGCTCTGCTTGAACTAAGCCCCATGCCCGGTGTGAAGTCGCCAAGAGCAGGTGAGCTCCAAGGGCTGAGGGGTTCCATCAGGGCGAAGTAAGGAGCCCATCACACTCTTCGATCCTCTAGGTGACTCCCATTTCCATGCTGGTTTCCACACTTGGAGGTCCTAATCCCTGGTGGTAGGGTTTGCCCCGTTATGATCCCACACCCTCACCGCCACTGGAGGCAAGCCAGCCTTCTATCCCACCGGTATGATGTTTTATTAGGGAGTTAGACCAGAGTCCCTGGCCCTGCACTTCTAGTCGCCTCCTGACCTCAATCTTATTGTATTATCCTCACTCGTCTTCCGGATTATGTGCCCTCCTCTTATTATTATTCTTCTTTGCTCTATCGCTACCCTAGTGGCCCCTCTTCTCCCTATCATGGCTTCCACTCGAATTAAGTCGGGAGTTAACTGCTTCAAAGTCATCTATCCCCCTAATCTGTCCAAAGCAGCAGCAAAACGGTTCAAGCACAACAATATTGAACAATTCCCTGATTCCCTCTTTGTCGATCAATTCCATAATGGGCACCTAGGGAAGCTCAAAAAGGACTTAATTTTTTTCACTCACGACATCCCTTCCTGGTCCACCAGCTTCTTCAATTTCTTCAACGTCTCCTCCTCCTCATCTATCCCGCATGGACAGCGGCTAAAAATTTCCCCCTCCACTAGCTTTAATGGCTCTCTCACCATTACACTCTACAATAATGGCACTGTCATGATTCAAGCGACAGACTCCTGTCTCTCTCTCTTTGACCATCTCTTCCACTCCCTTCGCCCAACCCACACAACTATGATCTCCCTCGACTTTTCTTTGAGCTCATCTCCTTTCTCCCTTTCTCGCCCCCAGACCCCCCAATACTCCAGCAGGCCGCTCTCCCGGGAGACACAGGCCTACCCTTTGTTCCCCCTGCCTTTGCTCCCTCCTCTCCCTCTCTTCCCCCTTCCCAAAATGTTCCTCCCCTATCTTGTCTGCCTCGGCCTCCGGCCTCCACCCCCCTCCCCACCCTGCATCTGCCCGATTCTCCAACGTTTTCGCCTTCCCCTAATCCAACCCATATCCCCCCTCTCATTCCACCTTGCTTACAACCTGGTCTACCGATCAACTTTCCTTACCTCCCCCTTCCCTCCCCCTTTCACCTCATCCCTTTCCGCTCTTCCCCGTCCCCCGTACCCTAAATTCTTCTCTCCCACCTCCCATCTATCTTCAACCCCACCTTCCTCATCCCTTGCCTCCCAACCTTGTCTCCCTCCCCGACAACTCCTTCCTCATCTCTCCCTCTGACCTTGCAGTCCCTTACTCCTCCCTCAGTTTTCATCTAGCCCAATCCCCCCCACTCCACCCGTTACCGGTCCCCGGACCTTTCATAGCCTACAGTACCTGTCCAGCACCATCCTCTCTTTTCTCCCCATACCTCTGGCCTTCCTTGGACCCCCCGCCCTCCCCCCTGTACAGCTCCCTCTCCTCTCTTCTCCATGTACCCCTGGCCTTCATCTGACCCCCCGCCCTCCCCTCCCTGTTCAGCCTCACCTCCCTTCTTCTCCCCTTACCTCCGGCCTTCATTTGTCCCCCCCCCTCCTACTCCTCAACTTTCTCCTCATACTTATGATCTCTTCTCTTCCCCTCTGCTCAACACCAGTAAAAATATTTCTCTTCCCACCACTATTTCACCATCCACTCCTATCGCCCACCATCTGTCCTCACCTTCTACCCTTGCTCCCCAACTCCCCACCTATTCCCCCACCCCTCCCCTCCCTCCCTCACCCTCCGCACTCCCTCCCTCATCCCGTTCCCCCATCCCGCCCCGTCCTCCCTCACTCTCTGCACTCCCTCCCATTTCCCGCTCCTCCATCCCTCCCTGTCCTCCCTCACCCTCTGCACCGCCTCCCTTAACCCGTTCCCCCACCCCGCCCCGTCCTCCCTCACCCTCTGCACTCGCTCCCTTATCCATCGAGCCACCCAACACTCCATGCTCAGCTCTCCTCTCCCTGGAAAATAAACTTGATTCTCTCATCTATTCCATTTCCCAGCTTGTAGCGTCCATCTCACTTTTAAGCGCCAAATTGTCCCCCTTCCCTAACAACTTCCCGAGTAGCTCCTTGCTCCCGCGCCC
The DNA here is from genome assembly GCA_963921515.1 of Calotriton arnoldi. NCBI lineage: Eukaryota > Metazoa > Chordata > Amphibia > Caudata > Salamandridae > Calotriton > Calotriton arnoldi. The sequence continues at coordinate 238,799 of CAWUFW010006587.1, forward strand.
CAATAAAGCCAGCCACAGTCTGTCCTCTGCAGACATCACAAACTTACTGGCCAGCTACGTGACCACCAACGTCACTCCCCCTCCACCTTCCTCTTCTAATAATCCTACGCAGTTCCCTATTCAGACCATCTCTTCTGTCAGACCTTACCAGCCTCCCTCTTACCGGGCACCCTCATTCAAGAATCTTATCCCTATCTCCCTTAACAACCCCAACACGCCCATCACCAAAACTTCTGCGTCAGAGCTGCACTGCTTGCTCCACAACTGCAGATCTGCAATCAAACACAAATTGGAAATCTCTGATACTATCACCCACCAGAATCTTGACATGTTCTTCCTCACTGAGACCTGGTTTAATGACTCCTCTCATACTTTGTTTGATCTTCTGGTACCCACTGACTACTCTATCCTCCGAAATGACAGGGCAGACAAAATTGGGGGCGGTGTCGCTATCATCGTCAGGAACTCCCTTCAAATGAAAGCCTTCCCTACAACCCTTTTCCGTACATTCGAATGCCTATCCCTAGAACTTCAAATACATCACGGCTCACCCTTTAGATTCCATGCCATCTACCACCCGCCCGGTAACTGCTCTTCCTTTGTGGAGGAACTGACTGACTTCATCAGTGACCAATTTTCTCAAAGTGACAGACAGATCTTCCTGGGTGACTTTAATCTCCACTGGGGCTCTCTGGAAGACTCGGCTGCCAACAAGCTTGCCACCTTTCTCTCAGCCAATGATCTCTTCCAACATTGCTCGGAAACCACACATTCCAAGGGCTCAATTCTGGACCTTGTCATATCCAAAGCAGACCTGCTGACTACTGCTCCCCCCATCCATGTAGACTGGTCTGACCACTTCCTCATTCCCTTCCATTTTCACCTATCGCATGTTATAACTCACGGCCAACCTAAAAGAGCTACTACCTGGTTCCGCAACACTAAGAACATTGATCTTGACACTTTTTGTGATTCTGCTATGCGGGCACTTCCTAGACTAGACCCGAACGTGGATGTCAACGTTCTTACTTCTCAGTGCCTCTCAGTACTAGCAGTCGAAATCGACAATGTCGCTCCACTCCAAAGCAAAAGGAAAAGACCCACCCCCTCAGCACCGTGGTTCAATAAAGCTCTCTACGATGAAAGGAAAAACCTTAGAATCCTGGAGAAACATTGGAGAAAATCTCCTTCCACCTCCAATCTCTCTCTTTTACGTTCAGCAAGATCCAAATACCACAACCACATCTTCCTTGAAAAAGCATCACATTTCAGATCCCTCCTTGACTCAGCCAAAAACAGACCCAAAAACGTTTTGACCTCATCAAAAACCCAAACTGTTCTCCCCTAACCATTAAGCCTGAGGATTCCACAAAGAAAGCGGCAGATTTCGCTATATTCTTTGATGAAAAGGTCAAAGCACTGGTGGAGCAGGTCGCCCACCCCACCCCCATTGAGGAGCGGAAATCCTCAGTTACCTGGCAGCACTTTGACGTCATCTCGGAAGATGACCTCCTCAAATGCATCCTCGAAACTAAACCCTCCAACCATTCTTCTGACCCCATCCCTAGCGACATCGCCATTGATTTCTACACCTATACCCTCTCTTACTGGACCAGGCTAGTCAATCTCTTCCTCAGTCAAGGCTCCCTCCCGGTTGCCCTCAAATCAGGACAGGTCACCCCTCTTCTAAAAAAAACCCTCCGCCGATGCGAACGACCTCAACAACTTCCGCCCTATCACCAACCTCCCTTTTCTTTCGAAAATCACAGAAAAATGTGTTGCGAAACAACTTTCCCTACATATCACGGACAATAATCTCCTCGACGTCTTCCAGTCTGGCTTCATTCAAAATTGCAGCACTGAAACAGCCCTGCTGCAAGTGATTGATGATGCGCTGCGCTTACTCGACTCTGGGGAATCGTGTCTTCTGATTCTTTTAGACCTCTCTGCAGCCTTTGACACTGTTAATCATAGCACCCTTCTCAACACTCTTCATCAGAGAATGGGATTGGATGGCACAGTGCTCAAATGGTTTGCCTCTTTCCTCTCGGACAGATCCCAAATGATCAAGATAGCGAACAGTCTTTCATCTCCATTGGCTGTAGGTCAAGGCGTCCCTCAAGGTTCTATCCTGGCACCCACTTTGTTTAATCTCTACCTGGAACCATTAGGGAACCTTCTAAGCAAATCTGGGATCCATTACCATCTATATGCGGACGACACTCAAATCTACCTTAAGGTGTCTTCCGCACATGATCTCTCACTACTCAACTCTACTCTCAACTCTATTCACAACTGGATGTTAACTCACCAACTCATTCTTAATCCCACCAAAACTGAATTCCTCCTCCTCTCTACCTCTCTCTCACCTCCTCCTGTTCAATCTTGGATGGATCAGCTGAACCTACTCAACAGCAAACCCATCATTGTCGACAGCGCTAAATCCCTAGGTATCATTCTTGACAAAAGACTCAACCTAATCTCCCACATAAACTCTATTGCTAAGAACGCACGTTACCAGTTGCGCCTTCTATGGGGTATCCGTCAGTTCTTCCTGGAGAAAGACTTAAAAACTTTGGTACAATCTCTGGTTCTCTCAAGACTGGATTATTGCAATTCTCTTCTGACGGGCCTACCCAAATCCCACCTCTCCCCTCTCAAATCCATCCTCCATTCAGCAGCTCGCTTCATTTCAGGGTCTAAACGAAGCGACCACGTCACTCCTATCCTGTCCTCTCTTCGATGGCTTCCGATCGAGGCAAGATCTATTTACAAAACTGCCTGCATCACACACAAAGCCTTACACACGTCCTCCCTCGTTACCTGGCGAATAAATTGAAACTGTCCGGTGGCTCTCGCCCTTCTCGCAATGCAGAAAAGCTTCTGCTTGAGCCCCCCGTCTTCAAAAGGGAAAGATCGATGGCGCAATCCTTCTCAGGCAATGCGGTGAGAATCTGGAACTCGCTTCCCCATTGCTCCGTGCCACCTCCTCTACCCGGATCTTCAAAGCTGACCTCAAATCTCTTCTCTTCCAAAGACACTTTCAGAACTAATACTTTCATTCTCAGGCCCCTCTAGGAAGTTCGCTCTTCATTGTAAATTTGCACTTTTTCCTGTACATTCCTCACCCTTGCGTGCTATGTTGGATTTTATGTTTGTGTACCCTTCATTTTAAGTCTCCTGTTTAATTCACGCCCTCTCTACTCCCTCAAGGAAGTTCTTCCACTTTAGGAAATTCTGTACTCCATGCTTATAGAAGTGCCTTCCCAGTGTGTTCTGAGTGACTGCCACTTATTGCAGTATTATACCTCTATTTGTATTTTGTATCTTATGTATTATGCACACCTGTCACTTTTTCCTCTTGTAACGTATACCTCTTTTTGTATTTTTTGTTTTGTTTTTGTTATTTCACAATTGTCACTTTTTCCTCATGTAATGTAACGCTTGCTTTTGTATTATGCTCACTTGTAACCTTCTCCTCATGTAATGTTACTGTTCCTATTGTGAAGCGCTCTGACACCTTCGGGTAAAGTCCGCGCTATATAAAAACGCATAAATAAATAAATTTAAAGGCAATAGGCCGGATACCACTGATCGCTTCTGCAGCTTGAATAGTCCCTAATCATTGTTAGCAATTTCTCCCTAAGGCTAATATCCTTCAACAGAATTTCAAGCGGAAGTTGGGTAATGTCTTTAGCGTCCTTCCTTCCCAGGGTCCAAAGTGCCTCGTGCTGTCACGTGCGCCATACAATGTGTGAAAGCACGTCCTCCTCTTCTGTCACGCCTCTTCAGCCGGCCGCGTTAAAGCACTCCCTGACACACAGTGCTTCTTGGCACGTAGCCCCATCCCCAAATCATTTTTAAACTGCGCAGAGGCCCATATGTTTCCCTTCCATCTCACGCGCCACCTCTTAATGTCCCGTTCGCGTGAGAAGCGGTGCTTGGCGCTGGGGGAGGTCAGTGGGGGGGGGGGGTCGTCTAGGATCAGGAAGGCTAGGAAATGATGCGCCATACTTTCTCTTCCGATACCGTGTCTTGACCCACACGCGCCGCTCGCCACGAAAGATAAATAAAAAGCACGTGCTCAAAGCGAGGTCTGGCGTGGGCGACCTCTCGAGGCACAGATAGCATCGACGAGCAGAGGCCCCCGTCACACGCAAGGCACGATGTATTGAATTCACGACGGAAAAATATACCCTCTGCTCCTTCAACTGAAATTAATCACAGTAGTGCGCTTGCGCCCTTATCTTTTTCTATCTCCCCAGAAGCAGTGGATATTTGGTAAACACACGTTATCTGGCGACTCCATAGTCACTGTACACTCGTTTAAAAGCGCAAAAAATCACGTGTCAGTAAAAACACGTTCCGCGCTTGCTACTTACACGCGTGTCTATCACAGCAGTAGCACATAGGACGAGATTCTGAATGTAACGTTTCATTTTATTTTAAAGTTTATATTGTGCGGACCAGTCCCGGATAGACCCCAGAGAATATTGTTTTTAGCTTTGTTTGGTCCTCTGGGGAACCAGATCGCCAAACAAAGCTAAACAAAAATATAATCTTTGATAACGACTAGTTCATATATATCTAGAAACTGGACTATCATTTGAATTCCATAATCATACTGTGCATGGACCATTAGGAAACAAAGCATGAGTGCAAGAAAGAAATCAGTGTTTTACCGAAACTCAATTCAGAAGACTCACCTAGCTAAGAAAAGGATTTAAAAAAAAAAAAAAAAAATGTAAAAACTACTTGATGGGCGCTTTTATACCCGGGCTTTAACAATTTACTGCATGAGAAGGTCAAAACTGAAGACGAGTATACGACTTATGAAGCTATGCTAGAGCTGGTTGGGGACCCACAGTCAATTTGTAGATCATAAACCTAACAACGCGTTGTCTAACGATGGAACATTGGCATCTTCTCGCTAGCTTAAGGGGTCACAACAGCTGTAGTACAAACAGGTTATTCGGGATCCTCACCAAGGGATTGAGGCTTGACCCTTGATGAGATACCTTGAAATACCGGTTGTATATACTAAAGAGAAAACTAGCCTACATTACAGCGCTGCTTTCGCGGCGATGACAAGCTGGGAGAGTATTCCAGTTCGACAAGTTCTGCTCTGCCTGGAATGTTGTGGTGGTGGTATACGTGCTGTTTGTCAGCAGGCCCCTGGTTACTTGGTAAATAGGAAGCATTACTTTACCTAGCTCTAACAATGGCATTTAGTCTGTCAAGCTGAGGCCCTCGTCTATAACCAACTCTTATGAATGCTTTTTCCATCCAATGGCAGGACTTGAAAATTGTGCTTTAGCAGTAAAGTTTATGCCAGCAGACGGAGAGCAGTGCTAGGCCAAAGCAATACTAAACTAGGCGGCTGTGTGGGGCATTATCAGCCGCGGGAGCTACACTGCCTCTCGTAGCATTAAATATGGCAGGGTAGAGGGATAGGAACATTCCACTTCACCAAGCATGGCAAACTGTGTTAAAAGGTGCCTGGCACAATTCATCTCTGTCTTACAAACTCAGATGGCTAACTAGAATGCAGTTTTTGTAGGTAAACCTGCAGTGGTACATGGGTATTGGTAATAGTGCCAATATCGGCAACACTCGCCACCCCACCATACAGCACTCTCCTAGAGAAATAACCAGACAAGACACCTTCTTTGTGGAGAAAACTGCTGCAGGTTTATTAGCATTACAAATATGCCAACATGGTGGGTTATCTTACGGGCGATCCCAAGGCAGGCAGCCCCTCGCCGCCTGCCACCTGATGAGCCAAATTACACCGTGGCCTCCCCAACGGTGTTTGCCATATTTTGGGGGAGGGAAGACCCCTTCCACCAGTGGACCAACAGCCCACGCCCTGCTCACGCCCCATACGGGGCGGAGCCTGCCAGGCAACCCCCGGTTGCTCAGGTCCACAACCGCCCGTAGGACTAACGGGGCGCCGTCGCTCCTCCAGGGTCCAACGCGAGGACCTCCCTGTGGATATTTGGCCTTTGCACCCTTGTTGTTCCTCTTTTTGTATTTGGTTTGGTTGTTTTTGCACAATTGTCACCTTTTCCTCATGCAATGTAACGCTTGCCTTTGTATTATGCTCATTTGTATCCTCCTCCTTATGTAATGCTGCTGTTCCTGTTGTGAAGCGCTCTGACACCCTCGGGTATAGTCCGCGCTATATAAAATAGCATAAATAAATAAATAAATACCGGGTTTTAGATTTCGAGAGCGGGCGGCTTACATGTGCGGATCAGAGAGCGAGGTCTGGCTTTGTTGTTGGAGTGTCTCCCCATGCGGGGCGCATGGGGTGTTCGCCGTGGTCGTGCCCGCACATCGCCAGAAGATAGGTTAGTGATACGCCACTGTTGGCCATGGCCTGTGGGTTAGCGCGCAACGCTCCCGAGCCCCTCCTCTCCCCCCCCCCCGTATAGCATGCGGGGACCGAGAGGGTGCTCTGGCCTGGCTGGGTATATTTCGGGCGTAACCAACACGCAGCTGTGTTGGGTTGAGCGGGCAACGACACGGTGGTCGGAGCAAGGGAGACAACTCGAGGGTCGGCTGGTCGGGCTCGGGTGTCGCTGGGGGGCACAGCAGGATAATTAGGCATATTGCCTAAGCTGAGGGTCGGTTCGTGGCGCTGTTTACCGGAGCGTGCCGGGCGGGAGTCTCAAAGATCCTGTGACTCTGGGCAAATGCTCGAGCTCCACCCCACGGCCCTCGGTTCATCCAATCTCCCCGTGCCCAGAAACGAAGTGGTCTGGGCAGTATTAACTTCACAGCCACCCCCTATTCTCCCCCTCCCTCCCGTCCCCCCATGCCAGGCTATGCCCGTGTGGGACCCGTAAATGGCATTTTCTCTGTCTGACCCCGCAGGACGTCCGCCGGTGTCAGTACATGCGCGCTGGGTCGCGGCAGGGGATGAGGAGGGCGGCAGGGTAAAGGGGGTACTAACTCCCCGGGACGTTCTGGTTGCACTGCCGTGGGTCCACGGCCGCCGCCGCATTGTGGGTCTGTCGTTTGTCGGTGGCGCTGGGTGCTGGAAGCTGTGTGGGGAGATCGCAGGGAAGCACAACTTGAAGGAATTGGAATGATGACTGTATTTTGTGTTCTTTTCGTTTAAATGGGTATTTGGTTCTTTTCCTGAGGCACAGGCAGCAGGGGAGAGGGGCCCGGGGTTGCATTCACATCACAGGCGGCTCGATCTTTGCTTTAGCAGTCAGAGGGAGATTGTTGGCGGCTCTTGGGAAAGAGTCTCTTTTCTTCACACGTGTCGGATTCTGTTTGTTACTGACATTCAAAAGGCCGAGAAGTTTGCAGGTGCATTGCGTTTGTGCAGATGCATCTGCTTGGGTGCAGCCAGCTGCTTGAAGGGAGGTTGAGGTGTTGGCTCACGAGGGAATTTGGAGGCCATGAAGGCGAGGATTGTTCATGCTGTTCAGCGCGCGCTTTCCAATTTTCTGCTGACGGTTTTGGTGTTGATTGGTCTCCAAAGCAGTTGGCATCGTGGTGTTTTTTGTCATTCATACACTGTATTGCTTGTCGACCAACCTGAGTGGAAAATCCAATTTTTCCTTCCATGTGCTTTGCGGCGCATTTCCAAGGCGGAGGTCTGATTTTTAGCCCAAGCGCCCCCTTTCGGTGGCACTGCTCTCGGACGTCCACAATGTGGCGCCCGCCCGCACAGCTCAGCCCTAACAAAGGTTGACATTTAAGCTGTGAACGATTTATAAATAGCAAATTGCTGCGGCGTTTGGCAGACTTCGTCAGGGGAATGGGCCAAGAGGGCGCCCAAGGGGCGGGGAGAGGTATATGTACCTCGCCCCCTCCCCGGAAGTGACGCGGCACACTGGACCCCTGAGGGTCCCAAACGCTGGGAGGCTGCCTCCTGTGCCCTCCTGTGGCACTAAGGCGGCCGCCCTCTTAGTGGGTCTCCTTCGTGGACCCCGGGCAGCCTGCAAGAGAGGCAGCGTTGTGGTTGGAGAGTACTGGATCTGATATGAGGTGAATAACCTTTGCCTATTCTTGTGTACCAGACCGCTTCCATTCCAAACGGTTGTCAAAAGGTTGTATGTGTGAATGTATAAATTATGACTTATAGAGCATGGGACCCAGGAGAGAGGAAAGGTTAGAGGACCCTTATCAAAGGTGGTTAAGGTGCTCTTTGAAGAATTTAACTTTCAACTCGTATTTGACGATTAGTAAGTAAGTAAGTAAAGTAAGTCCATTTTTATATAGCGCAGCTACTCACCCTTACGGGTCTCAAGGCGCTGGGGGCCGTAGTGGAAATTAAGTGAGCTATTGCCCAGAGTCACATGGTGCTGAGCTGAGCTGCCGCCGGAGCCGGGGATCGAACCGTGAACCCTGTGCTCCGAAGTCAGCTGCCCTGGCCGCTGCACCACACCTCTCCTCTCATTAGAGTGAGGGAGTGACACAGTTCTGTGGTGGTAAGAATGGACTGGGGGAGGAGTTTGCTCCACTGGCTTTGTGCATTTCTTAAATATCTGGTTTAATGTTTTTTTTGTTGCAGTGACTCGAGATTTTGGGTTTTGTGGCCTGGTAGGTGAAACCAGTGGCCCTAATGAAACTTGAGGGGGGCCCCTTGCAAGGTCCATGGTGGGGACCCCCTCAGACTCAATCAGTAGCTCTCAGGCCAGGGTACTGTGCTGAGAGGGCCTCCATACAGCTCGGGGGCCCCTCCACACTGCAGGGTCTGCGGGGGCCTATGTTATGCCACTGGGTGAAGCCGCAAAATATGAAGATGGGTCAAGGCTTGCATGGGAAACACTGAAGTTCCTTAAGGACTGGCACGATGCAGACATATTTCTTTAAGCCTTTGATGAGTTGGCCACCAATGTGAAGGCACTGGGTAGATACTGAGGACTATGGCAAGTAGGATACTGCTGTCATCCAGACAGGAGAAGATCAGGGCTTTAATCGTGGTTCTGGAAATAGGCTTTAGGGATGTAGGATTTATTTTTCTGCATTAGGGAGAAATGACTAGGGGTGGGCAAAGTTGAATGTTTTACCCAAGCCCAAAGTTTGACTCGACTGGATGATCCTTCCAAGTCAATGGAGATGAGAGACTGACTGGTACTGGACAAGGTTAACTGCTAGAAATTATATTTTTCAGTAGCAAAATAATTTGCCCAATTCTGAGGGTGCTGCAAAGCATTGACTATGTTGAGTAGTGGTGTAAGTATTTCCCTGGACAGACTGTTCTTGAAAATGGAGGACAGGAGGTTTTCTTTATATATGAGGTAATTTTAAGGGAGATGAGGCTGTAGCATTAACATCACAAAATTGTATCTGGATTAGGCCAGTAGATTCTTGTTCTGGGTCAGTGCATTAGTTTGGAATTCAGATGTCCAAAGGTTCAACTGTTCCCCATGACAGTGCCATTGGATGGGGATTTGAAGACAGGTTCCTAAAATAGTGCTTTGCATTCCGGCATTATGTGTCCAGAGAAACTACCATTATTTTCTCTGGTTGGATAGTGCATTCAGAGATGGGAATGCTTCAGTGACTAGGATTTGGACATTCTAGAGGGCCCGCAAAGGGGCCTGACCTCAGGGAGACAGGTGGTGCACTATTCCTACTATTAGTCAGTCAGTATAACTTTATTTCGCAGATAAAATATCAGCATAAAAAGTATTCTGCAAACATTCATTCATCAATAGAGATTTCGGCTGACATATAGTTAAAATATAGTTTAAAACAACAATTGTGGTTTTAAGGATAAAAAAGAAAAAAGTTTTAAGAAACATTTCAGTAATTCATATATATGTATACAGATTTCCAACAAAGCCAGTTTTTTTAATTACATTTTAAAATCTGGTAATAAATTCAACTTCCTTCTATTTAAAACAGATTAAAAAAACGAAGCCAGACAAAAACATGTAAAAGGGTCTGGTAATGACAGAAGATAATATAGGGCTACGCGACATTGTCTAAAATTCATTTTCCTAATAAGAGGGACAATACATCTTTTCCTTTCAGTTTCGTAAAATTTACAGAAAAATAAAAAATGCAGGTCATTCTGAGACGATCGCTTATCACAAGGGCAAGGTGGAAGTGCACTAACCACATAAATTTTAGACGGGTAGGCTAGCATAAGAGGAATATAATTTAGGCAAAATCTCACTAAGATGTATCTGTGTTGGGGATGCGACACAAATGTTAGACATGAGGACTTAGTGTTAATTATGCTAGGTACTGTTTGATGGTGTCTTACTGTAGACAATTTGTGGTTAGAATCATACCTCTTTGAATTAAAATAAGATAATAATCGAGTCTTCAGTTCCCTTTTAGTTAATGACATGCACAGTTTCGGATCCTCATATAGGTTATATAGGTCAACGGCTTGCAAGGTATTCCTGATATATTTTAGCCAGCTTATTTTTCTTACACCATCTAAATTCAAAGAATCGTTTATAATAGCTCTAGTTAACAAGAGAGTTTCTTTTCGCCATACTGAATGCCACATCAGAATAGGAGCGATCCGAATCTTGTCAGTAATATAGGGAACTCTCAGCTCCATGTGGCAAATATAATTAGAGCAAGATTGAGGAAGAGATATAACATTTTTCAAAAAAACATCCTCTATAAGCTGTAATTTAGAGATGTCAGATATACCCCAAACGGCTGCACCATAAGATGCAGCAGATAATGTTTTTGCCTCATAGACCTTTTTTATTATTTCAATTGGCTTAGTCCCAATTTTCTTCATAAATTTAAAAAGAGCCCCAATGTTTTTTTACATCAATAGTCCGCTATTGGTGACCATATTTTTCCAATTGTTATCTCTGTCAAACATAATCCCCAAGTAATTAAAATAATCTATGACCTCTAACTTTAAGCCTTCAATATACAATCGAGGTTGTCTCTGCTGCTTGGACCCTGCCACAAGAACAAAGGATTTAGTGTAATTAATCTTCAGGTCCAAATTATTCATAAATTTTGAATACTCCTCTATTAATCGCTGTAACGCATTACCGGTACGTGCAATGAGCACAGCGTCGTCAGCTTAGAGGAGTATCGGGACAGGGGAGGAGTTAATATAGGGAATATCTATAGTGGAACCTAACAGAGCGGATTCGACGGCATTAGTATACAAAGCAAATAAAAAGGGTGCGAGCACGCATCCTTGCCTCACACCCCTGGTAATTCTAAAGTGCCTCGTGCATTCACCATCCTTGCCGAATCTAATGCAGGCATGGCTTCAGCATATAAATCACGGATTACATTAATTATCTGCGTCTCGATTCCCATGGCTTCCATAATCAGCCATAATTAAGATTGTGCCACACAGTCGAAGGCTGACGACAAATCCATAAAAGCAAGGTATAAATGACCATTCTTAGCCGCCGTATATTTTCCGATAATTAGATTTAAATTCAAACATTGGTCCACTGTTCCCTTACCTTTTCTGAAACCATATTGGCTTGGGATTATTAGGTTCTTATCCTTGGCCCATTCCTCCAGTCTATTTAAAAGTAGCCGGCCCATTAATTTAGCTGTTCAATCCAATAAAGATATTGGCCTGTAATTTTGTGGGACCGACTTGTCCCCTTTTTTATAGATGGGAATGATAACTGTCTTCTTCCAGGAAGATGGTACACCTGATTGGACTATTTTATTAAAAACATTTGTAAGAAGTGGAGTCAAAAGTTATTGATTATCTAGGAAAAAATCAATTGGGACCCCATCTGGACCCGGTGCCTTTAATCTTTTACACTGGCTAAGAGCTGTGTCTCTTCCAGGCTAAAAATAATCCTATCTTCTAAAGTAGATGACAACAAAGGCGGTACCCGGGGGATTAAATCGTGAGTGTTACCAAAGACACCTTCAAAATGTGCGATCCATGCCTCCTCATCCACATGAGTATCTGTAGTCATCATATTATCATCTCCCAGGAAGGGGGCATTAATTACGGACCAAAAGTTCTTTGAGCTATTTAGTGCTGAGGCCCTTTGAAACTTTTCCCACATCTTGTCCTTTAGAAGCTTTAGACTTATTATCCTTGCTTTTTTGTATGCCTGCCGTAATGTCTTCACAAGGTTCTGATCTCTGAGTTTTACCTTCAGAGCCATGTGAAGATTTTTAAGTGCTTTCACACAATCATTGTCAAACCAAGTGGAGGGCTTACGATTCCCTTTGGCTATAGAACGTAGCAGATTATGATTAATTTCCAATAGGATTCGTTCAAAGGCTAGTGGCATTTCGTTGTTAGTGATTGGGTCAAGACATATCAATATTTCTGATGCCCGCTTAGCTACTATATTCCCAACGAACTTGGCCGAATCCACCCTTTCCCACTTTAAAGCCACCCCATTTTTCCTTGCAATCAAAGGTTTAATGGCTAATTTAGCAGAAGGTTTGGGATTTTCTAGGGACGGGATATGACAAATAATTGCAGCGTGATCGCTAAAAGCATTCAAATTAGTGTTAATTTGGGTAAAGTAATTTCTAATTGGGTCTGAAACCAAAATATAATCAAGAGTTGAAAAATAAGAACCAGAAGAGAACGTAAAATCCAACTGACCGGTAACAATATCTTGTGGATTTATCATTAAAAGATTATTCGCTATCAGTAACCTATTAAGAAGGTCGCCATACTCATTGTGAGTAAAATGGGGAACAGAATGGCCCTCTACATCTGTCAGCCCACATGCAAGTGTGTCGGCCCTTTTACAGGGGTGGGCATTAAAATCGCCCATCCAAACTATGTCACAAGATTTATGATATATGTTCTCCAATGTAGCAATATCTTTTTCTAGGGGAGCCAAGATTTCTGCTTGATTGGTACCGAAATTATTATAATAAAAATGTATAAGAATCCAGGTTCTATCTTTATAAGGCTCACAAAGAATGTTATGGTAATACGAAGATGTATTTAGAATTTGTTTTACCTTTAGTGTAAGTGTGTTAGACAACAATGTTAGTAAGCCTCCCCTTGAACGACCGGCATTTCATGGCATAGCAGGAGACTAGAATGAGCGATACCCGTTCAAATGAACCTTCTTAATTTCCCAAGTCTCCTGGAGACATAAAATGTCAAAGCCAGTTAAAAAAGATAGCCAATCAGGGTTAGTCTTTTTTTGGTTATACCTCGCTATGTTCCATGAAATTACTTTAGTGAACTCTGGGGTATTTACCGTAGAAGCCGGAGTCTGAGGGGGAAGTGCACTATCATTCTGGATACACATATTTTCTTGAAATTTAGGAGAAGACAATAAAACTGTAACTTTTCCTTTAGGTGACGGTGCATATTGTGCTTCAGGCAATAAAAGGTAAGGGTCAACAAGTGAATCACATTCAGACAAACCCTCCAGTAGAGCAAATCTGTTAGTAAGAGGTACAGGTAGGCTAGCTTGGGGAGGACACAGACTAAGAGAGCGGTCAGGGTGATAAAATGGATTTGGTTTGGAAGGAGCCCGTTGGAATGGTCTGCTAGGTTTGTAGAACAAGCATTTGCAATGCAATAGGTCTCGCATTTGCAGGAGTTTGAGCTATTGGCATTGTAAATGACAATGCCTTTTATTTATGTATTTTGAAAACCTGCAAGCAGATGCGTAAACACGCACTTTTACTGCCAGCCTTGCTTCTCATAAGCAAAGACTATAAGTCCAAAGTGCATGTTTACACACCGCTTGCAGGTTTTCAAAGCACATAAATAAAAGGCATTGTCATTTACAATGCCAATAGCTCAAACTCTTGCAAATGCGAGACCTATTGCATTGCAAATGCTTTTGTTTTAGGTTGTAGCATGTGCAGAGTTTGAGACACTGCAGATAATAAAAGGCTGTTTCCCGACCAATCGCAAACCACGGTACTATTCCCCAAGTTCCTAGAGCAAGTGAATGATGGGCAGGAACTTCTCTAGCCAATCTACTGACATGAGGTCCCGCAACCAATCCGGGACCATCACACTTTCTCCATCATCAAAAATATATGGTTTTGCTTACTTGATTGGTTGTGAGTACAGTGTCACGCAATGGCTGTTCACCATAGCTTGAAAGAATAGGAGTACATTAATGGCAGAACAGCAAAGTTTTGTGATGTGTGGATGCATGTGTAATTGCTGTATTTTAGTCTGTGCTTATATATAATGATTCCTGTCTATGTGACATTCAATGTGATAGTGCTACTGACAACAGATTATCAAAAGTTGGTCATGTGCAAACATCCCAAGTTTCCCCATGTTAGGTATGAGAAGCCAAAACATATCTGACTTTTACTTGCTTTTGCGTTTTGTCGGTCCTGCTTGTAAAAACAGAAAAATAAGTTTTGCACAAAGCAAAATTGTTCACATGCTGGCGGTTTAGACATGAATCGATGTGGCCCAAACCTTAGTATTCCCCAATATTAAAAATATGCAATTTTACATTTGCTGTATAAAGTGTCCTAATCAAAAGGCTGCATTTCTTCAGAATAAATCCCACGACGCTTAATGCAATTAGTATAACATCGGAACTTCTGCATTTTTCCACCTTTAGACTGGGAGGAAGGGCAGAGATGTATGTGAGTGTCCATTATTCTACTGGGTGGGGGGAGGGAGAATCCCAGCCATTTCCAGCTTGTTTGGGGGAGGCGCAGCTAAAGGAGCTTCTGGTGACAACGTCAACCACCGATAAGCGCGGACCAGTGAAATGGCAGAAAAGAGTGATAAAACTCCAAGTGAGCCCCGCCCTCCAAACAGGCTCTGGATCTTTGAACTTGCTCCCTCCCAGAGATAAAGCGCGCCGTATTGTTCACATCCTACTTCGGGAATACTAGAGACTCGTGATGACGTCTATGGACCTAAAGTACAAAAAACACAGTAGACAAGGGCAGCGTCCAGCGAGTGCTGTGTGCGGCGCCGGCTGCCATTGTCAAACTAAAAGCACACTTGGCGCACTGAATAACGAGGCTTGGAGCAATATGCATTCCAAGCCTCCTAAAAAAAACACCTTTAGTTAAAATACTGTGTATGGTAATGGCGACACGTTGAACGGCCCTGGGGGCGCCAGAGGGAGATGGCAACAGGAGGACGCTGCGCCGCCTGGGGTCCGAGGACGAGGGCACAAAAAACACAGTAGACAAGGGCAGCGTCCAGCGAGTGCTGTGTGCGGCGCCGGCCGCTATTGTCAAACTAAAAGCACACTTGGCGCACTGAATAACGAGGCTTGGAGCAATATGCATTCCAAGCCTCCTAAAATAAAAAAAACACCTTTAGTTAAAATACTGTGTATGGTAATGGCGACTCGTTGGACGGCCCCGGGGGCGCCCGAGGTAGATGGCAACAGGAGGACGCTGCGCCGCCTGGGGTCCAAGGACGAGGTAAGAGAGCCCGCCCGAGGCGCATTTTAAACAAGCTGTCGGCGTTGTGAAAAAAATATAGTGCGTCCCGACTAATGAAGGAGACTGTGTAACGCCGCAAGCAAAAGATCCAGTCCGGGTGGGCGGGGCCAAAAGGAGGCAGGGCGGTAACAAGGGGGGACTAAAAAGCCTCATTTACAATCGAAAGCCAGCGTTTAGCATGAACGATGACGCAAGCCAATGGAAAGAAGGGGTGGAGCCTACACTCCACTTCTGAAATCTCCTCGATTACAAGAAGCCTCGCAGAGCGAGCAGCGCATTCGCGCTGCAATGCTAGGCGAGACCTAAAAAGCCTAGCGGAAGAGCACAGATCTCAGAGGAGGAGGGAGTAATTGGCAGTATTCTCAGAAGGTCACCTATGAGATACTGATTATTAAAATTGCTGACAATACAGTCTCCTCCTATAACTTTTGGCCCAAATCCCACCCAGTTTACTCTCCTGGCCATGATAAGATGTTTATACAGATTACATTTTTCCCCTGTATATTTGAAAAGCCAATGAAGGGCTTTATGAATTAGCTGTTCTGTAGTCTCTAACTGATTCAATTTTAATTCTGGGGTATTAGCCAATACTATAACTAAGGGGCAGGCTGCCGGTGGAAGATCCAATCTCGCTCCTGGCTTAAATGTCAAGTTCGGTTGTTGCATCGTATGCCCTCTTCGTGAATCACCGGTGTCACCCTCAGCTAAGCAGCCACTGTTTGTGTATGGGACATTTAGAGCGGTAACAGCAGCCCTCCCTGTCACTTCTGAATTATCTAAAACTAAAGGGGAACATCTGTATAAGGGCTGGATGATCTGGGAAGAACACCTTTCTCTATGCCCAATTGGAGGAACCCGCATACTCTCATTGGAATGTTTATTGTTCAAAACAGTATCATTCGTTCCTACTATTGAATGAGTGTGTGTTATGATATTGAGGCCTATTCACAAACATAATTGTGTAGTAGGTGATGTCGTGCTAGAGTTGAGACAAAAGGCTATTCACTAACATATGTGTGTAGACATCGACCTTTCCTAACTTTGCTGTGCAGAGTTCTCCGCCATGTGTCTGGAGATCTGCACACACATAGGGTTACATTTTAGATGTGAGAGGGACAGGGATGGGTAGCTGGAAAATAGGGAATAATTATACTTAAATGGGAGGGGTGTACGGAGGGTGAGGAGGCATTTAGGGAGGGAAATGCAATTACAAACAACCAACAACAAGAGTACACTCGATTGCTATTCACAAACTACAGTTCTAAAGTTGGTTCAACCAAAAAGGTCCCAAAACTGTATTGTACTCAAGTTCAGCCATGGAGTAAGTCCAGCACCATACTTAGCCACTCACAGGTACTGCAACACACTCTCATTGAAAATAATATAGGCAGGGACATAAAATAACACTACCAGAAATGTTATATATAATTCTTTAATGTAAAAAAAAATATATATATATATATATATATATATATATATATATAATTAAATAATGATTGTTATATTATTATAAAAATGTAATAATAAATGCGTTTAAAATTAATAATCAAATTCAACTTTTCAATCTCTGTTAAAAAGTCAAAAATAACATTAATTCCATAGCTAACTTTAGTAAATTTTAATACCAATTAAATGCAAATAAATGAATTACTGTAGGTGGAATATTTAATTTTTTAAAAAGATACCATTTATAAATCAATGAAATATTTTTATTGAATTATTTAATACACATTTAAGTAACTGCAGTGTTATATTTTATTTTATCATTTAAGGTTTAAAATACATATTCAAAATTAGTTTACAAGAATTTTTTACATGAAAATATTTGTATTTTTTCTTACCTTTAGTAAACTTTTTTCATTTTTCCTACACTTTTCCTTAATGGTAGAGGTCTCCACCTACGCATGAACAATTTTGATTAGTGACTTTACATTCACAACATCTGGTGTAGGAGGATCCACCAGGGGGCAGAGACCTGATAGTCTACCCACAGGAGTAACATTACACTCAGAAACTGCATAGCAAAAAAAAATGTAAAGTTACTATTAGGTATATCAGTAAATGAGTAAATCTAAACACATATATTTACCTTTCTGAATAGGGCCCATTGTCTGTCGATTGTGTTTATGTCCCTGTGTGATTAGTGTGAGACCCATGAAATAGTCTGGATGGTATGGTCTTCAAAGGCATTAAACCCCAATACTAATCTGCTCTATGTATATCAGAGTTGAATTTCATCCATACGTACAGAATGCAGCCCCTTTCTAAATGAGAATCAAGATATTTGGGGTCTTTTTTGAGATGGGAGCACCAGTTCGGGGCTGGTAAAACACCAGGTGGAGACACTTCATTAGTACTGTTTGTGCAGGTGATCCTGCACATTGGAACAGGGTGACCAGATTTTCAGAAAGACTGGCATAGACCTAGAAATAGGACTAAATGGCCTATTAGGACTTATGAGGTCTCAGGGCTTCAGATATATGTACCTACTGGCAGTTGCCTCTAAATGTGGCGTAGATTGACCAATCCTCTTGAAATTTTCAAACAAAAAGTGTCAAAGTAGGTTCTGAGTGTCATGGAAAGTTTTGGGGGTTCCATGCAGTGGGAACTAAGAAATAGGGGCTCAAAAAAGGGTGCGTTTGTAATGTTAATTCCAATAGGAACAAGTTGTCGAACTTACTGCCTGAACCACTGGACGGAATTACACCAAATTTGGCAGAATGGTAGATGTTGTTACGCAGATTGTGCCTTTTGTTATATGGTGCTAATCCATCCAGTAGTGTTTGAGAAATTTAAGCCAAAAATGTTGATATATCTTGTGCCGTGGATATTTCGCAGTGGTTTCGCGATTAATCGCGGTTGCGTGAGCTATCGGGAATTCTGTGATTGGCTGGATGCAACCTGAACAGAAAGTTGCGGCTGCCATTTTATCGTTCGTGAACGGTTTCCGGGGCTGAAAATTTGTGTGACGGCTAACATAAGGGATCAGGGTGGAGATACTCTGACCCCATGTTTGAGAAATGGGTGTGTTAGTGACACAAGTTATTTTAATTGCATGCAATATTCGTGAAGACAACGCAACTGCCAACACGGCCCCCCGTGTACCATAGTGGGTACATCGTGAATATCGTGAAGTCATCGTGAACATTAGTGAAAATATATTAAAAAATATATATATTTGTACACACTCACCGGTCAATGTCAAACACTCATGTATGCACTCACAAACTCACTCAGACACTTATACACCCAGTCACATACCCACTCACACACTTATACATCCAGTCACATACCCACTCAGATACTCATGCACTCACTCACATACCCATTCAGGTACTTATGCACAACTTACAGACTCAGAGAGTGATGCACCCATGTACAGACCCACTCAGAGACTCATGCACCTACTTAGAGACCCACTCATGCATACAGCCTCACACTGGGTTAGAGACTCTTACACCTACTCACAGTCCCACTCAGATACTCATGAACCCACTTACAGACTCACTTGGAGAGGTACAGACCCACTCAGAGACTCACGCACCCACTTACAGACCCATTCACACACTCATGTGTTTTCTCACAGACCCACTGAGACACTCATACACTCACTTACAGATCCATTCAGACACTCATACACCCACTCACAAACTAACCAGATATACACCCACTCACTCACCCAGTCAAGGCTCATGCATCCACTCACAGACTCACCCAGACACTCACCCTCCCAGTCACAGACCCACTCAGACACTCATGCATGCACCCATTCACTCACCAACTCAGAGACTTATACTCTCACTCACAGACCCATTGAGACGCTCATACACCCACTCACAGATCCACAAAGACACTCATATATCCACTCACGGACCCACTCAGACACTCACACACCCATATAGTCACTCATACAGCCACTCATAGACCCAGTCAGAGACTTATGCACCCAGTCAGTTATACACTCAGAGACTCATGTATCCACTCACAGTTGCACTCAGAGACCACGCACCCACTGACAGAACCACTCAGACATACACGCTGCCAGCCATACCCCCACTGAGAGACTCATGCCCTCACTCACAGATCCACTCAAACACTCATGCACGCACTCACCCACTCAGACACCCACTTAGACACTCATGTATCCACTCACAGATCCAGTCAGACAGTCATATACTTACTCACAAATGCACAAAGGCACTCATGTATCTACCCACAGATTGAATGAGAGACTTAAGCATCCAATCACAGACCCATTGTGACACTGATGCGCCCACTCATAGATGTACTGAGGCAGACACGCATATCGTTATGTTAGACCTGGCTTTTACAGCAGGTTTATCCCCAGATTTTTTGCTTTGTGGCCTTCAGTTCTGACCGGTTTTAGTTGGTTTTATGACTCTGGGCACTATACCACTGCTGATCAGTGCTAAAGTGCATATGCTCTCCTTGTAAATTGTTGCTTTAGATTGGTGATTCCATGATTGGCATATCTGATTTACTAGTCAGTCCCTAGTACAGTGCACTGTGTGTGCCCAGGGCCTGTAAATCAAATGCTCCTAGCGGGCCTGCAGCACAGATTGTGCCACCCACATAAGCAGCCTGTAAATGTAACTCAGGCCTGCCATTGCAGAGCCTGTGTGCAGTCTGGTACTGCCATGTCGACTTGGCAAGTGCACACACTTGCCAGTCCCTAACCTTCCCTTTTCTTACATGTTAGTCACCCCTAAGGTAGGCCCAAGGTACCCCTGTGGGCTGGTTGCAGCATATGTGAAAGGTAGGACATGCCCTGGTGTGTGTGGCATGTCCTGATAGTGAAATACTGCCAATTTCGTTTTTCACTATTGCAAGGCTACCTGTTCCCATAGGATAGAATAGGGAGTTTGCTTATAACATCTTATAAACATAACTACCCCTGGGAAAAAGGTAGGAAAATAAAGTTTAGTATGCCTGAACTCAGAATGTTAAAATGCATCTTTTAGTGAGGGTGATTTTTACATTCTGTGTTTGAAAATACCACTTTTAGAAAGTAGGTATTTTCTTGCTTAGCCATCCAGTGTGCCTCTGCTAGGATGTGTATGGACTCTCTGGCCTTGGAGTGACAGGGGCTGGGGATGTGCAGTGGCTCCACAGAGTCTGGATGAGTCAGGGCTGGGCTGAATAGACCTGGGCTGCATTTAGAGTAGGAGATTTCCTTACACCTGAATGGACCTGGGCTGCCTTCCACAATGCTGTCTCCACCTCCTGTCAGGAAGCTGCACCAGAGAGGACAGAACTGGTTTTGACTGAGCACAGGGCTTCTCTGCCACCAGAGAACAAAGGATTTTGTTGTAGAAATATTGGGACCCAGACCCCAGAATTTTAGATCAGTTTTGGGACCTCAAGAGGAACCTCTGCCAAGGAGAAGAGCTGGAGAAACTGAAGGAGGAGTACTGCCCTTTGCTGTGTGCTGTCTGGGGTTGGCCTGCAGTGGCTGTTTCTGCCAAGGAGAGGAACTGTGTGTGCATCCTGCTTGAGAAAGTATCTCCAAGGGCTTGAAGTGGAGCTTGCCCCCTGTTCAAGAGGTCTCAGGAACAGCAAAGACCTCACCAAGCTTCTGGGCACCGTCTCTGGAACCGCTGGTTTCATTTGCCACAGAAGAAAAGAGTAACCGACTCTTTCACGAGTCCGTTGCTGGATTCCGTGTCCTGAAGGCACCGTAGAGAGCACCGCCTCATTTCGCAACTCAACCCTGGTCTCACCGACTCCGTCAACGAGCCGCTGCTTGCACCACGTCCTGTGGGAAAAGCACTCCGCACCGCTTCGCTACATGCTGCACTGATGTCATCGACTCCGTTGCTGCTCAACTCGAACATCAACTGGCTCCGTCGCCGCATCGTGACCTGCCAGCACCGCATCGAGCACTGCCTCACCCTGCAACGCAAGCCTTGGTCTCATCAACTCTGTCAACTAGCCGCTGCCTGCACGAGCCGTGAGGACACAGCCTGCTGCAATGCTTCCATCTCACCTCGCAACTGCGACGGTTGCCCCAACCGACTCGCATCGCCGTGTTGGCCGCAACAAGAAAGGTACTGTCTCCAAGTCTGTCGACGCTTTAGGTAACCCGTATCAACGCGGTTGGCTGCAATTGTTAGACTCTGTCGTATTCAGTATCGCGGTAGCCCCGGACGGAGCTACTGAGTCAGAGGAACTGTATTTTCATGTTTTTCCTGCAATTCAAAGGGTATTTTGCACAATGACTATTTTTAAGAGTATTGTATGTTAGTTCAGATAAAGTTTGCTTATGTTTGTAAACTGGTGTGGTGTCCATTTGTAGTGTTTTCACTGTGTTACTGTATGCATACACAAATGCTTTACACACTGCCTCTGAGATAAGCCTATCTGCTCGTGCCAAGCTACCAAGAGGGTGAGCAGGGGTTATTTTAGAAGTGTATCCCCCATACCCTGACTAGGAAGTAGGGTCCCTACTTGGACAAAGGTGCAAACCTCTGCCAACTAGAGACCCCCATTTCTAACAGTTAAAGAAGTATTGATAGACTGATGCGTTGTCTCACAGATCCTCTCAAATACTTATACAGTGAATGAGAGACTTACTGATACAGTGATGCATGCAGTCATAGATTACACTGAAAAAATTATGCACTTTGTTATAGAGATATTAAGGGAGTTGTACATGCTATTATACAGTCATTTAGATAGTAATGTGTTTAGTGTGTTGGTTATAATCCATTTTGCAGTTATAAGTTTTGAATGTGGTGGTGGCTATTGAATGTCTGCATTTGTTTTGTCATTTCACGACGTATTCGCAGTGACCGCGGCTATGATATCATCATCGACGCCCGACGTCACTGTGAAAACGGAAAATTGGTTTAAATGGTTGTTTTTATACAAACTCCCTACAAAAATATGACTTTAAACAGTTCAGCAATAAACCGCTAGTTTATAAAATACTGTAAAATGTGTGCATATACGTGTTTTGTACCCCCTAAAAAAGGAGCTATCGTCGCGGTTACCGGAGTCATCGCAACTCTTGGTGTAATCGCGAAACCGGGAAGTAGGGTTTGAACAGTTTCTTAATAAACTTACTAGAGAAATATGTGTACAAATATGTTTTTAAAGCAATGGTGTGGTTAGTAATGTGTGTATTGTAATAGTTAGAATTCATTTTTAAAGTTAACATTTTTGAATGTGGTGGTGATCGTTGAATGTCTGCTTTTGTTTCGCAATTTTGCGACGTGATCGCGATCATCACAACATCGTCACGGATTTCAAAGATTAAAAAAAAATGATTTGACTAGAAAATGAACACAATTTTGGCCTCTTGGGTGGCTCTGACAAGAGCCTTTGTGTTGAGAGTGTGTATAAGACAGCTACAGATAAGACTGTATGCAGAGTTTCAGGTTGCTTAGAAGCACCCTGTTCCCTTTGTCTGCAAAGTGAAGTCCATCACTTCTATATATTCCATGTATGTCAAAACTCAGATTTTTGTTATAGATAGAGCCCATATTATGGTCTCTGAGAAAAGCTGAAACAGTTTTATGGCATGTTTCCTGGCTTTGTGAATCTGTGAACAGAATTGATTTGACCACTTCTGTAGGAAAGTAGGATCTGCTTCTTATGGTTACCCCCCACCTTTTGCTAAATGAGATACTGTTTTTGACTAGTCTGACTAGGATCCTGCTAATCAGGACCCCAGTCTATCTGCTTTCTCCCTAAACTGTTATGTTATGTACTTAGGTACACTCCAGATTGGATACTGGGGTACCCTTGTTAGGCCCTAGTATATGGTACCCATTTACCCAGGGCATAGGTACCCCAGAGGCCTCCCATGGGCTGAAGCATGTATTATGTCACCCATGAGAGGCCATGCAAAATGGAACTACAGGCCTGCCATTGCAGCCTGTGTAAGTTGGTGCATGCACCACTTACTTAAGATATAGTTTTACTATATCTAAGGCTCACTACACTTAAAACCTATAAGTCACCATTTTAGCAGGCCTTAACAATCCTGAAGGCAGGGTGCTTGGTTCTAAGGTAGAGGGTGCCACTGCATGAGCAGGACACCCCTGCAGCCTACGGAGTCCATTCTCCTGGGTTGTTAGTGAAGCAGCCATTTACGACATATAGAGTGGCACTATGCAGCCGCGTGATGACCAACTCTAAAACGGCTGAAACAAACCCTATCAAGTTTGGTGTCAAACATTGTGGAATCATACCCCCACACCGGTAACCGGTGTGGCAGGTATGATTCCACCCCTTAGAAGCGAGCTTCGTTGGGTCCCTGGTGTTCCCGGTACCAGCCTTCTAGTCCCGGGCAGCACAAAATGGTTGCTGCCGACCAGAGACACATTTCTGCCCTCCTGCTGCTGAGCCAAGCTCAAGCAGGGGAAGGCATAACAATAGGCATCCTGTCACAGGGAGATGTGATTACCTCCCAGACAGGATTTGGTGTATTAGGCCTGGGTGGGTGCGCTTGCCAGCGACCGAAAGTCTGCATGAGGGGCACATTTGGTGTCCCTGTGCATAGTCCAGTTCAAACCAGTCCTTGGAGCCGTTGGCTCTTGCTCTGGTGTGAAACTGGACAAAGGACATGGGAGTAACCTCCCCACTGTCCAGACTCTCCCCTAGGAGGGTCCCCTGAATCTGTCCAACCCTCTCCTGTGGGTACAAAAGGGCTTACCTGGCTGTAGGACCCTAGATTCGACGTGGAAAAGATTCTGAACCAGAAACCACTGAACTTTGACCGTATGGACACTCTGGACTTCGCTGGACTTCGTTTGGGCCGATTTCGTCTCCCTCTCAATCTGAAGCATCGTCTGTGCCTGTGCACCATACAGGCTCCGTGCAGGACCTGTGGAGCATCAAGGACAACCATAGATATCTCCATTGGAGTGAAGGAGTGACTACCCTGCATCCACAGGCACCACATCATGACTGACCGGTCTGCTGCTCCTAAGCTCCTACGGACTCCGAAGGCTATAGCAACACAGGAGGTGGGTTTCTAAGTTACTCGACGTCTGAGCTGCCCTCTTACCAAGTTTGAGGCCAGAATCCCTTGTGGGGGCTCCAATACATGTACCCCTGTGCACCTCGTTCATTTGCCAGTGCATATGCAAGTGCATTGGGCTCCAAATAGCCCCAACCTCTGGCACCATTTCCTACCAATAACTCCGGTCTCCTTGCACCAAGTGCTCCATGGGCTGCTGTTTGGTGAAATCGCTTGAGGTCCTCTTGCGACTCCTGTGCCTCCGGCCTGTGAGTCCACTTGAGGGTCAACTTTGCTTTTCTTGGGCTCCCCTGGTTGCTCCAGGCCTGCCCTGACTCTCCTTGCTGTGGGGAGTCATTTTGAACATATTCATTGCCATACCTGTTGTCCTCGTCTGTTTGGACCACCGGGCTGCTGACGCCGGATCACCGGTAGCGGAGGCACGAGGGACTATGAGGGACTATGTTTCCCTACACCACTAGCGGCGCGCACGCCGCTAACGCCAAAGAGAGCGCCGGGGAGGCCTTTAAACAGCGCCCAGGGCTCCCGCAGCGCGGGAGTCATTTTTAACATTTTCATTGCCATACCTGTTGTCCTCGTCTGTTTGGACCACCGGGCTGCTGACGCCGGATCACCGGTAGCGGAGGCACGAGGGACTACGTTTCCCTACACCACTAGCGGCACGCACGCCGCTGACGCCAAAGAGAGCGCCAGGGAGGCCTTTAAACAGCGCCCAGGGCACCCGCAGCGCGGGATTAATTTTGAACATTTTCATTGCCATACCTGTTGTCCTCGTCTGTTTGGACCACCGGGCTGCTGACGCTGGATCACTGGTAGCGGAGGCATGAGGGACTACGAGGGACTACGTTTCCCTACACCACTGGCGGCGCGCACGCCGCTGACGCCAAAGAGAGCGCCGGGGAGGCCTTTAAACAGCGCCCAGTCCTCCCGCAGCGCGGGAGTCATTTTGAACATTTTCATTTCCATACCTGTTGTCCTCGTCTGTTTGGACCACCGGGCTGCTGATGCCGGATCACCGGTAGCGGAGGCACGAGGGACTACAAGGGACTACGTTTCCCTTCGCCACTAGCGGCGCGCACACCGCTGACGCCAAAGAGAGCGCCGGGGAGGCCTTTAAACAGTGCCCAGGGCTCCCGCAGCGCGGGAGTCATTTTGAACATTTTCATTGCCATACCTGTTGTCCTCGTCTGTTTGGACCACCGGGCTGCTGACGCCGGATCACCGGTAGCGGAGGCACGAGGGACTACGAGGGACTACGTTTCCCTACACCACTAGCGGCGCGCACGCCGCTGACGCCAAAGAGAGCGCCGGGGAGGCCTTTAAACAGCGCCCAGGGCTCCCGCAGCGTCTGCGCCCGTCCGCGCCTGGCGAGGCAGGGCCAACCCCTTTGGATCAAGAGAAGCAGCAATCTTGAAATCTGGTAAGAGAAAATATTTTTCCCTGTCACCGAAAGACTATCACACTGATTAACGATGGGCAAAAGGAAATTATCACTAAAGGAGAAAGTGCCCTTAAAGAGTGCGCCAATTACCAAATACTTGAAAAACGCTGTGGGGCTCATCAATAGTGAAATCGTTCACGTCGAGGAGCAATTGGCCGCTACACAAACAGCACTTGATGCTGTCCTAAAAGAGTCTGCACTTGAAGATGGGAAGGCTCCCGTTACAAATGTGACTAATTTGTAAAACACAGGGGAGGAGATTGAGCTGTCTGTAGAAAATATCTCTGCAAACGAAAATGACCATAAAATGCCTAATCCATGCGTACTAAATACATCTTTGGAGATTTCAGTTCCAACGGATGACACGCTTCAAATATCCCCTCCAGCAAAAAAAGAAAGAAGCCTTGCGAATTGTAAACAGCTCTGCGGAGAAGTTACTGTCAAAGATCAAAACTAAATCTAAATCTAAACAAAAAAGAGGCGAAAATAATCCAGGGATGACAAGGGGGAAAATAACCCCACTAATCAAAAGCCACAAGACTTTGAGACATTATTTAAAAGACTTCATGGCAAATTGGACAGTATAGAAAGACGCTTAATGTCAGAAATTAAACTAATACAGAAAGACATGGCCTTTTTAACGGAAATGGTTATTGAAATCTTACCCTCCAAATCTACGATTAAGGTTATCAGTACCACTAAGCCAACTAAGTTAGTCCCTAACCCAATGGAAAGCGTCAGAGAAAATAGAGGCCAAATTACTAACTGCCCTATTAATCAAAAAGATAACATTACTGCTGTGACCGTAAAGGACGCCTTGACATCACAAATCTCACCCGGTCTAATGCCATATAAAGATGATATCCCACCCTCTACAAGGGTGCAGCAAAATTCACAATTACCCAGGTCAATCAGAACCACAGAAGACTATAATAACACCCAGGGGCCATGAAATCTTCCCCCACAGGCGACTCCATACGTTATCATTTTAAACAATGTCCCAAAACCAGCGGAAAACCAGAAGGAAACATATGAGTCTCTGAAAAATCAAGTAGTTCATTGGTTTTCTGTAAATGCCAACGTTGGGGTGAATACATTGCAACAGGACATCATCATGTTAAGGAGAGTGAACTGGGTGGGCAAATCTAGAAAATCATGTCGGGGGGATTGTATAGTTGTAAACTTCCGAAGTAGTGATTTGGTGGGTGACTTGCTGAATGCTTTATCGAACGATGACAATGGGCATTGCCCTGATAATGTTAACCATATAATGGCTGTCCCACTGGGATATTTTTATAGGCCTAGTCATAGCAATGCCCACGTAAAACATGAGTCATCGCTTTCCACAATCTATACCACTGCACAATAGATATGCAGCATTGAGAAGATGCAGTGAAATAGATTGACTTAGAAAGGACTTGGATCACCTGTCATGAAAATGGATTATACCATTAATAACAGTGTGGTAGATGTAGATGTTAACATGATCGCTCAAAAGGTGGTAAATTTTATGGATGGTACCCTGCATAGTAATGAGGGCGATGATGATACTTGTAATCTGGTGACGAACTCAGAGCTTGATGATTTAACTGTACATCTCAAAAAGGTGATTTGGATAAACACATGACCAGCAACAGTGAACACACTCCTACTGGTAACACGAGGAAAGCTAGCCTTAGTATACACCAAAGTGAATCACTAAACCTCATGACATGGAATGTTGCAGGGATCAAAAATAAAATTAACGATGTGGTTTGGCTGAAAACGCTAGATGGGTGCGCGTTAGTTTTACTCCAAGAAACTTGGTGCACTGAACCTTTTTTTGTAAATGGCTACCAAACCGTTTGTTCTAATGCCAGCCCATCCAGGATGGGACGAGCTAAAGGAGGTTTAGCTACACTAATTGCTACCACATCGCCCCTGATTTTAAAGAAAACGCTTATCTCATCAGAATATTATCAGTTCTTGCTTTTGCACTCAAAAGGAAAGCAGGTCATCATCGTAATAAACTTCTATAATAATGTATTTGATAAATCAAAGAGTAAAGTTATTGGGCTACTTGAAAACGATCTGGATCACTTCCTGGAGGGGGTAGGTGGCGACTACGTACTAATATGGGCAGGGGACTTCAATATTGTTAAATGTGTTTATGAAGCAGGAGAGCCCTGCGGATATTGTGGCCATCTAGGAGATAGGATTCCCCATTTCTCCCACAACTTATTTGGGGAATCCATTAATAATGCGGTGCATAAATATGATCTAGTGATCCTGGAACCCACTATTGGGGAAAGTGAAACTAATATACAAACTTTTGTAGGAGCAAGGTCATCCTCAAATATAGACCATCTTATTGTATCAGCAAACTGCAGCGAATTGGTAGAAAAAGTGCTGATTAATATCAGCCTACTTAGTGACCATCATCCCTTAATAGTGTCATTAAGACTAAATCTGACCCAAAAGAACAGGGTAAGAGATTGGAAAATGACATTGTTACGCAGGGGAATAATGGAGTGTCAATAAAATGGTCAGAGTGAACCCGGTTATATTTATGGCAAACCTTAAAGAAAAATACAAAGGGATCTAGAAACCTGCCTGGATAGTTCTGCCCCGAGCCTGGCGATTATAACTGCTTTTAATAAAATTACAACTGAAATTGCCGGCAATTTAACTAGTAAAAGACAGAAGAAGGTTTGTGACCCTAACCCTAGATGGTTTAACAACGAATGCTCAAAGTTGAATGGGGAATTGAAATGGCCTTAAAGCAAATGCCAAGAGATAGCGCAAGGATTTGCAGTTTGAGGAAAACCTATAAAAATACCCTGAAAGAAAGAAAAAGGGAGATCCGTGAAGGGGCATGGGAGAAACTAATCCAGGCTGCAGAGATGAAAGACTCAGCCCTCTTTTGGAAAACAGTTAACCATCCCTTTTTCAAAGGGAATACAACAGTAAATATTGATACTGTGGTACCCCCGGAAGATTGGGTTGCCCATTTTGCAGGCATTTTTAACCCAGACGGTGTAAAAATAAGTGAGAATAGAAAAGGAAATTTTTTATATTGGTAGAACCCGTCAAATCTTTACCAATATCGCCAGAAGAGATTAAATTAGCTTTACAAAAAAGTGCGAATGGTAAAGCCGCAGGCGCGGATGGGGTACCCATAGATGTTTTTAAGTATAATATGGACTTCTGGATACCAATTTTAATGAATGTTTTTAACGCTACCATTGGGGGCCTTTTAACAGCTACCTGGGTCGAAAGTATCATTGTACCGATCTTCAAAAAAGGGGATAGAGGGAAGGCCAACTGCTACCGCCCAATATCTCTTCTTGACTCCATGTCAAAATTGATGGGCCGCATAATGCTGGAAAGACTTGAAAATTGGGCCAATGAGAAAAAAAAAAAATATATATATATATATTGACTGATGCGCAGTATGGATTCAGAAGAGGTATTGGGACGGTAGAACAATGTTTAAATTTAGAGTTAATAATAGGGAAGTATACTTTAGCAAAGGAAGGGGCGCTACACTCTGTTTTGTTGACCTTACTAGCGCTTTCGATTTAGTCAACCATTGTAAATTATGGCAAACATTGAAAGGGCTAGGGGCCCCTCTGATATAATTACATACTTATCTCAGATCTACACCCTTTAACATCCAGGGTACGGTCTGGAAAGAAGGGGGAATGTACACCTGACTTTAGGGTAATGTGCGGCATCAGACAGGGTTGTGTACTAGCGCCCCTTCAGTTCTCCCTTTATGTTAACAATGTAGACCCCTTTTTACAAAATCTTAGTGTAGATGCCCCGAAAGTTGGGACCCGCCCCATGCCCGTACTGCTCTATGCAGACAACGCTGTCCTAATATCAAGGACAGCGAACGGCCTACAAAACCTCACAGAAAATGTTGCCCTGTACATGACTGATAAAGATTTGAAATTAAACTTAAAGAAAACCTTTGTAATTACATGCGGGAGCAACAGGTCTAAAAACAAACAACATCACGTAGGTGGAGTTGTAATCAATAGAGTCTCATCTTTTTCTTACTTGGGGATGCTTTTTAATAAGAATGGTACATGGAATACCCATATCGAATTATGCAATATGAAATTTTTAAGATCAATAGAGAGCATTTTTAGATTTTCAGCGAAAATAGGTAATAAACCCATCTGAGAAATCTTAGCACTTTACCGGAGCAAATGTATCTCAGGGGTCTGTTATGGAGCTGCAATTTGGGGGAGATCTAACATCGTCTCCCTACAGATCCAAGAAAATAAGTTCTTAAAAAGATTGTTGGCAGTCCCTAGTGCGACCGCAAACTATATAATTCATAAAGAACTATCAGCCCCGTATATTAGTGATATAATAAATGTTGCCGGTCTCACCTTTTGGCATGGTGTTTGGTCAAAAGACGAAACAAAATTCACAAAAGAATTAATTATGGACTGCTTAGCCCTCGATCTAAGTAGGAAGATACCATGGCTGGAGCACATTCACAATCTTTTAAAATACTGTAAAGTTGACATTGATAGGAAAGACCCTCTCTCTATACAGGAGTTTAGTAAAAAGGAACTTAAGTTGAAATACTTAAAAATAACGGAAAATGAAAGGGAATGGTCTGCTAGCCAAAAACATAGCGTCATTTCATATTGTGAAAGATCGCTCTTGTGGGGCCTACAGCCATATTTAATATTGGTGAGAAACGTACAACAGAGATTCTACCTTACAAGGTTAAGGATGGGCACTCTACACTAT
This sequence comes from Calotriton arnoldi, assembly GCA_963921515.1. Classification (NCBI taxonomy): domain Eukaryota; kingdom Metazoa; phylum Chordata; class Amphibia; order Caudata; family Salamandridae; genus Calotriton; species Calotriton arnoldi. The sequence continues at coordinate 269,344 of CAWUFW010006587.1, forward strand.
TTAGTTGCTTTCCCTAGAGTGGAAAAATTGTGTCACAAACTGCCAAACTGCCCATGTGACGGAAAATCTATACAATCCACAATGCACTTTATTCTTTTTTGTAGTTTTTATAAGGGTATCCGGAAATCAGTTTTAAAACCCCTCTTTTTATCTAACATGCTTTTTAACTACAAATATGCTTTTAACTTTGTATGTAGTCTAGAAAATGTGAAAGTCATAAATTCTGTAACTCGTTTTATACAACTTGCAGTTAGGAAAAGAAAAGATTACTCACATCTGGATGCATTGACATATGAAAACCTAGATGACTACCCCTAGTATTGCTTTTAATTATGTACTCTTTGTTAAGATGTGACACTCTGCACTTTAGGTATCACTATGCACCTTTTGCACCAGCACTTTACCACCTAAGATTGGATGTAATGTCCCCTGATTAGCCCATAATGCTTTATTTCTTTTAGTCCTTTAAGCGTGCTTAATGACTGTTTCATGGACTTTAAACATCCTATAAATGTATTTTAAAACTCTTTTTTCTGTATTTGAATGAATTAGAAATGCCAATGTAAATACAGGAATGTTTTTATAATAGTATGCTTTTATGGTGAGATTTGTTGCACCGAATAAAGCTGATTTTGATTTGATTTGATTCTCCTGGACCTTGCTGGTCCGAACCGTAACCTTCTGCATGGGTTGCCGTTGCCAAGGGTTGTTAGTGCTCCCGCCGGACACCGACCCCTCAGCACTTGACATCCTTTGTGGGACAGCTCGTATCCAGCTCCTGGTTGTCCTCGATGTCTTCCGGTCCCCGTGGCTGCAGAGTCAAGAACCCCCTCAATGCACCTGAAGCACCCGACATCGGTGGGCATTCGTCTACTGAGCCCCTGGTCACTCCTGAGTGATCACAACTCTGTCCCCTCTGATTTCAGGTACTCTTTGACAAGAATACACCTTTGGATTCCAACTGACACTTATCTTCCTTCCAGCAGTGGCTCGTCTTCGAAGTCCTCCATTGGGTTCGACTGCAGTTTCCAACACCACTTTAGACCTATGCACCCGGCTCCCGTGGGATAGGTAACTCTGTTACTACAGTATCCACGGGTGGGGTGGCTCTCCAACCTCCTAACTTCCACTGGGTTTTTTCTAAGTCCACTGGGACGGGTCCTTAAACTCTAAAACTTCAACCGTGACTTTCCCATAGAATTGTACGGAGCATGCAGTCGTGTTCCCACACTGCATCCGTCCTCCCTGGGGTCCCTATTTACTCACCTTGGGTAGTTCCTTGAGGTACCAGTGATTCTACATCCTCTAAACCCTGTCTTGACTCGAGTCGTGGTTCTTATACCACTATTTTAGTATATGGTTTGGTCCCCCCCTGGGGCCCACTGTGTATTAGTGCTATTTACTATCATTTCTGTGCTTAAGTATTGTGTGCTTTGTGGGTATCTTCGTGTAGAAGATACTGTGTCGTACTAGAGAGTGTTATATTAATAAATACATATTTGTATAACTACTGTGTGGTTCTCCTTTCATTTAACCAATACTATAAGGTTGCATCTGGCAAAACAAGCTGCTTAACATTCCTTCAAGACTAAGCCTGAAGGCTGCTCTCCACAGCTACCACTTGGATAGCTTTCTAAGGTTATCTTTGACCTCTTAAATCACCATAAGGGTTGTTTGGACTGGTGCAAGGTGCCCACTTTAACTAGTGGACAGCATATACCAGGCCAACTTCTCACAACTTCCATTTCTGTCTCTGACATATATTAGAGTACACTAAGACAGTGTGAGGGAAAAGCGAGATCAGTTCTGCAAAGGTATTCTTCATTAGGATTTCCATCCCTACTCCAGTCAATGTGCCCAGGCCATTGCCACCACAGTTCACAATCATGTGGTGAGGAGCTTGGAAATCCACAGTGGTTTAACCAAAGGCAGTAGCTGATGAAACTTTAACCCTCACTGACAAAACCAGCTAATCTCCACATTTGGCAAACCCAAGTCCCTGTCAATAACTTTGTTTTTTGCAGCCTCTTTAGCCCAGTAGACATAGCTTTGGCCCATAATCCACACTCTAAGCATTTTGTAGGAAGGAGGAGTAGCACACAGCACAGGTCTGCAGCTCTATATCACAGTTGGTACTATGAAAGAGAGTGAAATGCATGTGTGCTGGTGGTTTGAATTTTTTTTTAAATTTGATTGGATGAAGGGAATATGCAGGTGAATAAAAGTAGGTTGCATTTGGAAATGAGTAGTAAATAGATGTTTAATTGGCTCTGGTAAATAGAAAAAAATGTAATACAGAGTTGGATATGCTTTACAGAATGTGCAGTAAACCACACCTGCAGCAGTTCAATTGGTAGCTAGTATAGTCCTTCTGGAATGTGTTGTGAACTTGTGACCTACTGGTTCTAGTGGGTTTCTATGGAGAATCTGCAGAGGGTGTATTGGGGAAGGGTGTTAAAGAAACAGGTATTAATTTTTAAAAATTGGAGAGGTGTAGGTTCGTTGTTTTATAAGGTAGGTAAGATTCCCTAGTGAGGATATTTCAAGAAAGTGTAGTATGGTGATAGAAATATAAAAGTATTAAGGGAAGTAGGTTTTCCGACTGCCGTTTTGTTTTGCAAATTCACATCGATGATCGCGATTACGTCGCGAGTGTTGACACAAAGGCATGCATTTTGGGCTACCTCCAAACAGGAGTGAAACGGTTAATAGACAGTAACCATTCAGAGATGCAGTTACAAGACTGAAATATGAAAGCAATCTTTTTTTTTGGTGACTTTTGCTGTATCAGGCAATGCAAAGTTCAGAACGTTGCCATTTATGGTTGTTTTGTATGAGAATGGTGTGCCATTCTTCTGCTAAGGGGACATTCTCAAGGACCGGCGATACCTATCGCAAACGCCAGTTAGCTGCAGTTTTCTCATCGCCGCCTAACCCTGAAAACTATCGCCATGTTAGCGGTGTATTAACAAGCGGTCGCTACATGGCGATAGTATCAGGGAACGGCGGTGAAAACTGCTGCTAACATCAGCGCGATGGCGATAGGAATTCCGGCGTTAGCGGGCAAAAACTACCGATAGGCCCAATAGCGGCAAAAAAACTCATGTTAGTCAGCCCAACATGAGTTTTTCTTGCCTCTAATGCAAAAAATAGCCTATCAGTCAACACCCAATAGAAAATAGGCATAAAAACCAAAAAAATGCAGAATGGAGCAGCCAGGGCCACGTGCAGCACACATCAACAACCCCTGCAAGCCACCCAACATCCAGGATGACCAGGATGAGAGCCAGGATGCCTCGCTGGACCTGCGTCTGGAGCCTGGATGCCTCGCTGGACCTGCGTCTGGAGCCTGGATGCCTCGCTGGACCAGCGTCTGGAGCCTGGATGCCTCGCTGGACCTGCGTCTGGAGCCTGCATGCCTCGCTGGACCTGCGTCTGGAGCCTGGATGCCATGCTGGACCTGCGTCTGGAGCCTGGAGTGGGATGCGGAGGAGCTGTGGAGTCGATGAGCTGTGGCGGTAGACATTGAGGCGCGACGATCGCCCGTACCTGGTGGTGAAGTCTGGCAGGTCGCATGGAGACACGTTGCTGACCTGTGTGAGAAGACTGCCTTGGGCACCTTGGAGCTGTTAATAGTAGAGGCGCTCCTGTGCCCCAACGTAGGGAGGTCTGCATCGCATACTACGATCCACCACTACACTGGGGTGCACGGAGGGGATTACCAACGGTGGGTGCCGCCTCTCCGCACCACAGGCCGGATGGTGTTGGGCTGGCTGGACGCTGTGGAGGGTGAGGCCCCTGAGCTGCGCCGAACTTGTGTGGTGGGAGCGCTGCAACTTCATGCCTAAGGGGGCCCTGCTGCATCAACTGCATCAGGAGGTTCACCAGCAGACTTGGCGGCGACTGCTGTACCCAGGCTTGTGAAATCACACCTGGCTGAGGCTCCTGCTGGCTGAGTCAGTGCAGCCGATTGCGCCACGGTGTCAATGTCCAGGTAAGGAGAAGGTGGGACGCGTAGCGCAGGACGCCTAGGGGTCGAGTCGCCCAGGCCTAGCACACGTAGATGACGCACCCCCAGTGGCGGCTCATCCGCTATGGCGGAAGAGCGTTGCCCCACTGCTTTAAAGCAGTGCAGAAGAGGAACAATCATCACATGATGATAACTTACTGATGTAAGCGTGCTATGTTTCCTTTGCGGGTGGGAGGGTGGGCAGCACTGCTGCAAGCACGGTGCAAGGCATGGGCGGATTGGCATGCCTACTCAAGTGCGCAATGACTGTTTGGTCGGCCCACTCAGGCCGCCCAAAGCAGTCATGCGCACTTCCCTGTTCGTAATGCAGGCTGCATTACAGCCTGCATGGAGAACATGCCCACCCCTCCAGCCCCTGGCTGCATGCCTTGTCCCGTTGCCAATTACCAATCCCACCGCCGCATCGCAGCGTTGTGATTGGCTCAGGGGAGGGAGCCTGGCTGCCTACTTCTTGTTCCTGGAAGCAGATGCAGGAGAGCAGGAGCAACGAAGACAAGGGACCCGGCTTCGAGGTAAGACTTCCCTTATTAAAATATTTACAACAACCGCTCACACCAACACCCCCGCGTCCACGCCCCATCCAGTGCTCTTTGCGGCGTTTACCACCTCCCAGCTGTCCAGCCCCCCGCACTTCTCAATGGCGTCCGCTGTGCGCCCATGCGCAGCGGGCGCACCACTCGCGTGCCAAAGCTACATACGTAGTTATGACGCATGCCATTACATGGCATTCCATTCCAATTCATACTAATACTAGGTATATTGCAACAGTAGGGAAGGTGTTGCATAGCGGAGACGTAAAAATTACTATTCCCACTTCAGTGAGTGCACCCAAAAACTAACCTTTGTACCCCAAACCAAACCGTGAACCCTAAAATTCCTTTTTGAACCCCCAAAACACACCCCAATATTCATATTTTACCCCAAAACACACCCCAATTTCCTGATCAGACATCCGAAACCCATACCCACCCAAAGAACTTTTAATTACCCCATTATGGTCCTCACAGTGCGTTGTAATCAAATGCGATGTAAAGGCACCTGCGCTGTCGGAGTTGCGTTGCTAACGATGTACTGCCTGCATTGTAATGGTTGTCTCCCGTGCCAAAGGCAACCCATAGGCTACGCCGTTTGCGTCCGTCTGCCCCTGGACCGTGCTCAGCACCAAGGAGCCTTCCTCTTGGACACTCCACCGCTACGACACCAGCACTCTCCTCGCCATCAACCCTGGACGCCAGCTCGCCTGCCAGGACCTACCTCTGCTCCGGACCGGACGTCACCATCGCCATCACCGACGGCTGCAGTATCACCCGCAAGGAGCACCCCGACCGTCAGGGAGGAGGCATTGCCATCACCTACAGAAGCACACTCCGACTGCCCACGCACTGTAATGACCCAAGGGTGACCATGGACCACCTAAACTCCCAGATCCGGACCAAGCCCAAGTACATCCTCTGCGGCACCCTCATGTGCAGGCCCCCCGGGCCATGGCCCCCCATTCTCCAATACCATTTTAGACCTCATTGTACACCAGGGTCTCCCATCCACCGACGACATCCTATTCGGTGAACTCAAGTTCAACCTGGACAAGCCCAGTGACCAGAACACTACCCCCTCCTGGGGAAGGTCCCCTACATCAGACGCAAGCAGCAAGTCACCTCAACAAGCCACATAGCAGGACACACGGTCGAGCACGTCACCTCCGCCAGCGGGAACTTCAACTACAGCCACAACACCGGACTATCCTGGACCGACCATCATTGGTAACATCACGTCTTCACCTTGCCCACCGGACGCCACCGCCATCATCGCACCCCCTCGCAGCTGGATCAAGGCCACCGAAGAACGTCTCGTCATCTCCCCCCGCACCAACACTCCACCAATGCTTCCAAACAATGACACCGCAGCGCGCAACCACCACCGATGGTTCTCCAACAGCGCCGACATTCGGGCACCCCTCATGAATGGCACTGCGTCAGTGCCTTCCGCCTGCCTAATGGCAGGTGTGAGGGTGACGCAGGGCCACAGGGATAGGCTGGCCCCATGCATTGCTGGAGTTGCGTCATGGTTGTGACACGACTGCAGCAATGCGTGACTTTAGCGCAGACAGATACGTCAGGATTCCTGACATATCTGTCATTACTTGCGTCATGGAGCGCTGTCCAGTGAATACAGCACATCCATGCTGTCGCAAGAAGGGTGTAGTGAGAAGTGTTGCAACGCTGTCTTGTCGCAGCGCTGCAACACTTTTCATGACTGGGGCACAGGAATGCGCTCTATCTTATTGATGGTGCACATTCCTGCACTGTGGTTTTGTCGCAGGGCAGCGCTGCAGCATTGCTTGCAGTGCTGTCCAGCACCAAAACCTGCTGAGATGGGGCCCCAAGTGTTATCCCCATTTTTAAGACCAGCTATTTTCTGGTCTTAAGTAACTGGCTCTAACTGCAGTTAGAGCCATTTTGTTTGGTCTTCAGAACTTCAGGGATCCCCTTGTGAATATGGGGTAGTGGGGTTTGCGGCTGTTTTTGCAAGAGGAACACCTCTCCTGCATATAATTATTGCTAACAGAAGTAGCGATCTTTACAACGGACGTTTTCGCCTAAAAACTGTCGCTAACGGCTGTTAGGGACAGCTTGGTAATAGGGCGATAAAATTATCGCTGCATTAGCGGCAGAAAAGTGCCGCTAACACGGCGATAACTCCTTGTGAATATGCCCCTAAGTTTTTACAAACCCTGAGAATATTGCATCTACCTAATAAGAGAAAAAAAGCAATTTTATCAATGAACTCAATCTTCTGGTATGTTAAAAAAAAATTGTATGTAAAAAAATTGATTATTAAGGTATATAATTATGTCGTATTGTAATAAAAATATTTTGAAATATATATATATAATTATTTAAAAAAGAAAGGATGATAAATAAATCAAATTGTACGTTTTTGGACATATCTATTAATAGGTAAGTAAGACATAGTTTGTCTCAGGTGCAGATTAGATGTCTGTCAAATTAGTTTAGAATGTGTTTCCATTGAGGTCAATCTTGCACTTGTATTGTTTACTGCATTCTGGAAGTGGTAGGAGAAAAAACTGGATACTAATGATTAAACCTATATGTTATCTTGTAGTATATTATATTTTTATTTGAATTCTGGAAGTTGTAGTCTTATTTGTTCCATTATAAAGGATGAATACAACACTCAGTTTTGAAGAATGTATGCACTATAGCTGTATATGATTTATGAATCTGAATTGATCTGTGCATGGATGTTTATTGGTAGGACTGTCTTATCACTTAAAACTGCTGCACAAGGTGTACATTTTTCTTAAACCATATATAACTGAACAGTGAGGTAGGGGCGCTAGGTGGCGCACGTGCGCAATGGCCGTCCTAACGTGAGGCTCCCGCAGCCTGGTGCCAATATCCTGCAAATAATCCTGCCCAGATGGCAACAACTGCCAAATAACCATCGATTTGAGGAGCCCGAAGCATTGGGAACAATGGACGCGAGTTTGCCGTATATCCGACACTGCTGCGAGATCCTGCGCGGCCCGGAACTGCTACTGGGCATAGACCGCTCCGCAAGGACCGCGGTCCCCACGTGGCGGGTGGGCCTTCGCGCTGCTGGTATCGGGAGCTGAGGTGCGGTGAGTGCTGCCCTGCCGCGTCGGTGCATGCCGCATCAGGAGAGCGACAGAGGCTGAGGGTGACGACTGCTTCATCCCCATGTGGCGGCCTTCCAGATAATATCCCGAGGTGAGGCGCCATTATACTCAAGGCCGTGCGGGTGGCGGACCGGCCATAAGCGGCGGCGCTCTTCATGCATATCCTGCAAAGCTGGGTGTAGTGCATACGCTATGGATGCCGCTATTATAGACGGGCTAACTGCACTCAAAGTTGACCACGATCTGAGCCCTGCTGATCATTATTGCGTGTCTTCAGAACTGGCTGCGCATTTTGCCAAATTTAGAACATGGCGACAGGCAACGTGTGATGGGTGCTGCAAGGCAAGGCGCTTAGCCTATTCGAGATGCACAACGGCACAAGCGAACTTTCCTAATTAGCACGACAGCTCATCCATAGACAGTAGAGCGCGTAGACACACGCAAATTTAAATGGGCATTATCGAAAGTTGGTGTGACTTGCAGCATTAACGAGGTGGCTAACAGTTACTCCCTAGCTGTCTACATTGCTAAACTACGGCCTGTGATGCGTTCCTGAGGCGATCATCACAGTGGAGCAGATAATAAATAGCGTGTTCACCGGTGTCAGGCGCTCCAATACCCCCCACCCAGAGGCAAGTATCATACACACGATTGTTGAGCGCTAACAATGGGGAAACCTGACGCGAGGCAACCACGACTCACCTTTGACGCTAAAAAAAGCGCCCGCCTGCAGCAGACAGAGGCAGAGGATGGCGCCGAAATGTTAAGGCAAGAGCCACCTCCTTCCCAGAGCGAAGACATGAAAGCAATCCTACTGGAGGTCAGGCAAGGCCTCGCAACCATCGCTGACAAAATGGATGCCATGACTACACGCATGGACGCTATTGTCCGCAAAATAGATGGCCATGAAGAGCGCATAAAGGAGACAGAGCGCTGCATCTCCGATGCTGAGGATGCTACCTCTCACATTCAAAATTCTGTGTCACAAATGGACAAACAATTGAAAATAATTGCCGCAAAGAATGAGGACATCGAAGCGAGAAGTAGACGGAACAACATTCGAGTCCTAGGCATACCAGAAAGTACAAATACGGGCAAAATGGAGGAATACATAGAGAAGTTGCTACTGGCTGTAGTGGGGGCGGAATCTCTCTCCCCTCACTTCATAATCGAACGGGCCCACCGTTCTCTGGCCCGAGACCTTCACCTGGAAGCACGCCTCGACCCATCATCGCACGCCTCCTTAATTACAGGGACCGTGATGTCGCCCTCAAAGTGGCAAGGGAAAAGAAACAACGGCAGCCGTGCAGGAGGAGAGGCGCAAGTTTCTTCCTGTGAAACAGAAGCTACGACAAGCTCAGATGGATTATGCCCTAATGTATCCAGCCCATCTTTGAGTTACTCATCAAGGAAAACAGATGTTTTACACGAAACCACAACAAGTCGAAGAATTTTTGAAACATCTCAAGCGCCAGAATGCTACTAAAGCCACTCCAGATGCCTCGCCAAGATCGACCTCACCGAATATGGAATGACCGTTGGAACAAGAAGAAAACATACGCCCATTATTGGAGACCAGAGACACTCAACTGATGGGAAGCCACGGACACTACTGTACTATGATCCCATTATCGTGAGATGCTTGCGCACTTTGGCTAGTTGTGCCACACGATGGGTTAAATGAGATAACTGTCACCAGGCACCCTCATACCCTAGTAGGGGTCGAAGTTTCCATCTCGTTATCCCTAGAGGGCGAGGGGTACCTGTGTGCCGCCCAGGAGTTTCCCCCCTTACGGGAGATCCCCCTTTCTGTTTCTTACCTTTGATTAACTCGAATAGTGTTGTACTGTTTGATATTGGACATCTGTTTTTGGGAATAGGGAGGGGAGGGATAGACACGTCTGGCATGATTGGGATGCTTCAGTGGGTGGGGGTGGTTGGGGGGTTTGTTGGTACGACTTTCACTATGTATACACTACAGCAAAACAGACACAACGGTGCTTATCTTCTTGTTCTCTCTGCAATAAGTTCTGACATGCACTGGCATTATTTTTACACCAATGGGGAGTATGGCTGATTCGTTAACTAAACAACAGCTATGGATACTATCTTGGAACGTCCGAGGGCTGGGTGACCCGCGGAAATGCCGACAGATACTAGCTTACTTAGACCGTCACCAGATAAACATTGTCATGCTTCAGGAAACCCGCATTAACCCACAGCAGTCCACCACGTTTGCCAGCAAATGGGCAGATTATAGGATATTCTCTTCATATTCCTCCTATGCAAGGGGCACCGCAATTCTTGTTAAGAAGCGGACACCTTTTACACCAATAGGCACGATCATAGATCAATATGGGAGGTACACAATTGCATGGGGACGACTGGGTACGGACTCGGTTTCTCTGGTATGTTGTTATGGCCCTAATGTCGACACTCCTGACTTCTTTACAAACCTCTGGGGAAAGATTATGGGCATAGGCTCTACCCACATAATCTGGGGGGGAGACTTTAACGTGGCCCTTAACCCGGCAGCAGATAGATCCAACACCGCATCACATCATTATAATAAATCTCAGGCAGTCCTACAGGGGATATTAGCGGAGGGAGGCTTAATTGATGCCTGGCGCCATCTTCACCCCAGTGCAAGGGAAGGTACAAACTTTACAACACAGGCTGCAACTTGGGCTCGGATAGACTATTGTCTACTCTCACGTGGCTTAGGACCATCTATACGGGACGTCACACACCTAGCCAGGACCTTCTCTGACCACTCCCCTGTGAAACTCGAGATTACACCGCTGGGATTTGACGTACCACGGTGCAGCTGGAGACTACAGCCTACAGCATTATTGGATGCGGCTTTCCATAGTGAGTTTGGTGAGGAGATCCAAGATTTCTTTCAGAGGAATAAGGGATCTGTAGACAGCGTGGAAACTATATGGGAGGCCTTTAAGGTCACAATTAGAGGGTTTTGCATCTCCAAAAGCTTTGGGGTGCTTAGAAATATACAAGGCACAATGCGGAAGCTGGAAAGGAACCTCAGAATGCTGTAGACACAGCTTGCTGCAGGGGAAGAGGGATGGACGCAACATGAATTCCGAGAGAAACTATCGGAATATACTGACACCGCAGCGCGTGAGACAAAATTTAGGGGAAAATACTGGGTGGCTCGCAGGTACGGAGAAGGCGAGCGACCTGGGAAAGCCCTAGCTGAGGTGATAAAGCGGCCACGATTCTCTAACCATATACTGGAAGTTGTGGGGCCTGGGGAGGTGCTGTACCGAGATACAGCCGACATACTTGCGACATTTACCGCACACTACTCTACGTTATACACCTCACAACGGAGGGATAATTTTGAGCTTGACAGCTTCCTAGGGGACGTAACGATCGGATGGTTGGGTGATTCACAGCAGGAGTTCCTATGCGCCCCTTTTGAGATCGACGAAATTTGTGAGGCGATAATGCAGCTGAAATCCGGCAAGGCACCCGGTCTGGACGGCCTTCCTGCCGAATTTTATAAAAATTACATAGACTTGATGGCCCCAATTCTGAAGGAGCTTTATGAAGAATCCCTGGAAATTGGCATGCTTCCCCCTTCTATGAGGGAGGCGCTCATCACTTCCCTTTTGAAGCCCGGTAAACCCCCAGATTCATGTGATTCATATAGACCGTTATCGCTCATAAACTGTGACACTAAAATCTTGGCTAAAATCATTGCTAACCGTCTAGCCCTCTTAATGGACAAACTTGTCCTTCCTGATCAATCGGGCTTTGTCCCCGGCCGTGCCACCACACACAATCTCCGCACCCTATTCTCCATTCTCCAGAACGTAGCTCCCGAACTGCCACTGGCTGCAGTGTTCTTAGATGCCATCAAGGCATTTGATTCATTGGAGTGGGATTACCTCCTTGGAATATTGCAACGCATGGGCTTTCCCCCCCTCTTCATGTCCTGGATACGATTACTGTATCAATGCCCCACGGCTAAAGTGTTAATAAACGGTCAAGTATCATCTGCATTCCCCATTTCGAGAGGCACCCGGCAAGGATGCCCGTTATCCCCCCTATTACTCGCCCTTGCGATCGAACCCCTGGCGTCCAAGTTACGACAGCACCACCAGGATAAGGCACTTAGATGTAATCTCCGCCATATCCTGATTTCCCTTTACGCGGATGATATTACCCTTTATGTAAGAGACCCTCAGCAAAATCTTAATCCTCTGCTGCGGGAATTCATTGTTTTTGGGAAACTCTCCGGAATCCATATCAATTGGGGGAAATCACAAATATTCCCCTTAACGTGCGCGGTCACTAGATTTCCCCTGGATTTCCCGCTGGAATGGTGCGAAACTGACCTACATTATCTAGGGATCCGGATCTCTGGAGACAGGGAAGAATTGATACGCCTCAACTATGGTACAACTATGGATCGCCTCGCAAACAGTGTCACCTGCTGGATTTCACTGCCTCTCTCACTCGCAGGTCGTGCTTCTCTAATAAAAATGGTGGTAGCTGCCGCAGCTTTTGTATTTATTCATGAATATACCTTATAATCCTGGCCGCTATTTCTTCAAGACTTCGCACAGAAATGATAAGGCTGTTCTGGGGGGTAAACAGCCGCGACTATAATGGTCGATACTCACGAGGCCTTACGCACAGGGAGGATTCGATATTCCAGATTTCGAATTATATTTTACATGTGCACAAGCTCATTATGCCTATTATTGGATCAATCCCCCCAAGTACATGCCACAGGTGGCGGAGGAGCACTGGCTAGCTGACCCTATCCCCTTGAACGGGATGTTGCACGCACCCATTCGCACACGTGACATAGCACCCACTACTATCACGGGCACCGTTGATGCATGGCATTGCATCTTGGGTCTCCTGGGGGCTCCCGTGTTGTACTCACCGCTGCTTCCCCTATCCTATCACCCCCGAATGCCCTTACTTCAAGAAAAGGGCTTTCTCAAGGTATGTGAGCGCACCAACATTACCAGATGGGGAGATCTCTTTCATAATGGTACCTTTCGCTCTTCAGATCTCTTTTTTCACGAGATTCAACCTTCCTCCCTCAACATCTTTCTATATGTCCGTCTCCGACAGGGAATACGCTCTTTGGTTCCGGAATATTCTCAGGAACCCACAAGTCTTGCACCTCTACACCGGATGCTGGGAGCCACAGCACCGAGACATTTGGTCTCTACACTATATCACGATATACGCACACAACAGCCAGAGTCCCCTAACACCTCTCGTACACATTGGAACACAGACCTAGGGAATGAAATAGCGGACGAGCAATGGAAGTATTGCTGTCTACAAACTGCACAAATTTCCGCCAGCTGTAGATTACGTATTACACATTATAAGTTCCTACAGCGCTTATACTACACCCCTGTAAAAATGTTTCGGTTCAAATTGAAAGACACAGATCGCTGTGAGAGATGTAACAGTCCGGGGGCTGGTTTCCTGCATTTAGCCTGGAAATGTCCACGGGTACAAGAGTACTGGGTGCAGGTCTTCGATGCCTTGGTGAGAATGACATCCGTCTCGCTGGAGTGTAGTCCTCTAATCGCTCTTTTGAGTTATACTGAACAGGTCCCCAAAATATACTGCTGATACATTACTATATCTCTATTGCTGGTCAAGCGTAGAGTGGCTTGTAGATGGGGTAGGGGGAGAGCCCCACAATTCAAGGAGTGGCTTGATGACTTAATATACTGCCAGGGCCAGCTGACTATATATGCTGAAACGCTCCCAAGTGCTTCTAGGCCCAAGGATATATGGGACCCTCCCGGGGCTATCTTCTGGCACGAGCTGCGGAGGTTGCAACTGACACACTGTCGGAGGTGGGATCGTATTATGGCCTCTGTCTTCCCTTCCCCTTTCTATCATTCCAACATCAGCACTACTGTGACGTAACGTACCTTGGGATAATACTGTGCTACTTTCGAATGTCCCTCTTATAAATAGGACGGTCCATTCCTCCAATAATTCCGTGATAGAAGTCATGTGTATTGTATCATAGCTTATTTACCCAACAATCAATTGTAATGCGCTGTGTTTCATGTGAAGGAGGAATTGATTTGTTATAACATGATATTGCATTATGAATGACTTACTCCCTACATTTCTCCCCTCTGCCTCTATGAGACAAGAATGATGAATATGCACTTTTCTTATGTCTGTAATTACCAGCTTTAAAGACTGTAATGTATGCTATATTTGATTAAAACCAATAAATAAATGTTTAAAAAAAAAAAAAAAACAGTGAGGTAGGCTGTAGCTAGGCCATAGTGCAGGGAGCTACTTGCTTAAAAAGTAAAAGATGCACTTTGATGTTTCAGTGAGCCATATGCACTCATAGAAACTTATGTGCCCAATTATACATCCAACCTACACCCAGACTTAAATCCGAGATACCTAAGTAGAAAAGCAGCCAGACACTGAAACATCTAGTGAGACAGTAAGAGAAGAATATAAAGATTCACTCACAGAGACAGGAATAACTGATATGTATTTTGTGGTAATGAAGGCAGTTACTTGCACACTTAAATATCCCAATATTCATTAGTACACCCAGGAGGCAATCTATGCAGGCCCTTACAGACACATTCAGACAATCACATATCACATAAAGAGAAGCAGTGATTTAGTAAAAGATTTATATACATATGGAATCACAGTCCCAGATATGATCTGAAACACTAATTCAGATATCTGCTAGACAACTGACACTTTGAAGCAAGATGGCTGCCGAAAAGGGGCACCTCCAGGAAGCTCCCGGGTTGGGGATTACCAATCGGTATTTATCCCTGTTTTAACCCTGCCATCCACCATCCTGGCTCTCACTACTAACCCTATTACCATCTATAATTCTATTGGGAACTCGTTTGGCTCTGCTCACCTGCTGGATTAGCCAATTCCACCCCGGGACTGACTGGCATCGCTCTTCCTCTGCTGCGGTGGCTATCTGCGGGGTCATGCGGCCGTGGAGAAGGTGAAGTTCGAGGAAATCGGAGGAGCGACCAAGCCGACTGATCCTCCCTGCGGCATGGGCTGGCGGCGTGGCATCGTCTTCTAACCGCAGAGGAGCACAGATGCCTGGGACCTGGTGAGTGCTCGTGCGACCGCCTGCTGTCGTCCAACCTGACTGATGGCCTGCAGTTCAGCTAAGTGGTGGCTCTCGATCCCTGCTGGCTGCTCCCCTGGGGCGGACTGTGTTCCCCGCTTGAGGCCACCGCTTGTTGCCACGATCCCTGCTGGGTGCAGCCCTGGGGTGGACTGTGCTACCTGCCTGTAGCGGCCGCCTGTTGTAATGGTCCAAAGCCTCGATTCTCCTACCGGAGGCTCGCGGACCACTGTGCACCGGAGCCTTGTTTTCGCGTGCAGACCCCCATGAGGGCCGCCTGGTGCCGAGCGCATGCAAGTCGGGCCTGCGCCCGCCCTGCAGCATCTATTTAGCGCCTATTCAAGCTGACATGGGAAGGAGCTCAGAGGCGCGTGTGACGAGCTGAGTGCCCCCGCAGCCTCCCGAATGCTGAGTCTCGGACTTCTCGATCGGGTCACCATTTAGAGCGAGTCTGCTGCTCTAACTCTCATATAGTTTTCTTTTTTCTTTTTTTTTCCCCTTAACCTAAAATGGCTGTTCCTTGAGTGGTCCCCTGGCCCCTTCAAAAGATAGTGATAAGGAAACAGTATCCTTTGGACCAAATTATATTATCCAATCATCAACCATTCTGTACATTTCATTCAACCTGATTTTTTACCTCCAATTCAATTTCGTCCACACTTCAGAAGATTAAGCCATATATCGCCAAAAGACAATCGGAACACATAGGATTAAACAAAAGTATAAATCGATTTATTAATTAAAAACTCTTAAAAACCAGTATGATTAAAAAACGAAGAAATGTTTAACACAATTTATAGCATTACCAGTCAACAGTGTTCACATTAACCCAATATATTATCACAAAATGTTAACTAAATAGCTGTAAACAAGTTAAAAAAGAGAGTACATTACACAGACTAACACAATATGTCATTTACGTGGTACACATCCGGATTACAACAATGGCAAAAGCGTGGTACCTGGTATTTTGGGATTTATCGAATACTCATTGGCCACAGCCCCTTTCACAGATTGTGTGCTTTACTAGGCGTCGACGCATTTCGATGGATGTATTATACCACCATCTTTATCAAGACAAAAGTTCTGACTCTCTTTGACATAAAGCTTGAATTTTGATGAATTAAAAACACCTCATATAGGCGAGGAGAGTCGCTCCAGATATACTGGGCAAAAGACTTCCAAAAAACTGTTGGGACGTTGTATCCTCTGCTGTATCCAGAGAGCACTTAATGTTCCCTAGTTCAGCCAGTGCAAATATATTCGTATTATTCAATCTGGCAGGTGGGCATATAACATTCCGCACCAGAACGTGAGCGGAATCTGCTTCTTCTGCACCGCAGTATATATTTAAACTGTGAATTCTTTTCACACGGGGCCTTGTTGGATGGTTCCCCAAAACAAACGTTTTGATGTGTCGTCCTCCAAAGTTGCCTTTTATAATTAGGGTTTGAAATGGATGCACGCTCCTGCGTGGTATCGATACCACGCAGGAAACCAAGAGGCATTCAGTTCTCTTAGGCAAGGTATTCCCAGAAGCTGTACCATGCGTTCACGGTACTTCCGCTCCATGAGTACGTTCGCCATTTCCTCGGAAATTGGGCCGTCCATTGCGTAGCAGTAAGATTACAATCAGGACTCCTGCAATTAGGAACAGGATGAGCGGGAGACCTCCAAACACGCTTCTCAGTATGGAGTGTATAAAATTTGGGATTACTCCGAGGACTGTCTGAAAGGTGCTTGATAGTACTGACCCTATGGTCTTAAATAGGTGTACAATACCGCTCGTATCAGACATGTTGAAGATACGACCCACCATTTCTGTGAAATGAAAGGGGCAGTTCGTACGTATAAGTGCTTGTATCTCAGTCGAGGTCCTTGCAACTTGAAGTTCAAAGGTTTCTCGAGCGGAGGTTAAGGGCACGGGTTGCTGTAAAAGCATGGCTTTCAGTCTGCTCAAAGTATCAAATTGTATAAAGGAAACATTCAACGAAGGCCATAACGGCGCCTCCCTGACTGTGTTCAGTGGCGGAAACATTACTTGCATACAGCAAGTAACCCTGGAGTTAACAGTGACCAGATAGGCGATGCCCGGAAACATCCCACAGCAACCTTGATCATTTAGCATCAAGTAACTCCCATTCGAGAGCAGCTGGAAAACCGGCGTGATCATGGCCGCTGGGGTCCCTGACATGTGACAAGATAGATTCGCTACCGAACCACTACATGTTCCGTGCAGAGAAATATCCTGACACATAAGAGAACCGCTTAAAGCGTTATTGCAGTTTGTACCACTCAGATACACTTCTCGATCCCCATTCCGGCATCAGTATCTATATGGTAACTCCCAAGTTTCCTTAATGTAACCCTTACCCATTTTTTCATATTTGCCTGCCTGCCTTTGCTCAAGGCAATATTGAAACTGAAACGTAGTGACCGGCAGAGTGATTTGGCCATGAATTAGCCATTCAGTTGATGGGAATTCGGCTACAGTGAATGGTAACCTTTCCAGTTTCTCAATACGCAGCATTGTATATTTGGCTCCCTTTTGTGCCATTTCTGTCTGTTTATCAGTTAGATTGTATTCTGAAAACAGAGACGTGGTGTTTATAAAATGCCAGGGCACATAGCCTGCACGCAGAGTTTGCAGCGTCCAGCTTAGCATCATAATAGAACGTAATTGGGACTGCCCGTGGTGTAACAAGGCCAGATCTTGTTCTAATATGTCGATTGCCGAAGACACAATGTTGCCTAAGGAGTAAATCCTGGAGGTCAAAGTTGTTAACCCATTATCCACTACAGACAATGCCTACTCTAAGTTAATACGGTCTATTTCCCGTATTCTTTCTGCGGCCTCCTGTTGGGATATTTTCCAGTTTTCATTATAGTAGGCATAAATGCCAGCATATATGAAACGTTTCTGACGTGTTTTCCTTGGGCCTGACAAGAAATCCCTAAGGTCTACATCAGGTGTGAGTAAGGTCAAATGATGTTTTACTTCTGTGAGTGTTGAGGTTTCTAGCCAATCAAGGCACAACTTCCCAACACTGTAGGATGTCACTACCCCTGGGTGTTGTCTTTGTACATAGAGTGTATCTGACCTACTGATACTAAACCCCTCGGTTATACCTAGGAATCCCTGTTGACATGTGTTTGTGTCAATGGGCCAAATCAGCCATTCTGTCCAATTGGGATCTGACCTGTTGTACTGGAGAATGTCATCTAATCCTACCCCATGTGTAGTTGAATTCTGCCCCCCACCCATCTGTGAAGGTGCTGGAAACCCCGGTGTGTTCATTTCCTTGTTCTTGGCTAGTCCAAGACAGGATGTCTGTTGCACAGTTTCATTCAGAAATATCATCTGCTGCGGAATGAGGCATGCTCTAAAAAGCGCTTCTGTTCCCTGGACTTGCCAGTCCCTAGAACCCCAGATTGATTTTGAATCTATAGTGTCCTTCCATAGGTAGAAACCCTGTGTAGTCAACTGGAAGCAGAGTAAATCTGTTTGGTGTTAGTCAACATAATTTTCTGTGCTGATGTTGTTGCCACTTTGTAATAAAATGACTTCGGGTCAGATGTATTAAACCCTGAAAAGTATGTGAATTTCTGTGCAAAAGTTTGCAAACTACCTTTTGGAGGTGTTGGGCAGTGTTCCCACTGGTGGTATTCAAATACATTTCTAGGTGTTATGGATTTGTGCAAGAAATGATGACCATAATGTTGGTAACAGTACAATGTATCATAGTCTGAAGTACCTTCTAACATTTCATTGTTGGGAAATGCTGCCGTTTTTTCTAAATCAGACATTAAATTATTCACAGTTTCAGTGTCCCAATCATCAGAGAATGTACTGGAGGTAATGATATCACTTAAAGAAATTTTAAATACATGTTTAAGCTTTAAAAGTTCAGTCAGACCGAATATATCAACATCAATCTTGTCCCATACTATACCGTCCGGTATAGGAACTGCTGTGATGTTCACTGAAGACAAGTCTCTTGGTTCACGATGTGAAGACTGGTGTGGTTTTAAAATCAAATTGACTCTTTGGGCTGTAGAGCTCTGCTGGAGATATCGTCCATTAATAAGCATACTAAAAGTTATAATTAAACCTAGCCAGAAAAGGAAAAATAGAATCCCAGTGATATACCATAGTTCTATCCAAGGTGACACCAGGTAAGTCTTTCTAAAAAAAGTTCAAAAAGTCAATGAGTTTCTGTTTGTGTGATTTTTTGGCTGGCATTGTTTCCGGCTCGCTTGGATCCAGTGAAAACGTATCAAAGTTCATGAAATAGCCAGAAGCAGTTCGATCAATTGTTGGAATTGCATCGGGATTTGTTGAAATTGGATTTTGCTCTTGACGAGGCATGTTGACGTAGACGTCTGTAGTCGGTCTTATTGCAACTTGGTTGTTAAGTTGATTTTCTTCTTGTTGAAGTGGAACGAGTTCCATAGCATTGTTGCTTAGTCCTTCATTCCGTACAGGTGCCTCTTCAAACGTGATGAGTCTTTCTGTTTGGACTTCTTGAATTGTAGCGAGAGGAGGGCATCTGCTACTGTGGAGTCCACGAGGCCTACTGTTTAGTATCGGCCACATAGTGTGGTTTGATTAAGTCGATTGAGACAAATCTTTTCTCCTTTTTGCCGGCAAGAGGCGGCAGAAGTACAGTTTTTGTGCCTTGGATTGCTAGGACCGGTACAGCTGTTCTGTAGGATGGTGCGAATTCTTTCTTGTCTGCAATCTTTTTTCTGACCAGATCCCGACTTTTGGGATCCAGACAGGTCTTGCCGTTACTGCCTTGACTTCCTCAGTGGCGGTCTGTTTTAAGTGGACGTTGCTTTGTTGTGTCCTGGATTCATTTAGATCCTGTAAAACAGCCAAACGATCATGGATATCAAATGGTTTTTCATCCGCCACTGCGCCTTCACAATGAAGATCAGGTACCCACATTCTTGTCCCAAATAGGACCTCGTAAGGAGTGACACCCCTAGAGAGCTTCTTGGCTGATTGTTTATTGCTCGTTGGACCCCATAAAGGTGATCGACCCATCTACCGCCTTTGCCTAATACCCTAGCTGTTAAAGATTGCTTTAAGTCACGGTTTTTCCTCTCCACAACAGAATTTCCCTCAGGATGGTATGGAGAGGAGTACCGCAATGCTATGCCCATTCCTTCCATGGCCTCTTTGTAAGCCCGAGAGCTAAACGCCGGGCCACGGTCAGAATGTAACGTGCCAACTGCGTATGTGCCGATAAAGACTCGCAAATCTTTTATAACAGTTCGAGCGTCAGCACAGCGCTGAGGCCAAACCCATAGGAATCTAGAGCAGGAATCCACTGCAACCATGATATATTTCTTGGCCCCATCCGATTGTAGGGGTTCGCAGTGGTCCAAATACACACATGCGAGTGGTTTGTCTGATTTTAGCAATGGTGTCTGTGTTGGGCGTGTTACGGTGGAGCCTTTCATCTGCTGGCAGATGTCGCACTTTAAGACATAGTCTTTGGTCTGCTTTGTTAACCCTGGCCACCAGTAGCACTGTTTCAGTAAAGAAATAGTCGCTGTGATGCCTGTATGCGCAGAACCCAAACCCTCGTGTGCTGCTAGAATTAAGCCTTGCCTACGATCCATATTTGGTATTACTCTATCCCCCACTCCAGGAATCTGAGCATATGGAATGTTTTGTGCATCTAACTTGTAGGAGTACTTGAGTGGAAATTTCTTTGGTACTGCTGTGCTGCCTTTGCGTGAAGCATTGACAGCTACCATAATCTCGCCGTCTATTCTCGTTTTTGAACGAGTGATTGCAGCTACGGACGCTGTATGTACAGCCCCCTTTGCGGCTTCATCAGCCAATGAATTCCCTTCAACTTGAACGCCATCACGCTGATGACTCAGTGTATGTATCACGTGAGCCCTTGTTAGTTCGTTTCTCAACTCCACTACCTGTTCCCATAGCATTTTATGCTTAATTGTACCACCTTTTGCATCTTTGAACCCGTTTTGTTCCCAATGATGTAAATATTAATTGTACGACTGTAGATTGCGTTTTAGTGCTACTGGGATGGAACTTTCCATCACGCATGCGACCTTTAACGATTGCACACGCTGCGCTGTAAGCTTGCTTACTCCCTATGGCTGGTTGAGCAGATCCGTCAGTGTAAATAATGTATTCATACTGATCTAGAGGCAAAATCTCATTTGGTAGAGGATATTCTTGTTCGTATTGCAGAAATGCTTGTGTTTTTAAACTTGGATCAAATCTGTATTCAACATCCGTTGCAGTATGAGAGTTAGCCCATTGTATCCATCTGGGATGAAAGGCTTTCACATTTGGAATGCTAGCCTTTATAACAGCCTCTAAGGCTGGTACTGGGGTCTCGACTATTATGCGCTTTCCCTGAGCCATAGCTCTTTCTCTTGCTACAGCGGTCTGCACTGCTGTCAGGATTTTTTCTGTTGAAGTAAAACGCATCTCTGCGTTTGTGTACAGGTGTGATTTATATGCGATTGGTACCGTTTCGCCTTCATTGAAAGTTAAATAAGTGTACCCGCATTGACCCGCTATTACTCGGATCACGTTTACGAGTGTCTGTAAATGTTTAGAAGCTATCATGCCTTCCTGTAGGGAACGCAGGATATTTGTATGTTCCTTTGTCCATTGTCTGATTGAAAAATCAGGTTTTATTAAGTCATAGAAAGGTTTTACTCTTTCTGCGTAATCCAAAATGTATGTTCGACCAAAATTTTGGAATCCCAGAATTGATTGTAAATTCTTTAATGATTTTGGGGGTTGAAGCAGCGCACATTTTTCTAAAAAGTTTGCTGCTAGGCTTTTTCCTTCACTTGACAGCTCATACCCTAAAAATAGGACATTGAGGTGGGCAATTTTTGATTTTTTTAAATTAAATTTATAGCCCTCTGGGGCACTAGAGGGTGCCAGGCAAGATGGCCGCACTTTAGTGCAGCTCGGCCCGGCTGATCTTTCATCCGCCTAATATTGCAGCATCGACGCCTGTAAACGGCTGCCCTGCATCGCGCTAGCACCCTGCACCCAGTGGAGAAATTGTGGCAACCAGCTGGCAGCGTGGTGGCTGAAAATTTGCTGTCCGTGTATTGCCTGGCGAGCGACAAGATGGCGACCGCCGCAGCCTGACGGGGATTCTCCCCACTGCAACAACTCTGTGCGCGGCTGGCGAGTGGTTTATCTGCCGGTGACAACCCTGCCGATCGGAGTGTGCTGGAACCGGCTGCCTGTGTAGCCCCGAGAGCGGAGGTGGAGGCGGCTCACTTTCGCGCCTTCTGTAACTGACCAGGGGCCTGTGTCGAGGCGCGTCAGCCAGCCGAGCCCTGCCCCAAACGTGTGCTGCTGCCACTGCTGCGGTGCACATTAACGGAGCCCGGGACGGCGGCGACTTTCACTACCCTCACCTGCTGTGTTGAGCGGGGGAGTCCCTGAAGGCAGCTGCTGCGCTCTAGGGGGCCTGGAGGGCTGAGGCCTACCTCGCTGCATAAATTGATGCAGACTCAGCCGGGCGCTTGGCTGGAGGCGCGACAGACCCCTGCTGTGCTCGCGCCCGAGGATAGGAAGGCTGAAGGTGCCGACTGCAGGCGGTGGTGAGTGGGGAGTGGCCGGGCTCCTAGTCTTCAGCTGCGGCGGTGGGTGGGGGCTGGAGCATACGGCCGCGCTCTGCGAGCTGCGGCCTGTGAGTGTGGCTGAAGGAGATTGGCGCTTGTGTATCCCTGCGCGACCTGCCACGGCTTCCATATTTAGGCTTGGCCTGGGAGGCCTTCCCCTCATGGTGTGAACTAGCTGATATCTCTTTGGGCCCGCCCTATTATCCAGGCCAGGCGCCCCTCGGGCCCTCTGTGTGACTGACGGTGTGTTTGGATGCACATTGACCCTGTTGGAAGTGCAGCAGTTCTGGACCACACAGCGGCTGCACCCTGTAGGCGGCATTGTGGGGACGGGGCTGCTCTGTTTTGGACGTTCGCCTATCGTGCCTGATAATTTATGAGCCTGGTGCCTGTTGAATATCATCTGGGACTGGTCCACTGTTGTGCCCTGCTAAATCTGCGTTGTCCAGGGGGTGGTCGTGCCCCAGCGAGTGTGGCGTTGTGATCCGCTGCGTGATACGACTGCGCCTGCTGGCTGCGGCGCTTGTGCCTCTGGGACCCGGCGGCGGAGGTGTGGGACTCTCCTTCATCTTGTTAGTGGCAGACATGGGCAGAACCGACAAGACGCAGCCTCGCCTCATGTTTGAGGCGCGAAAGTCCACCAAATCGCAGCAAAGGGCGGCCTCCGATTCTGAGGTGGACACCCAGGGAGAAGGCCCCTCCACGCTGGAAGCAACTCTGCTCGCCATGCAGAAGAGTCTCCAATCCATTGAAGGGACTATGGCGGCGGTGAACCACAGATTGGACCATATGTCATCCCAGCTGGAGAAGCAGAATGCGAGGATGGGGGAACTCGAGCAGCGCGTCTCCACAAACGAAGATGGTCTCGGCGAGGTGACGGACAAGGCGCTCCATATGGAAAAGGTCTTAGCGCTTATCCAAGCAAAAAATGAAGATTTGGATGCCAGGTCACGCCGCAACAACATCCGCGTCACAGGCCTCCAGGAATCCACCAACACTGGCAGGATGGAGACCTTTATTGAGTCTCTGGTCAAGGACATATTTGGCCCTGAAAATCTCTCTCCGATGTTTATAGTGGAGCGTGCCCATCGTTCGCTGGCTGCACGGCCTGTTCCTGGCGCCCGCCTCGCCCTGTAATTGCCCGCCTACTGAACTATCGGGACCGGGATGTCATCTTGAGGCTTGTGAGAGAAAAGGGCACAATTAATCACCAAGGGAATACTCTGTCTTTCTTCCCTGACTTTACGGTGGCTGTCCAGTCAGCGAGACGGACGTTTGGCGCAGTTAAAAAAATTCTTGCAGACTGAAGGCATTCCGTATGCCATACTGTACCCCGCCCATTTACGGGTAGGCCCAGATGGGGATTGTAAAATCTTCACGTCCCCCAAGGCGGCAATGGAGCATGTCAAGAAGTTGAAGCGGAGACGATCTGAGACGCCCGTGGATCAGGACGACGGGGAGCTGTGATGATGTGTCTGGGTCTGTTCTATGACTGTGGGCACCGCTGGGCTGCTGTGCCAAGCTCTGACTTTCATGTTGCGCCCTGATGCTCATGATGTTGACTGATGGTCTTTAAATTGACTACTACCTGTTGATTTTTTGCTACATTGTGTGTGCTTGCATGCTCACCCTCCTTTGTTGCAGGATCCGATTGTGCCGGGGATAATGGTCCCCGCTCTAGTCTTTAGCCCTCTTGGAGGGCCCGGACCCAACTTAACGTTCTGAGGTGTGTCTTTCTCCTTTTTAATTTGTCACAGGGCACGGCGGGGCGGCTGGGTGGCCGCTACTGTTTACTGGTGTCCCTCCGGTTACCGGCGTTCAAGTGCTGGCTGCTTATATGGGGATGCATTGTAATATTTGCTAGCCCTCCCTATGGGGTGATTTATGTTGCAGTTGTTCACTGTGATCCTTGTTCATCTAACTTGCCGCCCTGTAGGGGCTGCAGCCTCTTTTGTACTGAAGGTATTTGATGCACTGTTTTTCGTAAACTGTTAGTATATCCTCGCACATGTCTCTGCCCTGATCAGCCACCTCCTACTCTGTGGGAGGTTAGTAGCACTCTGGTGTTCCCCCATGGGTGTTCCCCAACAAAAGTTACGCTCATTTTGTTCTTCCTGTTGGGGATTGTTTATGTCGGGACGGGATGGCTTTGGCAAGTTTGGGTCGCTGAAGTGGGTGGGGGGCTTGGGGGGGGTGGGAAGGGTGGGACAGTTGGCACTCTCATTTTGTAATTTCATTGTACCTCCGTGATTTGATTTCCATGCTCTATCTTGCGCTACTGATAACATCTAAGCTTGCATTTTCATGGGCAGTAACATAAAGTTCCTTACATGGAACGTACGTGGCTTAAATAGTCCCAAGAAGATACGATCTGTATTGGCACACTTAGACAGACTGAACGTCCAGGTGGCGTTCTTGCAGGAAACACATCTTACGCAGCACTCGGAGAAAAATGTTGGCTCCCGCTGGGCGGGGCTGAGAGTAGCTTCCTCATACTCCTCTTATGCTCGGGGAGTGATGATATTGGTGAAGAAAGGGGTCCCATTCACTGTGGTTCACACAGAGACAGATACTCAGGGCAGGGTAGCACTGGTTCATGGTCATCTTGGTACACTGGGGGTCCTTCTGGTGAATGTCTACGGCCCAAATGTCGATGACCCTTCCTTCTTCGCAGATGTTTGGCGCCGTATCTCTAAATTCCCTCCGGCTGAGTTGATCTGGGGTGGTGACTTCAATGCCTGCCTAGATGGGCACTTAGACAGACAGGGCAGCGGGACGACGCGTCGTAGTCAGGCCTCTGAGGCGCTATTGGGTTTTCTGGATGCAGGAGCTGTACGAGATATTTGGCGCATGCGACACCCCGGTACTCGTAAAAGTACATTCATTTCCACGGTGCATGCACATGGTCCCGCTTGGACTATTGGCTTCTCTCGGAGCTTGCATGCACTTGGGTTCTTGACGTACGCCACCTTGCCAAAACATTGTCAGACCACTCCCCCGTGCTGCTCGAGATACAGGCCCCGGCATGCGAGCGCCCCCCGTTTCAATGGTGACTGCAGCCCTCCTCCCTTACAGACCAGGTGTTCAGGTGCACAATAGGCGCTGCTATTAGTAACTTTTTTAATGAAAACGCTGGCTCAGTGGACAGTGCTGGGGTCTTGTGGGAGGCGTTTAAAGTAACCATCAGAGGCGTCTGCATGGGGACGCAGGCTGGGGTTTTGAAGGACCTGCGCCTGCGTATAAATAAACTGGCGGATGAAATCTCTGCGCTGGAGCGCGAGTATGCCCAAAGCCCAGCTTCACACATTCTAGCTACTATCCGGGAGCGGGTCACGGAGCATAATGATACAGTGGACCAGGAACTGGCACACAGGTCTCGACGCTACACTGCTCGATACTACGGGGAGGGGGGTCGCCCTAGTCGCTCGCTTGCTCAGAAACTGGCTGCTCCTCGTAGCCAAGACAGCATCACAGAAATGCTAGACCCAGAGGGGCTGGCGCACTACACTTCCCCTGAAATCAGTGAGGTGGTGCTGGGCTTCTACTCCAATCTCTATGGGGACCGGGCACAGGCGCCAGCCAACGATATACACACTTACTTAGATGATGTCGCATTGGGGTGGCTGTCCCTTAACCAACGTGAGTACCTCACACAGCCCTTTGACGTGGAAGATGTAAAATTGGCCATTATGTCTCTGCCCACGTGTAAGGCTGCGGGCTTGGATGGACTCCCTAGTGAGTTCTACAAGGCCTATGCGGACGACCTTGCGCCCAGAGTATTGGACGTCTTTGCGGAGGCGTATGATAGCGGTACTCTCCCCCCGACGTTCAAAGAGGCCCTCCTAGTTATGCTTCTTAAGCCTGCTAATCAGTGCGATTCCTACCGTCCCCTTTCCATCATAAATATAGATGCCAAAATATTGGCGAAAATGATCGCCACTAGGCTTCAGCCCCTTATCCCCAACTTGGTCCTTCCGGATCAGTCGGGGTTTGTCCCCGCCCGGTCGACGGCGCATAATTTACGTACGGTTTTCTCCACACTGCACTACTTCGAGGCTGACTTTCAAGCGGTTGCTGTGCTGCTTGACGCAGCAAAAGCATTTGATTCCCTGCATTGGGAGTTTATGTTCACAGTCCTGCTCCGAATGGGACTACCTCCCTTTTTTCTGAAGTGGATACACCTGCTGTATGAGGCGCCTGCGGCGCGTGCTCGGGTCAATGGTTGGGTTTCGACTGCGTTTCCTATTCGGCGGGGCATGCGGCAGGGCTGCCCCCTGTCGCCGATGCTCTTCGCGCTGGCATTGGAGCCACTGGCTTGTAAGCTTCGCCAATGCCACTCTCAGGCAGCGTTAAGGTTTAGACAGCGTCCGTTGGTGGTCTCCATGTACGCCGATGATATGCTTCTATATGTCCGAGAACCTGAAACGTTTCTCCCAGGCTTGCTCCGTGAGTATATCAAATTTGAGCGTTTTTCAGGGCTGGGCATAAACTGGGCAAAATCGATGGTATTCCCGCTCACCGCAGGTACGCAGCGCATGGAGCTAGACTTCCCATTAGCATGGTCAACTGACCCAGTCAAATATTTAGGGGTATGGCTGCACAGGGACCCTGAGGTGGTTATCTCTGAGAATTACGGCCGCGCCCTGACCCACATCACTGATCGAGCAGTGCGATGGGCCAAACTCCCGCTTTCTTTAGCAGACCGCATCGCAGTGGTCAAAATGACATTCTTGCCCAAGCTACTCTATTTATTCATCAATATTCCCATTCACCTCAATCTTGCGGTGTTCCAATCACTTCAGTCAGCGCTGCTGTCCTTCGTGTGGGGAGGCGAGAAGCCTCGATGTAGCTGGGAGGTGCTGGTGCAGCCGTTTGAGCGGGGAGGTTTTGAAGCCCCGGATCTGCGCTTGTACTATCTCTGCGCACGCACTATCTCTGCGCACGTACTATCTCTGCGCACAGGCCCAGTTTGCCCATTATTGGTACTTCCCACAGCGGTTCCAACCGCACGTGGCTATTGAGGCTGACGCTCTGCTCCCGTTGGCCCTTGCTGCGACTGCCCTGACTGGCGGTGGGGGTGGAACCAGGACTGAAATTAATCCTGCACTTTGCACCGCATGGGTGTGGAAGATGCGCGCGGCGCGCGCACGATTGCAGTATCTTTATGCCCCGACTCTACCACTTGCCGCGCACCCAGGTATCTCTGCTGCACAAGAGCCGGCTGCGCTTAAAGCCCTGGGTGCGGTGGGTATAACGCACTTAGGTGACCTTTATAAACATGGTCGGTTCAGATCGCTCTCTGATATACAAGATGGCAAAGACCGTGGGTTGATGCTTGGATTCACTTATGTGCGCGTACAGCAGGCAATAAGATCCATCTATCCCGACTACCCGGAAGAGCCTAAACCGCTGCTGGCCCTGCAGGCGGTGCTAGCGGGGGCAGACCACGCAGGCCTGATAACGAAGTTGTATAATGCATCACTTAGGGAAAGAGAACAGTACGACTCCCCTTCATATAACAAATGAGCGGCGCTACTGGGTACTTCTCTGTCGCCGGTTATGTGGAAGTACTGCTGCGCCCTGACAGGCCGACTAACGGCAAACTGTAACCTCCGCATTATCCATTTTAAATACCTGCACCAGTTATACTATACCCCGTTACAACTGATGCGCTTTGGTCTGCGGGAGAGCGCCTGCTGTGTTCATTGTGGGCAGGGGGATGCGGACTTCTTGCATCTTGCATGGAATTGTAATGGTATATACAGTTTCTGGGATAAGATAACAAATCTGCTCACAAAAGTGGTGCTGGAATCGGTGCCATGTACACCTGAGGTTTGTCTATTGGGCTGGGTAAAGTCTCTTAAATCCTGTAACCGTAGACTTGTGGCTGTTTCTGCCTTGCTGGCTAAGAGAGCGGTGGCACAGTGCTGGGGCTCTAAACTCACCCCCACACTGAAGAAGTGGGTCCGAGATTTGCTTTACTGCAAGGAGCAACTGGAGATCTACGTGGAGGAATTGCCGGAAACATCACAACCTAAAGACTTTTGGGCACCGCTCTCTGTGTACCTTCTGAGTAACCCTGATTTATTATAGTTGATGTCTTCCGAGGCTCTTGCTTTGTTTCTCTTGGGACTGCCACATGTTGTAACACCGCCAAATGTGCTAAGATGCCTGTATGGGGGTCACTGTACCTTTCTTCTAGTGCCATGAGGTTTGGGGGATGAGGGTGGTGGGATGTTCTGAGGGTTGTTCTTTTGCATTATGGGGAACAAAAAACACAAAAGACTTGTGCTGTTGGTAATCCTTTATCTTCGATATGACTCCTTATAGGGGACTCACTGTGTATTCTATCAGCCGTTCAATAAACAGTTTAAAAAAAAAAAAAAATTTATAGCCCTCAGAGGCAAATCCTCTAATAATGGTGCTCACCCTGGTCAAGTGCCTCGGTAAGTCATCGTCCGTCAGATAAATATCATCCACATAGGACAATGCTTCTTCATTCAAATTTTGGAGTAACTCTGTTACCCTTGCTGAAAGTGAAAACAACCTCGGGCTATTCTTATACCCTTGGGGCAAACGGCAAAATTGCTGCTGGGACCCTAGCGCTGAGAAAGCGGTCAAGTACCTGCTTTCAGGCGCTATATTTTGGCAGAAAAATCCATTTGAGATATCAAGTGTTGTTTTGTATTTTTGTCGCACAATGTTATTCATTAATGTGGCACTGTGTGCATTTTGAACTGCAAATGTCTTTGTGCAGGTGTTTAAATGTCTATAATCTAAAACTAGACGATATGTGTTGTCAGGTTTTGATACGGGGAACAAAGGATTGTTCATAGGTGAAGTGCAATTTTCTATCACCCCCTGGTATTCAAGTTGATCTAGGATCTCCCTGACTTGTTTTTTTAGCTTCCTGCTTTATAGGGTATTGCCTTTGGGCATTTGGTGAAACTTTTAACGGGATCACGTGGTGGGTTGAATCCTCATCCCAAACAACATGATTTTTGTTCAATGCTGGAGCTAGGGCAACCGCCCACTCCTGCGCATATGCATGTTTTAGGTGAATGGGAACGAGGTCGGAAAATGCTGGAAAAATGACCTTTTCTCCCTTAGGGCACTCCATGACGAATGCTGGCGGCCAGTCTTGCTCTGCTAATAGGATGTCATATCCAGATGACAGATTTTTCCAAAATAGACCTTTAATTTTCCTGGGCTTGTCCCCCTCCATCCGGAGTGTTATCTCATGTAACTTATGTGGGACACTTACCCGAGTATCAGGTGTTTCCACCGTGATATACTCACTCAACTCCGCTGTCACCAGAAATTCCTTCAGGTTCTGGTGAGCTATTGTTACTTCTGCCGCGCTGTCTAGCATCGTCAGAGCCCATTCCCCGGTCAGAAGCTGTGTCCTCAGAATTCTGGGCATGTCTAATCTTGAGACCTGCTACCTTCTTCTTTTTGAACTGAGGTTTCTGTTTTTGTTTATCTTCTTTTTTAGGTGCGTAGTCCGCAGCGCGTTGCGTGTCTCTGGACTTTGTACGCTCCTCTTGTCTGTGTTCTGACTGTCCTTCCCTCTCTGAGTTTTTTGATGAACCCTGAAAGGAACGAGAGGAACGTGTATCAGTATCCTGATACCTGTCAGGTTTCCTAATATTATCCCTATTCCTGAGGTTATACCTCCTTTCAGAGGGCTCCTGTTGAGGAGACCTACCTCTGGATTGAGATCTGCTGTCTTTAGACTTTTGTTGTTTTTTATTTTCCCACTTCTTTTTAGAAGAAGTAGGTGTCTGATTTGTAGTGTCCTTTTCAGGACTGCCCACCAGTTGTGGTTTTAATGCTTTCCCACCTAGACTGTCTCTGCCTAGTTCTGCATATGCAGTTTCAATTATTTTGGGTAGTTCGTGTTGTTGATCTATTGGACTGAACTCCCTTAGGCGTTGGCGGATCGCCACTGAAGCTGCTTCCCCCTTAATGTTAGCTAGTATTATGGCTGATACCTGGTCAAAGCTATTTAGTAACTTCATCCCTAAGTTAAGGGCAGGCTCTGCTCCTTACTCATTTTGTATCTGTCTCAAAACGTCTGGCACTACTGCTAATGATCGGATACCATGTGTTCTGGTATATATGGCAGCAAAGACTGAACCCCAAGAGGAGCAATCCTCTACTTGTGGTGTGATCCCCATGGGCAAGCAGATTGTTAGAATTCTGTGTTTATCATAGGTGGTAGTATTCGGGAATACTGCCTCAAGCTGAGTTATTTTCTGAGCTATCCAGAATGGTATTTGTTCGCGTTTTGCGGGCATTTTGCCCATTACCGCGTGTAATGTTTGAGGAGTAATTTTATTTCCTGTACCATGAGCTGGAGTACTATTTGCTGCACCTGGTGCAGGTTGGATTGTTAAAGTCCTCATGACGAATTGTGTCAGATTTATGTAGATTTTAATTAAATCTCTGTGTTGTATGAGTAATTCTGGCTGTGGCATTGTTCCAATGTCAGGGTGCGGTGTGTAAGCCGCTAGTATTGGACATGTGGCCCGTCTCCTCCGAGCGGGCCTAACCGTACTCTGTTTCTTATGTGGGGTAGGGCGCCATTAAACCAGTAATGATGTTCCTGGTAAGTGAGTGGAATCTCTATGTCCTCAAACGGGGCATATTCCGGTGGTGCATCTCCTGCTATGTAGTAGTGAAATGTCTTTGTTATGGCATTTGCTGCTGGGAATGTAACCCATGAATAGAACACCAATGTGAGAAGTTGGCCTGGTATATGCTGTCCACTAATTATAGTGGGCACCTTGCACCAGTCCAAACAACCCCTTATTGGAGATAGGTTAAAAACAACCTTTATTGAAAGCTATCCTAGTGGTAGCTATGGAGAGCAGCCTTCAGGCTAAGTCTTGAAGAAATGTAAAGCAGCTTGTTTTACCAGTCTATAATCTCTTGAGTGACCAAATGAAAGAGGACCACACCAGGTATATATATAAAATATATGTATTTAGTCTTAAACACACCCCTCTAGTCTCTTTATGAGGCTAGAGTTCGAAGTACATAAGTTACAAGTCAGTTATCAACAGTAATAGCACATATACACGTTTGAGCCCTAGGGGCGTACCAAACCATATACCAATAAAGTGGTATAAGAACCACGACTGAGCTAGACACAAGGCCTAGAGCCTGTAGAAGTGCTTGGACCCCAAGGAACCACCCAAGGTAGTGACACAGGGGACCCACGGGGGACGCGTGCAGTGTGAGAACACAGCCGCGAGCCACCGTTAACTTCTATGGGGAAAGTCGCGGTTGGATTTTTACAAGGAAAGGACACTTAGAGGAGGACTTGGAGCAAATCCCTTTAGAACTAGGCAGTTCTAGAGTCAATACCCACGGGAGCACCGGAGTACTCGAGTTACCTCACCCAGGGAAGCCGGGTGCATAGGTGTCTTTTGGCGTCGGGTTTCGTCGTCGTTTTTAATGGCGATCTGCTGCAGCAGGCTGCTGGCGACCAAGTCGAAAGTGTCCGGGTGGATCCAAGGGTGGATCGAAGATCTGAAGAACTTGAAAGCAGAGGGGACAGAGTCTGGGTCACTAGCCAGTGACCAGGAAGGCGATGAGCAGATGCCCACCGACGTCGGGTGCTTCAGGTAGGTTGACGGTCGTCTTGACTCTTCAGCCACGAGGTCCAGGAGGCGTTGACGACAACCAGGAGCTGGATTCAAGCTGTCCCACAATGTCTGTCGATTGCTGACGTGTCGGCAACCGGATTGGACCCAACAAGCCTTGGCAACGGCAAGACATGTGGAAACAAAGAAAGGACGTTGATGCAGACCAGCAAGGTCTGAGGGACTCACCCAGCAAGGGTAAGTCAGGTCACGTCTGGAGCAACCAGGAAAGCCCAAGCAGAAGAAGAATTGCCTTTGGGAGGGCCCACTAGCCAACGGACTAGCGACCACAAAGGAGCCTCGAGTGGACGCACTTGGAGCTGGCTCACAGGACACTTGTGGAGTGGAGGCCAGTGATCTTCAGTGCAGTCGGTGCTGGAGGCGGGGGCTACTCGGAGCCCAAAGCACAACTTCGTGGAAGGCCAGGAAGAGGATGCACTTGCAAAAGTTTTTGGTGTCCAGGGGTCACGGTTCCACGTTACCCATGACAGCTACAGGCCTCAGCTTTGCTGGGGACTCAGGGCAGCCTCGGGGAAGTCTGAAAATTCACCTCTGGTGTTGCAAAGACTTCGGCGTCCGGCGGGAGCTTCAGCGATGCAGACCGGACAATTGCTTCTTAGGTGCCTGCCAAGCAGGGGAGTCACTCCTTGACCCCAAGGGAGATTCTTCAGTCCTCTAATCTTGAAGTAGAGCGTCGAAGGTCCAGGATTCGGCTTCAGAGTTTCGTCCAGGGTAATCTAAAGTCCTAAGGACTGGGGTCCCATACTTATACTAAGTTAGGGGGTTGGACATACTATGGGGACCCACCTATGGGAGGGTCAGGGAAGAGGGGTGGTTACACCCATTCCCTTTGTCCAGTTTCGCGCCAGAGCAGGGGCAGGTAGCCCCTGCAACTGGTTTGAACTGGGCTATGCACAGGGACACCAAATGTGCCCCCAGTGCAGGACTTCAAAGCACCAGAGGGTGCTCCCGCCCAGCCCCAATACACACTATCCTGTCTGGGGAGGTGGTTACACCTCCCTGCGACAGGAAACCTATTGTCCAGGCCTCCCCTGCCGGAGTTTCAGTCAGCATCAGGAGGCCAGACCCGTGTCTGTGGCAGCGGCATCCATTTTGTGATGCCAGGGCTCTGTAAAGAAGTTACCGGGTAGGCCGGTGGGTACATGTCTCTCCCTCTAGAAGGGGGGAATGCTACCCCCACCGCCAGGACTGGCGGGGGGGTAGTATTCCAAGATGTTTGACACCAAACACGACATGTTTTGGTGCAGCCAGTCCAAAGTTAGCATTCTACCACGAGGATATATTGCATTTAAGAGTATATAGTCAGGCTGTACCACAAACAGCATCAGAGGAGGGACTCCGAATGCTGCAGAGGGGCTATGCTCATGCAGGGGCACCCTCTCACATAAAAACCAAGCACTCTGCCTTCAGGATTGTAAAGGCCTGCCATAGGAGTGACTTATAGGTTTATATGTGTGTGCAATGGTAGTGATATAGGTTGCCTATATCACAGTAAGGGGTGCAGGCACCACCTTACCCAGGCTGCAGTAGCAGACCTGTGGTGTCATTTGGCTGGCCTTCCAGAGGTAGCATAATACATGCTTCAGCCCCTGGCAGGCCTCTGGGGTACCTATGCCCTGGGTACATAGTATAGCATATACTAGGGACTTATAAGGGCACTCCAGATTCCAATCAAAGATGTACCTAAGGTACATGGAAACCATTTTAGAGAGGAAGCAGATAGACTGGGGCCCTGAATAGCAGGATCCCAGTCCAACTAAGTCATAAACCAGCAAAACACCAGGAAAAAGTGGGGGCAACCATATAGTCAGATTCCACCTTCCTACATAACCCCCCAAATGAAAGGAGATAAGGCTAACCTTGGCCAGTTGAGCCTTTATTGACTAAGTGGCCATATAAGGAAGCACCTGCACTAGCATGGTTGCCCCCTGTTTTATGGTCCATTAAGCTATCCCTCACCCTAAGGGTATGAGAGGGTCTTCACCATGGGGAATTACTACCTGTGGGGAGTTTTGGCAAAGTAAAAGGCTGGTGAGGGGTCTGAGTAGAGAAGTGAGGCCCTAATAAAGTTGGCCTCAGCTTCCTCAGATCACTGGTCACCATGTAGGCCTCTCTTTCCATGACTGAGTTGCACTTTGCTCTAAGGGTCAACCTTTGGCTGCCTACAGCTGGGGGTTGGGTCCCTTTGGATGGAACACTGGAGGGACATGGCAGGTTTGGAACCTTTTGGTCCCAGGTTTGCCCTTGCCTAACATAGTCCTTCTGGGGGAGGTCCCTACCCAAGGGTATGGGGGGTCCCTCAGTGTGTTGAGGAATTTTCACCTGGCTAGGGCTACTAGACTGGGTGCCCCTAATCTGCTGATTGGGGGTTCCTCTGGACAGGGGCCCTGTGGGGTCCACTGACCTCCTTGACCTCTGCAGCCCTGGGCTGACTGAGGCAGGGTAGAGAGGGGCAGGTTACCTGCTCCAGACTGGGTACCACCTTGGAAGGGTCCTCTGCCCTCAGGGGTGTGGCCAGGCCAGGCCTGACTACCTCTGGGGCAGTTCCTTCACTAGGGGTAGGGTCAGTTCCCTGAGGAGGCTGACCCTTTCCTACTGTCTGGGGGAAGAAGACTTTTCTTCAACCCTTGGGCTCTCTTTGGGGGAGAGTGGGCCATTCTTCCAGGCTCCATCTCTCCAAAATTTCCCTGGGCTTGGGCTGTGGCCATCACAGCCCCACTAACTCTTTCAGGGACGCCCAGCATTCTCAGATGGGCTTGGTGTTCAACTTCAGCCCAGGCTGAAAGTTCCAAATCATTGCCCATGAGGCAATCTACAGGCAAGTTGGGGGACACTGCGACTCTTTTTGGGCCTGTGACCCCTTCCCAGCTGAGATTGACTATGGCCATGGGGTGATCTGTTCTGACACCATCTATGTTGGTCACCTGGTATTTAAACTCAGGTAAAAGCTGGTGAAGGGGGATTAGTTTCCCTGCCACCATGGTGACACTAGCCCCTGTGTCCCTGAATGCCACAGCTTTATGACCATTAATCATTGGCTCCAGTCTGTACCTGCCCAATGCATTGGGACCCATGGTAAAGGTGGCAAATCCTATACCACCATCAGAATCAGAAGAGTCTGTTGAGGGGGTCCTGTCTAAACTAGGGCCCACCTCTGTTCCCCTTGCAAAAGCACCTAACTTTTTGGGTGCACTACTCCCAACTGGAGGATTACTACTGGTGGTACCAGGAGGGGTGGTAGTATTTGTTGGAGGAACATTTTCTTTATTGCCAATCCTGGGGCAACTGGGATCAGTTTTCCAGTGTCCAGGCTTTTTACAGACATGGCAATATGGTTTCTTTTCAGGAGAGGAAGAAGTTTGGGACCCAACCCCAGAAGAGGACTTTTGGGGCCCTGTAGTGGACTTATCCTTAGATTTATCCCCACCTTTCTCTTGGGACTTGGTAGAATCTTTCTTCTGGTCACCACCCTGATTCTTAGGCCTCACCCTGGTTCTGACCCATTTGTCTGCCTTCTTTCCCAATTCTTGGGGAGAGGTCAGATCAGAGTCCACCAGGTACTGGTGTAAAAGCTGGTTTTGACAATTATTAAGGATCTGCTCCCTCATAATCAAATTGTACAATCCTATAAAGTAATGCACCTTGCTGCCATGTATCCAACCTTCCAGAGCCTTAGTAGCACAATCTACAAAGTCAACCCAGTCTTGAGTCTGAGCCTTTTGGGTATCTCTGAACTTCAACCTATACTGTTCAGTGGTTAGGCCAAACCCATCTATCAGAGCACTCTTCAAGACTTTGTAATTGTCAGCATCCTCTTCTCTTACAGTGAGGAGCTTGTCTCTACCTTTGTCTGCAAAGGAGAGCCACAAGATTGCTGCCCACTGCTCCTGGGGGACCTTTTGAACTTTACAGGCCCTCTCCAGTGCAGTAATCCATTTGTGGATGCCATCCCCACTCTGGTAGGGAGGGACAATGTTGCTCAGGTTTCTATGGTCATAAGACCTTTCCCTACCACTAGGGAAGTTGCTGCCACCATGGGAATCTAGTCCCAACTTTTTTCTTTCCCTTTCAAGCTCTAGGGACTCCCTGTCTATAGCCAACTGCTCTCTTCTGAGTCTCAACTGAGCTTCTCCATACTTGAGCAGTCGCTCTTTCCTCTCACTGGAGGATTCCCTCCTGTGAGAAGAAACAGAGGTCCCTACTGAGGTGTCAGAGTGGTTAGACTCCTGAGAAGGAGATCTAGACCTTCTGGGCACACTCACAACTCTTCCTGGGGGACAAAGGGAAGTCATCCTGATCCTCCTCCTCATCCTCAGGAGTAGCTGCATTATCCAGGTCAGGATCATTGTCATCCTCCTGGCCAGTTTCAGAGGTTGGGTCCTGGGTATTTTCATCCCTGGCCCCTTCCTCATCTTCTGCCCCACCCTCTCTGCCTACCCCTGCAGACCCTAGGGGTCTTCTGAGATCATCCAGCAGAAGCATCTCCATGAGACGTTGGGTGTTGGCACTTTTGCCTGTCTTCAGCTTCCTAATCTTGCACAACTCTCTCAATTCCAAGAATGGTAGGTTGTCATATTTGGATGGAAGGAGCCCACTGGTTCCTGGTAGTGAAGACATTACTAGTGAGGTGTGGTGTATGCACTACCTACTCTAGTGTGGCCTACTAAACTCTCTTGAGTTGTAGAAAAGGTGTGCTAGCCCTTAACATACAACTCTAAGTTCAGTAGAACTTACTGTATACTAAGCTTGTTTTATATGTACCTAAGGTACCCTTAGTGGTTTTCAGTTGATCAATTCAATTGAGATTATCTGGTAAAACAATAGCAAGCTGGAATCCCACCGCTGCCACCAATGTGAGAAGTTGGCCTGGTATATGCTGTCCACTAATTATAGTGGGCACCTTGCACCAGTCCAAACAACCCCTTATTGGAGATAGGTTAAAGACAACCTTTATTGAAAGCTATCCTAGTGGTAGCTATGGAGAGCAGCCTCAGGCTAAGTCTTGAAGGAATGTAAAGCAGCTTGTTTTACCAGTCTATAATCTCTTGAGTGACCAAATGAAAGAGGACCACACCAGGTATATATATAAAATATATGTATTTAGTCTTAAACACACCCCTCTAGTCTCTTTATGAGGCTAGAGTTCGAAGTACATAAGTTACAAGTCATTTATCAACAGTAATAGCACAAATACACGTTTGAGCCCTAGGGGCGTACCAAACCATATACCAATAAAGTGGTATAAGAACCACGACTGAGCTAGACATAAGGCCTAGAGCCTGTAGAAGTGCTTGGACCCCAAGGAACCACCCAAGGTAGTGACACAGGGGACCCACGTGGGACGCGTGCAGTGTGAGAACACAGCCTCGAGCCACCGTTAACTTCTATGGGGAAAGTCGCGGTTGGATTTTTACAAGGAAAGGACACTTAGAGGAGGACTTGGAGCAAATCCCTTTAGAACTAGGCAGTTCTAGAGTCAATACCCATGGGAGCACCGGAGTACTCGAGTTACCTCACCCAGGGAAGCCGGGTGCATAGGTGTCTTTTGGCGTCGGGTTTCGTCGTCGTTTTCAATGGCGATCTGCTGCAGCAGGCTGCTGGCGACCAAGTCGAAAGTGTCCAGGTGGATCCAAGGGTGGATCGAAGATCTGAAGAACCTGAAAGCAGAGGGGACAGAGTCTGGGTCACTAGCCAGTGACCAGGAAGGCGATGAGCAGATGCCCACCGATGTCGGGTGCTTCAGGTAGGTTGACGGTCGTCTTGACTCTTCAGCCACGAGGTCCAGGAGGCATCGACGACAACCAGGAGCTGGATTCGAGCTGTCCCACAACGTCTGTCGATTGCTGAGGTGTCGGCGACCGGATTGAACCCAACAAGCCTTAGCAACGGCAAGTCACGTGGAAACAAAGAAAGGACGTTGATGCAGACCAGCAAGGTCTGAGGGACTCACCCAGTGAGGGTAAGTCAGGGCATGTCTGGAGCAACCAGGAAAGCTCAAGCAGAAGAAGAGTTGCCTTCGGGAGGACCCACTAGCCAACGGACTAGCGACCGCGAAGGAGCCTCAAGTGGACGCACTTGGAGCTGGCTCACAGGACACTTGTGGAGTGGAGGCCGGTGATCTTTGGTGCAGTCGGTGCTGGAGGTGGGGGCTACTCGGAGCCCAAAGCACAACTTTGTGGGAGGCCAGGAAGAGGATGCACTTGCAAAAGTTCTTGGTGTCCAGGGGTCACGGTTCCATGTTACCCACGACAGCTACGGGCCTCAGCTTCGCTGGGACTCAGAGCAGCCTCGGGGAAGTCTGGAAATCCACCTCTGGTGTTGCAAAGACTTTGGCGTCCGGCGGGAGCTTCAGCGATGCAGACCGGACAATTGCTTTTTAGGTGCCTGCCAAGCAGGGGAGTCACTCCTTGACCCCAAGGGAGATTCTTCAGTCCTCTAATCTTGAAGTAGAGCGTCGAAGGTCCAGGATTCGGCTTCAGAGTTTCATCCAGGGTAATCTAAAGTCCTAAGGACTGGGGTCCCATACCTATACTAAGTTAGGGGTTGGACATACTCTGGGGACCCACCTATGGGAGGGTCAGGGAAGGGGGTGGTTACACCCATTCCCTTTGTCCAGTTTCACGCCAGAGCAGGGGCAGGTAGCCCCTGCAACCGGTTTGAACTGGGCTATGCACAGGGACACCAAATGTGCCCCCAGTGCAGGACTTCAAAGCACCAGAGGGTGCTCCCGCCCAGCCCCAATACACACTATCCTGTCTGGGGAGGTGGTTACACCTCCCTGCGACAGGAAACCTATTGTCCAGGCCTCCCCTGCCGGAGTTTCAGTCAGCAGCAGGAGGCCAGACCCGTGTCTGTGGCAGCGGCATCCATTTTGTGATGCCAGGGCTCTGTAAAGAAGTTACCGGGTAGGCCGGTGGGTACATGTCTCTCCCTCTAGAAGGGTGGAATGCTACCCCCGCCGCCAGGACTAGCGGGGGGGTAGTATTCCAAGATGATGGACACCAAACACGACATGTTTTGGTGCAGCCAGTCCAAAGTTAGCATTCTACCGCGAGGATATAATGCACTTAAGAGTATATGGTCAGGCTGTACCACAAACAGCATCAGAGGAGGGACTCCGAACGCTGCAGAGGGGCTCTGCTCATGCAGGGCACCCTCTCACATAAAAACCAAGCACTCTGCCTTCAGGATTGTAAAGGCCTGCCATAGGAGTGACTTACAGGTTTATATGTGTGTGCAATGGTAGTGATATAGGTAGCCTATATCACAGTAAGGGGTGCATGCACCACCTTACCCAGGCTGCAGTAGCAGACCTGTGGTGTCATTTTGGCAGGCCTTCCAGGGGTGGCATAATACATGCTTCAGCGCCTGGCAGGCCTCTGGGGTACCTATGCCCTGGGTACATAGTATACCATATACTAGGGACTTATAAGGGCACTCCAGATTCCAATCAAAGATGTACCTAAGGTACATGGAAACCATTTTAGAGAGGAAGCAGATAGACTGG
Source organism: Calotriton arnoldi (assembly GCA_963921515.1). Taxonomy (NCBI): domain Eukaryota; kingdom Metazoa; phylum Chordata; class Amphibia; order Caudata; family Salamandridae; genus Calotriton; species Calotriton arnoldi. The sequence goes on from CAWUFW010006587.1 coordinate 308,992, forward strand.
GGCCCTGAATAGCAGGATCCCAGTCCAACTAAGTCATAAACCAGCAAAACACCAGGAAAAAAGTGGGGGCAACCATATAGTCAGATTCCACCTTCCTACAACCATGTGTTCCGGTATATATGGCAGCAAAGACTGAACCCCAAGAGGTGCAATCCTCTACTTGTGGTGTGATCCCCATGGGCAAAGCAGATTGTTAGAATTCTGTGTTTATCATAGGTGGTAGTATTCGGGAATACTGCCTCAAGCTGAGTTATTTTCTGAGCTATCCAGAATGGTATTTGTTCGCGTTTTGCGGGCATTTTGCCCATTACCGCGTGTAATGTTTGAGGAATCATTTTATTTCCTGTACCATGAGCTGGAGTACTATTTGCTGCACCTGGTGCAGGTTGGATTGTTAAAGTCCTCATGACGAATTGTGTCAGATTTAGGTAGATTTTAATTAAATCTCTGTGTTGTATGAGTAATTCTGGCTGTGGCATTGTTCCAATGTCAGGGTGCGGTGTGTAAGCCGCTAGTATTGGACATGTGGCCCCGTCTCCTCCGAGCGGGCCTAACCGTACTCTGTTTCTTATGTGGGGTAGGGCGCCATTAAACCAGTAATGATGTTCCTGGTAAGTGAGTGGAATCTCTATGTCCTCAAACGGGGCATATTCCGGTGGTGCATCTCCTGCTATGTAGTAGTGAAATGTCTTTGTTATGGCATTTGCTGCTGGGAATGTAACCCATGAATAGAACACCTCTGTTTTGTTTGATTCGTGTGCCTCAATCACGAAAACTACCATGCCACCCCTAGCTTGTAAACCATTTTCTAATAGTCTTAGGGTGACTGTCATTCTGAATTTTGGTGCAATCTGTATTGCATTTTCGGGTGGTTCTTCGGCTGAGACCTCCAGATTTATTCTTTCTTCATCGCTCTCAGTCATTTTGAAAAGAAAAGCTTTTCCAAGAGAACTTAGTTGAAAGTTTTATGCACAATTTAGGAACTAAATGTCCTTCAAGCTTGATTAACCAACAGCCGATAAATAGGATATCTCGCCTACTCAGCTGTGGCGGAGTTTGTGCCCACCCACTCCAGACTTCTCTGGGGTTTTGTTAGTAGGTTCTCTGAGAATAGCACGACTGAACTACTCAGATTCTACTGTTAAATAAGTACCCAACCAACGTTGGCTGCGCCATGTCGTGTAGTTCCTATAGTACCCCTGCAGGACCTGCGCGTTTGGATAACATAAACTGTGGGCTTGGTGGCAGACTGATTCTGTGCACCCCCACCGCGTATGTTAGCCGGATTTGCATTAGCTAGCTCACAGCGCCACTAGAATCTTCTCTTATCGGGGAGAGATTAGTTTCTGGCCACCTTAGATCATGACAACCCTGATCCCTCAGAATCGTGGAAACAATGTACTACTTTTCGCTCAGTCACTCGTGCTTACTTATTCGGTTTGTCTCAGAGAGTTACACAGAATAAACAGTCTGGGCGTTTCAATAAGTATTTATTGAACAGTTGTTATTCTAGTGTAAAATATATGTGCTGCAGTAACCAGCAGACGATAGCAGAGATATATTATCAGCAGTACGATAAAAGTGAAGGGATAGAACAGTTCTACCATATTGCAATAATCATGAATACATACATGAATATAAAAAGCATTATGAAAAGTGTGCGTACTCCTACGATGCCTAACTAGATGTACTTGAGTGTACCTAGCATATGTGTAGGTCTAAAAGCCTAAGAGCCAAGAATCCTTCTAGGATTTAGTCGAACCCCATTACCTGACTAGAGAGAGTGTGGGACTCCGTCCTGGTCTCGAGTTGGATACCCCGCAAGGGCTGTGTTAGACCGCTGTCAGCTGGAGCGACTGCATGCAGGAGCCTCAGCGTCTCTGGTCAGTGTGTCAGCATGGAAGTCTCGGTTCCCTCTATCTTACCATGGCCAGATGTGGTGTATTTATACCCTAAAGTGTCTCATCCCTCAGTATGGTTTGTATTGGTCTTTGTTAGACATGAGGAAGACATCAGGGGTGAACTTTGTACATACATATTATGCGGGAGATGTAGCTGGTGAATGCTCATGCATAATTTATAAGTACATTGTAGGCCTGTGTTCGGGAAAAACCCTGCAGTGTTCTAACCACAGACTAGATAACGTTCAACCCTCAGAGCTCATTGTGTACTGTAGGGAACTAATGTAGGTGAAAGATCATGCCTATATTAGGGCATAGGAGATCATGACTATAATAGGGCATAGACGATTATGACCAAAATAGGGCATATACGATTATGACCATAATAGGGCATATGCGAATATGACCATATACGGCATATATGAACGCGTCTATATTAGGGCCTCTATATGAAACATAACACAGTATGGCAAGTTCGTACCTGAAAGCAGCAAGATGTAAGTCCTACACTATCACATACCCCCCAACCTATCCAAGACTGCTTCAAAACCCTTCAAACACAATCTTCTGAGAAGACACCCGAGACTCTGACCTCCGACCTGTACTATAACATGGAAAAGGGCATCATTGTAAATGACCTAATATTCTACACCAGAAAAATAGCACTATGGCGAGCAGCAATAATAAACCTACTAAACGTTCTTGAAACCAGAAACATTCCATATGGCACCAAAATTCTGATCGCTCCCTCACAAAACCTAAGAGCTGACCTTAACATTACAATCTATAAAAATGGCACAGTTGTGATCCAAGCAGCAAACAAAGATCTCAAAATATTCGATGACCACTTCACCACCCTAAAAGAGCAGTTGCTTGGCTACAATCCTTCAACGCACCCCCAGAGCCCGCTGTCTCAATCTAATACACGTCGGAGCAGGGTCCACTATAGTTCAAAGTTAGTGTTGTGGGGTAAGGGCCTCCCGCTTACGACCAGCAAAGCAGAAGCTACCTCTTTAAGCTCTCTAACACCTTCTCCCAAAGAATGGACTGGCACTAATCTCCCCAATGGGTTGTCCTTACAGCACGGTGCTCAGGGCAGCATCTCCCCTAAATCAAAGAGAGTACCACCCACTTCACCTCCTCAATCTCTCAAAAAGGCAACGCCTGCAAGTCCATCATCCACACATCGTCTCCATCCCACATCCATAGCAGCAAGCACACAGGTCATCCAGAATTCATTGCCTAGCCCCCCAAAAGGCCCTTTGGCCACCCTGCTGAGTAAAACAGGCCCTTTGCACAACTCTAAATACAGAAAAAAAGCCACAGGGAGATCGAACTCCAACTCCTCTGCCAGGATCTCCGAGTGTACTAGCATACCAAGCCCTGATCCCCTGGTCCCTTTGCCTCTATTACAGTCTATACTAACGGAGCTAGAGCTCTGAACCTCTGAACAGTCAGCATAGCTCAGAGCATCCATAACGCTATTCTCAAAATGAAGAGCATCCTACACCTTACCAACCACTCTCTCTCTAAAATCAAGCACATTCAAAAATCAGTACTCAACCTTCAAAGCAAGCCTAACCATCAACCCCTGACTCTGGCTAATAGACACTATCGCCCTCGCAAACAACTTAACTATCTATCGGAGGATGAAACACTAGCTCTTCTATTATCCTATGAGGCAACACCTGCCTTTTCCAGTCCCCCCGACAAGAAAGACGAAAACAAAATCTATACGGTCACAATCAGCACAAATATAACGTCCACACTCAGAAACTGAATGGTAAACAGCAACAACTTAAAATGAGTACCCTTATCCACCGTAACTCCCAACATAACCCCGGGGAACTCTGCAACACCACTCTCTGGTCTTCTACTTAATTGCCGATCAGCAGTGAAGCATGCCTCCGACATCGCCGAACTCTTCCTGAGTCAAGAAATTGATGTGGCAATCTTAACTGAATCATGGCTCAACGAAGCATCATCGTCCTGCATGGATTTATTGGTTCCTCCAAACTACAACATCGTAAGGCTTGACAGACAAATAAAAAAAAGGGGAGGTATCGTTTGCATCCACCGCTCCTACCTCTCCATTACCCAACTTCACAGTGACCCTCTTGCCTCCTGCGAATATCTCGCACTCTCCACAAGTAACAACTCTAACCAATTGTGCAAATTGCACACCTTCTACCACCTCCCAGGTAAGAATGACCCATTCATCGACCACCTCATGAAAATCATTACAGCAAATGCCTCCCCCCACTCCAATGATATATTCCTAGGAGACTTTAATCTTCATTGGAATGACCCTAATGACATTCAGGTCAAAATCCTTAAAGATTTCCTAGCAGACCAAACACTTACTCAAGCCTGCACTCTACCAACTCACACAAAAGGCTCCACGCTGGATTGGATCATCTCAAAGGAAAAGGCAGTCAGACTAACCTCAATTGCTCCTTGCGACTGGTCAGACCACCACGCTATTACCTTCCTAATACCCGGCGTACATAAGAAAAGATCTGTGCAATCAGTGAAACCGAAATTCTGGCTTAGGGTCACAAAAAGCCTAGACTATGAGAAGCTGGCAGCATGATGCGAGAAGGATCTCCTCCCAAGCTATCAAATGTCAGCGAACTTACAGAGCACTACAACTCAACAATGTCTGATATAATTGACTCACTAGCCCCGTTTAAGCTGAAAAGAATTCAGGTTAAAGACAAAAATCCCGGGTTTAATGGGTCCCTAAACAATCAAAGGAGAAATCTTTGACTAACAGAAAGGAAATGGAGACAATACCCCTCCTCCCCCCAGCTAAAACTTCTCAGAAAGACCAGAAATGCATACAACAAAAGCATTCTCAAATCAAAAAAAGAATTCTTTATATTGGAACTGGAGAGCGCTAAGAATAGACCTCGTAAGCTCTTTGAAACGGTAAAACAACAATCAAACAAACTGGCAAAAACCTCTAAAGAACCAACAAAATCCCTAATAAACTGTGATGAGTTCTCCTCCTTCTTTTCAGCCAGAATCAACTCTTTGGGAAACGAGCTGAAATCCGCCGCTATCGTCCGGTCACATCCTTCGGCGACACTAGTCAACGTTTCTACACACTCCCGCCAGGCAGAAGCCAAAAACGAAGCTCACTGGACTACCTTCAATTTATATGACGACCACAACATCTCGAAAATTCTATCGTCCATAAAACCGAATAACCACTTCAATGACCCGCTCCCTGCCAACTGCCTGTCCGCAACCAACCAATTTATCATACCCATCTGGACTACAATAATCAACGCTTCCCTAACGCAAGGGTCCATACCCGACTTTCTAAAAGCTGGTCAAGTCATCCCCATTTAAAAAAAATCTACACTGAATCCTGCAGAACCGGACAATTTCAGACCAATATCTAATATTCCTCTACTAGCGAAAGTACTTGAGAAATGTGTGCAACAACAATTTAGCCAACATATCACCAAATTCAATCTGCTATACGAATGCCAATCTGGTTTCAGGCCAGATCACAGTACCAAAACTACTATTCTCCGCATAAGAGATGATGCCCTTCAAGCTCTAGACCAAAGCAAAACGTGTCTCTTAATTCTTTTGGACCTATCATCTGCGTTCAACACAGTTAATCATGAGAAGTTACTAGAACGTCTTGAAAACAAGATGGGATTAGGGGGAGCCGTTCTCGACTGGTTTAAATATTTCTTACGGAACCGCTCTTAAAGATTCTTAGTTAATCGAAATCTATCCTCTCCTTCTCCGATTACGATCGGAGTCCTGCAAGGCTCAACTTTCTCCCCAACTCTTTTTAACCTCTATCTGGAACCGTTAACTAAAATACTGCGTATTACCAACATTTCTGTCCACATGTATGCAGATGACACACAGATCTACATCAAAATTTCATCCCTAGAGGAGATCAAAACACTGAGCGAGGCTCTAAAGCTGACAGTACAATGGCTTGCTAGCAACCAGCTCAAACTTAAGGCGCAAAAAATAGAATTCTTACTAATCTCCCCTCTTAAAAGTTCCACTGACATACTTGAATGGACCAAATCGATCACTGCACTGAACTGCACCCTGAGCATAGTGGACTCAGCCAAATCACTAGGAATCGTACTGGACAAGAACCTGAGCATGCAAGCCCACATCAACACACTGGCCAAAAATGCCAGGATTCACCTGAGCTACCTGAGAAAACTAAAACCATTCCTTGATACGTTGGACCTTAAAATGGCAGTACAGGCTTTAGTTATCTCTAGGATCGAATACGGATGCTAAACCCTCTCCAACCTACCCAAGATCTCAACGGCTCCCCTTAAAGCTTGTCTCAACGCAGCCGCAAGACTCTTAACAGGCTCAAAACCATTCAACCACATCTCACCGCACATGAAGGCACTGAACTGGCTTCCTTACGAAGCCAGAATCCAACTCAAATTGGCCTGCATACACACAAAGCATTACACTCTAATTCACCTTAGTATCTTGCTAATAAAACTGTGGTATCCAGAGAAGGCAGGCACTCCCGATGTGACAGGGATTTTGTGTTGAAACTACCCCTCTTCCAGAAGAAGAAAACATACAACAGAGCTTTCTCTGGGGCCGCACCTAGAATCTGGAACTCGTTGCCACCAAACATCAGAAGAATAACATCTTTGTCAAGATTCAAAAAGGAAGCTAAGACTTTCCTAATGGGCATATTCCTTCGATAAACTCTCTCAGTGCATATACAGGTCAGCGGTCTTGCGATATTCTTTTGCTCTTTACTTGAACACTACCCGTTTAAGCCGGTCTTTATTTCATAGATGTAACCTATGCGATTCTTGTATCATGGACGATGCTTACCATTTTGCATTATTCGTACTTCACTGTCACTTTAATGGGCAGAGGCTGGTGTTGTGCAGTCTTCCTCTGCTCCTGCTAACATTTGTATTATCTCCCTCAAGTGTACTCATGATCGCCTGTTCCTTCTCCTTGTAAATAGCTTGTTATCTCTGCAAAGTGTTCTCATGATCGCCTGGTCCTAATATTGTCAATAGCTTGTTATCTCTGTAAAGCACTCTGATACCCTAACGCACGGGTACTCATAGTACGGCCCGCGGGCCGCCGGCGGCCCGGCAAGCCTTCCTTGGCGGCCCACGGACCTTGCAGATACCTACCTGTGTTTTTTCTTCTTTTTTTTTTTTAAGTGCCAGCAAACACCGCCGGTTGCAGCAGCGCTCTATGGGGGCCGGGCGATTCTTTAAACAACCATTCACTTATTAATGAGGCTTTGTTGTATTTCACCTCTTTTTAGCGCCCCTGCATCTCCATGCAGGGGCACTAAGAAGAGGTGAAATACAACAAAGCCTCATTAACAAGTGAATGGTCTTTTAAAGACCTGAGGCTGTGAAGTACTCAGGTGCGGCTGTGTGTGCGCCCCGGAAGCTGTCTCAGCCCGGGCTGACACACACGTGGGGTGACGTGACAGAGCGAGGGAGACAGACAGACAGAGGAAGGGAGACAGAGAGAGGGAGACAGACAGAGGGAGGGAGACAGAGAGAGGGAGACAGAGGGAGACAGAGAGAGAGGGAGACAGAGGGAGGCAGAGGGAGACAGAGGGAGACAGAGGGAGGGAGTCAGGGGGAGGGAGAGGGAGACAGACAGAGGGAGACAGACAGAGGGAGACAGACAGAGGGAGACAGACGGAGGGAGATAGAGGGAGGGAGATAGAGGGAGGGAGACAGAGGGAGACAGACAGAGGGAGATAGAGGGAGACAGACAGAGGGAGATAGACAGAGGGAGATAGACAGAGGGAGATAGACAGACAGAGAGAGAGGGAGGGAGGGAGACAGACAGAGGGAGGGAGACAGAGCTAGAGGGAGGGAGACAGAGAGAGAGGGAGGGAGACAGAGGGAGACAGAGGGAGGGAGACAGAGGGAGGGAGACAGAGAGAGGGAGACAGAGGGAGAGAGAGAGGGAGACAGAGGGAGGGAGACACAGAGGGAAACAGAGGGAGACAGAGGGAGGGAGACAGAGAGAGGGAGACAGAGAGAGGGAGACAGACAGAGGGAGACAGAGGGAAGGAGACAGAGAGAGGGAGACAGAGAGAGGGAGACAGAGAGAGGGAGACAGAGAGAGGGAGACAGAGAGGGAGTCAGAGAGGGGGAGACAGAGGGAGGGAGACAGAGAGGGAGACAGAGGGAGAGAGAGAGAGAGGGAGACAGAGGGAGGGAGACAGAGAGGGAAACAGAGGGAGACAGACGGAGGGAGACAGAGGGAGGGAGACAGAGGGAGGGAGACAGAGGGAGACAGAGAGAGAGGGAGACAGAGAGAGACAGAGGGAGGGAGTCAGGGGGAGGGAGAGGGAGACAGACAGAGGGAGACAGACAGAGGGAGACAGACAGAGGGAGACAGACGGAGGGAGATAGATAGAGGGAGGGAGACAGAGGGAGGGAGACAGACAGAGGGAGATAGAGGGAGGGAGACAGACAGAGAGAGAGGGAGGGAGGGAGATAGAGCTAGAGGGAGGGAGACAGAGAGAGAGGGAGGGAGACAGAGAGGGAGACAGAGGGAGGGAGACAGACAGAGAGAGAGGGAGACAGAGAGAGAGGGAGACAGAGAGAGGGAGACAGAGAGAGAGAGGAGGGCGACAGACAGAGGGCGACAGACAGAGGGAGACAGACAGGGAGGAGGGTGACAGACAGAGGGAGGGAGACAGATAGAGGGAGACAGACAGAGGGATTCAGAGGGAGGGAGAGAGAGAGAGGGAGGGGGAGAGAGAGAGGGAGGGAGACAGAGAGAGGGAGGGAGACAGAGAGAGGGAGACAGAAAGAGAGAGAGGGAGACAAACAGAGTGAGTGAGAGAGAGGGAGGGAGAGAGAGGGAGGGAGAGAGAGAGAGAGGGAGAGAGAGAGAGAGAGAGATAGAGAGAGAGAGGGAGGGAGAGAGAGAGAGAGAGAGGGAGGGAGACGGAGAGAGAGGGAGGGAGACGGAGAGAGAGAGAGGGAGGGAGAGATAGAGAGAGGGAAGGAGACAGAGCGAGAGAGAGAGAGATAGATAGAGAGAGAGAGAGAGAGAGATGTGTGTATGCCGGGTCTGGTGGCTCAGTGGATGAAGGCGTCCGCTGCAGGGGCCTGTGTTCAACCTCATGGTCATAGTTATTTTTTTTTGCTCTAGCCCCGCCCCCTCCCCCACTGACCCCGCCCCCACCGGTGCGGCCCTCGGCCACAAACCACACTGTAAATTTGGCCCCCGAGAGAAAGTTTGTGAGTACCCATGCCCTAACGGGTCATGTTCGTGCTCTATAAAACACTAAATAAATACATACCAGGCAGACAGGTAACGCTTGCATTATGTTTCAGGCCTGGTATACTTGAGCTTGGGCATGTAGTTTTACTGGTAGAGCTGTCTTATCACTTAAAAGTGCTACACAAGGTGAAGTCTGTTGTTGTACCACATTTAAGTGAACACCGGGGTAGACTGTAGCTAGGTCGTAGTGCAGGTTGCTATTCGCTTAAAAAGTAAAAGATGGAGGCCCCCAGGAGATTGCCACTGGGAGTGACCAATCCGCAACCCCGATAAGAGGCAGAGAGGGGTGGGGAATCCTTCCCCCCTCCTGATCAAGCGATACGAGGGGACTTGTGAAAAGCGGACAGAGCACGGGGCAGGGGGTCCCCCCCACCCAGAGGAGAAGCTCAATACTTGATAGAGGGGAGCAGCAGCAATAAAGACCAACTGAGGGTTTCTGCAAGTCCAGCCAGGTATAAGAGAAGCCTTGGGGGCTTCCCTGCCTTTAGCGCCTTATAACCTGAGGCGTATCTGGAGGAGATGGACTGGAGACACAGGCGGAAAGTGGGGGAAGATCAGTGGCACCAGCAACCGCCCTCGCTGGAGCAGCCCAGATGAGTGCCAACATCGCAAATATTTTCATCAAGGACCCTATGTGTAAACAGGCAAGTGGAGATCCAAAACAACACAAAGAGTGAGGTGGTGGAGTCCTAAAGGAGATTGTGTATACAACCTCGTGGTAGAGCGAGGGGAGCCGCCCGATACTGCAAGGCGATCGGACTGTCGTACGAGACACGAAACAATAGTGGCAAACCATGGCTAAAGACAAAGACCCCAAGCCCCAAAAACAGGGGAAAATGGATAAATATACAAAAGTGGTGACTCCGCCCCCCGTAGCGACAGGAGTTCCCGCCTCGGACAATGCAACGCTCCTGCGAGCAATACAAGCTTCAAGAGAAGCACTGGAGGGCAGGATAGCTGAAGTACGCACCGACGTGATACTACTACGGCAAGACCTCCGCAATGTAGCTGAAAGAGTGACTTAGGCGGAACAATGAATCTCGGAAACAGAAGACGTAACACATAACCTGCGGGGAGAAGTTACCAAATTGACGGCCTCCTTGAAGGAGACAATGTGGAAAGTAGACGATGCAGAAAACCAGGCGAGAAGGAATAACCTACGTTTTATAGGTTTCCCGGAGGGAATTGAGGGGGCAGACATGGGAGGGTACCTCCTCAATAGGCTCAAAGACACTCTCGCAAGTGCCCCATTTTCCACTTGCTTTGTGATTGAATGGGCGCACAGAATGCCTGCCTCCAGGCCGCCGCCGGGGCGACTCCCAGGCCGGTCATTGCCTGGTTCCTAAACTATCAAGACAGAGACTTAATACTACACGAGATGAGGCGGCTGGGAGAGGTCCGGATGCAAAACACGAAAATAATGGTGGTCCCGGATTATTCCAGGGAGGTTCAGAAACAGAGAAGAACCTTTGAGTCCGTAAAAGAAAAATTGAGAAACCTTCACATTCAGTACATGCTGCTATTCCCGGCCAAGCTAAAAGTCATATTTCAAGATAGGACCTTTTTCTTTCAGACCCCTGAGGAGGCATGGTCGTGGGTAGAGTAGAGGCCCACCAGGGTGCGAAACACAGAACAAAGAGATTCACAGTACCGGACACCAGAGACGGTGGTAAGGCCTAAAACCATGAGAGCCAAGATCAAACGACGCCTGGGGCAGGGGTCCGAGTCCCATGGCAACACAGCTAGAAGGCTTAAAGTGACTGCGGAGCGAGCAAAGCAAGACCAAGACTCGGAGGAGGATTCATATCGAAGGTCAAGAGACCGGCCGCACCCGGTAGGCAGACCCAGGAGACAAGCCACATCGGACCCTCCGGAAATGGAACACTCGGAGGGATCGGACAGTGACCACCCGTTATTGCAGAAAATTAACCGACTTGAAGAGACGGAGGTGGAGGAGGGAATGGGAGAGATGCCGTGACCAACGACACCAGATGGAAGTGAAGAAGGATGAAGATCCAGGGCATGTCGGATGCCGAAGGGACAGTAAGAGAGAGCTAGGTGCTAGTTGAGGCCTATCTAGATTAGGCTGGGAACAATTTTAACCCGGGCCTGGAGCATTACGGGCTTCCTGCTCTCATTAGTTAGTTAGTTAGTTTCACTGTTGGGGTAGGGAGGGTGGGGGGTGACACAGACCTCTCAGGCTAAACCTACAACACAGTTGTCATGTTGACACGTTGGGGAAAGTGTGTGGGAAGTGGGAGAGAGTGGGGCGGGGGGAGTTGGGGTGGGAAGGTTCAGAGGGGGGACACAGACGTGGTAATCAGAACTTTACTAACGGCTCCGACGAACACATACATACACATCAAGACACAGGCAGCACACACCGCATCTTGGGTAGGCACGACAGAGAGAACCCCATGGGATATGGCTGCAAAGGGCTATACAGCAATGACTTGGAACGTTAACGGGCTGGGGCACCATATTAAAAGGGGCCTGGTAACTAAATATCTTAAAAGACTGAAGCCCGACATAGTGCTCCTCCAGGAGACGCACCTTAGAGGGACGCGCTGTCATTTTCTGGGAAGAGGCATGTATACTGCCCACGCTGGATTTACCTCAGGCTCCCGGGGGGTGGCAATACTCGTCAGGAAGACTATACCCTTCCATGTTTCTAACACTTGGTCCGACCCCGGCGGCACATATGTGGCGGTAGAGGGAACATGGGGACACAGGGAGATTACAATAGTCAGTGTTTATGCGCCCCCACGATTACAACGACAGACACTTGAGAAGGTGGCAGAGGTTTTGCTGGCAGCAGACTCCCCCTACACTTGGTGGGCGGGGACTTTAACAATGTGGTAGACCCTGTCATAGATCGGTCTGGATGGACAGGTGGTGGGAGGGGAAACACAAGACTGGCTGAATTTGCTCTCACCCTGGGACTACAGGATGTTTGGCACCGGCATCACCCCACTGACCGGGCATACTCATATTTTTTGGGGGCACACCGGGTGTTCTCCAGAATAGATTATTTTTTTGCCTCGGCAGGGGAATTGGGCATGGTGACAGGGGTGGATTACCTAGCGAGAGGGTTGTCAGATCTCTCCCCGCTGTGGCTCACGGTAGGGGGGGAGACCCGTGGTGGAGCGGGGGGATGGAGGCTAAACGCCTGGGATCTTAGAGACCCAGGGATAGCGAAGGAGGTAAGGGTGGAAACAGAGCTGTACTTCCAGGAAAACAAAGGGACAGTAACCTCAGCTGTGGTCCTATGGGAAGCTTTTAAAGCTGTGTTACGCGACAGAGCCCAAAACGCCATTGTACACAAGAACAGGAAAGAGATGCAGGACATAGAGGCGCTTGAGAGTAAACTCCTGCACCTAGAGCAAAGCATGGGCAGAAGTCCTAGTCCGCCCACCCTCCGTCAGATAGTAGTCACCCGTGCAGAATATCAATCACTGGCACGAAGGGAGGTGAAACAGCAATACCTCGCCCTGAGGCATCGCATATATGAAACAGGGGATAGGGCAGGGAAGCTCTTGGTGTGGCTAGGCAGGAAGGAGATGGAATTCAGATGGGTGGGAGCCGTCCACAGAGACGGGCATGACCTTACCAAGGCACAAGATATCGCTATCGTCTCCGCAGACTATTACGCTGATTTATACAAAGAACAGAAAAAGGTGGGGGACACACAGATCCGAAAATATCTTGGGGAAATAGACCTCCCGGCTCTGTCCCCGGAAAACCGGGACGCCCTGGAAGAAGAGATTACGCTTTAGGAGGTGACTGAGGCTATACATAAACAAAAATCAGGGAAGACCCCAGGACCTAATGGTCTGCCCGTGGAGCTTATCAAGGCAAACTCCGCATTGTTGGGACCACACTTGCTAGATATGTTTTGGGCGGCTCGGGAAGAGGGCATTCTACCACCCGATTTGCGGAAAGCAACAGTAGTGGTGATTCACAAGCGCGGAATACAGGCAACAGTTTGCGGGTCATATCGACCAATCTCTCTCCTTAACGTGGAGGTGAAGGTACTAGCCTCTATCCTAGCAAACAGATTGGCCTCAGTGGTCACCTCCCTTATACATGCTGACCAATCGGGATTTATGCCAGGGAGAGCGACAAGGTTCAATCTAAGACGTCTAGCAAACTGGCTGAGTACGGTCCAAGATAGAACAGAGTCTCATATGCTGCTCTCATTGGATGCGGAAAAGGCCTTTGACACAGTCCACTGGCCTTTCATGTAGCAGACGCTAAGGAGATTTGGTTTGGCCCCAAATTCATGGGGTGGATTGAGTTGCTTTACAGGTCACCCATAGCGAAGGTGCGGGTAAACGGGGCAGTGTCAGAGAAGGTTGCGATAGAAAGAGGCACCAGACAAGGGTGCCCATTGTCCCCGATGCTCTTTGCATTGACCCTGGAACCGCCAGCTTACATTGTAAGAACACACCCAAAGGTAAAGGTGTTCACGGCGGGCGGAAGGGAGGAACGCATTTCGCTCTACGCAGACGATGTCCTTCTGTATGTCACCGATCCCTTGTCCACGAATCCGACCCTCTTTCAGGTGTTAGGGACACTCGGAAAACACGCAGGCTACAAAAGTAACTGGGGTAAATCAATCCTCTACCCAGTAGGAGGCCCCCCCGAATTACAGGATCTCCCCAGGGAATTGCAAGTAACCACAGAGGGATTTAAATATCTGGGGATATACATATCTACAGATACCTCACGTAGCCTCACATGTAACATCCGTAGGGTGGTGACAGAATTCCATGCTGACGTGGAAAGGTGGAGAAGATTGCCCCTCACTCTACTGGGTAGAGTGGCAATGTACAAGATGATAACGTTCCCCAAGCTTCTGTACATCTTGCAAAACACATACCATAAGATCCCGGAGGATAATTTTGGGGCAATAGACAGTGAGGTACGCACGCTCCTGTGGGACGGGGGGCAACCACGGATCGCACTCCGCACACTGCAGCGTAATCAGTACAATGGAGGGATAGCCCTTCCAGACATCAGATCTTACTACAGGGCAGCACAACTTTTAGCAGTAAATGAGTGGGGACACCTGCCGAGATCACACCCAACTTATGCACTGGAGCATGACCAATTTGAAGTACATTCTCACTTACACTACATATACGGGGGGAGAGGTGTCAAAAATTTGCTGCCGGCGACTCAGAGGACACTGGAGGCTTGGAAGGGTGCCTAGAAATAAATGGGCTGGCATAAGAAAGTAACGAGGCAGACCCCACTATGGGAAGGAAGGCGTCTTCCGGAATTAGGGAAATTGAAGGGGTTCAAGGACTGGGATTTGATAGGAATCTCCACGATTGGGGACCTAATAAAGAGAGGCTCTTTGATCTCGTTTGAAGACTTGCAGCACGAATTCCAGATGGGGGACAGACAAAGGTACAAATATATGCAAATAAAACACGCGTGGGCTGCAGAGGGAATAGTGCGGCAGGCATCCCCAAATTCGCGTCGCTAGAGGTTAGACTCCTGCAAGGCAAGATATTGGAGAAGGCCATATCCTGGACCTACAAGACCCTCATTAATAATATCCCGGACAACCTAGTGGCCCTGAGGGGGAAATGGGAGGATACTTTTGGGAGATCTGGAAGACATAGACTGGGAGGCGGCTCTTATGTACCCGAGGGAGGTGGCAATCAAACTGAGGTTGCGTTTAATTCAACTTAAAATACTACATAGAACATATGTAACTAGGTCCCGTCTTCACAAAATGGGAAGGGCTGAATCCCCCGGGTGCCTCCGTTGCCAGACAGAAAGAGGCACGTTCAAACACACCTTGTGGGAATGCACACAAATACAAAGATACTGGGCCAGAATATTGAGGGAGCTTAGTGAAATATTGGGGGTTCGCTACCAATGGATGCTAAATATGTGTTGCTAGGTATACCCTCTGACATAGACCTACCCAGACGTAGTCTTACTCTGTGCAATCTAGGTACGGTAGTGGCAAAAAGAGATATAGCCAAAAATGGGGAGCACCAGAGGCCCCGACCTTGAGAGAGTGGAAAACCGGGATGGACATGTACATGGGGGCAGAGCAGGTGACGTACAGAATGAGAGGCTGCCCACAGAAGTTCTTCAAGATCTGGCGACCCTGGATTAGGTATTATGGGCTCGAGCTTAATGACACACAGGGGGGGGTCACAGAACGTAAAAGCGCCCCAGGATAAGGGAGGCCTTAATGAACAGTCACCTATGGGGAGGATAGAGGAAGAACCCAGTGGAAATCAAATTCCATGTCTATAAGCAGTATTATATCAAGGCTGCAGGAAAGGCAAATTTTCTGTAACCAAATGAGAAATGTGTATTGCCTGTTGATCATATATGTACCAAATATGAAATGGAAGTATCTTGCCATATACGGAAAAGTATCAATAAAAATATTTATAAAAAAAAAAAAGATGCACTTTGATGTTTCAGTGAGCTATATGCACTCACAGAAACCTATGTGCCCAATTATGCATCCAGACTACACCCAGACTTAAATCTGACATACCTAAGTAGAAAAGCAGACCGACACTGAAACACCTAGTGAGGTAGTTAGACAAGCACGCAAAGATTCCATCACACAGACAGGCACAACTGATATGTATTTTGTTGTAATGAAGGCAGTTTCTTACACTTTTAAATAACCCAATATTCACGAGTACACCCGGGAGGCAATCTGTGCAGGCCCTTACAGAGACATTTAGACAATCACATATCACATAAAGAGAGGCAGTGATTTAGTAAAAGATTTACATACACATGGAATCACAGTCCCAGATAGGAAGTGAAACACTCATTCAGATATCTGCTAAGCAACTGACACTTTGAAGTTTACCATGCAGACAAGTAGCGCTTGCACTATGTCTCATGCCTGGTATACTTGAGGGAATAGAGACAGCACGCACTGCTATAGACCCATCTCCCTGTTGGACTCTGTCGTTGAAGTGGTTGGACGCATCCTACTGGACAAGTTATCAAGCTGGGCTATTGATAATAACATCCTGTCAGATGTCCAATATGGCTTTCGCCCTGGTCGATCAACTGTAGACCAATGTTTGAACTTATTTAAGATCTTGAACAAGTACACAGTAGCCCGTCCTGGTACTATATAGCTGGCCTTTATGGACCTGTCCTCCGCGTTCGATTGAGTTAATAGATGCAAGTTGTGGCAGACCTTGCTATCTATGGGGTTGGACAGGGACATTGTTCTTTTCTTACAAGATCTTCATCGAGACATGAAGGCCGAGATCAGATATTCCATCGACTTCAAGGTCAAGTGCCGGTTTCCTATTCAGAGAGGGGTCCGACAGGGTTGCATCTTGGCCCCTTTTTTATTTAACGTGTATATAAATAACTTAGAGAAGGTGCTACTGGAGACCAAGGTGGATTATCCTCAGGTGGGACGGCGTGGCCTTCCTGTTCTCCTGTACGCAGACAACGCCGTCTTGATGGACTGAGAGGAGTTTGCAAATGCTGTTAAATTCTTTTCTTCAATTCATGGAAGACCAGGACCTGTTGGTCAACAACTCAAAGTCTTATGTGATGCAAGTAGGTGTCCGCTCAAGCGGCCCTTCACCTTTAAGGTCTGGCCCACCCCGGTCCCTAGGACATGTGTCTTCTCTTATTTGGGGGTTCTGTTGGATGCCAAGATGAACTGGGGGCCCCTAAAAACATGTAAGAAGAATGACCTTACCTGGGTGACTGCGGCAGTTTTTAATTTCGCCTCTAGAGTGGCTAAAAGACCGGTTGGGGCAATATGGCAGCTCTACAGGGCTAAATGCATCACAAAAGCGTCGTACAGCAGTGAAATCTGGGGCCATACCATTTCTGAAGATCTCCAAATTGGCAAAAACTATTTTTTGAGACGCCTTCTAGCCGTTCCTCAGGGTACCTCCACTTTCATTGTACACGAAGAGCTTGGTATGAACTATCTTACCGATCTGTTAGCTTTTCGGCCTGTGTCATTATGGTTAAAAATTTGTATCATCAAGGGGACTTCTCTAAACAAAATGATTCTAAAGGATTGCATGGCCCTTGAGCATGCCTCCCATATCCCGTGGCTTAAATACATCAGGGAGTGCCTGGTGAACTTGGGGAGGGGAGATCTTTTTGCTAACCCTGAATCGAGTAATAAGAAGGACGTGGTTGGTATCAAGGAGGCCTTTTTCAAACAGCAGTCAGCAGCCAGGAAAGATAAAGAACTATTGAAGCCTACCGTACATTGCTTTATTATGCTAAGAACTACGCAGATGGTCGAACCCTATTTATTAGGGTTTGTGAACTCGTACGACCGCTTTTTATTGACCAGGTTCCGGCTTGATCTCTTCCATCTTCTTCTTGCCCACTGTAGGAAGCTGGCTCTGTATATACTATACCAAAGTGAGGTATAGTGTGCACAGAGTCCAGTGGATCCCCAAAGGTAGGCAGAGGTAAAGTTAGATAGAACCTTACTCTCTATTTGTGGTAGTGTGGTCGAGCAGTAAGGCAGTATCAGAGGACAGTGTTAAGCATTTGTTGTACACACTCAGTCAGCAAATGAATTCACACACTCAAAGACTGAACTTCAGACCAATTGTTTTTGTATAAAAATATTCTTTTAGTTATTTTATTTCTAGAACCAAGCAAGCCTGGCACAGGTAAGCAATAAATACTTTACAGTAGTAAATGCTGATTGTAAAACAGTTCAATTGTAAATGTACTATGGTTTGACTTACAGTATTGTTTCAGAGAAATGCAATCACTTGTAAATACAGTACAAAGACTTGAATGGGATTTTCAGTAAAATAGCAGGTAAGTTACTTTTGGATTACTTTTCTTACTCAGTGCTGTATGCTTAGATGTAGCACTGGGACATTTCCTGTAAACAGGTGAGTGAAAGCGTTTTTGTTAAATCGTACAACTTTAAGGAATTTCTTTAGGTTTCAAAACTCCACACTTGGAAACTTTTTCAGGAAAAAGTGTCAATGTTATCCTATGGAGGAAAATATGGTTATCGGTTTTTAGGTAAGTATTCGGTAGTGGGAGTTAAGGTTCTGGGGGTAGACTCAGGGGTCCCCCAGGGTCAGTGATGCACTTTTGTTACACCCTCGGGGGCACTAGGGCGGCCGGGTGCAGTGTGTTGAGGCCCAATGTTATCCAATGGGGGATAGGGGGCCTCCGGTTGGTGGCTGCTGGCAAGCGGGCCACTGGGTTGTGGGAGCAAAGCTCCTGGACTTTAGCTTAGGGCAAATGGGGAAACAAATTAGCACCAAAGGTGCACCCTCAGCGGCACTAGGGCGGCTGGGTACAGGGTGCTGTTTCGACGTCGGATGTCCTGTTGTTTCCAATGGAGAGCCTCCGCTTTGCAAAAGCACTGCAGGCAGGGAGACGAAGGACTTCTGGGTGCGACCACCACTTCCAGAGGTAAGTTGGGAAGTTAGGGGTTGGTTAGGCACCGTTGGTTTGGGCACACAAGGCCGTGGGGCGTCGGGTGCAGGGGTGCCTTTTGGGGTCGGATCGCCTTACCAGCTCCTGGTCGCAGTTAGGGGGGGCCTTCTGGTTTTAGTCTGCAGGCGTCGGCTGGAGGCTTGAGGCAGGTCAGGGGTCGCAGGTTCTCGGTTGAGGATCGCCGGGGTGACCTCCTCGTTGTGTTTGCCCACTCGAGCTCGGGCCGTGGACGGCGGGTGCAGAGTGGGGTGGATTTGCGGTCTCCGGCTGCTGCCAGAGGTTGCAGTTGAACAAATCCGGTGTTCACAGGAGAAGCAGTCTTTGGAAGTGAAGGCAGGCAGGTCCTCCAGGGTTTTTGAGGTTGCTGGCTGCAGGACACACCGGGATTTCGCAGGAGCAGGTTCGAGGGGGAGACAGGCCGGTAGGGCTGGGGCCAAGTCAGTGGGCGTCTTCCTCTTGTTAGCTGCTTCACGGCTGTTCGGTCCTTCTTCTTCTTTTCTTCTTGTTTCTTGTCTGTATCTGAGGAAGCAAGGTTCAGGGATGCCCCTAAATACTAGATTTAGGGGCGTTACAGGTAGGTAAAAGGCAGGGACCAATGGGTCCCTTCACTGGGGTGGGTATACCCCCTATTATGCCACCCTCCAGTGGGAGTGGATCATGAGGCTGTCCCTGGTTGGCTGAGTCCCCCCATCTTCAAGATGGCGTGGACTGAGAGTTGTGCTTCACCTCGCCTCCCCCACCTGTGGGGTGGAGTTGGCAGAGGTGGGCACAACTCTCTTTCTCACTTGCTTTTCCCCCCGGTTCTCCCGCCCAAAGTGGGGGTCAGAACCAGTGGGGACCAGTTGCTGAGAGCAGCAAGTGGCCTGGGGAAGCTCACAAAGGCGGCAAAAGCCTTTTGAGACTTCCCCTTCGTGACCCTGCCCATCCTGGGGAGGAGGCTTGGCACCTCGTCCCAGGATGTGCATTGTTTCAGGCCCCAGAGAGCAGCAGGCTCTCGACCCAGGGGTCCAGAAACATGTCTGGTGGTGGCGGCTGAAAGCAGCGACTCAGCCAGGGCACTAGAGGTGGGTTAGTTTTCAGGGGGCAGCTCTAAGATGCCCTCTGTGTGCATTTTTCATTAAATCCCACACTGGCATCAGTGTGGGTTTAATGTGCTGAAAAGTTTGATACCAAACTTCTCAGTTTTCAGAGTAGCCATTATGGTGCTGCGGAGTTCGTAATGACAAACTCCCAGTACCATATACTCTTAATGGCATCACTGCACTTACAATGTCTAAGAATGGACTTAGACACTGTAGGGGTACAGGGCTCATGCACCTGTACCCTCACCACTGGTATAGTGCACCCAGCTAGAGGGGTGACTGACCCATGCCAGGGCAGTGGGTTGTAGGCATGGCACACAGATGTGTGCCATGTCGACTCTTCACTTTGTTCTGCACCAAAACACGCAGCCTGCAAAGGCAGTTTGTGTGTGTAAGGGTACAGGACCTCTAAGGGTGGCACAATACGTGCTGCAGCCCTTAGAGGTCTTCCCTGGTCACAGTGCCCTGGGTACCTGTGGTACCATTTACCAGGGGCTGACCTGTGGCCAGAGATGCCAATTGGGTTAGTTTTGGGGAAAGAACACAGGCCCTGGGAACCTGATTGGCAGGGACATCAAGTAAAAGTGCATAAGTAGTCTGGCAAAAAGTGGGGGGGTTACTGCAACAGAAACTCACTTTCCTACACAAGCCCCCGCCAGCCCAAAGGCCAGGAGACTCAGCCAAAGCTGGGAGAGTCTTCCTAGTCTTTCAGGCGAGGAAGAGTTAGAGGAAGTGGTTTGAAAGTTGCAGGGCCTACTCTGCCTTACATCCTTCTGTCCAGGTCAGTCCCTTTGGGGAGCTGGTCTACCTCAACAGTTTCAGGACCTAATTCCCAATGCTCCTTTCCTAGCTCTTTAGTGTCTTCACCCCATCTTTTTAGTTTGGGTTCAGAGGTGCCTACCTCTGCAAATTCTAACTTAGCCAGGGCGAAGCCCAGCTTACCCACAGAGGTCACCCACAGCTTGAGCAACCCCACCATAACCATTAGGTTCAGGGGGCCTAACTTGCTATTTGGCAGGGGGCTAGGCCACCATGCCAAGGACAGTGCTGCCATGAAGGCTAACACCCAACAGAGGCTACTGACAGCTGTCAGTGCCCAGAACCACACCTTTAGCTCTTCACTGGTAGGTGAAATAGCCAACTTACAGGCTTCTTTGGGTTTGGGGGGCCTGTCTGTTGTTTTAGGGTGGGGTCACTACACTTGGTAGTGAACACCCTTCTTCCACCCTCTGTTATGCCAGCTGAGGAGCCACCAATTCAGGCTGGACAGTTGCCTGAGTCAGGTCTTTTTGTTGGCTAGGGGGGACTTCACTAGTGCCAATTTTGGAGTTCTCCCTTACTCGGATAGAATCTCCCTGGCCCACTGGAACTGTGGATAACAGTTGCCCACATTTCCTACACTGTTTCTTCTTTTCCTTTTGGAGCTTAGCTGCACTAACTGCAGGTTGAGCCCCCCCAGGTTTCTTGGGTGAGGTCTGGCATTGGACCAGTACCTCTCTTTGGCTCAGACCAACCTCTGGGACGTCATTCCCAAGGAGACAATCAAGGGGGAGGTCTTTACTGACTACCACCCTTCTCCATCTAAGGGAACCAGCTATTTCTAGGAGCACTACAGCCACAGGCCTAACAGTGACACCCCCTGGGACAGTCCTTACTCTCTTTGTTTCCCCTGGGACATACTGGTTTGAGAGAACCAACCTGTCATGCACCACAGTGTGACTGGCACAGGTATCTCTCAGGGCAAGGGCTGGGATTCCATTCACCAGTAGGTGGTGGAAGTGTCTACTCCCCTCTGGAATCTCCAACTCACCTTTTGGGCCCATTTTCCAGTTGAAGGCTATGAGGGCTTCCTCATCTGAGGAATAACCCTCTAAAGCTACACTGGCAACCCCTGGAGCTACACTAGGGGCTGTAAGTTTTTTTAGGACAGCTAGGGTCCTTGGTGTGGTGTCCTGCATTTTGGCAGTTGTGACACCATACCCTGTTGGGATCCCAATTCTTACCTTGGTACCCAGTTTTAGTTTGTGAGGTGTCTTTGGGCCCTCCCTCCTGTTCAGGTTTTTGGGGGGCTACCTGGGACTCCTTACTTTTATCTTTTAGAGGCTCACTGTCTTTCCATCTGTCGAGGTTTTGTAACCCCTTTCTTTTGGTCACCCCCAGTGGACTTCCTAGTTACCCTTGTCTTGACCCAATGGTCCGCCTTCTTTCTCAATTCTTGGGGAGAAATTGGACCTAGGTCTACCAGATACTGATGCAACTTTTCATCAATGCAATTACTTAATATGTGTTCTTTCATAAACAAATTATAAAGACCATCATAATTTTGCACTTTGCTTCCAGTCAACCAGCCATCTAGTGTCTTAACTGAGTAGTCTACAAATTCCACCCAGGGTTGACTCTGGGTTTTTTGAGCACCCCTGAATCTAATTCTATACTCCTCAGTTGTGAGTCCAAATCCCTCAATCAGAGATCTCTTCATGAGGTCATAAGACTCAGCATCTGCCCCACTAAGGGTCAGAAGTCTGTCTCTGCACTTACCAGAGAATAGTTCCCAAAGGAGTGCCCCCCAGTGAGTTTTCTTCACTCTTCTGGCTTCACAAGCCTTCTCAAAGGCTGTGAACCATTTTGTGATATCATCACTCTTTTCATATTTAGGGACAATCCCTTTGGGGATTTTAGGATCATAAGATTGCTCTTTATCCTTATTTAGTAAATTGCTGCCACCATTGATGGGTCCTAGGCCCATCTCTGCTCTTTCTTTTTCTAGAGCCAGGAGTCTGGTCTCTAGGTCTAATCTTTTGATCAGCCTGGCTAGCAGGATGTCCTCCTCATTGAGGCTGTCCTCAATGTCCTCAGTAGTGCCTGACCCACCTGTGTGGGATCTAGGTACTGAGAGGTTGATTCTAGGAGTCAAGGGTACTTGAACCCTTTTTTCCCTAAGAAGTGGAGGGGGTTGATTTACCAGGTCATCCCCTTCCTCTTCTTCCTCATCTGATTGGTCTTCACCATTTTCAGATGGGTGGTCCTTAGTATACCCAGCCAACAGCTCCGGGAGCTTTTGTTTGGTGGGATGGGGACCCATGGTTATGTTTTTAATTTTACATAGGGACCTTACCTCCTTGAAAGACAAGTGAAGGTAGGGGGTGAGGTCAAGCTCCTCAACCTGGTTCTCTATGTCATGTCTGTTTCACTAACAGCTGGGTTCTTATTTTGAGACATAGTTAAAAAAACTTCTAACCCCTCTAACCCTAGCTAAAGTGACTTTTTATTTTTCTAAAGGGACTTGACCAAGGCCCTAGCAAGACTTTTAGTAATTTTGCAAAAAAAATGCCAATTTGAAAAATAAGAATTCTAAAGACAATTTAAGAGTTCTGTCGTGTGATCAGGTGGTAACCAAGTAGTCCAACAAATGCAAAGTTGTGTATCCCACCGCTGATCCACCAATGTAGGAAGCTGGCTCTGTATATACTATACCAAAGTGAGGTATAGTGTGCACAGAGTCCAGTGGATCCCCAAAGGTAGGCAGAGGTAAAGTTAGATAGAACCTTACTCTCCATTTGTGGTAGTGTGGTCGAGCAGTAAGGCAGTATCAGAGGACAATGTTAAGCATTTGTTGTACACACTCAGTCAGCAAATGAATTCACACACTCAAAGACTGAACTTCAGACCAATTGTTTTTGTATAAAAATATTCTTTTAGTTATTTTATTTCTAGAACCAAACAAGCCTGGCACAGGTAAGCAATAAATACTTTACAGTAGTAAATGCCGATTGTAAAACAGTTCAATTGCAATTGTAAATGTACTATGGTTTGACTTACAGTATTGTTTCGGAGAAATGCAATCACTTGTAAATACAGCACATAGACTTGAATGGGATTTTCAGTAAAATAGCAGGTAAGTTACTTTTGGATTACTTTTTCTTACTCAGTGCTGTATGCCTAGATGCAGCACTGGGACATTTCCTGTAAACAGGTGAGTAAAAGCGTTTTTGTTAAATCGTACAATTGTAAAGAATTTCTTTAGGTTTCAAAACTCCACACGTAGAAACTTTTTCAGGAAAAAGTGTCAATGTTATCCTATGGAGGAAAATATGGTTATCGGTTTTTAGATAAGTATTCGGTAGTGGGAGTTAAGGTTCTGGGGGTAGACTCAGGGGTACCCCAGGGTCAGTGATGCACTCTTGTTACACCCTCGGCGGCACTAGGGCGGCTGGGTGCAGAGTGTTGAGGCCCAATGTTATCCAAAGGGGGATAGGGGGCCTCCGGTTGGTGGCTGCTGGCAAGCGGGCCACTGGGTTGTGGGAGCAAAGCTCCTGGACTTTAGCTTAGGGCAAATGGGGAAACAAATTAGCACCAAAGGTGCACCCTCAGCGGCACTAGGGCGGCCGGGTGCAGGGTGCTGTTTTGACGTCGGATGTCCTGTTGTTTCCAATGGAGAGCCTCCGCTTTGCAAAAGCACTGCAGGCAGGGAGACGAAGGACTTCTGGGTGCGACCACCACTTCGAGAGGTAAGTTGGGAAGTTAGGGGTTGGTTAGGCACCGTTGGTTTGGGCACACATGGCCGTGGGGCGTCGGGTGCAGGGGTGCCTTTTGGGGTCGGATCGTCTTACCAGCTCCTGGTCGAGGTTAGGGGGGGCCTTCTGGTTTTAGTCTGCAGGCGTCGGCTGGAGGCTTGAAGCAGGTCAGGGGTCGCAGGTTCTCGGTTCAGGATCGCCGGGGTGACCTCCTCGTGGTGTTTGCCCACTCGAGCTCGGGCCGTGGACGGCGGGTTCAGAGTGGGGCGGATTCGCGGTCTCCGGCTGCTGCCAGAGGTTGTTATTTGTCGAGTGCCGAGAGAACCGCTGTGGGCATCGTACTACATTGGAAGCCCAATTAATGAAGGGCTGTTGAAGCATAAATCATAGCGTCTGAGAAGACGACGCGCTCCGACTTAGACACTTAAGGCCCACTACACAAAGGATAAAACTAGACGGTTATTAATGGTATCCTGCTCAAGCAAAGACGCTATTACTTCAGCGATATTCATCTATTAGTATGATACGAATTTCCTAAAATACTGTTTAAACGTTGCAGCATCCTTTATGAAGTGAGGTCGTTTAGGATTACAGTAAAAAGGTGGTGGTCAAAAAGCCCCTCCTGTGAGGACAGCCAGATATGAAAATCTAAAGCCTTGGAGTACAACTAGTGCTTTCCTATCCAAAACAGGAACTTTTTCTATGTAACAATTGGGAGTACATCATCCAGAGAACTAAAGTGTGTCTTGATAAAGATGGTTTAAATTTATGAGTTCCATCGACACGCGTCGACGCAACTCCTTACACAATTCGGTGGTTGACTGGTTCGACAGATACCTTAAGAGGAGTGGGTATCGAGCTCCAGTCAACAATCTGTTCTCTTCACGAATGTGTTACAGTTAATGACAAATTTGACTGTCTATTATTTTCTCTCGGGGTGTGGTTGTTTATGGTGTATTATTAGCTTTCTGTCCCCCACCTCAGGAAGGGGAATAACAGTATATGAAATTGCTTCCTGTGTTTTATTCTCTTGACAATATTACTTACATGTATTATTTATAAATATTGTGGATTTTATGATCAATTTTAATTGCACAGCTTTTAATAAATTTTGTATTGACTTCTACTTTGGGCTAGTTCTGTTGAGTCTATTGTTTGAGCTACACTGTCTATTTTTCCTTCATATGTGTTGTTTGAGTGATCAGATATATGATTGAGTGATTTGTTATTATTTGTCTAGAAAACCAAGGGAAACGTAGTTTTTACTTGTTAAGAGTACCCTATTTTCCTTGGTGAGATTAAGGGGTCCCTCTCTTTTTTGCACAGTGGTTGCAGTTGAACAAATCCGGTGTTCACGGGAGAAGCAGTCTTTGGAAGTGAAGGCAGGCAGGTCCTCTGGGGTTTTTGAGGTTGCTGGCTGCAGGACACACCGGGATTTCGTAGGAGCAGGTTCGAGGGGGAGACAGGCCGGTAGGGCTGGAGCCAAGTCAGTGGGCGTCTTCCTCTTGTTAGCTGCTGCACGGCTGTTCGGTCCTTCTTCTTCTTTTCTTCTTGTTTCTTGTCTGGATCTGAGGAAGCAAGGTTCAGTGATGCCCCTAAATACTAGATTTAGGGGCATTACAGGTAGGTAAAAGACAGGGACCAATGGGTCCCTTCACTGGGGTGGGTACACCCCCTATTATGCCACCCTCCAGTGGGAGGGGGGCATGAGCCTGTCCCTGGTTGGCTGAGTCCCCCCATCTTCAAGATGGCGTGGACTGAGAGTTGTGCTTCACCTCGCCTCCCCCACCTGAGGGGTGGAGTTGGCAGAGGTGGGCACAACTCTCTTCCTCACTTGCTTTTCCCCCCGGTTCTCCTGCCCAAAGTGGGGGTCAGAACCAGTGGGGACCAGTTGCTGAGAGCAGCAAGTGGCCTGGGGAAGTTCACAAAGGCGGCAAGACTTTGAAGCTTCCCCTTCGTGAACCCTGCCCATCCTGGGGGAGGAGGCTTGGCACCTCGTCCCAGGATGTGCATTGTTTCAGGCCCCAGAGAGCAGCAGGCTCTAGACCCAGGGGTCCAGAAACATGTCTGGTGGTGGCGGCTGAAAGCAGCCACTCAGCCAGGACACTAGAGGTGGGTTAGTTTTCAGGGGGCATCTCTAAGATGCCCTCTGTGTGCATTTTTCATTAAATCCCACACTGGCATCAGTGTGGGTTTAATGTGCTGAAAAGTTTGATACCAAACTTCTCAGTTTTCAGTGTAGCCATTATGGTGCTGTGGAGTTCGTAATGACAAACTCCCAGTACCATATACTCTTAATGGCATCACTGCACTTACAATGTCTAAGAATGGACTTAGACACTGTAGGGGTACAGGGCTCATGCACCTGTACCCTCACCACTGGTATAGTGCACCCAGCTAGAGGGGTGACGGACCCATGCCAGGGCAGTGGGTTGTAGGCATGGCACACAGATGTGTGCCATGTCGACTCTTTACTTTGTTCTGCACCAAAACACGCAGCCTGCAAAGGCAGTTTGTGTGTGTAAGGGTACAGGACCTCTAAGGGTGGCACAATACGTGCTGCAGCCCTTAGAGGTCTTCCCTGGTCACAGTGCCCTCGATACCTGTGGTACCGTTTACCAGGGGCTGACCTGTGGCCAGAGATGCCAATTGGGTTAGTTTTGGGGAAAGAACACAGGCCCTGGGAACCTGATTGGCAGGGACCCAGGGCACATCAAGTAAAAGTGCATCAGTAGTCTGGCAAAAAGTGGGGGGGTTACTGCAACAGAAACCCACTTTCCTACACCCACCCAAGGGGGCAGCGCAAGGGACAGAGCCTGTTGCCCTGTGGCGGAGATGGAAAGTCTTCACAGGATATGCTCCACTTCCTGATGTTTTGTAGTTTTTACAACCTACCCAGAAAGTCTTTTATTATCCCGATTTTGAAAAAGGCTTATTTTAGGCAGTTGCGTCCCGCTTACAGTTTTTTTATCTATGCTCACTGGGAGCTCAGTTTTTTATGTACTTAGCTTTTTAAAATCTGCAGTTAGGCTTAGGTCCAGTTGTGATTAACTACTGTGTTTTTAACATAATATTCACGGCACAATGCACTTTGTAATGTTCTGCATAATGTTTCTGCTTAACAACAGTTTTTAATGGATGTGACTAGTTGCTTTTAACTGTGTTACTTTTCTTTACCAGGTCTTGCCTTCGTGACCTTGGTGTCACTTGCACCTTGTTTTTCACATTTAGCCTAGGTTACTATTTTAAATGACATGTCTTAATTGAGGAACTCCTCCTTGTATTCAACGTGTGCTTTTGTGGTTTTCGTGCAAGAAACCAAATAAAGATTAATTGATTGATTGATATTTATCTTGTGGTAATGAAGGAAGTTTCATACACACTTAAATAACCCAATATTTTACAGACACATTTAGAGGACCGTAGATATCACAAAGACAGACAACCATTTACGAACAAACTTACATACTCATGGAATATCAGCTCTTGGTAGAGACTCACACAGTTATTCACATATAAGTGAAAAAACTGACACATTCAAGTCTAACATGTAAAGCCTTTGTCAAGTTTTAAGCTACTCTTCTACACCATATGACTGTCCCCTGAGGTAGGCTGTAGTTAGTCAATAGGGTATGCTCCTTTAAGTTAATGTCTGTGTAAGTAGGTGTATGGGTGAGTAAGAGGGTGTGTGAGTACCTCTATGAGTGAGTAAGTGTGTGTAAGTAGATGTATGAGCAACCTTTCACTCACCCATACATATGACTGAGCAGTAAGGTAGGCTGTCGGTAGTTAATAGGATGGGTGCTACGTGAACACATGTAGTTTGACGATTGCCTAAGCTATATATCCTCATGTAAACTAAAAGTTTAAATAGTTAAAATATGTAATGTGACACTATATAATTAAGTGATGAATGTACTTTTCTATTTTTGTTTTCAGACATCAATATCTAGTTATCTACACAGAATTAGCATGCCAACAAAAAGTCATAGAAGAAAAAAGCAGTAGCAAATAGAGCGCCTCCTTAGAACTAAGCAACAAAAGGGGCAAAATGCAGAAAAAATGGTCAAAGAGAAAAGGCTTGCTGGTAAGAGGACCAAGACATTTCTTAAAATTGTTTGTGCACAACTGGAAAAAGTATAAAAAGAAGTAAAGGAAATTATAAGACCGAGTACTAAAGCACAAAAAGTCTCTGATGTAAAAAGAAATCATTGAAAAAAGGAGACTTTCAGCAGAAGGCAGAGGCAGTTCAAGGATATCAGAGGTAGGATGTTCTGCACAAGAGTAATGTTATGTTCCATATAGGCACCCCAATATAGGCTCATGTAGCAACCTAACCTCTCACCTATATTTCCACTGCAATTACACTACATAACGGTTCTTGGGACTGCCCTTTTACCTAGTTACGGTACTGCTAACAGGACGGGGGTATTCCCTGAAAACTAGCCTCATTCATTATGCATGAGGATTCTTGGAAACTCAGCAGGACTACCATCTCCTGCATAATAACTATGTATAAGGGTCATTCCTTCCGTCATCCTAAGTCCGACATGACACAGCAAGGTAGATCCTCTGAGGGTACCACTTTGGTATATAAACACCATATCTTTGCTGAGGCAGGGAGAGGAGAAAAGGGACTTCCATGCTGACACACTGACGCAAGACTCTGAGGTTCCTGCACGCAGACACTCCAGCTCGCAGCAGTCTGACATCCCTCACGGGGTGTCCATCTCAATACCAAGACGGGGTCCCACAGTCTCTCACTTCAGGTAATGGGGTTGACTTTATCCTTGAGGGATTCTTGGCTCCACACCTACATACATGCTAGGTACACTTAGGTACATCTAGTTAGGGTTGCATCGTAGGAGTACGCATTATTACTGTCATGTATTTTTATACCTGCCTGTATTCATTGTTTTAGCACCATGGTAGAAATCTTCCATCCTTTTACTCTGTTGGTGCTTATAATCATTTATATTTGTTTCTATCTAATGTTTGTTTCAGCACACCTCTTTTACACTAGAATGACGCTGGTTCAATAAATTCTTATTGAAAACATCCCCACCCTTTATTCTGTGTATTTCCCTGAGACAAAGTGAGCACGAGTGACTGAGCGAAAAGTACTGTACTGTTTCCACGATCCCTGATGGGACAGAGTTGCCATGTTCGATAGTTGCCAAGAACTATTCTCTCCTTGGTAAGAGGGGTTTCTAGTGGCACTGTGAGCTAGCTGGTATACAGGCGAACGTACCCGGTGGGGGTGTCTGAAATCAGTCTGGACACCAATCCAACAGTCGATGTTGTCTAAACGCGCAGATCCTATATAGATTTATAGGAACTACATGACATGGCGCCGCCAATGTTGGTTTGGTACTTATTTAACAGTCACATCTGAGTAGTTCAGTCATGCTGTTCTCAGAGACCCCCTACTCACATTTTCCCGGAGACATCTGGAGTGGGAAGGGAGCTATCGGCCACAGGTGAGTAGGCATATCCTATGTATTGGCTGTAGGTTTATCAAGCTTGAAGGACAAATAGTTCCTATTGTGCATAAAACCTTATCTCAGTTTCCTTGAAACTTTTTCCTTCTTCAAAATAATGGCTGAAGAAGACACCACTGAGCCAGCACAACGTGCAGCTGCAGCAAGAGAGGAAAAAGGAGAGGAAATAAACATTTCAGAAAATGTCAGAACTGCCCTTACTTTAAAACAAGAAGACTATGGATTCACAGCTAGGGGTGGGACAGTCACATTCGTGATTGAGGCACACAAATCATACAGAACAGAGGTATTCTATTCATGGGTTAAATTCCCACAAGCAGATGCACAGACAAATACATATCATTTTTATACTGAAGATGAAACACCAAATGAATACTGTCTGTATGAGGACATTGAAATTCCGCTCACCTACCAGGAGCACATAAACTGGTTTAAAGGCGCCCTCCCACACACAAAAGAAAAAGTGAGACTCGGTCCGCTCGGAAGAGATGGAGCAACTTGGCCAGTCCTAGCAGCTTACACAGCACATACAGACATTGTAGCAGACTTACGTCCACTTCATAAAGAGATAATAAAACTTTACATAAACCTGACACAGTTCGTGATGAGAACACTCACACTTCAGCCAGAAAGGGCTACACCAGCAGGACAAATTCAGGGATCTACAACTAAAATAACACCACAAACACTACACGCAGTTATGGGTAAAATGCCCACTAGACGTGAGCAAATGCCATTCTGGATAGCTCAAAAAATAAGACAGCTAGAGGCAGTGTTTCCACACACAAGCCCTCAAGAAAAACACTGAATGCTAACAATCTGCTTGCCAATGGGGATAGCTCCCCAGATAGAGGATTGTACCTCTTGGGGTACAGTTTTCGCTGCCATATATATCAGAACTCATGGTATCCCTTCATTAGCAGTCATTCCAGATGTATTAAGACAAATACAGAATGAGTATGGAGCAGAACCTGCTCTGAACTTAGGGATGAAATTGTTAGGAAATTTTGCCCAGGTATCAGCTATTATATTAGCAAACATAAAAGGGGAGGCAGCAGCAGTGGCAATACGCCAACGCCTGAGGGATTTCACTCCTTTACAGCAGGAATGTGAATTACCTAAAATTATCGAAGACACCTATGCTGAATTAGGTAGAGATAGTTTGGGAGCTAGAGCAACAAAACCTCAACTCATGGGTGGTCCTGAAAAAGAGAACACCAAGCAAGCACCTGATTCTTCCAAGAAGAAATGGGATAACAATAAAAAACAAAAGAATAGAGAGAATAGATCACAATCCAGGGGTGGGTCTCCTCAACAGGAGCCCTCCGAAAGGAGGCACAACCTTAGGAATCGTGATAACATTAAAAAACCTGACAAGTATCAGGATGCTGATACACGTTCCTCTCGTTCCTTTCAGGGTTCATCAAAAAACTCCGAGGGGGAAGGACGGTCAGAACATAGACAAGAAGAGCGTACAAAGTCCAGAGACACGCAACGCGCTTCAGACTATAATTCCAAAAAAGAAGAGAAACTAAAATCAAAACCTCAATTTAAAAAGAAGAAGGTAGCAGGTCTTAAAGTTAGACATGCCCAGAATTCTGAGGACTCAACTTCTGAACGGGGAATGGGCACTGACGATGCTAGACAGCGCAGCAGAAGTAACAATAGCCCCCAGAACCTGATGGAATTTCTGGTGACAGCGCAGTTGAATGAACATATCACGGTGGAGACACCTGATACGAGGGTAAGTGTCCCACATAGGTTACATGAAATAACACTCCAAATGGAGGGGGACAAACCGAGAAAAATGAAAGGTCTCTTTTGGGAGAACCTGACTTATGGATATGACATCCTTTTGGCTGAAAAAGATTGGCTGCCTGAAATTGTTATGGATTGCCCAAAGGGAGAAACAGTAATTTTACCTGCTTTTTCTGACCTCGTTCCAATATACTTAATACATACATACGCGCAGGAGTGGGCAGTAGCACTTGCTCCAGCATTATATTGCAACCGTGTTAGGTGGAATGCTGAGTCACCTCACCATGAAATCCCAGTAAAAACTACTCCAAATCCACAGAGACAGTACCCAATAAAACACCTACACACACGGGTAAACACCACAAATTTGGTGATCCGTGTTATAGCGGGTCAATCTGAGTATACTTACCTAACCTTCAATGAAGGCGAAACAGTTCCCATAGCATACAAATCAAACTTGTACACAAACGCTGAAATGCGTTTTGCATCTACAGAAAAAATTCCGACGGCAGTACATCCAGTACCGGCCTTAGAGGCTGTTACAAAAGCAAGCGTACCAAATGCTAAAGCTTTACATCCAAGATGGATACAATGGGCTAATTCTCTCACTGCAACAAATGTAGATTACAAATTTGACTCTACACTTAAAACGCAAGCATTTCTGCAATATGGTCAATAATATTCGCTCCCGAATGAAATAATGCCTCTAGATGAGTATGAATACATTATTTACACTGACAGTTCTGCTCAGCCGGCCATAGATAGTAAACAATACAGCACCGCATTTGCGATTGTAAAGGGTCGTATGCAGAATGGCAGGTTCCATCCTAGCAGTACGAAAACACAGTCTCTAGGAGACTGCACGGCACAGCTGACAGAATTAAAAGCCCAGTTACTGGCAAAATAAATACGGATCGAGAATGCCCCACACTGATTGTGTGCGATTCTTTTTACTGCGTCAAGTCATACACTAAACCAATTTTGACCCCAGTAGTGAAGATATTCAAAGACTCAAAAGGTGGCACAATTAAGCATAAATTGCTATGGGAACAGGTAGCCGAGTTGAAAAACGAACTACAGAGAGCTCATGTGATACACACGCTGATTCATCAACGTGATGGCGTTCACGTTGAAGGGAATTCATTGGCTGATGAAGCCGCAAAAGGGGCAGTACGAACTGCTGCCATAGCTGCAATCACTCGTTCTAGTACAAGAATAGACAGACAGATAATGGTAGCTGTCATTGCTTCACGTAAAAACAGCACAGCCTTACCGAAAGGTTTTCCACTCAAGTACTCCTACAAGTTAGATGCAAAAGATATTCGGTATGCTCAAATTCCAGGAGTGGGGGATAGAGTAATACCAAATATGGATCGCAGATTAGGTTTAATTCTAGCTGCACATGAGGGTCTAGGTTCTGCACACGCAGGAGTTACGGCGAAAGTTTCTTAACTGAAACAACGCTATTGGTGGCCAGGATTAACTAAACAGACAAAGAATTTTGTCCTAAAGTGCGACATCTGTCAGCAGATGAAGGGTTCCACCATAGCACGTCCAGCGCAGACACCATTATTGATATCAGACAGACCACTTGCTTGTGTCTATTTGGACCACTGCGGCCCCTTACAATCAGACGGGGCTTACAAGTACATCTTGGTGGCAGTGGATTCATGCTCTAGATTCTTGTAGGTTTGGCCTCGGTGCTCGGCTGATGCCCGAACTGTTATAAAAGATTTGCGAGCCTTCATAGGGACATACACAGTTGGCACATTACATTCTGACCGCTGCCCTGCGCTTAGCTCTAGGACTTACAAGGAAGCCATGGGAAGTTCGGGTGTTGCATTGCGGTACTCCTCTCCGTACCATCCCGAGGGAAATTTGGTCCTGGAGAAGAAAAACCAAGACTTAAAGCAATCTTTAACAGCAAGAGTATTAGGTTCGGGTGGTAGTTGGGTCAATCACTTATATGGGGTCCAGAGGGCTCTCAACAATATGCCAAGAAGTTCCCTAGGAGGTGTCACTCCTTACGAAGTCCTATTTGGGACAAGAATGTGGGTACCTGATCTCGATTGTGAAAGCACAGTGGCGGATGAAAAACCATCTGACATCAATAAAGGTTTGGCTGTTTTACAGGATCTTAATTAATTCTGGGCACTACGAAGCAACATGCAAGTAAAACGCACCACCACTGGGGAAGTCAAATCAGTCACGGCAAGACCTGCCTGGATCCCAAAAGTCGGGGATCTGGTCAGAGAAAAGATTGTGGACAAGAAAGAATTTGGGCCATCATACAGAAAGCCTGTACCTGTGACTGTCCTGGCTGTCGAAGGAACAAGAACAGTACTTCTTCCGCCTCTTGCCGGCAAAAAAGAAAAGAGATTTGTCTCCATCGATCTGATCAAACCACACTATGTGGCCGATACTGAATAGTAGACCCTGTGGGCTCCTGGGTAGCCGACGCTCTCCTCTCGCTACCATATAGGAAGTTCAGACAGAAAGACTCATAACATTTGAAGAGTCACCAATACAAAATAATGGACTTTCCAACAATGAAATGGAACTCGTTCCTGTTGAAACAGAACATCAAAATACAAATGAAAGACAAATATCAATTCGGCCTACCACCGACATCTACATAAATATACCTCTACAAGAGATGTCTGCCAGTTCAACAAAACCTGCTGAGCTACCAAAAATAGATCGAACTGCATCTGGCTACTTCATCGATTTTGATACCTTCTCTCTGGATCCCAGTGAACCTGAAACAACGCCAGCTCAAGTTGCCCGTAAACAACAACTTCATGACTTCTACATTTTTCTGAAAAAGACTCACCTAGTATCACCTTGGCTACAGCTCTGGATAATAAATGGAATATTGTTTTTTTTCTTCTGGATTGGCCTAGTGACTGTCTTTTGCTTACTCATGAACGGATACTATCTCCCAGAATGCTCTGCAGTATCAAATGTGAACTCGGTCCTGAAACCTAGTACGTCATCTCATCGTGAACAAAGAGACATGTCCTTTGTAAACATTACAGCTGTTCCAATTCCTGACGGTATAGTTTGGGACAGAGTTTCATATGATGTATTTGGTCCCACAGAACTTTAGAAAATACCTCATGTATTTAAAATTTCTTTAAATGATATCATTACCTCCAGTACATTTTCTGACGATTGGGACTTTGAAACTGTAAATAATATGTTGTCTGATTTAGAACAATCCGCTGCATTTTCAAGCATTAAAATGTTAGAGGAGACATCTGATTATGACATAATGTATTGTTACCAACATTATGGTCCTCACTTTTTACACAAATCCACTATCCCACGTAATGTCTTTACATACCACCAATGAGAACATTGCCCAACACCACCGAAAAGTAGTTTGAGAACGTTTGCACAGAAAGTTTCTTATTTTTCAGGGTTTAACACTTCTGACCCGACCTCATATTATTATAAGGTTGCACCTACAACTGCACAGAAAAATATGCTTACTAACACCAAACAGATTTACTCTGCATCCTTTATTTCCCAACTATCTGAACAGGTTTTTGACTTATGGAAGGACACTATAGACATAAAATCAGTCTGGGGTTCGAAGGAATGGCAGGTTCAGGGAACAGAAGCACTATTTCAAGTGTGCTCCATTCCAAAGCAGATAATATTTCTGAATGACACTGTGCAACAGGTTTCCTGTCTTGGAATTGCCAAGACGAAAGACTTGAACACACCTCGGATTCCCTCACCATCACACTTTGAGGGGTGGCAAAACTTTACAACACGTGGAGGGGATACAATAGATGACATCATACATTATAATTCATCAGACTCCAATTGGAAGGATGGCTAGTTTGGCCCACGGACACAAATAGGTGTCAAACAAGATTCAGGGGTACCACCGAAGAGTTTAGTATCCATAGGCCGGACCAACGCTATGTACAACGAGAACATCCAGGGGTGGTGGCATCATACAGTGTTGGGAAGATATGCCTCGATTGGCTAAAAACCTTGACACTATCTTTCTATCAGCCTGCTCCTGAGGACACCGCAATAGGTCATGCAGCGGGAGAGACCTCTTCACCAATATGTGACTTAAAAGGCTCCCCCCCTCCCAGGACCAGATGCGTGAGCCAGTCATACGATTAGTGTACTAGCCCATTTGAGGTCCCTAAGCACGGTCAGTCCTCTTAGCATATACAGTACTCCTTAGCGCGAGTACTAAAAATGCTTTAACACGTGGTTTATTTTTACCACTCACTTTTTTCACTTCACTCACTTTATTTGAGAGGTCCTGAAGAAAGCCCCAATAATTTCCAGTGGGGTGAAACATGTCGACCATCAAAGGATAATAGTAGGTTACACATAGTACCCTTAACACATTATCCACTCTCCTGTTTTTAACATACCCTGGATCACCAGGAATAAAAGTAACTAACAGGTAGAACTCCAGAGGTATTTTTAAATCCACATTCACTTCATCACACTCACTGACACCACAAACCCGCTCCACTGTAAACAGGTGTTGCAGCACAGCTGAGTAGCATTCGGCTACTCAGCTGGGACCCGATGATGAAGCATGACACCAACCAGGTTGGTGTGTGAGGGTTTTCTAGACAAACTTTTGAGGTGCCAGACACTACTGTGTCAGACAGTCATTTAACGTGGCCGTCTTAGTTGGTTGGAAACTATCATAGGTGAAACAACACTTATCCTTACTTTCAGAAGACATGGATCTAAGGGACTTTTTATTGGGCCCCTGAAACCCACGTCAGAAACTTTCTTATACGCCGTTTATAATGAAATCTGGAAAATCTCTAAACAAGAAGCCGCGGAGAGACTGTGAAATTGATAGAATTAACCTAGAAAAAGCATTAGCTGTAGTCGATAATGGTATAACTACATTAACATCCAGGATTTATTCACTGGGCAACATTTCATCTTCTGCTATAGATATACTAGAACTGGATTTGTCCATACTACAGCACGGACAGTCTCAGCTACGTTCTATTATGTTATTAAGCTGGACGCTGCAATCATTGCACTCTGGTTATGTGCCTTGGCAATTTATTAACAGTACGTCCTTGTTCTCTGCATACAATGTAACTAAAAAACCGATAACTATGGCACAAAGGGAAGCAAAATATACAATGCTGCGTATTGAAAAACTGGACCAATTACCTTTCACTGTGGCAGAGTCACCCTTCACAGAATGGTTAATCCATGGCCATATAACATTACCGGTCACAACTTTCCAGTTTCAGTATTGCCTAGAACAACAACCGGCAGGCAGATATGAAGCGATGGGTAGGGAATTCATCAAGTAATCATGGGAATTTCCATACAGATTTCGATGCAGGAGTGGGGGCATGGAAGTGTTTCTAAGCGGTACAAACTGCGAGAACTCTTTAAGTGGATCTCTCATATGCCAGGATATCATGCTTCACGGGGCCTGTAACGGTTCCGTTGCAAACTTATCCTGTCATTTGAAAGGGACCCTGGCTGCCGTGATTAATCCGGTGTTCAAGTTGCTCTCAAATGGGAGTTACTTGATGCTGAATGATCAAGGTTGTTGTGGAATGCTCCCGGGCATCGCATATCTTGTCACTGTAGACTCCAGGGTTACTTGTTGTATGCAAGTATTGTTTCCACCGACCCACACAGTCAGGGAGGCGCCGTTATGGCCTTCGTTGAATGCTTGCTTTATACGGTTTGATACTCTGAGCCGAATGAAAGCCATGCTTTTACAGAAAACTGTGCCCTTAACCTCCGCCCGAGAGACTTTTGACCACCAGGTCGCAAGGTCCTCAGCTAAGATACTGGCACTAGTACGAACGAACTGCCCTTTCCATTTCACAGAAATGGTACAACGTATCTTTAACATGTCTGATACGACGGGTATAGTACACCTATTTAAGACCATAGGTTCTGGACGTTAAGCACCTTTCAGACCGTCTTCGGAGTGATTCCAAACTTCATAAACTCCGTATTCTGCAGCATTTTTGGAGGACTTCCGCTGATCCTGTTCCTAATAGCAGGAATCCTGATTGTAATTTTTCTGCTACGCAATAGATGTCCCAGTCACCAAGGAATTGGAAAGAACGCTCCTGGAGCGAAGATACCGTGATCGCATGGTACTCCATCTGGGCACACCTCGCCTTCACGAACTGAGCGAGTCTTAGTTCCTGTCATTTAGACCAGTCTGGGTCGACTGTGTTCTGCCTGTCCTCTGATGCCTGTTCTGCGGACAAGAATGCGTATTGGATCTCTGTCCAACACTTCCATTGGTTGCGCCACCGGACGTGGATGCTTTACTGGACCCGATA
This sequence comes from Calotriton arnoldi, assembly GCA_963921515.1. Taxonomy (NCBI): domain Eukaryota; kingdom Metazoa; phylum Chordata; class Amphibia; order Caudata; family Salamandridae; genus Calotriton; species Calotriton arnoldi. The sequence goes on from CAWUFW010006587.1 coordinate 346,817, forward strand.
ACGGCTCATGTACTGCTGTGCCCTCAGCAAATTCCCATGTTGATGTCTGCATTCTTAGAGCCACCACAGGATGCTTCAGCTCCTGTTGGAACGGATACCGGCTCCTCTACAAATACTCAGGCCTTGGATGTCACACAGGCTTACCCAGCATCGGCTGTGGGTAATACAGAAGATCATCTGTGCACGATTAACCTGATCTGTGAGGTGTTGCAGGGACCGTCGTCTGCGATGGCAAGAGACAGTGATGTTGCGTCTCCCAGCCAGGACACATAAACATTTGACTTACCGTGTGCTGGGAAAAATTCTACCTTTTTCAAAACAACCAAATTTGGAATTTTTAAACAATAGACACTTTTCTTGCTGAACTGCATGGCTTTCAGACACTCATAGTTTGAACTATATATACGAACATATTTTAGTAAGACTTCTACCGCTTAAAATACGATTTTAGCATTTTTAAAAAAATATTTTTTAACACACTATTGTTTTGGACTAATTAATTATTTGTGTACAAATGCCTAGAAGTACATTAAAATTTTAGTATGTCGTCCAGTCGGATGAGGAGTGGGGGTTATGTTCCATATAGGCACCCCAATATAGGCTCAGTTGCAACCTAACCTCTCACCTATATTTCCCCTGCCATTACACTACATAACAGTTCTTGGGACTGACCTTTTACCTAGTTACGGTACTGCTAACAGGACGTGGGGTTTTCCCTGAACACTAGCCTCATTCATTATGCATGAGGATTCTTGGAAACTCAGCAGGACTCCCATCTCCTGCATAATAACTATGTATAACGGTCATTCCTTCTGTCATCCTAAGCCTGACATGACACAGCAAGGTAGATCCCCTGAGGGTACCACTTTGGGTATATAAACACCATATCTTTGCTGAGGCAGGGAGAGGAGAAAAAGGACTTCCATGCTGACACACTGACGCAAGACGCTGAGGTTCCTGCACGCAGACACTCCAGCTCGCAGTGGTCTGATATCCCTCGCGGGGTGTCCATCTCGAGACCAAGATGGGGTCCGAAAGTCTCTCACTTCAGGCAATGGGGTTGACTTTATCCTAGAGGGATTCTTGGCTCCACACCTACATACATGCTAGGTACACTTAGGTACATCTAGTTAGGGTTGCATCGTAGGAGTACGCATTATTACTGTCATGTATTTTTATACATGCCTGTATTCATTGTTTTACTCTGTGGGTGCTTATAATCATTTATATCTGTTTCTGTCTAATGGTTGTTTCAGCACACCTATTTTACACTAGAATGACGCTGGTTCAATAAATTCTCATTGAAAACGTCCCCACCGTTTATTCTGTGTATCTCCCTGAGACAAAGTGAGCACGAGTGACTGAGCGAAAAGTACTGTACTGTTTCCACGATCCCTGATGGGACAGAGTTGTCATGTTCGATAGTTGCCAAAAACTATTCTCTCCTTGGTAAGAGGGGTTTCTAGTGGCACTGTGACCTAGCTGGTATACAGGCGAACCTACCTGGTGGGGGTGTCTGGAATCAGTCTGAACACCAATCCCACAGTCTATGTTGTCTAAACGCACAGATCCTATATAGGTTTATAGGAACTACACGACAGTAATTTGCAACTTGTTAGCATCTATGAAGAAGTATAAAAGAAGAACACAAGCAATCAGACAAATGGAATATGTTGAAGGTGTAGTTGATAAGGCGTTTGCTATGAAGAGGAAACTATTTATCTTGGTTTTAAACCGAATGAAGACACTGGACAAAATAGAGTTGTCTATGAGGAGAAAGAGCCAAAAGTACAGACTTGTTAATAGAAGTAACTTTTGCACAGTTTTTAGTGGTGAATAGATACATACTTCAAGTACTGAGCCTTTCTTTAATGATGAAGGCTATTTCCAAGACAACACATTAGTGCATGCAGTTGATGAATCAGGACGATGTTATGAGATGAAAAGGAAAATGCTACTTACCAGTATGCATCTGTTCTTGGCATGTAGCGCTGTAGATTCGTATACTTGTGCATAGATCGCCATCTGGTGTTGGGCTCGGATGTTTGCACTTTGTTTTTGTTTTGGAAGAAGTCTTTGTAGTCACGAGGTAGGTGACTCCTCCTTAGGACGATAGTGCGCATGTGCATCGACTCCATCTGCAGATTGTTTTGCCATGAAGGGTTATGATGGAGTTAGTAAGAAATAGAAAGAGATGTCCATGTGTAATGTATCTAAGTAAGATAGTACTGGAACAGATAGAGGTATCCGGGGAGGCGGGTGAGCGTATACGAATCTACAGCTCTACATGCCAAGAACAGATGCATACTGGTAAGTAGCATTTTCCACTCGAGGCATATTAGCTGTAGATCGTATACTTGTGCATAGACTATACAGCAGTTACCTCTTTAGCGGTGGCTACCTGTATCTGTTGCAGTGGTTTGAAAAAGTGTTCTTAATACAGCCTGGCCCACATTAGCTTGTTGTTTTGCTTGCACATCTACACAATAGTGTTTTGTGAAAGTATGCGGTGTAGACCAAGTTGCTGCTTTGCAGATGTCATCTAGGGGAATGTTCCCTAAGAATGCCATAGAAGCCCCTAGTTTGCGTGTGGAATGAGCTCTAGGGGGAATGGTTAATGTGCGTTTGGCTTTAAGATAGCATATTTGGATGCACTTAACAATCCACCTTGCAATCCCTGCTTTTGAAATGGGATTGCCCTTATGAGGTGGGGAAAAAGCCACAAAGAGTTGTTTAGTTTTCCTAAAGGATTTTGTCATTTCAATGTAGTAAAGTATTGTTCTTTTAACGTCTAGCGTGTGAAGAGCAAGTTCTGCCACTGAGTCTGGTTGAGGGAAAAAACTGGAAGTTCAACAGACTGGTTAAGATGGAAGGCAGAAACGACTTTAGGTAAAGATTTTGGGTTAGGCCTAAGAACCACTTTGTTATGATGGATTTGCAAAAATGGTTCTTGTATGGTTAATGCCTGGAGTTCACTAACTCTTCTAAGAGATGTGATAGCGACTAGGAAGGCTACTTTCCAAGTGAGGAACTGTAGTTTGCATTTGTGCAGAGGTTCAAATGGGGGACCCATGAGTCTGGTAAGAACAATATTTAAATTCCATACTGGAGAGGGTGGAGCTCTGGGTGGAATTATTCTTTTGAGTCCTTCCATAAATGCTTTGATAGCGGGTACTCTAAACAAAGACAAGTGTTGTCTGTTTTGGAGATAAGCTGCTATTGCAGCGAGATGTAGTCTTATGGATGTATATGCTAGGTTACATTGTTGTAGGTTTAAGACATAGCATATAATGTTTTGAATAGAAGCATCTAGTGGATTGAGTTTGTTATTTGTACAGTAAATTACAAATCGTTTCCACTTTGCGGCGAACATGCTCTGGTGGTAGGACGTCTAGCCTCTTTAATGATGTTCATGCAGTCTGGCGGGAGATTGAGGTCGCCAAACTCTAAGACTTCAGGTGCCAGATCGCAAGGTTGAGTTGATTGGGATCTGGATGTCTTATCTCTCCATGGTTCTGAGTGAGAAGCTTGGGTGAGAGGCGTAGCTTTTGATGAGGAACTACTGATAGTTCCAAGAGAGTTGTGAACCATGGTTGTCGGGCCCATGTTGGAGCAACCAGGATCATTGTGAGGGAATGCTGTTTGAGCTTCCGAACCACTAACGGAATTAGTGGGAGAGGCGGAAAAGCGTAAGCAAATTTGCCTGACCAGTTTATCCATAGCGCATTGCCTTTGGACAATGGGTGTGGATACCTGGACGCGAAGCTTGGGCATTTTGCGTTTTGATGTGTGGCGAACAGATCTATTTCTGGGTGGCCCCATGTTAGACTTGGCATCTTTTGGCGTGTTTCCCCTGACTTTTTGCTTTCTGACCTCCTGGTTTTTGACTCTGTTTTTGCTGGTGTAATGATCCTGCGCACTTTCCTCACTGCTGTCCAGTGGGAAAGTGCAAGTGCTCCTGTACAAAATGTGTTATGGATTGGTATTTCCACGATTGGCCTATTTGATCTATGTGTCAGTCCCTAGTAAAGTGCACTGCGAGTGCCAGGGCCGATAGATCAAATGCTGTTGGTGGGCTGCAGCACTGGATTATGCCACCCCCGCAAACAGCCCGTAAAGTGTAACTCTGGCCTGCCATCGCAGAGCCTGTGCGCAGCCTGGGGCTGCCCTGTCGACTTGGCAAGTGCACACATTTGCAAGTCCCTAAACCTTCCCTTTTCTACATGTTAGTCACCCCTAAGGTAGGCCCAAGGTACCCCTGTGGGCAGGGTGCATTGTATGTGAAAGGTAGGACATGCCCTGGTGTGTGTGGCATGTCCTGATAGTGAATTACAGCCTATTTCGTTTTTCACTATTGCAAGGCTACCTGTTCGCCATAGGCCAGAATGGGCAGTTCTGATTATTACAGCTTATAATCCTAACTGACCCAGGGAACATGGTAGAAATTCGAGTTTAGTATGCCTGGACTCAGAATGATAAAATGCATCTTTTAGTAAAGTTGGTTTTAACATTCTGTGTTTGAAAATACCACTTTTAGAAAGTGGGTATTTTCTTGTCTAACCATCCAAGCCTGCCTCTGCTAGGTTGTGTATTCCTTGTCTGGAGTGTGAGTGACAGGGGCTGGGGGATGCCAGGAGACAGGGTGAGTCAGCACAGGGCTGAATAGCAAGATCTACATGTAGATGGGTGGGAGGAGATGCACCTGGGACCTGAATAGGGCTGGGCCTTCCCTCCACAATGCTGGCTCCACCTCCTGTGGTGCGTCTGATGTCCCTGACCTGCACTGTGAAAGGAAAGCAGGAGACTTGTCAACAAAGTGCTCCAGGACTGACCAGAACTGGTTTGGACTAGGGCAAAGGCCTCTCTGCCTTCAGAGGACAAAGAGAAATTGAGGATAAAAAGTGGGACCCAAACCCCAGAAAATTAGATCTCGCTGGAATCAAGGAACCTGCCAAGAAGAAGAGCTGGAGAGCTGCTAGGAGGAGTACTGCCCCTTTGCTGAGTTTTTGCCTTGTTGGGTTGGCCTGCAGTTGCTGCTTCTGCCTTGGGCAGTGAAAGGACTGGACTGAACTTTATATTACTTGTGCTGAGAATCTCCAAGGGCCTGAAACCGAGCTGGCCTCCTGTTAAGAAGTCTCAGGGACTGCAAAGACTTCACCACCCTCTGGGTACCGCTTCTGGAACCGCTGTTTCAGTTGCCACAGAGGAGAGGGAACCGCAACCGACTCCGTCAACCGACTCCATCGCTGGCCCGGTGTCCTGTTTGCACCGCAGACCGCACCGTCCGCATCTCGCACCGCAACCCTGGTCTCACCGACGACGACGTCCGACGCCATCGCCACCGAGCCGCTGCTTGCACCGTGACCTGTGGGCACCGCAGTTCGCATCGCTTCACTGTGCCAGCCGGACCAGACCGACGCCGTCCCTGCAACTGGCTCAACAATCGGGACCGCATCGCAGTTGGGGCACCGCTCGAACGCTTCGCGACGCACCGCTCCGACTCGCACCGCTGTCCGACGCCAGCTCCCGCACTCTGGCTTGGTCGCCTGCATCGCAACCTGCCAGCACCGCATCGAGCACCGTCTCGCCCTGCCCCGCACGCCTTGGACTCACCGACTCCGTCTGCACGATTGTCACCGAGCCGCTGCCTGCACCGCATCGAGAGGACACCGCGCCCTGCACCGCTTCCATCTTGCACCGCAACCGCGATGTACGCCGACCGGCTCGCACACTCCGTGCCCGCCACAACGAGAGAAGGTACTGTGACCGAGTCTGTTCACGACTCTGCTGGCCCGTATCGACGCGGTCAGCTGGAACTGTTAGATTCTGTGGTTTTCAGCATCACGGTAGACTCGGACGGAGCTACCGACTCGGACGAACTTTGTTTTTGAACTATTCCTACAAAGAAGAAGTTATCTTGCAACCTAATCACTTTTAAAGTACTGTATTGTGGGTTCTTATCGTATTTGGTTTCATCTTGAGTATATAAAAATATTTGTTATTTTTCTAAACTGGTGTGGTGTCCTTTTGTAGTGCTTACATTACATTACTGTTGGTTATGTGCAAATGCTATACACACTGCCTCTAAGATAAGCCTGACTGCTCGTGCCAAGCTACCAAGGGGGTGAGCAGGGGTTATTTTAGGAGTGTAACTCCCTTATCCTGACTAGAGTGGTGGTTTCTGCCTGGCTTTGGCACATGCCCTAGCCTACCAAAAATCCCATTTATAACATTGGTCGTCAGCGGTGAGGATAGGACTTGTGTTTGCACTTGACTTACAGTGAGTGGTGTGCACTACTACCATATCGCAGACCATTACGTACCACATACAGGTTCTTTTTCTTTTTGGCCTATTTTTGATCTTGCCAGTTTGAACTTGCTACTTCAACATGCCTGAATCAATAGTATCATCAATTGCATCAGTAGAAATTGCCTTTGAGGAGGATCGACTGGAAGCCTACAGTGTCAAGGAGTTAAAATCGATTTGCAAGAACCTGAAAGTCCAGGTCAGAGGCCTCACCAGGAAGGATGAGCTACAAAAGGCGCTGAGGGCCTGGGTAGCAGCCAAAGGTGCCAATGGGAAACCTCGTGATCTCAATGGAGAGGTGGAGGAGCCTGTTCCTAGGGTGGATGTGCTTTTGGGAGGGGGGGAGCCCTCCAGGCCAGGCAGCAGTAGTTTGTCCACAGAGGAGCTGGAGGACAGGCGGGAAGTAAGGAGGTTTGAATTGGAGAAACTCAGAATAGAAAGTGAGAGGGAAGAGAAAAGAATAGCCATGGAGGAAAGGAAAATGATACTAGATCATGAGAGAATGATCAAGGAGCTGGAGCTAAAGAGTAGATCCGGTTCAGATGGTGGCAGCAATTCTTCAGCACACACAGACAGGATTGTACACATCTCCAAGAATGTAGGTAAAGAGTACAAAAAGGGTGATGACATACAAAGGTGGTTTCAAGGGTGCAGAGTCGTCTATTCATATGAATGGGGTCCCTGAAAGGAACTGGGGAGCGGGGTTGTGGCCTCTCTTCTAGAGGAAGCTAGGGATACTCTGATAGCTTTGGGTAAGGGGCAGGACCTCACCTATGCTGACATGAAAGACGCTCTCCTCACTAGGTATGGGCTCACTCCTGAGAAGTACAGGGATCAGTTCAGGTCCAGTAAAAAGTCTGAGGCCAACACTTGGTTGGAATGTGTGGATATGTTCTGTAGGTCGCTGGATGGTTGGGTGAAGGGCAGTAATGTAACAGATTTTCAGGGGCTCTACAATTTGATTGCATGGGAGCACTTGTCTAGTCTATGTTTTGCAGATCTGCGCCAGCACCTAGTTGATAGTAAGCTAACTGACCCCAGGAAGCTTGCTATGGAGAGCGGACCGCTGGGTGAGTACCAGGGTCCACAAGAAAGCGTTTGGGGGAGACTCAGACAAAGGTGGGCAGGGTCCCCAGCAGAAAGGTGGGGGGACAAGGGTAAAGCACAGGAGTTCTCTAAAGGGCCCCAAACTAGTACCCAGGGTAAAGGTTCCCAGCCCCCGGTGATAAGAAGAAAGGGGTCTCTACAGGGAAGCCTGTTGAGACCGGCCCCCGCAAGTGTTATGCATGTGACCAGGTGGGTCACTTTAAGGGGGACCCCAAGTGCCCAAAGGGGACACAGCCACCCACCGGTGGTCAGTCCAAAGTGTTGGCTAGTGTAGCGCTTGGGGAGGAGGGGTGCCCACAGGAGGGTGGGGATCCCGCAGAAATGACCCTTGTCTCACTAGGGGACAGTGAGATGGTCCCAGGAAACCAGGTGCCCCCTAACACAAAGAAATATAGCACCTGGGTGACCATTAATGGGAACAGGGTAGAGGCTCTCAGAGATACTGGAGAGAGTGTGACCTCAGTCCGGTGTCACCTGGTCTCTGAGAAGCAGGTAGTCCCAGGTGCATTCCACCAAGTAGTTGCTGTAGACAACTCTGAGCGCCAGTGTATGGTGGCGCAGGTTCCCTTTGAATGGGGGGGGGTCTCAGGTCCCTTGAGGGTGGTTGTGAGCCCCACCATGCCTGTAGATTGTCAGCTAGGTAACGACCTGGAGCAGTCCCTATGGAAGGATGTTGAGCTCAGGTCTCACTTGGAGATGCTTGGGTTGCCAGAGTGGGCATGCGTGTCTACTCGGTCAATGGCAGCCAGGAAGGGTGATCAAGAGGACTTGGAGCCTGGAACCATGGCCCAAGTCCCTGCCAAGAGGAAGGGCAGGGGGCGCGGGAAACCGGCTCCCGAAGTTCCCACGGACCGGGAGGAGGCGGACCTCGAGGGGGACGCCCCGGTGCCTACAGGGGAGCAGGTAGCCGAACTGGGAGACATCTCTGAGCTGACCCATTGGCAGCAAGATGGGGGTCCCACCAGGGAGGAGTTCTGCAGGGAGCAGAACGAGTGCCCTACTCTGGAGGGTCTGCGGCGGCAGGCTGCAGACCAGGCAGCTGGTAATCAGTCCGGGTCACATCTGATCTACTGGGAGAATGGCCTCCTATACAGTGAGCCTAAGGTTGCTGAGCCTGGGTCAGCGCGTGTGCTGGTGGTACCCCAGCGCTCCAGGACCTTCCTACTGGGTCTGGCTCATGACGTGCCTTTGGCAGGACATTTGGGGCAGGACAAGACCTTTGACAGGCTTGTCACCCACTTCTTTTGGCCCCAAATGCGAAGGCAGTCAGATGCACACTGTAGGTCTTGCCAAACTTGCCAGGCAAGTGGTAAGAGTGGGAGGAAGGTCAAAGCTCCTCTCCAACATTTTCCTGTTGTTGGAACACCCTTTGAAAGGGTAGGGATGGATATTGTGGGGCCACTGGATCCCAAGACAGCCATGGGCAACAGGTACATCCTGGTCTTGGTGGACCATGCCACCCGGTACCCGGAGGCAATCCCTCTCAGGACAACGACGGCGCCAGTGGTGGGCCGGGCGTTAATGGGGATCTTTTCCCGTGTGGGATTCCCCAGAGAGGTGGTTTCTGATAGGGGGACCAATTTCATATCCAAGTATATGACATCCCTGTTGAAGGAGTGTGGTGTAACCTACAAGTTCACCACTCCTTACCACCCATAAGGAAACGGTCTGGTGGAGAGATTCAACCAGACCTTGAAAGGCATGATCAAGGGTCTAACAGAACCCATGAGGCGTAAGTGGGACGTCCTCTTGCCATGCCTACTCTTTGCATACAGGGAGGTGCCTCAGAAGTCTCTTGGGTACAGCCCCTTTGAGCTCCTGTATGGCCACCCTGTCAGAGGACCTCTGAGTTTGGTAAAGGAAGGCTGGGAGGCAGCTCCCAGGAAAACTCCCCAGGATGTGTTTAGCTACATGCTGGCCTTTAGAAACCAAACTGCCCGCTTCAGGAAACTCGCTCAGGCGAACCTAGAAGCAAGCCAGGAAGAAATGAAGAGATGGTATGACCAGAATGCCACTCTGGTCGAATTTCAACCTGGGCAAAAAGTGTGGGTCATGGCCCCAGTGGAACCTTGTGCCTTGCAGGACAAGTGGACTGGGCCATATGAGGTGGTGGAGCGCAAATGTGACGTCACCTACCTGGTGGATTTGCAGGCTCCAAGGAACCCTTTGAGGGTCCTTCACGTGAACCGCCTCAAGCCCCACTTCGAGAGGTCCGAAGTGAGTATGCTCTTGGCGACAGATGATGGGGTGGAAGAGGAGAGTGAGCCTCTCCCTGACCTCCTGTCTACCAAGGAGCATGATGGGTCAGTAGAGGGTGTGATCCTCTCCTCTACTCTGACTCAGGAGCAGCAGGGGGACTGTCACCAGTTGTTGGGACAGTTCGGTCCACTGTTCTCTCTGACCCCCGGTGTTACTCACTGGTGTACCCATGACGTGGACACTGGTGACAGCCCTCCTGTGAAGCACAAGATTTACAGGTTGACTGACCGGGTCAGGGCCAGCATCAAGGAGGAGGTCTCTAAGATGTTGGCGTTAGGGGTGATTGAGCCCTCCAACAGTCCTTGGGCCAGCCCAGTGGTCTTGGTCCCAAAGGCTGCTGCACCCGGTGCCACTCCAGAACTGCGGTTTTGTGTGGACTACCGTGGGCTCAACGCCGTCACCAGGACCGACGCGCACCCCATCCCCAGAGCTGATGAGCTCATTGATCGGTTGGGAGCTGCCCAGTTCCTCAGCACGTTTGATCTAACGTCTGGGTACTGGCAGATTGCCTTAACCGATGGGGCCAAGGAGAGATCAGCATTCTCAACCCCAGAAGGTCATTACCAATTCCGGGTGATGCCCTTTGGGTTGAAGAATGCCCCTGCCACCTTTCAGAGGTTGGTCAATCAGGTGTTGGCTGGGCTGGAGGATTCCCAGTGCCGCCTACCTGGATGACATTGCTGTGTTCAGTTCCAGCTGGGAAGAACATTTACAGCACCTTGAGAAAGTGTTGAGGGCTCTGCAAGGTGCAGGCCTCACGATCAAGGCCAGTAAGTGCCAGATCGGGCAGGGTTCTGTGGTGTACTTGGGACACCAGGTAGGAAGCGGCCAGGTGGCGCCCCTACAACCCAAGATTGACACCATTCTGGCTTGGGAGCCCCCAAGACCCAGACAGAGGTGAGAGCCTTCTTAGGTCTCACCGGCTACTATAGGAGATTTGTTAAGGGCTATGGCACCATCGTTGCCCCCTTAACAGAGCTGACTTCTAAGAAGCAGCCCAGGAAAGTGATCTGGACTGAGTCCTGCCAGAAAGCTTTTGATGCCCTGAAGGCAGCCATGTGCACGGCGCCCGTGCTCAAGGCACCTGACTTCTCCAAGGAATTCGTCGTGCAGACTGACGCTTCAGAGCATGGTGTGGAAGCGGTGCTCTCACAACTGAACGAAGAGGGCCTGGATCAGCCTGTAGTCTTCCTTAGCAGGAAACTACTCCCCAGGGAACAGAGGTGGAGTGCCATAGAAAGGGAAGCTTTTGCTGTGGTCTGGGCACTGAAGAAGCTGAGACCATACCTGTTTGGGACTCACTTCCGGGTTCAGACAGACCACAGGCCCCTCAGATGGTTGATGCAAATGAGGGGTGAGAATCCAAAACTGCTGAGGTGGTCCATCTCCCTACTGGGAATGGACTTTACGGTGGAACACCGTCCTGGTACAGAACACGCCAACGCAGATGGTCTGTCCAGGTTCTTCCGCCTTAGTGAAGAGAACTCCAATGGGGTTGGGTAGTTCTCCCTACTTTCAGCTGGAGGGGACATGTGTTAGACTTGGCATCTTTTGGCGTGTTTCCCCTGACTTTTTGCTTTCTGACCTCCTGGTTTTTGACTCTGTTTTTGCTGGTGTAATGATCCTGCGCACTTTCCTCACTGCTGTCCAGTGGGAAAGTGCAAGTGCTCCTGTACAAAATGTGTTATGGATTGGTATTTCCACGATTGGCCTATTTGATCTATGTGTCAGTCCCTAGTAAAGTGCACTGCGAGTGCCAGGGCCGATAGATCAAATGCTGTTGGTGGGCTGCAGCACTGGATTGTGCCACCCCCGCAAACAGCCCGTAAAGTGTAACTCTGGCCTGCCATCGCAGAGCCTGTGCGCAGCCTGGGGCTGCCCTGTCGACTTGGCAAGTGCACACACTTGCAAGTCCCTAAACCTTCCCTTTTCTACATGTTAGTCACCCCTAAGGTAGGCCCAAGGTACCCCTGTGGGCAGGGTGCATTGTATGTGAAAGGTAGGACATGCCCTGGTGTGTGTGGCATGTCCTGATAGTGAATTACAGCCTATTTCGTTTTTCACTATTGCAAGGCTACCTGTTCGCCATAGGCCAGAATGGGCAGTTCTGATTATTACAGCTTATAATCCTAACTGACCCAGGGAACATGGTAGAAATTCGAGTTTAGTATGCCTGGACTCAGAATGATAAAATGCATCTTTTAGTAAAGTTGGTTTTAACATTCTGTGTTTGAAAATACCACTTTTAGAAAGTGGGTATTTTCTTGTCTGGAGTGTGAGTGACAGGGGCTGGGGGATGCCAGGAGACAGGGTGAGTCAGCACAGGGCTGAATAGCAAGATCTACATGTAGATGGGTGGGAGGAGATGCACCTGGGACCTGAATAGGGCTGGGCCTTCCCTCCACAATGCTGGCTCCACCTCCTGTGGTGCGTCTGATGTCCCTGACCTGCACTGTGAAAGGAAAGAAGGAGACTTGTCAAAAAGTGCTCCAGGACTGACCAGAACTGGTTTGGACTAGGCAAAGGCCTCTCTGCCTTCAGAGGACAAAGAGAAATTGAGGATAAAAAGGGGGACCCAAACCCCAGAAAATTAGATCTCGCTGGAATCAAGGAACCTGCCAAGAAGAAAAGCTGGAGAGCTGCTAGGAGGAGTACTGCCCCTTTGCTGAGTTATTGCCTTGTTGGGTTGGCCTGCAGTTGCTGCTTCTGCCTTGGGCAGTGAAAGGACTTTACTGAACTTTCTATTACTTGTGCTGAGAATCTCCAAGGGCCTGAAACCGAGCTGGCCTCCTGTTAAGAAGTCTCAGGGACTGCAAAGACTTCACCACCCTCTGGGTACCGCTTCTGGAACCGCTGTTTCAGTTGCCACAGAGGAGAGGGAACCGCAACCGACTCTGTCAACCGACTCCATCGCTGGCCCGGTGTCCTGTTTGCACCGCAGACCGCACCGTCCGCATCTCGCACCGCAACCCTGGTCTCACCGACGACGACGTCCTCGCCACCGAGCCGCTGCTTGCACCGTGACCTGTGGGTACCGCAGTTCGCATCGCTTCACTGTGCCAGCCGGAGCAGACCGACGCCGTCGCTGCAACTGGCTCAACAATCGGGACCGCATCGCAGTTGGGGCACCGCTCGCACGCTTCGCGACGCACCGCTCCGACTCGCACCGCTGTCCGACGCCAGCTCCCGCACTCCGGCTTGGTCGCCTGCATCGCAACCTGCCAGCACCGCATCGAGCACCGTCTCGCCCTGCCCCGAACGCCTTGGACTCACCGACTCCGTCTGCACGATTGTCACCGAGCCGCTGGCTGCACCGCATCGAGAGGACACCGCGCCCTGCACCGCTTCCATCTTGCACCGCAACCGCGACGTACGCCGACCGGCTCGCACACTCCGTGCCCGCCACAACGAGAGAAGGTACTGTGACCGAGTCTGTTCACGACTCTGCTGGCCCGTATCGACGCGGTCAGCTGGAACTGTTAGATTCTGTGGTTTTCAGCATCGCGGTAGACTCGGACGGAGCTACCGACTCGTACGAACTTTGTTTTTGAACTATTCCTACAAAGAAGAAGTTATCTTGCAACGTAATCACTTTTAAAGTACTGTATTGTGGGTTCTTATCGTATTTGGTCTCATCTTGACTATATAAAAATATTGGTTATTTTTCTAAACTGGTGTGGTGTCCTTTTGTAGTGCTTACATTACATTACTGTTGGTTATGTGCAAATGCTTTACACACTGCCTCTAAGATAAGCCTGACTGCTCGTGCCAAGCTACCAAGGGGGTGAGCAGGGGTTATTTTAGGTGTGTAACTCCCTTATCCTGACTAGAGTGGTGGTTTCTGCCTGGCTTTGGCACATGCCCTAGCCTACCAAAAATCCCATTTCTAACACCCCACATGTGAAAGAATGGAAGAAGAACTTGAGGATGAAGTTCCCATTCGTGGATCTGCTGTGTTTGATGACTGAACAGATCTGTAATCTGATTGTGTACCCCTGGGAGGTGTTCTGCAAGGGGATATATGTTTTGTAGAATGGCCCATCTCCATATGCTTTGAGCTAGGTGTGAAAGCTGTAAAGAGTGTGTCCCCCCCTGTTTCTGTATGTAGTACATTGCTGTGATGTTGTCTGTACGGACCAGGACAGCTTTGCCTACCAGATGTAGTTGAAAGGATTTTAATGCCAGAAAAATTGCCAGTAATTCCAGGTAATTTATGTGGTGTTGTTTTTGCCGAGGGGTCCATATGCCCTGAATGGTATGGTTTTGAAGATGAGCTTCCCAGCCGGTGAGCGATGCGTCTGCTGTTAGCACTATCTGTGGAACCGGGTCGAGGAACAGCCGCCCTTTGGAAAGGTTTTGTGTGTTCCACCACTGCAGACAGCAATGTGTGCGGCTGTTCACCAACACCAGATCTGTTAGCTGACCTTGAGCCTGGTTCCACTGACGTGCCAAACACTCCTGTAAGGGACGCATTTGAAGTCTTGCATAAGGGACGATGAGAATGCAAGAGGCCATCATTCCGATCAACTGCATGAACACTCGAGCTGGTAATGAGTGTTGAGGCTGAAATTTGGATATTAGAGCTTGCACAGTGCTTATCCTGAGAGAGTTGGGGTATGCTAAAGCTTTTGAAGTGTTTATGGTAGCTCCTAGGTATTGTTGTGTGTTGGACGGTTGGAGGTGGGATTTGGTGAGATTCACGGTGAATCCCAAGTGGTGAAGCAGCTGGATTGTTTTGTGTGTGTGTTGCACAGAGCTGCTGTGAGACTTGGCTTTTATGAGCCAGTCGTCCAAATAAGGGAACACGTGAATGTGTTGTCTTCGTAAGTGAACCGCCACTACTGCGAGGCACTTGGTGAAGACTCTGGGTGCTGTAGTCACCCCGAACGGAAGGACTTAGAATTGGTAGTGTTGACCGTCCACCACGAACCTGAGATATTTCCTGTTAGCGGGGTGAATGGGAATATGAAAGTAGTTGTCCTTTAGATCTAGAGTGGAGAGAAAGTCGCCTTGTTGAAGCAGTGGGAGCACCTGTTGGAGAGTGACCATGTGGAAGTGGTCTGACTGAATGTAGAGGTTTAACGTTCTGAGGTCCAATATTGGCCTGAGAGAGCCGTCCTTTTTTGGAATTAGAAAGTAGAGGGAGTAAACCCCTGTGCCTTGATGAGGTAAGGGGACTGGTTCTATTGCATGTTTTTGAAATAGAGAGAGAACCTCTTGTTTCAGAAGAGTCAGATGTTCCGGGGACATTGGATGTTGTCGGGGAGGGATATTTGGGGGAGTGGAGATGAGTTCCAGGCAATAACCATACTGGATAATTTGTCTTACCCACTTGTCTGTTGTGATAGAATTCCAGACAGGTAGGAACTGTGAGAGGCGTCCCCCGACAGAAGTGGGATGATCGGGGGGGAAGTGAAGGGAAGTCAATGTTTGGTGGTAGGGGAGTTGCGGGTATTGTTACCGCGACCTCTTTCCTTACCATTGTTGCCTCTGTACCCTCCACGAAAGTATCCTCTGGAGGAATTAGTTTGATTGGGGATTTTATAGGAAGAAGAGGGATGCTCCGAGCCAATAGCTTTGGAGCCAGCCCTGTAAAAGGAGCGCCGAAATGAACCTCTAGGGGAAGGTAATTGCAAGGCCCCATGGACTTGGCAGTGTCCGTATCCTTTTTCATCTTCTATAAAGATGTATCGACTGTGGGCCCAAAAAGATGCTCTTGGTCAAAAGGCTGATTAAGAATAGCAGACTGCACTTCCTGCTTGAATCCGGAGATTCGGAGCCAAGCGTGCCTGCGTAGCAAAACGCTAGTATTAATAGCACAAGACGCCGTATCAGCTGCATCAAGCGCACATTTGATAGATGAATTTGTTATTAATTTTCCCTCCTGTATAAGGTCATTAGCTTTGTCTTTATATTGGTCAGGAAGATGTTGCATAAGCTTTTCAAGCTCATCATAGTGATCTCTGTCCTATCTGGCCAACAAAGCTTGGGCATTGGCAATCCGCCAATGATTTGCCGCCTGTGACGCAACACATTTTCCAGATGCGTCTATGAGTTTGGATTCCTTATCAGGAGGAGGGGTGTCGCCTGTGCCTTGTGAATTTGCCCTCTTGCGTGCATTAGACACCACAAGAGAATCTAAAGGGACCTGACCTTTAATGTACACTGGGTCATTGGGAGCTGCCTTATATTTTTTGCCTACCCTGGTGTTAAGAATCCTGGCTCTGACGGGGTCCTTAAAAACTTCTGGTGCATGTTTTAGCATGCCTTTTAACGTTGGCAGGGTGTGCATGGACTTTTGTGTGGGTGCAAATGTTTCCAACAAAAAGTCTTCCTCTAAAGGGTCAGAGTGTAATTGTACCCTGTGGTATTGAGCAACTCTATTAGTTAGTTGAGCAAACCCAATATTGTCATCTGGTGGTGATGGCCTAGAGGGATAGAGGTCCGGGTCATTGTGTGGGTCGGGATCTGTGTTGTAATCATCCCAAGGATCTGTATTGTGTGGAATGGTATGTGCGTCATCATCCTTATCTGGATCTCCATCCCCACCCTCATCAGTATAATCATCTTCATCATCCTGTGGTTGAGGTGAAAATGTATGTTGTGGGGAGTGTGCTGGAGAAATTAGCAGATTTGGATCAGCTGGAGAAGGAGAGAGAGGTGGAGAAGTACTAGTGCCTATCTCCTTCCGCTTAATGGGTATTTCAGGGTCTTCTGAAATGTCCAATTTTCTCTTTTTAGGAGGCTTGGCGACAACTTTGCCAGTTTCCGGGTCAATGTAGAGAGTTTTTTGCTTTGGATCCGAAAAATCTGGTAGAGGCTGTTGTGTGGGTACAATGTCCTTTTTCGGTGCTGAAGACTTAGGGTCAGAATGTTGTTTAGACCGTGTCTCTGAAGCTTTTTGTGGGGTCTTGGACTCCTTAGCTTTTGGTATAGGAGTTTGTGGCTCCAAGACTTTTTTCTGCTCCGGAGGTTTGTTCTTCCGAAGATTTTTTCGGCTCCGAAGATTTTTTTGGCTCCGAATGCTTGTCCTTTGTTTGTTTCGACGCCGAGGGCTTCGGCGTCAAGGCTGTTTTCGGTGCCGAGGAAGAAGGTCTTGGCACCTCTTTGGTTTTGGACTTCGGTGTTGAAGGTGATTTTTCGGCACCGGAATGGGGTTGGCTCGATCCCGAGCTGGAAGGCTTTTCTTTTGGTTTCATAGCCGGGCCCGAGGGCGGGGCATCTGAAATGTGTTGCTGGTGTCGACCTGAACCCCAGGGCGAAGGTGTTACCGGAGCCTTAGGTTTGGTTTTGGTTGGGAGAGGGGTTTTGGTACTCACGGACCGCTGAGCCGGGGTGACTGTCTCGTCTTCGACGTCGGAGTCGTCGGCTTCGGAGACGGTGATGTCTCCTTCATCAGCTTGGTGCTCCGGCTGGAGATTGGGATCTGCTCCAAAGATGTCCGGAGTCGAGCTGCTTCTGCATGACATTTCGTGACGTCGAGCCCGACGGTCACGGATGGTTTTCTTCGACCTGAAAGATGCACAGGCCTCGCAGTTCTTGTCTTCGTGCTCCGGGGAGAGGCAGAGGTTACAAACCTCGTGTAAGTCCGTGTGTGGGAACTTAGCACCACACCCAGGGCATTTTTTTAAAGGAGTCCTTTCCATTGACTGCTGGCGTGGTCGGCGCAGATAGGCCCAACGGCCTGCGTCGAAGATCGAGGTCGAGGATTTTATATTTCCCGAAGATACGTGTCAAAAAGGAAACGCGATCGAGACAATACCATCGAGTGGTGAGGGATTGCGCGTCAAAGGGGGTTCGAGAACAACACCGAACTGGAGCGCAACAAATCACATCCGAACCTGATGGCGGAAAAAAACAATCTGCAGATGGAGTCGATGCCCATGGGCACTATCGTCCTAAGGAGGAGTCACCTACCTCGTGACTACAAAGACTTCTTCCAAAACAAAAACAAAGTGCTAACATCCGAGCCCAACACCAGATGGTGTTCTATGCACAAGTATACGATCTACAGCTCATATGCCTTGAACGTGGTATTCCTGGTCCAAAGGAAATAATGGTACCTAGAAATGTTGAGGAAGAGATTGCTGAAGAGATGCAAGGTAGGCGTAGACAGGCCCCTGTGTACAAATGGAATTGTAGTAGTGTTTGTAGCATTCGTCGACAATCAATTGATATATTGAGAAATGTCCTCCATATGTTTGCTTCCAGAAGTTTAAAACAGAAAATACATACATTGCAAGGATTAGATCCATGGAAAGTAAGGAAGCGTACTAATTTACAAGGAAACTCACTAGCTTGTCTGCCAAAAAAAGTGTATCAAAGCAGCTTTTATCATTTTCGAATGTTAGGTGTACACCATTCAATAATGAGAACTTTTGTTAGAAGGCTTTATCATGTAAATACTCCTGCTCTATGTTTAGGAGAAATGAATAGAGCTCTTTTGCATGGTAGTGAAGTAGAATTAGAAAAGGTTTGTGATTATGTTGAGTTTAGTTCTTTTGGACAGGAACAGAAGGTGTAGGGAAAATGAAGAGTTGGTAACAGCAGGAGTTGTGGAGCAGAACAGATGTATTAGTGTTGGTAATTTTGTGAAAGAGATTAGAAAGTTTAACGCAGTTTCTTCAGAGCAACCAAACTGTGTGTGTATATGTTGTCGACGTACTCACAACAAAAATCAAACTTGTAATGTTGATTTGTACATTAAAACTGAAAAGAAGAATAAGTGGGGAGAATTTGCTGTTTATTTATTTGTAGAGGGATGATTTGACTTGTCCACCCGACAAGTTATATGTAAGTACTGCTATAAGTTAGAGGAAAACAAAATGCCTGCTAGAGCAGTACACAACAACTTAGAAATAGTACCTGTTCCAGAAGTACTTAAAGATTGGAATGTTTATGAATCCATATTAATACAGTTTATACATCCAATTCAAGCTATAGTTTGCATGGAGCCAAAGACAGGGAAATTACCTCCAACTCAGCTCCAGAAAGGTCTCAAAGGTAGAGTTGTATACCTGCCATTAGATTTTAAGGAAAATATTGAAGCTATAGGGGTACAGAGAAATTTGGAAGAGGGACTTGTAATTCTAGTAAATGGTGTCAAAATCAAGAGTAAAAAATATGGCAAGAGTTAGTAGATGTTTAGCAAAGTTCAAAATGCAACTTCATATCTGGTACAAAATAACATATTATAAAATTGCAAAAATTCTTCAAGATATCACACATCTGGAGGACAACACATCATCATCAACAGGTCAGATAGAAAAAGTGGATCGAAGCAGAGTAGAAGAAATCTATGAACAATACAGCATCCATCCCCTACATTAAAAAGAGATTGTTGGTGATGCTTTAGATCTATATCAACTAAAAGAAGCAAAAGGAACTCCCTTAAGTGTATGGAAAAAAAGTTTAGAAGCTCGCTGTTTCCCTCATCTCTTTCCTACTGGAGTAGGGGGTAGGTATGATGATCGGTCTGTACAAATACCTGCGGCCGAGTACAGATCTACTTGACTTTATAAGGAAGAGCCTAGATTTCGTCAATGTATCCCTTATATGTTTTATCTATTATTTGATAGTGATTTGTCTTCATTGTTTTATGCTGTAAACTACATTTTGAAAACAGGTGTAAATCTACAAAATCTATCATGGTGAACTAAAATGCATGTTGAGAAATTTAGGAGCACCTACATGGTTTCTAACACTCAGCTGTGCTGAGTATGCATGGGATGACCTGCTTCAATTCTTGCGAGAGGCACATTCAAATATAGAAGACATTGATCTAAAGACTCCAGGAAGAGAACTCTGCTCATTCGACCCTGCAAACGTTTGCAGATATTTTAACCACATATTTAAAGCCATGATGGCTTTTATCTTCCACAAGATGAATCCACCTCTCGGTGAAGTGACTGATTTCTTTTGGCACAAAGAATACCAAACCAGAGGTGCTCCACATATTCACATGCTACTATGGGTAAAAGATGCTCCAAAGTTTGGAACAGACCCTGATGAGTCTGTGTTGTCTTTCATAGAGCGGTATGTCACTTGCATCATCCCAAATGAGAGTGTTGATAAAAGATTAAGACAACTAGTTCTAAGATTCCAAAACCTTAGGCGTGGAAAATACTGTCGTAAAAAATATAGATCTAAAGGAACATTTTATACAAGATGTCGTTTTGGATTTCCATGACTTGCGATCTCAGAAGGAGTTAATAGCTTTTTGTCTGCAGTCACACACACTCTCACACGGAAATCACCAAAGAACACATACAACCTCAAAGAACAGAAGCCTCAAAATACATCAATGACTACAATCTTGTGATTTTGAAGATGTGGAATGCGAATATGGATCTACAGTTTGTTGCAGATAACTCAATGGCTGTACTTGGTACGTCACCTCTTATATAACAAAGTCAGAGAAAACCGAGTTGAAAAATATGTGGGAGGAGTTTTCAGCAGAAAAGAGTCTTACAAAGAAATTGTACAGTTTTAGTTTGAAAATGCTTTATCACTGAGAGATCGGCTCTTATGAATGTGCAGACCAGTTAAGCTCAGCTAGCTTGTTTTCTAAATCTAGCGGAGTTCTATGGGTGATTTTAGGGCTTGCTAATACTTGTAACAGAGTACTGAAGTATTTTCCCGAAATCCAATATCTTGGGGAATTTGAGCCACACAGTACAGATATTCTGAAGACTAAGATGCTGGATACGTACTATCCAAGATGGAGTTCTCATCCAGAAAGGATGTGTCTGTATGAAATACTTTAACGTTATACATTCAGAAAAAATGTCAGTTAAAACATAGAAGAAAGAAAATGTGCTGTTGATGGATGTGAAGGATGTTTGGTCAGACATAACAAAGGAAGTTTAATCAACCATCGTAAGCTAAGTTGCCAAACTCCAGACAAAAGAGAGTTTTTCTATTTAGCCTTGTTACAGTTGTTCGAGCGATGGCGAACTGAAAGCTAGCTACTTTGAGAATTTGACTGTTATGAAGACTCATTTAACGCTGTGAAAGACAGCATTGAGTGCTCTGTGTTTCCAGTGTATCTTCAAATGTTGAGAGATGAGATTGAACAAGAAGAAACAATTGCTGCTGAGATAGCAAGAGTGAGTTCTCAGAGCAGTCAAAGTTCAGCACCTGGAAGTCAAGATCCTCTTGGACAGCCAATCATTCAAAATGAAGCTGCAATAGCCATGAATGAAGTAGAGAATGTAATGCAGCAAACAAGACAGGAAACTCTGCATGTAGAAGAACTAATACAGCAATTGAATACAGATCAGAAAGACATTTTTGATGAAGTAAAACGTAAAATAGAATATGGATGTCTGCATGAGAAAAAGAGTGGGCTTGTTCTACATATAAACCAGTTCTATTGTGCATAAGTGGTCAAGCTGGAACTGGAAAAAGCTTCTTGATTTAAGTACTGACAATTTATCTACAGAAGACAAAAGATTTCAATATGTCATGTGTCGTTACAGCACCAACAGGTCCAGCTGCACATAGTATTAAAGGAGTTACCCTTCATCGATTAATAATGCTGCCTGTTGAACACGACAACAAATTAGAATACAACAAATTATCTGGTGATGCTTGTGATGAAGTGGCAAGAGTATTAAAGAAATAAAGCTACTAATTATTGATGAAGCCAGCATGGTATCTAACCTAATGCTAGCTTTTATACATTTAAGAATGCAACAAATATTAAAAACTGACTACAATGTGCTTTTTGGAGGAAAACACTTAATAGTCTTTGGAGACCTGCTACAACTAACTCCAGTCAAAGGACAACCTGTCTTCAAGACACTACTACATAATGAAACTAGGAATTCACTAGGAAGTATTGGAAATGTAAACATTTGGGAAAACTTTGAATACAAAGAGTTAATCAGAAATATGCGCGAAGCATTAGATATGCAATATGGAGTTATAATAAAGGACATTAGAGTGGGAGTTCTCACAAAAGAAGGAAAGAGAGCATAACAAACCTGTCTCATCAAAAACCTGTTTTCAACTAATGTTTCAGCTGCAGAAGTTATGTATAATTTTGTTAAGGAAGAGAAGTCTATTGTTTGTTTAATGCCAACTCTTGAGGAGTGTAGTAAATTCAATGAACAATTATTGCAACTGGAAAAAGAAGAGATAATCGACATTAGAGCAAATGATAAAATGGAACATCAAGGAGTTACAGCGCTACTAACAAAAAAACTGCAATCAAAATTGGATTGTTTAGAAAAGTCTGTGTCAAGCACTGCAGGATTAGAAAAACAATTACATACCTGTAAAAACTGTTGTATAATCTTACATCGTAATTTAAATGTTGAAGAAGGGCTAGTGAATGGCGCAATGGGTAAAGTTATGAAAATGACGTGCAATACTTAGCTATAAAATGTGATGATGTTGGTGAAGTTAAGGAGATTGGAATGTCATATGTAGATTTGTCATGAATTAGCACATTGTCTGGTTTATTTCTGATTGATTTTGATGAGAAGTAGGTGCTGATATAAGCCGTGTAAGGGAGCATAATAGGTTAAGAGCTCAATATGCTCCTCATTTAGGCCAGTATCCTGTGTTTGAAAAACCAATAATATGTCCAAAGCAGAAAATATCAAAGCAGTCTACCAGAGCTGAATAGAAAGATTAACGAAAAGAAAAACAACAAGGACCTAAGAAAAGAAAACTACAGTACAATGAGGAAATAGAATGGTATCACTTTGATAATATATCTGGAGTGAATTGTTATGCAAATGTAGTGGTAAATGGACTATACCATTTGCCTCATTTTACAAATTCTATTAAAGAAAAGGTAGATAAAAGAATGTCTTCACAACTATGTAGTTTACTTGAAACATTAAGAAGTGACCCGAGTATTACACATTCTGCTACTGGAATAAGAAAACTTACAGGTGACTGTACTGGATCAGTAGTGTTTTCTCAAAATCTT
The DNA here is from genome assembly GCA_963921515.1 of Calotriton arnoldi. Classification (NCBI taxonomy): domain Eukaryota; kingdom Metazoa; phylum Chordata; class Amphibia; order Caudata; family Salamandridae; genus Calotriton; species Calotriton arnoldi. The sequence goes on from CAWUFW010006587.1 coordinate 369,433, forward strand.
CAGCAGGATACTCAAGATTTGTAATGGTAATGCTAGAACTATTAGAGGAAGAATATCAATTAATTATTTGGTTTAACTTATAAATGGAACTATAACTGTGAAGACTGTGAATTTACATCTAGTACTGAAATCAATTCAGAACAATTCCTCTACTTGACACTACCAGATTGTAAAACTGTGCCCTTTGAAAATGTAACTAAAAACGTCCATCAAGATATGACCTGTCCAAACTGCAGATCAGAACTTAGGTCAACATTGTTTCTACAAAGGTATGGAAAATATGTCATAGTCATGCTACAACGATGCAGAGTGATTGGTACTAAATTAGGAACTGAAATTACAAACTTTGTAGCTGGACAGATTTTCATTTCAAAAAGAACTTTTACAACTATGGCAATCATATTTCATGAAGGAGTTAATATAACCTCTGAACACTACACAATATATTTAAGATGCCAAACAGGATGGACAGAGTGCAATGACATACAAGTGACATTCAAATCAAGACTACCTAAAAAGTTACCAAACTCATATCTGCTATTTCTAGAACCGAAGTTCTAAGGAGAATTTAGGATAAGAAAATGTGGTATTGTGTTGACATATATATGGATTATGTGTTTCTAAGACATTATTCGGCCTGTTAGGGGTATTGTCTACAGCAAGCAGTTAGAAATGAAAGACTATTTTTAACTGCGGGAAAGGAATTTATAAAACATTTGAGGACTACATTCTGTTACTGCAGATAAAAACTAAATGGAGGTATTATAATACCAGTAGCCTTAAGTTGCATCCAATAAGTCTCTTCACCACAAAAAAAATACCCCCTTCAGTTTCTGCTACAGCAACTTGTACGTAGTACTGTGTGTTATGTTTTTCGTACATGGACCAAGAACATTTTAGACATCATTTGGCCGAACAGGGATGATGTTTACAAAAGGATATCCAAAAATGAAGACTGCTTTATAATTGTTGGACATTTTGTACCAGATATAAAAATATCAGAAACAGTTTTAACATATAGTTGCTTTCATTAAGGTAGTAACCTATCAGCAAGCCACTACTAAAAAAACATGTAGTGAGTGGAGTGCACAGTATGACATATTTGTAATGATGTACTGTGCACATTTGTTTTTTTTTACAATCCATTGATTGTTTTTTCCCACTGTTTGATGATGATGCTTCATACAGAGCACCATTGAAAGTGAAGAAGTATGAAAGCTGAAAACAGTAAAACATTTGTCTATGGTGAAAAGGAGAAAAAATATTGTGTGGTGTTTTGGTTGCCGAATGTTCAAAATGAAATTCTAATACATTTTTCTCTGTTTATTTTTCACAGTGGTTGGAGATCGGGATATATTACGTGTGTCAAATCACTAATCTAATGATGGATTCATTGAGTCACTACTCATATACTCATCCCATCTCCCAGGCACTAGAGTTCCACTCATCCAATCACCCAGCCACTACCTAGGCAGTCATCCAATCACTCAGGCAGTGCACTTTCATTCACCCAGTCTCCCAGCCACTACTCAGGCACACATCCAATCACCCAGGCGGTACCCATGAAGTCATGCCTTCACTCAGGCACTACTAATGCAGTTATGGATTCACCTAGGCACTATACTTGCACTCTTTCATTCATCCAGGCACTGCACTTGCACTAATCCATTCACTCAGGCACTACACTTGCAGTCATCCAGGCAGTTCCCATGGAGTCATCCATTCACTCATGCAGTACCCATGCAGTCAATCAATCACCCAAGCACTGCACTTATTCATTCACCCAGGCACTGCACCCATCCACTCACTCAGGCACTACACTTGCACTCATCTGTTCACCCAGGCACTACACTTGCACTTATCTGTTCACCAAGGCACTGCACTTGCACTCATCCAATTATCCAGGCACTGCAGTTGCACTCATGCAATCATCCAGGCAGTAACACTTGCATTCATGCAATCACTCGGGCACGACCCATGCAGTCATGGAATCACCCAGGCACTGCAGTTGCACTCATTCATTCACTCAGGCACTGCACTTGCAATCATTCATTCACCCAGGTCCTGCACTTGCACTTATCCATTCATCCAGGCACTGCATTTGCACTAATGCAATCATCCAGGCAGTGCACTTGGACTCATACAATCACTCAGGCATTACCCATGCCGTCATGCAATCACCCAGGAACTGCACTTGCACTCATCCAATGATCCAGGCACTGCACTTACACTTATCAATTCACCCAGGCACTGCACTTGCACTCATCCATTCACTCAGTGTTAGAAATGGGGGTCTCTAGTTGGCACTGGTTTGCACCTTTGTCCAAATAGGGGCCCTTCCTTCTAGTCAGGATAAGAGGGATATACTCCTAAAATAACCCCTGCTCACCCCCTTGGTAGCTTGTCAAGAGCAATCAAGCTTATCTCAGAGGCAGTGTGTAAAGCATTTGCGCATAACCAACAGTAACCCAGTTAAAACACTACAAAAGGACACCACAGCAGTTTAGAAAAATATCTCAAGAATAACCTTAAAAAGGCAGTCCCTTGAAGTCGGTAGCTCTGTCCGGTGCTACCACGGTGCTGAAAACAACAGAATCCAACAGTTCCATCCAACCGCGTCAGTCGTGGTGTCAGCAAACTCGTAAACAGTACCTTTTCGTTGCGGCCGATCACGTTGGTGTGGGCCGGTCGTGGCAACCGTCGCAGTTGCGATGTGAAGCGTAGCGGTGCCCTCAAGGCGCGGTGCAGGCAGCGGCTTGGTGACGGTTGTCCAGCGGCGTCGGTGAGACCAGGGCTCCGGGGCGGAGCTCTTGGCAGTGCTGACAGGTCACGGTGCAAACGACAGTGCCAGTTTATGGGAGCTGGTGTCGGACGGCTCAGACTGCAATTTGGGCGGGGTGGTGTGTCGTGTAACTTACGAGCAGTGCCCCCAAACCACAGTGCGGTCACGGGTGTCGCAGTCAGTGGGCAACAACATCGTCAGTGAGACCAGGGTGGCAGAGTGAAGCGAGGCGGTGCGGAGTGCGGTGCCCACAGGTCGTGGTGCAAGCAGCGGCTCGGTGGCAGCAGCAGTTGGCGGCGGCGGTGAGACCAGGATTGTGCTGTGAAGTGCGATGGTGCTCTCTGCGGTGCCTTCAGGACACGGAGTCCGCAGGGTGTCGGTGTCGGCTGCTTTCCCCTTCTGTGGCCACTGAAACCACGGTTCCAGAGGCGGTCCCCAGAGGCAGGTGAAGTCTTTGCTGTCCCTGAGACTTTGTGAACAGGAGGCAAGCTCTATTTCTTCAGCTTCATCATCATAAGAACTTTATTTTGATCACAGACGATCATAAAAGTGTAGACAAACAGTTACACAGTAAGCAAATACATAAAAGTACGCTTTTAAATATGACAATAAATAAACATATTGGTTAAAGAACACTAAAAAGAGGCACTAATATTCATTACACAATCACTGCTAAAAATATAAAAAATATCAAAATCACAAATAATGTCTACATCTTTAAAATACAAAATGTCTCAGCTTCAGCGCCACCCACATTGTACACATTATTATAAACAAGCATTTGCAATGCAATCGGTCTCGCCTTTGGGACCTTATATGTATTTAGCTATGCAGCACATTAGCCTGGGTGCTGAAACATCTACTGTTCTTTAACATGGAGGGAAAGTAAGCACCAAACTGCGTGACACACCAGGTATGGGAACACATGGAGAGAAATATTGCCTTTCAGCGGGAAATGGTATACTCCAAAGCTCTGTTTTTAATATAAAATCAGGGCCTTCAGTGGTCATATCCTGAAAATACAAGATTTAAAAAAAATATTATTGTCTACGGGTGCTGGTGGAAGACAGTTTCTATGGACTGGAATCTAGAGAATGCTAAAGTGATTCTGGTATTTTACTGGCCTCTGCTGGTCGTTTTCTATCAAGAAAGTTAAATAGAGGCAGTTACCAGAAAAATTAAAAAAAGAAAGTCCCTCAGCAGAAAGCAATTCTGGTATTTTACTGACCTCTACTGGTCGTTTTCTATCAAGACAGTTAAATAGAGGCAGTTGAACAAGCAGGAAGCAATTCTGGTATTTTACTGACCTCTACTGGTCGTTTTCTATCAAGACAGTTAAATAGAGGCAGTTGAACAGAAATAAAAGGCCCTAAGTGGTAGCAGACAAGTCCCAGGGCTGATATCCTGGGCCCACAAAGTACATACACATATAAGTATATACTAAAGTATATTCAAGAGGTCTCGAATGCTCGACCTAAAAAACCATGGCAGACTGTATGAGTTTTGCACGCTTGATCCAAAAAGCCCTAAGAAACATGGCCACACAACAGACTGCTATCTGGCTAGTGTCACTCTGCAGTATTCTAAACATTTCCCTAAGCACCCTACAGCCCAGATTTTTACACAAGGGAACAATCCATTTTGCACATATTTGTTTGTAAAAGGGACAAAATAAAAACATTAATGGACGTTTCAAAACACTCCTCACAGCCCGGACACATTTCACCACTTTGCCCCTCTTCCTGTTGCCATCGACTGGTAAATGACCTTATGGATAGGGTACCATACCTAAATTGCAAATATAGTTTCCTAGACAGTGGAGGGGCAATTTCATCGATGGTACCTTCATTGGCAGCCAACTTTTTTGGGTCAATAAAAGACATGGATAGGAAGCCCATACACATCCTAATATTGTTGACCGCCACATTTTCCCAAAAGAGTCCTTTTATACTGGTCTTGCCAATCAGGCACATGCTTTTAGAATTAGTCCAATACTCCTCCATATTCAATCTATTGAGCAGATCCTTCATAGCACAGAGCCAGGGTATTTTTTGAGCGTGCTGGGAGACCAAGAGATCTTTAATACCCTCCCTGTAAGACTCGAGGGCAGGTGTTGTCCATAACCTATGCCAAAAGATCAGCATTCTACATTCAATCTTATCAGCAATTTTCTTCTGGCCCAGGTGTAAATAAAGAGGGGACAGTGGTGTACTTACAGGCAGATTCAATAAGGTTCTTAAAAACCTTTGTTCCACTATGGATAGGCCTTTAGTATGAGAGTAACCCCATAGCTCAGTGCCATAAAGGACCGCCCCTAGGGCCTTCACATTGTAAATTTCCAGTGCTGGAGCCACCCTTCTCGATGTTGTTTTCCTGTGGATTTTTCCTATATGTGATGTGTGCTGAATCAAGGATAAGTGGACTTTTTCCACCAGTGGTGCCCAGCATAGGTTCTTGGTCAATTTAATCCCTAGGTACTCAAAACTTGGCACTATTAAGCTCCAGGCCTCGATCCATACAGAACAATTGGAAAGAGTTCAAGAGTTGTTGCAGACCCTGCGGCAATTTAGAAATTAACAAAGTATCGTCCTATCTACCTTAGGGGTGACTCATATGTACTAAAAGGGAAGGTTAGGGCTTAGCAAGTGGGTGCACTTGCCAAGTCGACATGGCAGTAAAAACTGCACGCAGACACTGCAGTGGCAGGTCTGAGAACTCTTTGAAAGGCTGCTCGTGTGGGTGCCACAATCAGTGCTGCAGGCCCACTAGCAGCATTTGATTTACAGGCCCTGGCACTCTCAGTGCACTTTGCTAGGGACTTACCAGTAAATCAAATATGCCAATCATGGAAACACCAATCCATAATCCAATTTACAATAGGAGCACTTGCACTTTAACACTGAACATCAGTGAGAAAGTGCGCAGAGACACTAAACCAGCAAAAACAGAGTCAAAACCGGGAGGTCAGAAAGCAAAAAGACAGTAGAAACACGCCAAAAGTTGCCAGGTCTAACACATGTCCCCTCCAGCTGAAAGTAGGGAGAACTACCCAACGTCCTTGAAGTTCTCTTCACTAAGGTGGAAGAACCTGGACAGACCATCAGCGTTGACGTGCTCTGTGCCAGGGAAGTGTTCCACCGTAAAGTCCATTCCCTGCAGGGAGATGGACCACCTCAACAGTCTAGGCCCTCTTTGTTTATTTGAGAACATCGCTCTCACACCATGCTCTGAAGCGTCAGTGTGCACTACAAATTCCTTGAAGAAGTCGGGTGCCTTGAACACGGGCGCTGTGCACATGGCTGCCTTCAGGGCATCAAAAGCTTTCTGGCAGGCATCAGTCCAGATCACCTTCCTGGAAGTCAGCTCTGTCAAGGGGGCAACAATGGTGCCAAAGCCCTTGACAAATCTCCTATAGTACCCGGTGAGACCTAAAAAGGCTCTCCCCTCTGTCTGGGTCTTGGGGGCTCCCAAGCCAGAACGGTGTCAATTTTAGGCTGTAGGGGCGCAACCTGGCCTCTTCCTACTTGGTGCCCTAAGTACACCACAGAGCCCTGCCCGATCTGGCACTTACTGGCCTTGCAAAACACACAAGATGATGGACGGAATGTTGCACATTGGCAAACATTCACCCCCAGTCACAGATCTGGGTTTAATCCATCGTTATTTTGCTTCACCACGCCACCCCAGTTCAGACATAGCCATATGCAAATCAGTCTTGACCCTGTGCCTCATGGGAACAGTCCAGACCGAACTGCCAAGCCATGTCTTCCCTGGACCGGAATCAAGCATCCTAGGACCGGTTTCGGGCTGATGAAGGCTGATAGCCTGAAACCGGTCCTAGGATGCTTGATTCTGGACTGTCCCCATGAGGCACAGGGTCAAGACTGATTTGCATATGGCTATGTCTGAACTGGGGTGGCGTGGTGAAGCAAAATAACGATGGATTAAACCCAGATCTGTGACTGGGGGTGAATGTTTGCCAATGTGCAGCATTCCGTCCATCATCTTGTGTGTTTTGCATTTCGCCCTAAGTGGGAAGGGTATGCCCAGACGTGGGTCCCGTGCTCACTACGCCACTGGAGTCAAGCTATCCTGGCTGATGAAGGCTGATAGCCTGAAACCGGTCCTAGGATGCTTGATTCTGGTCCAGGGAAGACATGGCTTGGCAGTTCGGTCTGGACTGTTCCCATGAGGCACAGGGTCAAGACTGATTTGCATATGGCTATGTCTGAACTGGGGTGGCGTGGTGAAGCAAAATAACGATGGATTAAACCCAGATCTGTGACTGGGGGTGAATGTTTGCCAATGTGCAGCATTCTGTCCATCATCTTGTGTGTTTTGCACTTACTGGCCTTGAACATGAGGCCAGCCTTCTGCAAAGCCTTCAACACTTCCCAGAGGTGCTGCAAGCGTTCTTCCCAGCTGGAACTGAACACTGCAATGTTGTCCAGGTAGGCAGCACTGAAATCCTCCAGCCCAGCCAACACCTGGTTGACCAACCTCTGAAAGGTGGCAGGGGCATTCTTCAACCAAAAGGGCATCGCCCGAAACTGGTAGTGCCCCTCTGGGGTTGAAAATGCTGACCTCTCCTTGGCCCCCTCGGTTAAGGCAATCTGCCAGTACCCAGACGTCAAGTTGAACGTGCTGAGGAACTGTCAAGGTACCAACACACTCTTACCTGCAAGATGAAGGTCTCTTACCTGTAAGGTGCGTGGCTGTGTTTCGCAGAGACGCTATGAGCCAACCTCCCAGAACCCCTAAGGTATAACCAGTGATTATGTACATACACTATGGCTACAAAAATAGAACCTAGGGAGGAGGGCCGGATTCGGACGCTGATGGATCCCTGTTGTCGACCTGTGAGGCAACAAGAAGTAATTTTAGGGGCGTAATGTCTAATGGTAAACACTAGCAATTCTACAGTCCCTATCTTTTGCGTCTGGGAAATGAGTGGTGTAATTGTCCTACCTGCGAATCCACAGGAATGAACTTAGCGTCCTAGTTGTCGTCGTTTGATGGATGTTGTCTTTCAGGGGAAGTCACAATGGTTGTGTCCGTAAGGATGAAGATGTTGTTCTTCTCTGTTTAATGATAAAACAAGATATGAACTCTTCAATCCTGTTACACAAGAAACTCTTCGCATGACATTAATAGTGTCTTATCCAGTTCTTATGCCTAATCACTTACTTCTATATTAGGTTCCCTTCTTTGTTCCATCACTTGATTCTGTATTTTGGAAATAAATGATATGCACCAAACATAGAAATATATACATCTATAACATGACTAGTAGTCTTAAGATTTTCACTGCAAAAGTCTTTCTAAAACATGCTTTGCGAAGTATCCTTTCCGTAATTAAAGAGGGGTTCCAAAAATAGTCTTTTCCTGCTGCGCGCTGTTAGTCTCTACTGTCTTGCGATGGGCGCCTTTATGAACAAGAATCAAGATGTCACTTAGCTTTCTTTCTTTCTTGTTGTTTCAGGAGTCAAGGATGCTGCTGAAGCTGAAGTTCCAGGAAACCGAAGACGTCCAGGTAGGTAGAGATGATGCCACCGCAACCGTACTCAGAAGACTAAGCGCCTTCTGGAACTTGGGTGTGGCATTTTATAGTCATGCCACACCCGAACCGCACCCAAAGCGGCTGCTACGTTGCACGCGTTTAGACGCGAGGCAACGTGCAGTCAAATGAAGCCTTTCAGTTTATACGCGCGTGAGCGCGAAGCGTTTTTCCGATGCTTCTGTTCTCTGCAAGTGTTCACAGAAGTCTTGTGCAACAATCCTACAAAAGCTCATAAACGACTTGCAGTCCTAGTTGAAACGCTGTACTCTGGATAAATAAACATTCCTAAACCAGCAATGTGCGATAAACATGCATGGCAAATCAGTGCTATACAAAAACACTTACATAAACAAACAGTGTCTAAACAAACAGTGATTCACACAACACCTAGGCTTACATACCTTGGAGTGCTGGATGCACGGGATAGGGGTGGGTTTTCTTTCTGGGAATATGCAGACTCTATGTCTGTGCTGTAAGGGCTGTACTACTTAGGGCTACAATAACGTTCAGGCACGAAATCATGACAGTACCCCCCGCACAATCCCCCAAGACCGCTGGTATAGGTTTCGGTTTATCAGGGCACCGGAGTTGAAAAGCTTTGACTAGACGTGGGGCTTTTTGTAAATTGGCAAGCGGTTCCCACGAGCGTTCTTCTGGACCACAACCTTTCCAGTCCACCAGATAGTACAATTTACTCCGAACTCTTTTTGAATCAAGTACTGCTTTTACTTCGTATTCTGGAACTCCATCAACATCTATGGCAGAGGGAGGCATGAGCAATCGTGTCAATGGGTGAAAAGGTTTTACTAAGGAAACATGGAATACCGGATGAAAACGGTACCTGGGCGGAAGTGTTAATTTTACACAAACAGGGTTAATCACCTTTTTAATAACAAAGGGTCCAATAAACCGTGGACACATTTTTTACAACTCTTGATGTGTAAGTTTTTGGTAGATAACCATACCTTATCTCCTATGGAATATGATGGTTGCATGGTACGATGTCTGTCTGTAGTTCTTTTTTGGGCTTCTTTGGCTTGTGCCAAATGATATTGTGCCTGGTGCTGAATGGATACCAGTCCATGTATGTAGTCATTTACTGATGGACTTGCCAAAGGAGAAGTGTCTTGCCCAAAAGGACTTTAGGATGAAACCCATGAGCACAAAAAAGGGGACATGTCTAAAGAGGAGTGTCCATATTGTTATAAGAGAATTCCATAGCCCATAAAATATCTGACCATTCTTTTTCACAAGAAGTTAACATGCAACGTAAATACTGTTCTATGGTCTGATTTGTGCGTTCCGTTAAACCATCCGTTTGAGGATGGTAACTGGAGGAGGTGCGTACTTCCATGTTCAATGATTTTCCAAGATGTTGCCAAAAATGAGAAATGAATTGAGTACCTCTATCGGAAAGCACGACAGAGGGAATTCCGTGCAGTCTAATTATTTCTGTCATGAAGATTTGAGCCAGTTCAAAAGCAGTAGGTAATTTTCGTAAAGGTATGAAATGGGCCATTCTTGTGAAATGATCTATGATGGTCAATATTGTGGTGAAACCAGTCTTAGAGCGTGGTAATTCTACAATGAAATCAAGAGACACAGTATGCCATGGTTGTGGGGGTAATGGTAAAGGTTGTAATAAACCACTTGGGGCCTGATGTGTTGATTTATTTTGTATGCATACGGTACATGTTTCCACATATTGTTGGATATCCTTGAACATGGAAGGCCACCAGAACATTCGTTTAATTAATTGGTACATTTTAGTAATTCCAGGGTGTACAGACAAAGGTGTGTCATGATGAGCTTGCATAATTCGATGTTGTAACTGAAACGTTGGTACAAAGGTTTGTTCATTCATGAATAAAAGATCGTCTTTCCATTGCAATAAAGGGTACATCTTCTGCCATTCCTGTTTTTGTTTTGTTTTTATTTCTGTTTTAATGTCCATGATTACATCAGAGTCGATAACACCCACCTGGAAACATTGGGATGGCAAAATTAGTTGTGGTGTTTCCTGTATTACACTTAAATCATCAGTTATTCCTATGCGTGATAGGGCATCTGCTTTATTGTTATCTTTCCCTGGCCGATAAGTGATGATAAAATTATAATCATTGAAGAACAAAGTCCAACGTAAATGGCGGGCAGAAAGGGCCTTGGCTGAACGCAATGTCTGTAAGTTTCGGTGATCTGTGTAGATAGTAACGGGGTGACGAGCACCTAACAAGTAATGTCGCCATTCTTCAAAGACAGCCTTTATGGCTAACAATTCCCTATCGGAGATTGCATAATTTTGTTCGGCTGGAGACAATTTTCTGGAATAATATGCTATGGGATGCATTTGACCAGTATTTTGGTGTCTTTGAGACAAGATGCCTCCTATGGCAAATTGCGAGGCATCTGCTTCAATTATAAATGGTTGAGAGGGGTCTGGGTGCATAAGAATGGGGGCTGAAGTAAAGTTTTCTTTTAAAGCTTGAAAGGCCTGCTCAGCTTCATCATTCCATTCAAATTTTGTGTTTTTTTCTTAACAGCCGTGTAATTGGTGTGATAAGCTGTGAGAAATTAGGAATAAACCGTCTATAAAAATTTGCAAAACCTAAAAACTTTGGAGTTGCTTTACTGCTGAAGGACTGGGCCAAGTACAAATAGCTTGAATTTTCTTGGGGTCCATTTCAAGTTCAGATGGACTGATGATATAGCCCAAAAAATCGACTTTAGTGACATGAAACATACTCTTTTCCAACTTTACGTATAAAGAATTTTTTAACAGCTGCTGAAGAATGGCTCTTACTTGTTTTACATGTGCTTCTGTGGATTTTGAATATATCAGTATATCATCAATGTATACCACGCAACATATGTCCAGAAAATCCCTTAGTACCTCATTTATAAAGAACTGGAATGCTGCCGGAGCGTTGCAGAGTCCGAAGGGCATCACTTGATATTCATAAAGGCCGAATTTGGTACGGAAGGCCGTCTTCAATTCATCGCCCTCACGGACTCGTACTAGGTGGTAAGCTCCGCGTAAATCCAGTTTAGTATAAATGGTTGCATCTTTTAGTTGGACTAGTAGTGTTGGTATTAATGGTAAGGGATACCGATTTTTTATGGTCATGTTGTTGATTGCGCGGTAATCGATACACGTGCGCAACTCCCCCCCTTTCTTCGGTATGAAAAAAAGAGGCGATGAAACTGGTGATTTGGAGTGTCTAATGAATCCGTTGGCAAGGTATTCATCTAAATAATTACGCAAGTGCTCCGTCTCAGACTCTGTCAAAGCATAAATACGACTGCAAGGTAACGTGGCGCCAGGAGTCAAATCTATGCGACAGTCGTAATCCCTATGTGGTGGTAGGGTGTTTGCTTTTTTCTTGTCAAAAACGTCTATGAGATAGTCATACTCTCGAGGAACCCCCTCCAATACTAACACATTCTTGGACTCCATAGGAAAGTCATACCCCTGGACTAAATGTTCAAGCTCTTGGTGTTGTAGACATTCAGAGATACAATACTCTGATTTAAATAGAACTGTCTTTTGTGACCAGTCAATAAGAGGGTTATGTAACACTAACCAAGGGATTCCTAGTATCAAGCGAAATTGAGGGGCATCAATGATGTCAAAATATATGTTTTCGCTATGTTTTGTGGCACAGGTCATGGTAAGAGTCTCGGTGTGATGTTTTATGGGACCGGAGGTTAATTCCTTCCCATCTATGGCTCTTACTATTTCCGGGGTTTTTTTTGGGACACTTTTCAATCCTAACTCGTGCGTTAATTGTGCATCGATAAAATTGCCCATGGCTCCTGAATCAATTAAGGCATCGATGGACCAAGATCTGGTTTTGTCCTCATGTGATTGTAACAATACTCGGATGCTGATATGACACTGAGATACTGTGGGAGTAGTGGAGGCCAAGCTAGACTGTTTACTCGAGAAACCGACCTCGTCGTTTGTCGAGCATTCTAGTTTTCCGACTGCTGTGAGGTAGCCACCTCATTTACCTTAACCCTTGTTTTTGTAGGCCGACTGGGACATTCTTTTACGAAGTGCCCCGCCTTCCCGCAATACAAACATTGATTTAACTTCCTGCGTTTATCTTTCTCTTCCTTGGTGAGAGGGCCTCTAATGGTTCCAGGTCTGGTTTGGTAACTGATTCAGATTTACTACTGAATCTCTCTTTATATTGAAACACTTTATGATCGGATCTCCCTTTCTCTCCTCTGCGTTCGGATAAACGATGATTTAATTTTACCACAAGATCTATAAATTCCCCACAATCTGTTGGGGGGTCCAAGATTTGGGTGACCATATCTTTTAAATCGTCCTTAAGGCCTCGGTAAAATAAAGAAACACGTTTCTCTTCGGGCCACTCAGCCTCAATCACAAGTCTATTAAATATTGAAATATCATGTAATAGATCAGAGGAGCCTTGTTTAAGATTTAGTAATTCATGATCTGCTGACTGCACAAAGACATGTTTAGCGAATAATTTTTTTCATTGTGTGTTTAAACCGCCTGAGGTCATAAAGAATGGGATCATCCCGTTCGACAATAGGCACTGACCATAAGGACGCGTCCCCGCCTAAATAGGATAAGATAAAAGCTACCTTGGATGAATCATCCGGAAAAGCAGTGTTTTTAGCTACAAAATGAAGATGGCATTGATTCAAGAATATTGTAAATTTACTGCTATCCCCATAAAACCTCTCGGAGGGGGTGCTAACGGGACTGAGACTGGAGTTACTACCTGAATCTGCGTAGGCAGGGCATCAGTGCCATTGCTCTGCAAGGTCTGCATACGAGGTTGAAAACTGGATGGTTTTATTATTGGTTTAGATGCTGATGGGAAGCTCCACGGCTGTGCTCTAGCTGTATCAGATGCTGCCATGTTAGCTTGCAGAACTGAAACATCTTTACGTAATTCAGCATTCTCTGCTTTGATATCTGTCAAAAGAGCAGCAATTTGCTGCAACGAGATCTGTGAAGTTGGGTCCATAGCGTCTGGGCGAAACTGTATTCGTGGGCTTAGTCTTCTGTCAAGGTACCAACACACTCTTACCTGCAAGATGAAGGTCTCTTACCTGTAAGGTGCGTGGCTGTGTTTCGCAGAGACGCTATGAGCCAACCTCCCAGAACCCCTAAGGTATAACCAGTGATTATGTACATACACTATGGCTACAAAAATAGAACCTAGGGAGGAGGGCCGGATTTGGACGCTGATGGATCCCTGTTGTCGACCTGCGAGGCAACAAGAAGTAATTTTAGGGGCGTAATGTCTAATGGTAAACACTAGCAATTCTACAGTCCCTATCTTTTGCGTCTGGGAAATGAGTGGTGTAATTGTCCTACCTGCGAATCCACAGGAATGAACTTAGCGTCCTAGTTGTCGTCGTGTGATGGATGTTGTCTTTCAGGGGAAGTCACGATGGTTGTGTCCGTAAGGATGAAGATGTTGTTCTTCTCTGTTTAATGATAAAACAAGATATGAACTCTTCAATCCTGTTACACAAGAAACTCTTCGCATGACATTAATAGTGTCTTATCCAGTTCTTATGCCTAATCACTTACTTCTATAATAGGTTCCCTTCTTTGTTCCATCACTTGATTCTGTATTTTGGAAATAAATGATATGCACCAAACATAGAAATATATACATCTATAACATGACTAGTAGTCTTAAGATTTTCACTGCAAAAGTCTTTCTAAAACATGCTTTGCGAAATATCCTTTCCGTAATTAAAGAGGGGTTCAAAAATAGTCTTTTCCTGCTGCGCGCTGTTAGTCTCTACTGTCTTGTGATGGGCGCCTTTATGAACAAGAATCAAGATGTCACTTAGCTTTCTTTCTTTCTTGTTGTTTCAGGAGTCGAGGATGCTGCTGAAGCTGAAGTTCCAGGAAACCGAAGACGTCCATGTAGGTAGAGATGATGCCACCGCAACCGTAGTCAGAAGACTAAGCGCCTTCTGGAACTTGGGTGTGGCATTTTATAGTCATGCCACACCCGAACCGCACCCAAAGCGGCTGCTACGTTGCACGCGTTTAGACGCGAGGCAACGTGCAGTCAAATGAAGCCTTTCAGTTTATACGCGCGTGAGCGCGAAGCGTTTTTCCGATGCTTCTGTTCTCTGCAAGTGTTCACAGAAGTCTTGTGCAACAATCCTACAAAAGCTCATAAACGACTTGCAGTCCTAGTTGAAACGCTGTACTCTGGATAAATAAACATTCCTAAACCAGCGATGTGCGATAAACATGCATGGCCAAATCAGTGCTATACAAAAACACTTACATAAACAAACAGTGTCTAAACAAACAGTGATTCACACAACACCTAGGCTTACATACCTTGGAGTGCTGGATGCACGGGATAGGGGTGGGTTTTCTTTCTGGGAATATGCAGACTCTATGTCTGTGCTGTAAGGGCTGTACTACTTAGGGCTACAATAACGTTCAGGCACGAAATCATGACAGGAACTTGGCAGCTCCCAACCGATCAATGAGCTCATCAGCTCTGGGGATGTAGTGCGCGTCAGTCCTGGTGATGGCACTGAGCCCACGGTAGTCCACACAGAACCGCAGTTCCGGAGTGGCACTGGGTGAAGCAGCCTTTGGGACCAAGACCACTGAGCTGGCCCAAGGACTGTTAGAGGGCTCAATCACTCCTAATGCCAACATCTTAATGCCAAATAGCACTTTTTATGTGGTCCGCCCACCCAGAGATCTTTTAGGGAGTTTATTAAGAGCCCTCTGAACCCCGTTAAGGTGATGGATCCAACCACACCCAGTGCCTAATACTCTAGCTGTTAAAGACTGCTTTAAGTCATGGTTCATCCTCTACAAAACAGAATTGTTCTCTGGTCGGTATGGAGAATAATAATGCCCCTGTACATACAGGGATGCCATAGAATCCTGGTACCCTTTAGACGCAAAAGCCGGGCTCTGGTCCGAGTGGTGTGTACTGCATGCACGTGTCCCGATAAAGACTTGCATGTATTTAATAACAGTTTGAGCATCAGCTGAACGCTGTGGACAAACCCAGGGGAACATGGAGCAAGAATTAACTGCAACTAAAATAAATTGAATTGCTGTCTCCCAAATAAGTGGACCACTGTGGTCCAAATAAATACAGCCAAAAGGCGCATTGGAAATTAACATGTGGGTCAAAAATATGTCCACGGTGGAGCTTTAATTTGTTGACAAATGTAGCAACACAGGACATATTCTTTGACGTGCTGATATAAGTCGTGCCACCAATAACTTTGCTGTAGCATGGAAATTGTGGCTGCCACAGCAGCATGTGCCAAAACAACACCCTTGTGTATAGCTATAACTAAAGCAACTCTGCGTTCTTGGTTGGGAATCAAGCGATCACCAACCCCAGGAATTGTAACAAATGGGATGTTTTGTTCACTCAAGTGATAAGAATGTTTAGATGGAAAGCCTTTAGGTAAAGGGGTGCCGTCTTTATTTGAATTAACGGCAACCAAGATATCACCATCTATCCTTGTTTGAGAACGAGTAATTGCAGCAACAGTAGCTATTGAGACTGCAGATTTGGCTGCTTAATCAGCCAAGGAATTCCTTACAAGGTGTGGTCCCACACGTTGATGGCTCAAAGTATGTGTTATATGGGTCCCTGGCAAGCTGTCTTTCAGGTGTGCCACCTTAACCCAAAATGTCTTATGCTTTATTGTGTTGCCTTTAGAATCTTTGAATCCCTTTTGCTGTCAATAATGTAAATTATCATTAAAGGACTGCACACAGTAATACGAATCACACACTACAAGTGTGGGGAATTCAGGATCCGTATGTTCAAATGCAAGAAGCAAAGCTTTCAGTTCAGCCAACTGCACAGTGCAGTCACCTAAAGACTGCGTGTGAGTTTTTTGAGGTTGGAATTTGCTGTCAAACATAGCACTAATAACAGTAGTACAAACCGCTGAATATTGCTGCTTAGAACCTATAGCAGGTTGAGCTGAACCATCAGTGTAAATAATATGTTTATACTGATCAAAAGGCAAAACAGAAGAGGGCATGGGATAAACATGCGCATACTGTAAAAACTCTTTGTGTCTGTAAAGACGGGTCAAAGAAGAAGTCTACATCAACAGCTGTTAAGGATGTTGCCCACTGTATCCATCCAGGATGGAGGGCTTTAGCGTTTGGAACGCTAGCTTTTGTGAAAGCCTCTAAGGCTAGCACAGGAGTAACAACAATGTGTTTCCCTTGTGCAAGTGGCCGTTCTTTAAGGATAGCTATCTGCACTGCAGTCAGTAATTTTTTGGTGGAGGCAAAACGCATTTCCACATTCGAATGTAAATGCGATTTATATGCAATCAGCACTGTTTCACCTTCTTTGAAAGTGATATCGGAAAATAAAATTGCACCCACCAAACTACGGTTGACCAGGTTTGTGGTATTGACATGTGTATGTAAGTGCTGTGTAGCAAGCAAGTCAGATTGTAATGATATGAGTGTATCAGTGTGTACTGATGTCCAACGTGTAGTGGAAAAATCAGGTGCTATTAATTCATAAAGTGGTTTAATGTGTTGTGCATAATCAGGTATATATATTCTGCCAAAATTAAGAAATCCTAGCAGGGACTGTAATGTCTTTAAAGTATTTGGAGGCTGAAGTTATGCACACTTCTCCAAAAAATGAGGGGCAAGGCTCTTTCCCTCATTTGTAAGTTCATATTCTAGGAAATGTACACTCAGAAAACCTATATAAGATTTCTTGAAGTTGAACTTATAGCCAAGTGAAGCAAATCCCAATATTATGCGATCTACTCTGGCCAAGTGTGGATTTAATTCATCATCCGTGAGGTAGATAGGATCTATGTAGGACAATGTGTCTGTGTCAATACCGTACAGAATTGACATTATGCGTGCAACAAATAGACCTGGGCTATTCTTATAGCCCTTTGGGAAACTTCCATATCGCATCTGAAAATCAAGCACGCTAAACGTGGTCCAATCTCAGCTTTCAGGCACTAGATTGTGGCTGAAAAACTATTGGAAAACTATTGGAAATGTCCAACGTGGTTTTGTATTTTTTACATATTATTTTATTAATTAGTGCCGTAGTATGAGTGTTGTGCATGAATGACTGTTTAAATGTCTTAGTCTAAGACAATGCGATAGGAATGATCCGGTTTCAAAACTGGAAAAGAGGATTATTCATTTGAGAGACACAGGGTTCAATTACTCCCTTGTACTTCAATTGTGAGAGTATTTCTTTAACAGGTGCTTTTGCATCCTGTTTTATAGGGTATTGTGGTTGCACTTGTGGGCTGGAATGCAAGGGTATAACATAAGGAGAATCCTTATCCCAGGCGACATGACTATGATAGAGCGCAGGGGTTAGTGCAAAAGCCCATTCTGCCACGTATGCGTGTTGTACTTGTTCAGGGAGAAGAGCAGAAAAGGAAAGAAGCATAACATCCTCTCCTGGGGGGGGGTCTGGACAAACTGTAGGGCCCAATCGACCTTCGTCAACAGGATGTCGTAGGACAGAGTTAAACTTTCCCAGAATATTGCTTTTATGGTGCATTGTATATCACCTTCAATTTGAATATTTAGATTATACAATATATCAGAAGGGACTACGCATCTATCTGGGGTCTCAACCGCAACAAAGGTATCAGTTGCTTTAGCTACCAGAAACTGCTGGAGATTCCGGCACACTATGGTGACTTCTGCTGAGCTGTCGAGGAATCACCACCCAACTACTGTTCAGGAGGAGGGTTCTCACTGTCTGTGGCTTATTTAGTGGTTAAAGCTGCAACCTTTTCTGAAAAGGGGCTTTATATTGAGGAGGTCTGTCCTCCTTTATCTTCACATCAGACAAGCCTTGTGTCTCTCTTTTCGGTTTCACGTGCTCTTCTTGTCTGAATTCAGATCGCCCTCCTCGGTTGTACTGCTGCTCAGACGATTCCTGAAAGGAACGAGGAGAATGTGCATCATGAACCTGATACCTGTCTGGAGTCTTTATATTAGTGCGATCTCGAAAATCGGACCTTCTCTCAGAGGACTCAGGGGGTGACGAACCTCCACGAGGTTTACTTTTCTGTTGTTGTTTAGATTCATCCCATGGTTTTTTAACAAACTCATGGGCCGGCTTGGATATAGGTTTGTATTAGGTTTGCCAAAAGGTGGTTTGGTAGGTCTGGTTCCTAAATTATTGCGTCCTAAGGATGCGTACACATCAGCATTAATTATAGGCAATTTTCGTTCGCTTGTGCAACCACTGCAAGCCGCTGGCGTATATGCAGGGATGCTGCTTCACCTTGAACATTCGACAGAAGCATTGCAGATTCAATGGAAAGTTCCCCATTAGTTTTATCCGCAAATCTAGGGCAGCAGCTGCCCCATGTTCGTTTTGTATTTGTTTGAGTACGTCTGGTAAGATGGACATCGAGGGAGTGCTGTGGCAGATAGTATAGAAAGCAGCAAAAACTGTCCCCCAGGTGTTACAGTCTCCAATACCGGGAGCCATCCCATTGAGTAAGCACGTAGTCACAATTCTGTGTTTGTCTTGTCGTCTGGTAAGGGGAAACCGCTTCAATTTGATCTATTTTTTGGCCGATCCAAAATGGAATTTCCTAACGATTAGTGTTTTTTTGCACATAACTCAATCAATAATTACCAGACTTATGGTAGGCTGCAGGCAACTGGGCTTGCCCTTTCAGGCCAATCCTTGCTGGCCCTGCCAACAAGGTGCGCGAAACAAGTTGAGTTAAGCGTCTGTACAAGGTCACTAGACCAGTGTATAAAGCTTGTGATTGCTCAAGGTTTTGATTAGCTATATCAGGGTACGGTGTATATACAGCTAATGCTGGACAGGTAGCCCCATCATTACTAAGGGGACCCAAGCGTACAGGAATAGCTATGTGTGGGAGGGCGCCAAGGAACCAATTTCGGTGTTCCCAGTAAGTGAGAGAAATCTCAATAAGCGCATACGATGTATATAGATTTGGAGCTGCAGGTACAGTGTACGTATGGAATGTGTTAGTAGTCCCATCCACAGCTGGAAATATGATCCAAGAATAAAAAACTTCAAAGTGGTATGGTGCATCCGCTTCTACTACAAAGTTAATAGGACCACCGGCATTAGGCTAAATGTGCATAAACTGCAGGTCTGCAGTTAACCGGAATCGCAACAGGTTGTGGCGCTGCCATAACCTAAACAATATGGAAAACAAAGTGCAACACAAAATTGGGTTATATACTTTTAAACTTTCAAGCATGAAAAACCAACAGAATTAGGTGCTTCCTAAATACTGTAGAGGAATAATCCCCAACACCACGGACGTCTCCAGTTAAAGGTGCAAGGGTATTGTGGACGCACACAAGCACCACTCAGGAGGCCCGCAAATAAGTACCAGACCAAACATTGGTGGTACAATGTTGCAGGGATTCTGCTCAGAAAAAGAAGCTTGCTTGGGACCATAGAGCATCAGTACGTAGGGACTGAGTCACCATACCACATTAGCACCTATAGGCCCGAATCTGACTAGCTTATAGTGCGCCTCACTTGCCCTCCTAACTTTCCCAGAGAGACAAATGATTTGGCACCCGAGAACACAACACTCTCGACCCTCTCAGGGATCGCGGTAGCAGGTAATCCCCTATCGTTCTCTCACTCGTAATTGTCCACAATAAATAGAAAAGAGACATGAAGAAAGCTTACAATATTATTGAAACTATCGTGCTTTAATATGCAATAACTGCGCCACAATTAGAAAACATATGCAGGTCAGTAAAGCCATTAGCATGATTAAAAGACCATATACAATAAAAAAGCCCTGTCATATTAGCTGACAGATTTGCCTAAACCTACCTTCACTATAGAAGTGTTATATTATAGATCTCTGGGAGTAGTAGTGAACCCCATACCTCGGCATATATAGATAGCTGTTCTACATCTCAGCTGGCGCAGCCTTCTCGTCTCAGGACCTGTGCTCAGAGTGAAAGTCTCCGCTCTTTGAGTATTCAAGACGACAAGTCCCAAGTTATATGATAAAACGTGTGTTCAAAAACAGCAGCTGGGTTTCCCTATTATGTCTAGGTACTAGTGGCCCACCACAAAGAATAACAAGGAGTAATGTTGTTTGACCTTGCATGGGCTATTCCGACAAAATTTCAGGAAGAGAACAAAATACAAAAACATGTGTCGACTATGTGTGGAAAATACAATGTGGCACAAAAACAGCCGTGATATTTGGTAACGTGTAACAAAGCGTGTGTGGCCATAACGTGCATAATTAGGCTAACATAGGGAAAACAATGGGCCTTATAGGGAATACACGACAATAACTGGGCTCACAGCAACCTTCAGAAGACCTGCCTCCCCCCCCCCTCCCCATCCACTAAAGGGAACAAAAGCTACAGGGTAGTGGCTCTCCTGGTTGTCTGTTACCACAACCTGGTGAAAAGTATTGGGGATTGCCTGCTTTGAGGACACCAGATGACACCTGACAGTAGTCATACTGGCTCTTGTGTCCCTCAGAGCCTCCCCCTTCTGCCCATTGATGGTGACCCACTGCCTATACTCTGAAGTGTTGGAAGGCATGTGGGCTTTGGGCACCATCTCTGTATCACCCAGGGACACTAAGATAATCTCACTAGTCCCCCCAACACTAACTGGGGCCATCTCCTCCCCAGGCGCTATACTGGCTATCCCCTGTGACTGCCCACCACTGGGGTGGGGGCAGTGTCCCCTTGGAACACTTGGTATCTCCCTTCATAGGCCCATACTCATAGCACTTAGGGACAAACTTTTTAGTTTTCTGATCTGTGAAGCCTTTCTTCTGGTGGCCAAAATGGGAATGGGACCCATTCACCTGTAAACTGCTTTGGGTGCCTTAAGAGAACTCCTTGGTTTTATTTTTATCCCCCCTTTTCTTCTGTTGGGAACGTTGACCACCCTTTTGGGAGTACCCCTCAGACACCCTGGAGCTGACCCAGAGGTCTGCCTCCTGAGCACGCTTCCTGGGATCAGTAAACTTGCTATCCATTAAGTGTTGGCGCAGCTCTGGAAAACAAGTATTAAACCTGCTTCCTCAGAATTAGATTGTACAGCCCAGTAAAATCATTCACTTTGCTGCCCCTCAACCATCTCTTCAGTGCCTTGCTGGGATAATCTAAGAAATCCACCCAGGGCCGATTCGGGAGCTTGTGACTGTCCCTGAACCTATGACAATCCTTCTCAGGAATCAGACCAAACTTAACAACAATGATTGTCTTCATGGGGGCATACATGGTCTGATACTCTGCCTATAGTGTCAGGAGCATGTCTCTCCCCACCGTGTGCATGTGTTCCCACAGACTACCCCCAGTGCTCCTCTGGGACCTTATGTACCCTGAGTGTAACTTCATAAGCAGCAAACCACTTGTCTATATCATCTCCCACCACTTAGACACCATCTTCTGGGGTATGCGGACCCTCACCTCTCCAGCAAACAATGTTAGTACGCTGCCACCATCACTGTTGGATCCTGTAGGTTGCCATGCCTTTAGCTCCAGCTCCCTAATCCTCTTCTCATGCTCAAACAGCAGCTTTTTCTCAGCCAACGGCCTCTTAGCCATCTCTTTTGCCAAGGCTCTCTGAACCTCAGCCTTTTTTGCCTCCATGGGCAGTTTCTTTTCCTTCGTCTCCAGCTTTAGTTTGGCCAGCTCTAACTTGAGCTTCCTTTCCTCCCTCCTACTCCTCTGTGGTCAGGTCCCCGATACACTGCTGCCTGCATGGAGAAGGATTTCCAATCCTGGGAGTAGGTTACCCCTGTCTTCAACAGTCTGCCGTCCAAGACCCTCCTGAGGGTCCTGCTCTGATCCTTCCTCATCATCCTCTCCCTCCTTGTCGTCTGTTGGCGACTGATGGGCCTCTGCCCATGTCCTCAAGGCCTTCCGGAGCTCTGCCTTTCTGGTGCTCCTTTTGGTGGGCAGCCCTCTTTCCTGGTAAATCTCCTTGAGCTCAGCCACAGTGTAGCTTTCCAGGTTGACGAGTTCAAACTCCATCCTTGCAGGTGGGGCCGCAGGCACAAACAGTTAGGTAAAGTATGAATGAATTTAGAAACAGCAAAAAGGCCAATCTGGGAGAATTTAAAACTCAAATTGTCTTAGATATGGGATGGTAGCGTTCACCAAATCACTTAAAAAACACAAGTCCTATCCTCACCCCTGTTAGCTTGGCACAGAGCAGTCAGGCTTAACTTAGAGGCAATGTGTAAAGTATTTGTGCAACACTTCAACCAGTAAAACAGTGAAAACACCACACAAAAAGAATTCAACACCAAGTTGGATAAACAGATCAAACTTCAGTAAATAAAACAAGGCCAACATGACAAAAATACAATCAAGAGAACCGGAGTAATGATTTTTTTTTTTTAACAATAAAGTCTAAAATATCACCTAAAATCGAAAAGTGCCAAATGCAGCTATCTGGTCACACTGCACCGGGTCAAAGTCATAAGTTCAGGCCAACTACGAGAGCAGGTCAGATAGAGTACCAGATTAGTCCCACTGAGGTTTTAACTTCTCAAGTTTTGTGCCAAGAATCCTGTTCGTGTTGGAGAGGGTCGTGGGGAGTGATGGAGCAGGGAAACGAAATAATTTTGTACCCCTTGGAAGTTAATGACCCCATAATAATTAATTATACTAACCGTTTGAAACGCATGAACTAATCAACAAATACACCTTTTAGTAGACATTATACGTGGGCAATTTGCTAAATGTTACAAAATCTAATTTATTTATAAATGTGAAGCTAATTAACGTGAGTATTGTGATTTGCGTAGTAAATAGAGTGAATTGCATGATTTGTGTTGCGTAATAGAATTGTATTGTAGCAAAGAAAGCAGATGGTAAGTAAAATGGCTTTAAATGTCGCTTCTGCTAGGTAATATCTAACACGGGTCTTTAGAATGGCGGGTGGTAAACAGAAAGGCTTATTTTCCATATTTTAATTTCTATTGTGTTTGTTCTTATATTAGTTTTGTTCGGGCCTGCTAGGCCATGTTTCTTAAATGGCCGATGGAAAGGACGAGATTGCGTGCGCTGAATAAGATGGCCCCCGCGCAGACTCAGTATGAATGCTCCAGTCACGTGTATGCGGCCTGTGCTCGGAGTGAGAGATGTCAAGGCCAATCTGACCTGCAACGAGGAGCGTGCCAAGTGTTCAGCATATATGCCTGGGAACGGATGGGAAAATCGAGCGACAGGGGATGAACTAATGTGTGACCATCAAAGATTGTTACAAAATGGATTAACAAATCGGACTACTTTTGGACACCATGATCATGAGACTTATTGTGTGCTTTATTGTCCCCAAACCGGTTCGAACAAGGAGGGCGATGAGGTGACCATCACCACCCCCCCAATGGACCAATTAGCGTGATTCTTGCCCCTAAAGATTGCAACTTTTAAGTGTAGAGAGCCAGAAAATAGGGTATAAGAGAGTCTGCTCTTACGTTGTGAAAAAAGCTTGCTTTTCATTTTTCCACCTTGATGCTGCGAGAGACTCTGTCATTTTGGACTTTGAACTTTGACTGGGGAAGGAACGAGATTGTTGCGGGAATTTTGCCCGGGAGGTGATTGCGTCCGAGGAGGTTAGCGGGACAGTCAGTCAGTTTGGGAGTCCTATCCTGTGATCTACGGTTCATCTTCCTTTGGTGAACCATTCTTGTCATCGCCCTATGGCCAAGGGTAATGAGTAATTTTTCATCTTTTCCTAAGAATCTTTCTTAAAATGTTTATTGATATTTCTAAATGTTCTACTTAATAAAGAATTTTACTCATTTGCTCGAAGAAATTTAGATAAAATTATATTCTAACTCTAAAATGAGTCTGTGGTTCTTTAATAGATTTATGATTAATAAATGTTAAAGGTTTTGATTGTGATCGAGCTGGTCTTAATCGCCATCAACTAATTCTACTAGTTGGTCCATCGACCAAATAGCGGAGTACCTTGATGTTTAGAACAGACAGGATCCAAAGTTAATGTATATATAATGATTGGGTTATTATTCTGTCAATTTTAACAAGGTATCCCGTTTGTCCAGCAGCTCATTTTCCTTAGCGTTTAATCCAGAAATTGAATGAATGTATGTATGAGGTGTCATGGGCCCCACCGACATAAGTTTTAAGTGATAAAGGTTGTGTAGGTTTTCTTCTGGATTAGTGTCATAAGGAGAAATTTATATTAGCCGCGCTGGATCAGGAGCAAGTAGAGCGTCGTGGGCGGTGGTCGGTGTGGCGCTAAGAGCAGGCCTGGCATTGTAGACAGGCGGGCTAGTGCTTCACATTGGTGGTCTCCCATGAGCGGTCGATGCTGGGGTGCGAAGAGACGAGCTGGCAGTGGCTCATGGTGATTTCCGGTGCGAGCGGTGTGGTCTCGGTGCGGACGCACCTGTTCAAGAACACGAAGAACCCAAAAGCTTGATTTGAGCATGCTGAGCCACACCAAGCTTCCAGAACCTGAGGGACATCACTTGGGGGTCAGGAACTCGTTGCAGCTGGGTCCAGGAGCTGGCTGGGGAGCCCTTTATGCCCCTGAGGCTCAGATCAGGAGGCCAGCAGACTAGCCCCGAGTCACTCTGGGGTCCCGGGTTCAAGATGAAGTAGTAGGTCCAGTTCTTCCTCCCCAGGCAAGAGGGCAACAGATAGCGGGTCAGCACAGCAGGGCAGCAGTTCCTTCAGAGTAGCAGTCCAGCAGAGTGGTAGTCCTTGTAGCACCACAGCAGTCCTTCCTGGCAGAGTATCCACAGGGCCAGAAGTGTACTGAAGAGTTGGTGTCTGAGGTCCTTCTTTTATACTCTGCTGCCCTGGTTCTGAAAGCTTCTAGACAGTGGCCTTGAAGTGCATGGAATTTCCTGTCTCCCTTGCCTTGGCTGCAAGCTGGCTGACGTGACAATGATGGTCATTAAGCACTTTGTGTGAAAGCAGAGCACTGGCTATTCATGTGTAAGTGGGGCTGTGTTCAGCTCCGCCCCCATCCTGCCAGCAGATGGCCAACTCAGGCAAACCTAATCCCTTTATTGTGCAAAAGTCTGAGAGAAATTCCCAAAGTCTGTTAAATACACCCAGTCATGTGACCAGGACAGGCTATAGGCACAAAAGGGCTAAGGGCAGAAAAATGCCAACTTTCTAAAAGTGGAGACCAAATGAACATGCATCATAGAATCTGGTTCTTTATTTAACCTTTTCTTTTTTATATTTGTTATATCTTTTTCTTTCTTTTTTAAAAAAGCGTGTGAAATGGGAAAAACACGTATTCATTCCAAGAAACACAAGTATGAGTGAATGATCAATATAAATACAATAATCACAAAACCATGTGTAAACTCATAACATAACCACATATGACAAATAATACCAGTTGATAATACACCCATTTCACACGCTTTTCTAAAAAAGAAAGAAAAAGATATAACAAATATAAAAAAAGAAAAGGTTAAATAAAGAACCAGATTCTATGATACGTGTTCATTTGGTCTCTGCCCATAAATAGCTAGCAGGCAAATAAATGAGTAGCTAGGTTTCCTCTTTGTAGTATGTATCACGGCCCTACCTGGCTACTATCTTTGGGCCTAACCCCCTTTTTTGTCAAACTTTCTAAAAGTGCCATTTTTAAAATTGTGATCAAAAACCCAACTTCACTACTAAATAGGGCTTTTCACCCCAATTTCAAAGACACCAAACATGAACTGGCTATATTTTCCCAAGGCAACTACAATGTTATCCAATGGGAGAGATAGGCCCTGCAGTAATGAAAAACGAATGTAAGAGTTTTTCACTACCAGGACAAATAAAACTTAAAAGTAGATGTCCAAGTTTCAAAATATACTGCACATTGCCCTTGGGCTGTCCAGGGCCTACCTTAGGGGTGAGCAAAAGGTTTACTTTCCCAGGGCGACATGGTAGTTTAAAACTGCACACACACAGGCTGCAATGGCAGACCTGAGACAGATTTAACGAGCTACTTAAGTGGGTGGCACAATCAGTGATGCAGGCCCACAAGTAGCATTTCATTTGTAGACCCTGGGTACATGTAGTACCACTTTACTAGGGACATACATGTAAATTAAATATACCAATTGAGTATAAGCAAATCTAACATGTTTTTGGGAGTGAGCACAAGCACTTTATCTCTGGTTAGCAGTGGTAAAGTGCCAAGAGTTCTAAGGCCAACAAAAATAGGTTCGGAAAAATGGAGGAGGCAAAATGGTTTGCTGGGAAGACCACCCTAAGGTTGACAGGTCCAACATGGTCCAAGGCACTGGCTGACTAAAAGGCCTTACAGCAGTGGCCCTTTATTAGCAATCCATCTCATTGGAAAGACCGAAACTTAGCCAGTGTAGTGAGAGTGCCTACGGCCTCATGCCTCCCAGAGGACATCTCCTCTTTGATTTCTAGCACAATTGTGGAAAGTAAAACTATATTAAAGTAACTGATATGAGACTCTATTTGGTGAGGAGGAGGGCCACATGCAAATCTATGAAAAATAATACAAAAACAAACAAAAACGCTAGAGAAGTGCAAGCACAGTCAAGTAACTTTTTTCCTCTCTGGCATCGGATCTCTCATAGATTCACATGCTTGAAACAAGAGAAACACACAGTATTGACAATTTATACATATAATTACATTGTGAAAGGTGAGATGAAATTGATAGGTCCATCTTATTTAAAAATACTGCACAACACTCATGTGTCTTGGACTTCTACCGCCTTCAGGCAGTAGTACTTTGTGAAGGTGTGTCTGTTCTTCTATGTTGCTGCATGGCAGATGTCCATCAGAGGCACCCCAGCATAGCGTACTGGTGAACTTGCTATGCTTCCAGTAGAGTGGACTGTCACTGTTCCTGTGAGCGGTCTCCCTGGCCTCATATGGTAGACGGCAACTGTTACTGCAAAGCATCTGGAAATTCTGCTTTTGATACTGGGAACTATTTATGTGGATTTGAAAAGGACACTTGCAATTTTTTTTATCTTGCTAACTTATTTTGTTCTAGCTAGATAAAACTTGAGTTATTTCCTTACACCAAATGTATGTGACACCCTCTCTTCTAAGTTAGAGTGGTTTTGAGAAGAATCGGTTGACTAAGGGGAACTTTGTCTGAACTTTGTATGACTTTTGGCTTAATTCTTAGCACAACTTTATCCTTGGTAAACTGCAGGCAAAGTTGAGTAATTGTAAATCCACAGCCTTTCCCTCATTGTAGAAGTTATAGCCAATTGTGCGTTGTTTTCGAAGAGATATTTTGTGCGCAGCTTGTGAATTGGTTTGAATGGACATGTCATTAGTTGGAATAATACTTTGTTCAGCTCCTCATTTGTTGAAGGATTTCTTGATGGTGGAAAGAGTCAGAAAAGCCCCTTCAGGGATTCTTTAATATTCTTGGCA
The DNA here is from genome assembly GCA_963921515.1 of Calotriton arnoldi. Classification (NCBI taxonomy): domain Eukaryota; kingdom Metazoa; phylum Chordata; class Amphibia; order Caudata; family Salamandridae; genus Calotriton; species Calotriton arnoldi. The sequence goes on from CAWUFW010006587.1 coordinate 397,186, forward strand.
ACCATAATGATGGTTCTTTTGGTGATCATCTGTATATGGAAATGGTTGTAAAGTGGACTTTATTCAATGCATGTTTCAGCCCATATTGAACAAGCGCCAACAAATAGAGCAAGAACTGATGGGATTGGATGAGAGATGGATGTGACCCTTCTGACGAGCACCCAAAACAGAAACTCTTCCAATAAGAGGTTTAGGAATTATTGTTAGAAAACGCATGGATGCGTAAACTGTGAAATTCATTGAATTTAGGGGCCAGGACCGACAAAACAAGAGACCCTGCATTGTTATGTAGGATCTACCCTTATCAGCTGAAGAGATCTGCACTTGTTCCCAGCAGAACAGGAATCTTTCCACAAGAAGTAGAAGGTCAATGAATCCATGAACAACTACGGTTTCAGTCAGGTTGGAGCAATCAGTATCAGTACGAAAGTTCTTGCTTCACGTGGCTGATAACCTTGGGTAGTAGAGGAAGCGGTGAAAAAAAAAAATAAGTGACTATCTTGCACCATCTGAATAAAAGGCATTACCCTACAATCTTGGTTGCAAATGCTTGCCTGCATAAAATTGGCATTTCTTGTTGCTTTCTGTGACAAATAGGTTGATCTCTGGTTTCCCTCATGAGCTGAATATCATTTTGTGGCACTTTCATTCAGCTCCCTCTTGTGGCAATCCTGCAATTATCTTCTGAGATAATGCACCTGATTGTACATAACACCTGATAGCTGCTTTGTTTGCAGGGCTATGCAATGATGGATGGCCCAGTGACAGAGTTCCTGTGCTTCTGATGAGAGGATCTGAAGTGTGTACCTCCATGCTTGTTAATGTAGAACATTATAGTGTCTGACCAGAGGTATAGCTGGAAAGGACTCTATTTAATCCTGGTCAAGTGAGGATGATCAGATACATTTTCAAAAGTTTTTTAGTGCAGTTATTCTTGAGGCTCACAAGATACCGAGTTCTTAAAGATATTCAAATCTTGATTTTTTAAACTTCAGAGGTCTCTGCTTTGCACTTTTGACATCTGGCTAAGAGCTTGACCGAGATTCATCCCGTGGAAGGGGGTTTTAAGCAGCCTTATTTTTCGTTAACTACCTCTGGAGCATTTCCTCAGGGTATTGAAGGTTTCTGCTGAATATGTCCTCCAAATCTTGCCGGTTTTGCTTGATGATCTTAGTATAGAAAATAAATGCATATTATATCATCCAAAAAGGTTCTTTCCTTTCCACAGGAGCAAAGGCTCTTTTGGATGATATTTCCATTATCCAGTAATGTATACTCCGGATCCAGAGACGGTGGTAGAGGAAAAACTACACAACCTGAGGAACCGTTTAAGGTGAAATTTAAAGGTAAAATAATGACTTATCTGTTTGAAGTGACAGCAAAGTTTTAGGATGACCACCCCTTTTCCCACATTACATATGGTAGAAATTTGATACGTGATTGACTCCGCCTACCTTGATGACAGGCAATGGTTTAAGCATGTGAATTTATGAAAGATCCAATGCTGGAGGAGCGGATACATAGAATATCTTTAGAGAGAAACCACTGCAAAAAAAATATTAGAAAGAAAAGTATTTTGGGGGTGGTCACAACAAAAAATAAAACAATATCAATAATGTATTATTTCAAGATTACACAAAAGTATTTTATAGGGATAGCTTGAGAATTATTCTGAGGGACTAGCATTATGGTTTTGAATAGGGATAACTGTTAGTCTTCAAGATCAATTTAGAGTTAGCTTAATGGATAGTTTCATTGTGGGATAGAGTGGATAAAATAAATTTTTGTTGTAAATGAATTTCTAGAAACAATTTTGTTCAGCTGAAAAGGCATTTTAGAGGTTCCTCTGTACTAGTATTCTTTGGAATGAGATTGATCTATAGGTTCTGCCAATTCTAGATGAGATCTTGAAGATCATTTAGGTTTTGGATGACTCACAACACCCAAACTCAAAGACTAAAGTGTACGGCAGAAGAAGTGGAAGTGATATTAAAATGCAGACCTTGAATACATTTAAGAAAAACTTGTGCAGGAGAAATAACTGGCTTAAAATTTAAATGACCTTGACTCTGGCTCTTCACCCCATCTCTAAAGGGTAGGACTGTGGTGGTAGGAGTTATGGTTTCTCTAATTGAAGTGGTGTACAGTTCATTTGATATCTTGTGGTTCTAAATTAAGCTGCATGGTCAGAACTGTCTGTATCTACCTCCAAATATGAAAAGTTGGGGTTGTGGCCAGACTCGGCATGGAGTAGGTCACAGAGTACCGCTGCTCCTCTCTGACTTGGCCCACTTAGCAATCAAAGATCCCTTATTCAGGTAAGAAAATGCCCCGGGTGTCATTCTCTGAGTCCCAGGGGGTAGGAAGAAGCACTGAAGGAGATATCTGGAGGCTGGTACACTCCAGCAGAACCCTTGACCAACCACAGCCTGGAGCAGCCATGCCAATATAATGCTCATGGCCACCGTCTTGCATATCAAATGGGCCCTTGCTCTGGACCTTGTTGTAGCGGGCATGGTGCATTGGGGATCGGGGGAGTGGAAAGCTAGCCCTGAAGGAGGCGGCACTGGGCCAGAGGCTGTGTGGGCAGCCTGAACAGCAGGGACCCTAAAACAGAACTAGAGGGCCCTGACCTTGCTCATGACCGGAGGGCCCTCCACACGTCAGACTCTGAAAGGACCCCTAAAATCAAAACTGACCAAGATCCCAATGACAAGGAGATAAAATCATCTAAAGAAGCCAAAGTAGACATCACTCATCTGAAAAACACGGTGGGGAGGCCTCTCGCTTGGAGCCCAAGCGCCCACACAGAAGGGTGGGGCACAGGTACCCAATTTATTACTCTTTGACGCAACGCTCAAAGGGTTAAGTAGCAGGGCTGCAGGGAGGGAGTTTGAGCAGGGAGGTGCCACAAAGGTTAAAATAATCTACGCTCATCTACTAATCCAATACTAACTGTTTACTCACCACCTCCAAATATCCCTCTCCACTGAGAATTTTGGCTTACAAGGCTTAGTAAATGTTATAAACCCAATTACAACAGGTATGAATACCTGGGTTGGCCCTGCTGGCCTGTTTAACCTTTTTTTATGTGTTGGACTAGGGAAAAGAGGGCACAAAAGCCCACTTCAGCCCAGCCCTTCTTGTGGTAAAAGAATTTCCCTAACAGCCACAATCTTTCAATGACAGGTGCATCCAATCTCTTAAACTCATCTCCTTAAATGTGAGGGCTCTGAGTTCGCTGTATAAAAGACACCCAAAATGGAGCGACCTCCTAAGCAAGAAACTTGACATTATTTTCTTTACAAGAAACCCATTTTCTTAGAAGAAAAAGTTACTTGCCTTTGATAATGCTCTTTCGGGTGGATACTTGCTCAAACCACAGATTTCTCACCTTGTGAATATCCTCAAGCGCTAAACTCCATTTTGGAAAATTCAAAGTAGTGCACCTTCTTGCCGGCAGGTGGCACAGTGAGACACTGGTTCAATGCCATTCCACTCCTGGACTGACACTGGAGCTGCATAGAAGCACTACCCATGTGCACGGAACCGAAATTCTTTTATTGACCCTTCTACACCCTCAGACGAAGAGTCGACTGACAATTTGAAAAACCAGTGTGCAAATTCCTAAATTGGGATCTTTTTAGATGGGAAGACCAAACCACAGACCAGGGAGGCAAAAGGGCAGTGAGGAATCTTCCTTTAGATAGCGTATCCACCAGAAAGAGCATTATCGAAGGTAAGTAACTTGTTCTTCTGATGGACACTTTTCCCCACATATTCCTCACCTTGAGAATAGATACCAAAGCAGTGCCTGGATCTGTGGAGTGGTTCAAACTAAACGTCCCGCAATATGCTCCTCTCTACAGATCTGACTGCTGAGGCAGTAGTGCTTCATGAACGTGTGCACTGATGCCCACGTAGCTGCCTGACAAATATTACAGGCACTTTTCATGCTAATCTCTAAAGAAAGAGAGGGGCCCCTTACCACCAAAGGAGTAGGGCGCCAAATAAACCAAAGTCACAAAAACAATCTCCTTTGGGTAGCTACACTCACATTACTTTCATACTCAATCATAAAATTATCACCAAAACATAAACGAAATAATTCCCACAGATCTTAAAAGATCAATATTAGTCAATTAAACCTTACATAGTTTATTATATTTTAAAACATGTTATAACACATATATTCATAAAACTGAATTCGTTCCTTCAATTAAAAAGTTTAAAAAAACATTCAAGTGTCAATACATTATTCCAATTTAAAAAAACAAATGATTATATAAAAGGTAATTATACAGAGACAAAACTGTACAGTATGGGAGAAAAAGGCAAGAAATTTTTTTTCCAGTCAAAAAAGAACCACACCAATCTGACATAGATTACTTGTTACACAAAGAGACAACTCATTCTCTTATACTTTGTTTGGTATAACAATTATCATCACAGATCTAGAATGGTCTTTTTCATGCAAACATCGACGCGTTTCGGTGGGTACTATTATTCGACCGCCACCTTCTTCAGGAAAAACACGATATCTCCCCAATTCAGATCTTTATCTTAAAAATCTTCCAGACTTGTTTTCAGTCACAACGAACTTATCCCCTTAGTTCAATGAAGGCTGTATATATCTACAATCCTGTCACATGGGTGTCACGGGGTTTCTCCGCCAACTTCGTGGTTCAAACCCAGTTCGGAAACATGAGACAAGGAATTAATTCAGTTCCTTCCGTACTACCAGGAGGAGAATAAGACACCACCTAAAGACAGTTGTGGGTGCTATCATTGATCACAGCTCCTTCCTCCAACCGAAGTAATCGGTTATACAACGATCCTTATTCTATCTACAATCCATCGACACGGAACGGGGTATACGCCTCAAACCACAGATTTCTCACCTTGTGAATATCCTCAAGCGCTACACTGCATTTTGGAAAATTCAAAGTAGTGCACTTTCTTGCCGGCAGGTGGCACAGTGAGACACTGGTTCAATGCCATTCCACTCCTGGACTGACACCGGAGCTGCATAGAAGCACTACCCATGTGTGCGGACAAGAGTTTCTTTTATTGACCCTTCCACGCCCTCAGACGAAGAGTTGACTGACAATTTGAAAAACCAGTGTGCAAATTCCTAAATTGGGATCTTTTTAGATGGGAAGACCAAACCACAGACCAGGGAGGCAAAAGGGCAGTGAGGAATCTTCCTTTAGATAGGGTATCCACCAGAAAGAGCATTATCGAAGGTAAGTAACTTGTTCTTCAGATGGACACTTTTCCCCACAGATTCTTCACCTTGAGAGTAGATACCAAAGCAGTGCCTGGGTCTGTGGAGTGGTTCCAACTAAACGTCCCTCAATATGCTACTCTCTACAGATCTGACTGCTTAGGCAGTAGTGCTTCATGAACGTGTGCACTGATGCCCACGTAGCTGCCTGACAAATATTACAGGCACTTTTCATGCTAAGGCAGGGGGTAGCAGCTGTGACCCTGGTGAAAGGAGTCCGCAGACCTTCTTGAGCTTGTTTCTTGGTCAATGTGCAGCAGACCCTGATGCAGAGAATGATCAAGAGATGGCCCTTTTCTGTACTACACTGCCCTTCTTTGCCCCAGAGAACCCCACAAAGAGCTGTTAGTCCACCTGCTATTCCATGGTACGGTCAAGCTGAGCGCTCTCTTGGGGTCCAAACAATGGAGTCTCCCTCTTTAGAGGGATGGAGAAGAGCAAAGAAGGCTCAAAGGGTGAATGCTTGTCCAGCATGAAAAGCCGTCACCACCTTTGACAGGAACGCTGCTCGAGTAAGCAGCACAAATTTGTGCAGAAAAAAGGTGGGATAAGAAAGCTGGACTGAGAGGGCTCGACGTTCACTCAGCCAGCTTGCAGATGTGATCACCAGGAAGACTGTTCTCAAGGTGAGTAGACACAATGAACAACTGTGCATTGGTTTGAAGGGGATACACATCAGAATAATGAGGACTAAATTTAAGTCCCACTGTGGCATTACAAAGGGTGTGGGTGGAAACAAATGTTGCACACCGTTTCTAAAATTGCATCACAACCGGCTAATTTGAATAAGGATGGTTGGTCCGGTAAACTTAAAAAGGCAGAAAGTGCTAACAGGCAACCTTTAAATGTAACCAGAGCAAAGCCTCGATGGGCCAAAAACTAAGCAAACAATAACACATCCAACAGTTTTGCCTGCAACAGGTCTTACTACAAGATACTACACCATGCCACAAACTTGTCCCAGCACTCTTCATAAACAGATTTCATGGAAGGGCTTCTGGACAACAAGATGACATCAGTGACCCCGGAAGGGAGCTCAAAAGAACTCAAAAGCCGCAGCTGAATCTCCACACCTGGATGTGTAGATTGTGCAAGCTAGAGTGCAAGACCCTGCCCTGCTGCTGCAGCAGGAGCTCCTCCTACAATAGAAGCCTGATCAAGGACAGATGCTCAGACCCAGAGGTTCCGGTTACCAGACTCTCTTGGCCCAGTCTGGTGCTATTAGGATGAGTTAGACACAGTCATTCCTGATCTTCTTCAGAACTCTGGGAAGGGGCGGTAGTGGTGGTAAAGTATACTGGAATCCCTGACCAAAGCAGATCTGGCAGAGAACCTTATTCTTCTTGAGTTTCGCACTTGCTCGCCTGATTTTTCAGCAATACAGTTAAGGAGACCCTCTGCGATCACAACTTCGGAAAGGCTAAATGATAAACACCTGGCAGGGACTAGAACAGGTTCATCTTCATTAGACTCTAATGACTGACTACGAACCACGACCATTGAAGCACGGACGACCCAGGTTCATTCCCCAGTGGCAGATTATCCTCCTACAAACGACTTAATCCATTCTCCTGAACTTACCTTAGTTACATCTAGGGATCTAGCCTCCCCCAACCAGTTAAAAATCAGCTCTTGTAATATCGCTGGTCTTTCCAATAAACTCTCTCTACCAAACTGGAACGAGTTAGTAGAGGGCTACAACATATGCGTCTTCCAGGAAACATGGAGCCTGGTTCCATTGTATAAATCGGGCTATAGTTGCTACCATATACCAGCTACCACGGTAGGGAAGGGCCGCCCCTCCGGGGGGTTGATCGTATGGGTCAAAATCGCTCTCAACTATAGAATAATAAAGCATCAAGCCTCGTGCCCAGACATCATGAGGCTCACAATTAAGGGGCAAAGAGAGGGGGAAATAATGGATTTGTTTAATGTCTACATAAGGGGAATAGCCGGGGGCAAAGCCTCACCCACTATCACACTACTCGAACAAGGCCTGACAAGTTGTCTGCCCCACTCTAGGGTAGTAGTGGCAGGCTATTTTAATAGTACTTTTGAGCCTCTCAGTACTGAAGACATAATAGGGATCGAGGAGGAGGACAGAAAATGGGGCGTCCCTTCACTAACTGTACCTCCGGTGAAAAGATGGTCACAAAGGGCCATTCAACTAAATGCACTCACCATGGAATATGGCTTAAGAGCAGTTAATGGTAGGACTAAATCAGATCTGCAGGGAGCCTTCACCTATAATAAAATAACTTGCCCTTCCCGTATCGACTATATCTTAGTAGGCGTTGGGTTTTGGGGACATGTCTTAGATATGACAGTGGGAAGCACATTAGATAGTGACCATAATCCTTTGTGTATGCTACTAAGGTCCCCTTGGGCACCTACCTGCCCTGCACCAATTACCCACATATACAGTGTAACCAAAGAGGTGACACCTTCAAACTCAAGAAGAGCACTAAAATGGCACAGGGTCGCCTTACAAGATACAAAACTAGAGGCCATTAGACAAATATTACACAAAAATACCAATGAGTTATGTAAGGGGACAGAAGAGGACCCTAACAACGCCCTCACTATACACACACGCACTATCGAGGAGATCAGTATCCATTTCCAAGCACCCAATAGACCCAGTCGTCCTGTATCACATACGGGGACAGCGCAATCATGGTATAACAAAGAGTGTAGACTCCAAAAAAAAAACTCCATCACCTTCAGCCACACCACCGAACTCCCATGGACCGACCATCGTTGCGTCCACTTCACCTTCAGAACACCCACCATCCACAGACACCAGCACCTGCTTCCACGAAGAAACTGGACCAAAATCACCGACGACCAGCTCACCTCCTCACTCAACAACTCCACCCCAACCATCGCGGAAAACGACGACCCCAACACCGCAGCCCGAACCCTGCATAGATGGATCTCGGACAGCACCAACACCATAGCCCCCCTCAAGAAAAACAACAATACCCGCGCCAAGAAAGCCAGATGGTTTACCACCGAACTTCGAGAGTCCAGAAGCACATGCCACCGCCTCGAAAAGGCCTGGAGGAACACCAAATCCACAGAAGCCCACGACAACTTCAGAGCCGCCACCAACGCCCACCATCAACTCATCAGAGAAACGAGGAAAAAGCGATTGAAGACAGAATTTCCACCCACACGCACAACAGCAAGGAACTCTTCAGCATCATCAAGGAGTTCGCCCAACCCACTAGCGAGTCTACCGACATCCCTCCCTCACAAGACCTCTGCGACAAACTCAGCACCTTTTTCCACCACAAAATCAAAAGCATCTACGACAACTTCGACGAAGACAACCAACACACTGAACCCTCACCAACCACCCCCGACACCCGGAAACCAGCGATTGATGACTGGACAGCCCTCACCACCGAAGACACACTGAAGACAATGAAGTCAATCCACTCAGGGGCCCCCACGGACCCCTGCCCCCACCACATCTTCAACAGAGCCGCCGACACCATCGCACCCATGCTCCGCCACACCATCAACCGCTCCCTGGCGACCGCCTCGTTCCCCGACGACTGGAAACACGCCGAGGTCAACCCCCTCCTAAAGAAACCCTCAGCGAACCCCACCGACCTCAAAAACTACAGACCCATCTCCCTGCTCCCGTTCCCAGCGAAAGTCATCGAGAAAGCCATCAACAGCCAACTCGCCACATTCATTGAAGAACACAACATCCTCGACTCCTCCCAATCCAGCTTCAGAAAAAAACACAGTACGGAAACCGCCCTCCTCGCCGCAACAGACGACATCCGCACCCTACTGGACAAAGGAGAAACAGTAGCCCTCATCCTCCTCGACCTATCAGCGGCGTTCGACACAGTCTCCCACCGCACCCTAATACGCAGACTCTACGACGCAGGAATCCAGGACAAGGCCCTCGACTGGATCCGCTCCTTCCTCTCCGGCAGGACGCAGCGGGTCAGACTCCCCCTTTCCTCTCGGACCCCACACCTACCACCTGCGGAGTCCCCAGGGCTCCTCCCTCAGCCCGACGCTCTTCAACGTCTACATGGCTCCACTCGCCCCCATCGTCAGAACCTACGGACTCAACATCGTGTCATACGCAGACGACACCCAGCTCATCCTCTCCCTATCCAACGAGCCCAACACCGCCAGACGCAACTTTCGAGAAGGCATGGAAGCCGTCGCCAAATGGATGAAAAACAGCTGCCTACAACTAAACACCAACAAAACAGAAGTACTCATCATGGGCCCAAACCCCGATGCCTGGAGCGACACCTGGTGGCCCCCGCCCTCGGAAACCCGCCAACCCCCACGGACCACGCACGCAACCTGGGAATCATCCTGGACTCCGAGCTCAAAATGGACCGCCAGATCAACTCTGCCTCGTCTTCCTGCTTCCACACCCTCCGCCTCCTTCGTAAGACCTTCAAATGGATCCCCCTCGAACACCGAAAGACCGTCACTCACGCCCTGGTCACCAGCAGACTCGACTACGGCAACGCACTCTACGCCGGAATAAACAAAAACCTCACCGCAAGCTACAGAACATCCAGAACGCCGCCGCAAGACTGGTCCTCAACCTGCCAAAACACTGCCACATCTCCCAGCACCTGCGCACACTCCACTGGCTCCCTGTCGAGGCGAGAATCACCTTCAAGATGCTCACCCACGCACACAAGGCACTCCACGGCACCGGACCAGCATACCTGAACAGCCGACTCAAATTCCACGCACCCCAAAGGACCCTACGATCAGCCCAGCTCTCCTACGCCGTGGTCCCCCGCACCAGAAAGACCAGATCGGGAGGCCGCTCCTTCTCCTTCCTCGCGGCCAAAGCATGGAACGCCCTTCCGCCCCACCTCAGACAGACATCGCTCCCCATCTTCGCAAGAAACCTCAAAACCTAGCTCTTCGACAGATCCCCTCCTTGATGGATGGAACCTGCACACACCCCCTCCCCCCCAGCGCCTTGAGACCCTTACGGGTGAGTAGTCGCACTTTAACAAACCCCTGATTGATTGATTGATTGAAAAGGAAGGCCCTGGCAGTAGCTATTAGAAACAAGAAGGGGACAGCTATCACACTTGCCAGGAAAGAATATAGAGAGGCTCAGCTTAAAGCAAAACTAGACTGGGACGAAACTAGATGGCAAGAACTAATAAAAAGTGCTAGCCTAGCAAGGGACACAAATTTTTTCTGAACACTGGTCAGGAGGGCAAATAGGGGAGAAGCAGATCAAATCCCCAATTATATCCCTCCCCAAGTATGGTGTGACCATTTTGGCGAACTCTATTCTGGGCTCAGTAATATAAGCATAGATGGTCACCCTTTAACTAATCCTAGGATTAATAACATAACTGTAGATGGTTACCTTCCAACTAATCCTAGGCTTATTGACAGTGACCTATTTACATTGAAAGAAACTAAGGCAGCTATAAGTAGGCTGGTGCATGCCAAGGCCCCGGGACATGATGGTCTTCCTGGCGACTTGTTTTTAGCTGACCAGGATAAATGGGCCGAGTACATCCTCCTTCTCATTAATTCAATTTCTAGAGGATGTCCAGTTCCAGAATCATGGAAGGGGGCGGAGGTAGTTCCAATATATAAGAAGGGAGATAGAGAAGATCCCTCCAATTATAGGCCTATCAGCCTTATTGACTCAATGCAGAAGGTAGTTGGGAGGGTTATTTTGCAGAGAATCCAAGCCTGGGCCGAGGAGGAGGACATTCTCTCTCAGTACCAGGCAGGATTCCGGCCCAACACAAGTACGGTGGACCAGGTCTTCAGATTACTTATGATCCATGGGAAAGTGGTAGTGGTCGGCAAGGGCAGTCTTTATCTCGCTTTATCGACCTAAAGACTGCCTTTGACCTGGTACCTAGGAATAGATTATGGGAAATACTGCGTGAGATGGGCACTCCCCACTAATTCTTAATCTTCTAGTGAGGCTCCACGAGGGAAATTATGCCCAGGTAAGATGGGGGTCGCAAGGGCAGCTTACTAGAAAGATTCCAGTAAACAGGGAGTCCGCCAGGGCTGTGTGATGGCACCCACCCTGTTCTCCTTATACGTGAACGGGGTGGTCAGCTTTTTGCAAGACACACCAGCTGACGCCCCGGCCCTGGCGGGCAATAAGGTGCCAACTTTCCTGTTTGCTGACAACACACTTTTAATCTCTAAAACCCCTGTAGGTTTGCAAACCCTTTTGAATAGGTTCCAAACTTTCTGTAATTCTCGAGGTTTGACTATAAATACAACGAAAACAAAACTTATGACCTTCAACCCCCACAAATTGTTTAGGAACAATTTTACTTTGGATGGGGCTCGCTTAGAGAGGGTTACTACTTTCGACTACCTGGGGATTCGTCTCTCAGAAAAAGTACAGTGGAGACCCCATCTTGATAAAATGCTCCTGAATCACAAACGGGTGGCCGGGGCATTGAGCAGAGAACATCGCTCATCTTTTAGTAGACCTGTTGCCCCGGCACTCATTGTGTACGGAGCCATGGCTGTTAGCTCGGCTCTTTACGGTGCCGAGCTATGGGGTTTTGAAAACCTCGATGAGCTCAGTAGATCGGAGCATAAGTTTCTTAGGGACCTGATCATGTTACCACGAGGTGTTCCCCTTACCCCTTTGATGTATGACCTGGGTAGGCGTCACTTTAAAGATCTGGCCAAACTTCGTCCTCTGCTTTATTGGGCTCGTCTCAGGAGGACCCAGGAGTTGGCCAATTATGCTGAGGCACTCACAGAAGTCATGCGCATCGATATCAAGAAGGTGATCAAATGGATCTCCAACCTTAAAGCTTTAATGATAGCACTTGACCTCAAGGCCTTCTGGGATACTCAAACTCCACCAAGTAAAGAGGAGCTTAAACGGACCTACTGGGCCTGGATTAATGCTAGGGAACTTAACAATCCTAATATGGGAAGGCTCACGGAGGAATTCTTCCAACACAAACTGTATAGAGGCCTTGAACCATATTTGGGTATAATCCAGGTCCCTAGAGACAGGTCATTATATACTCAATTTAGGTTCGGCTCCCTCCCAGTTCATGAATTTACTGCCAAGTGGTGTTCCCAGTACCGTACTATTGAAGAATGCCCCTTGTGCGGAACCCCAAAGGAGAGCGTTGCCCACCTTATGTTTGCGTGCCCAGGATACACAAGCGCCAGGGCAAGGTGGCTCGTGCCTATTTGCAAACAACTAGGTACTTTGGATTATAGAGTTGCATTACGTATATTGAAAACGGACCCGAGTACCCTGTTTGTCTGCGGAGTCGCTAAGTACCTGGGGTGTGTCTGGATAGTCAGGTCTAGGGCCATACAGAGGGCAGCTACTCCTGTTGAAGTATAAATGGCGACTAAGTTGGGAAGGGATAAGGAGCCATGGAATGCAATACCCTGCCCCCGACACGGAATAGTAACTAGATGATTGGAGCCATTTTAAGATTTTAGTTAAAAATGAAATCTGATTTAAGAGGAAATAGGTTTATGTTTTAATGGTTTTAGAACTGGTCCATCACATTTTATTAATTATATCGACTGTATTTTTATTCTATGTGATATATTGATGAATCGGTTGATGCTTTTATGATATTTAGATTGAAATAAAGCTATTTGATTGATTGATTGATTGATGGAATCCCGTGCTCCACTCTATATGGAATAAGACTTTGAGAAAGAGCTTTCTGGGGCACTCAGGCATGCAAAAATGTTGATATTGTGCGCTCTCAGCGGCTGCAAACAGATCTAGAAAAGGTTCTCCCCACTACTGGAAGATTCCCTACACCACTTCCAGCTGCAATTGCCATTCATGATCCGCTAGGCATCACAGACTGAGTCTGTCCACCCTGGCATTTAAAGATCCCACCAGGTGGTGTATCAGCAGGGAAATCCCATGATGGTTCAGTCACTTCCAGAGGTGCAGAGCCTCCTGGTACAGGACTCTGGACGCCACTCTACCCTGTTGCTGCAGCACCACATGGCGGTGGTGTCCATGACAACCTGTATTGACCCCCCCTTTGATGATGGGCAGGAAGGTCTTCAACGCCAAGCGAATCACCCACAACTCTAACATGTTGATGTGGAGGCAGGTCTCTGCCGGAGACCAGAGTCCTCTGATTTCCATCTCTCCCAAAAGGCCTCTCCAACCCAGTAGCGACACGTCCGTCACCACCCTCAGCTCTGAGTGGGGTAGGGAGAGGGGTCGGCCACTGATTCAAATGTGGTTGAACAGCCACCACTGCAGATCTTAGCAATCTCCTACAACAGCTGGATGGAGTCCGATATGTTCCCCCTGATGCTGGACCCACTGACATTTCAGGTCGCGCTGTAACACTTGTATGTGCTATCTGACATGACTGGTGAGCAGAATGTAGGACACTAATAGGCCCAGAAGCCTCAGAACCATCCTCTTTGAGACCAAGGACTGAGGTTTAATTATCAGGCTCATAGCCCAGATGCCCTGGGCTCGCTGGGGTGGAGGAAAAAGTTTGAAAGTGCATCTTATTCAAGACGACTCCGATAAAAGGGAATCTCTGGAAAGGAGTCGGTGTGATTTTGGCAGGTTGACTGAGAACCTCAAAGATGTTAAGTGATCTCCTGTTGTATGGATGTGCTCTGAGACAGACTGTGGCAAGCCTGCCTTCAACAGCCAGTTATCGAGGAAGAATGGTACCCCGACCTTCTCAAATGCGCAGTGACCACTTCCATCTCCCTTGAGAACACCGGAGGGGCATTGGTGAGGTTGAAAGGGAGCACGGCAGACTGAAAGTGCTTGTGACCCACCTTGCACCGCAGGTAGTGCTTGTGGGGCTGGTGGATGGAGATGTGAAAATAGGCATCCTGAAGGTCAAACACCACCATCCAGGATGCAGGGTCTAGGGCAGAAAGAATCTGGGCCAGAATGAGCATCTTGAATTTGTCTTTGCATAGGAAGGCACTAAGAGGTCGAAGGTCTAGAATAGGACACAGGCTTCCGCCCTTCTTTGGGACAAGGAAGTAATGGGAATAGCAGCCAGTCCTTACTTCCAATGACCAAAACAGCCTGCACTTCCTGGCATATGACAGTCAGCTGACCCTCAGACAGGTTCCACTGTAGATGACAGGTGTGATGGGTTGAAAAGTAAAGACAGGGCATAGCTCAGTTGACAATCTGCAGGACCCATTTGTCAGAGGTGATGTTTTGCCACAGTCGCAGGAACTAGCTGATCCTGTCACCCCACCAGACAACTGTGTTCTGCTAAAGGTACACTAAATAGGTTTTGCAGGTGTTGCTGGACGGGCAGAAGATTGGGAGGAACACTGTCCCTGATGGCCGGGCCCTTGTTAGGAGGCACTCGCCTTTGTTGCTGGTCGAGAGAGGGAAAGGAACACAGTGTCCAGTGGACTGGCTTCCCGTAGTACCATGTACCACAAGTCTGCATCATAAAAAGGGGCACATTTGTCCCCTACCCCTTTCATCTCCATAAGGCTGGCTTTGATCACAATCCAAGCCCAAAATATGGTGCAATGTATGTGTGCGGCTGCATGTTAGTGCGATCGTATCGTAGTCTGATGGGTTCAGTAGAGGCTTTGGCATGTCAAAATGTGGATGTGGACTTGGTCGAGCCGAATCTGGCTCGTAGTTGGACAGAATGATAGGTTCAGGTTCTTCTCCTGCATCAATTAACGAGGTGATCGCACGGGTTTTAATGCGGAGCCCTGAGATGGGTTCTAGTAGTCTAGATGGCGCAGAGCCTAAACCTGGCAGAAGTAATGTCACTGGAGGGCCCTGCAGATCCTTGGGACCCTTAGGCAGCCCAGAGAGCACTGGAAGCATGCCAAAGATGAGCAGCATGGTCTCTTAAAAAGCTTTGACTTGCTACTAGGTCACTGATGGGCCAGGGAACTCTGACAGCTCTCAGGTTCTACTAGGTGCAGTCATCGCAGGTCTTGGGAGTCAAGCAACAAACCCAAGCACCAAAGGCATTTGTTGTGGGGATCTGTCACATCTGTTTGCAACAGTCTCTACAAGGCTTAAACCCTGTAGTCTTAGGGGGCAAGATCTCTTGCTCACTGGAATATATATATTTTTTTTAATGGAAAAAGTTCTCTTCACAATTGAAAAAAAAGTGGAGCTTAATTCCGGCTCTGTATATGAAGGTCAAGAAAGAAAGGAAGGAACTGATGTCAGCGCACATGGGTGGTGTTTATATGCGTCTACTTTTTTCACTTTTAGAGCAGAATTACGTGAGTAGGAGCACTGCTTTGAATTTTCCAGATCCAGTTTGGTGACAACGGATACTCACAAGGTGAGGAATCTGAACTTAGAAGTATCATCCAGGAAAGACCAACCCCATATGCGCCATGCATGATACCCCCAATCTATTCTGGAACTCATCACAGGGTGAAACTGCTGGAGCAGTTAACCTATGTAAGCCACAAATAGGACAGAGCATCTCAAATGTCAACAGGGACATAGAGGGGTGTTATAGTTAAATTACAGCAACCGGTGTCCTCTAGTACTCTCTTAAACATCGATGCCTCAACCAACGCACAAGACACCCTCTTATACACGTTAAAGCAGCAACTTTGAGACCCCAGGGTGGGCGTAGTAATAGTAGGAGACTTCCACCTAGCATGGGACGCTGAGCGACAAACAAAAAATACCTACTCTGGGACAGAGGCAATGTCAGCACCCTTTAAAAAGGAGATTGAAGAACTGGGGCTGGTGGATGCATGATGCTATGTTAACCCAGACCTTAAGGATTATGCCTTCTACTACCACATATACACTTCATGCTACTGCATCAACTACGTGTTCATTACGCACTCATTCCTTTGATCCCTGGAATCCGCTCATATCTCAGACATATCCATGTCAGATGACGCTCACCTGGAGCTCACATGGGAGGAGAGACCACCGGCGTCCCATAGAACCACTCGCTGGCAAAAAAAAAAGCATCCTTAGTAATTCAGTAAATAAATCTGCTATAGAGACAGCAATTAGGGAATACTTTGTTTGGAACTCCCACTTAGACTTACTTTATATGATTTGTGGCATTATTAAAGCCACTAAAGGGTTGTGATTAATTCTTTAGGTGGGTAATCCCCCACCCCCAAAACAATAATCCAATTTCTTGTCGGGTGAACCCTCAAAGTCACTAAATGAACCTGAGCACAACTCCCTGCAAGCTATGACAAAGAGCAGACAGGCTTAACTTAGAGCAAGGTGTAAAGTATTTATGCGGTTCCAAAACAGTTATAAGTCAAAATGCAAAAAAAAAAAATGCCAAACTGAACTAAAACAAATAGAGTAGAATTTAATAAACAAAATGACACCAAAAAGAGAAAAATCTAATAAGGGGAACTGGAGATCTGCTTTTTAAAACTTTTTAAGTAGGAACAGGAACAGGAAGCAAAAAGTGCAAATGATAGTCAATGGTCGTTGTAGAGGGGGACCTAGAAGCAATATGACACGGACCGCGATGGAGCGCGGGTCGAATACACCAACCAGGATTGTCCTGGTCAAAGGTATTACCTTCTGACTTTAGTTCTTTCAGTCAGAATCCACCACAGGAGTACACTTCTAAGCCCACCCAAGACCTCAGAGGGGAGGCACTTGAGAGACTCATAGGGTTTCAGACAGAGACTCATAGGGTATCAGACAGAGGCCCACAGAGGGGTCCTGTCAAGGTCCAGTTATCACTGGTCAGCTGCCCAGTTGCAGGAAAGGCCTCTTGTGGCCTGCTGTGTCCCTGTAGCTTAAATAGGTCAGTCTTATGACCCTTTAAGTTCACTCTTTTCATGTCGCAGACAGTGGGTTCAATCCGCTTCTAATTTTCCACAAGACCAAGAGTCTTCTGCATTAGGAGCCTGGAGATGCCACATTTATGCCTGGCAGGAGCTAGTGGATGAAAATGATCCCTATGCATGCCCTAAGCAATGGGGCAGAGGCTCCTGGGACCATCCCTACTCACTTTGTGCATTTTTCAGATGGTGAAAGTCTTCGGCCACACCAAACTAGGGGGCTCTGAGGACCTGGGTGGATTTGTGGAAAGTGTACTATGATAATTCCAGTTTACTGCCACATCTAATACCAAAATCCAGTTTGAGACAGCCACTGTGCCCCAAATAAACCCAGAGTCAGAAGTCTGGTGAAATAAAAGTAGAGCGTTCCAGGAACCAGACAGTGGACACCCAAGAATTGTCTTGCCTTCCTGTTCTCTGCCTTTAAAGTGCGATTCAAGTATCATACGTGAACCCAGCAGATGTCAAGCAAGATTTGACATTTCAGCAGAATATGACAAGGCAATTTCACAAAGGATGCTCAGAGCCCCACCCTGAATATTCTGTCAGATTCAGAGGCGTCATGTACGCTCATTTAGGTCCCTCTATTGTTTGCTATGGGGAAGCATTTCACACCTTTTCACGAATTCAAATGCTAATCCCTGGCTAGGAGAAGTTTGACAACAAATGCAAATTAGCCTTCTGGAAATTAAGGCAGGAAACAGTAACTTCCCAAAACTAAATTTTCCATGATATTTATTAAAAAATCTGGCTTCCCCATTGAATTGGATTTTTAGTAACCATTAAAAATAGTTGTTTATTTTCCTAGCTAGTCACATTCCTGAGATACAGTATTAGGATTTTAATCAGTAATGTGGCTTTCTACATAGGACAGCTGCAGCAGTAAAAATTGCTTTTGGTTGCTAGTCACCCTAAGGACATGTAAAAGTTATATTTCTACGTGTCATACTTTTACATTTCACGGACCCTGCCTTATAGACTATAAGGCCTACATGGGAATACTTATTAATATGTATAAGGAAGGTTTTGACCTGACAAAAGGGTTCATTTTGATAGATTGAACTGCAGTTTTGACACTGTTAAAGTCAGGCTACGCTGGTAGGTCTGAAGCCATATTTTACACTGTAGTGGATAGCACAATAGGTGCTGAAGTCCACTAGTGACATTTAATGTACAGGCCCTGAGTACACTTTGTATCATACACAAGTATCTTATAGGCAAGTTAAATATACCAGGTACGAATATGCCAAGTCATACATGTTTGAAGGGGAATCACATACACTTTACTACTGGTAAGCAGGGTAAAGTGCAGAGTTCTAAAACCTGCAAAAATGTAGGGCCCAGTAAAAGATGAAAAATATGGGGCAACCGCACAGAAAAGGCAGATTTAATACAGCCTCAATCTGCAAAGCAATACCAACTACAGAGATAGGCTGAGCAAGAGAGGCAGTCTCCTTCACGACAAGCGTGCAGCAGAAATTAGATCCTGTTGTGTAGTTCCCAAAAATACATAGAATCTGCGCGTTTGTTGGACAACAAACTAAGGGATTGGTGTCTAGACAGATTCTGGACACCCCCACAGAATAGGTCAGCCTATAGACCAGCTAGCTCACAGTGGTACTATAAGCCCCTGAACACTACCAAGGTGCGAATAGTTTCTGGTAACCATTGAACATGACGACCCTTGACCCTTCAGGGATCGTTGAAACAGTACAGTACTTTTCGCTCAGTCAATCGTGCTCACTTAGTCTCAGAGAGATACATAGAATAAACATTGGGGACGTTTTCAATAAGCATTTATTGAACCAGCGTCATTCTAGTATAAAACATGTTTGATACGACAATCCTTAGACAGAAGCAAATGTAAAAGATTAGGAGCACTAATAGAGTGAACAGAAGGTAGAATTCTACCATGGTGCTAAAACAGTGAATATATGCAGGCATATAAACATGACAGTAATCAAGCGTACTCCTACTATGCGGACCCTACCTAAGTGTGCCTAGCATGTATGTGGGTGTAAAGCCAAGAATCCCCTAGGAAAGAGCCAACCCCATTACCTGATGGGAGAGAACGAAGGTCCCTGTCTTGGTCACGAGTTGGACACCATGCAAGAGATGTCGGATCGCTGCGTGTTGAAGCTTCAGCGTGCAAGAACCTCAGTGTCTTGCGTCAGTGTGGAAGCGTCTCCTCTAGTTACCTAGTGAAGATGCGGTTCTTTTATACCACAAAGATAGCCTTGGGGTTTCTACCACAATCGATATGTTGTGAGTACGATTATGTAAATGAGCCTAAATCCATAATTGCAACTAAGCAAAGTAGTTCTGTCGCCCTAGGATGAAGATAGCCATGACTTTCGTACAGAGTATGTTAATCCTGTTATGTACGTCATGTGCAGGGTACTTTACTAAGAATCCTCATGCATAATAAATTAGGCTAGTTTCAAGAAACCAATCGACATTTATTCAGCACATAACTGGGTAAAATGTCAGTGCTAGAACCGTTATGCAGAGCAAGGTAGGACAAATGTAGGTAAAAGGTCGCTTTGCTACTTAGGCTTAGGTTGGGGAACATAACACCCACTCCTAATCCGAAGGTCGACAAGGTCAACTAATGCTAAAATAAGCCTCTTAAAAAGCATAAAAACATTGTCATAAAACCAGTGTCTAAAAACATGTTATATGTAAAAAGGATGCTTATTAAAATTAAAAAAAGCTCTATAAGTCCACTAAAGAGTCAATATATGATTAGACTGACTGAGCACATCGAAAGCCATGGTGCTCAGTGAGAGGAGAAGAGAAAAATAAAACAAAACAATGTTTTCATACCAATTTGGCTTGTTTTGAAAAAGGCCGAATTGTTCTCATCACAAGGAGAGCCAAATGTTTGGGTGTCCTGTGTGGGAGATGCAACATCACTGTTGCTCGCATTCGCAGACCAAGGTCCATGTAACACCTCTTGTATCAAGTCAATGGAGCAAGGGTGATCTTCTCCGGTTCCCACAGCAGCCGCTGAGGAAGCACTTGACATCTGCAAGCCTGTCATATAGCCGTTATCCGTTCCGCCAGGAGCTGAAGCATCCCGTGGAGGCTCTAAGAATGCTGTCAATATCATGGGAATAAGCTGAGGACAATGATAAACGTGGGCCTTTAAGGGGTCCAGTAGTATGTCTATGTCCGGTGACGCAACCGATGGAAGAGTCAACACAGGTCCAACACGCATTCGTATCCGCAGAATAGGCAGCGGAACACAGGCAAGATGCTGTCAAACCAGACTGGTCTGAACAATAGAAACAAATGCTTGCTTAGATCCTGAAGCCAAGGTGTGCCCAGATGAAGCACCATGCGTTCAGGATAACGTCGCACCAGCAGTGCTTTTTCTATCTCTTGATAAACTGGGACGTCCATTGCGAAGCAGAAAAATTTAAATCAGGATGCCCAGTACAAGTAGTAGGACTAGCGCAAGCCCTCCAAAAACACTTCCCAATACGGAGTGGATGAACACTGGAATCACTCCGAAGATTGTCTGAAAGGTGCTCAATAGCCCAAAACCTATAGGTGCATGATCCTCCTCGTATCAGACATGTTAAAGATACGATTAACCATTTCCCCGAAATGGAGCGGGAAGTTCGTATGGACTAGAGCCTTTATCTCAGATGAGGACCTTGTAACCTGGAGATCAAAAGTCTCTCGGGCTGAGGTTAAGGCCACATCTTTCTGGAAAAGCATGGCTTTCAGTCTGCCCAGAGAATCAAACCGTATAAATGAAACATTGAATGAAGGCCATAGCGTCGCCTCCCTAACTGTGTGGGTCGGTGGAAACAATACTTGCATACAAGTAACCCTGAAACTCACTGTGACCAGATATGCAATGCCTGGTACCATCCCACAACAGCCTTGATCATTCAGCATCAAATAGCTCCCATTCAAGAGCAGCTCGAACACCGGATGAATCGCGGCACCCGGGGAACCCTTCAAGTGACAGGGCAAGTTAGCAACCAAAGCATTACAGGCGCCGTGAAGCAAAATGTCCTTGCAAACTAGGGATCAACTTAAAGCACTTCCACAGTTTGAACCACTGAGGAAAAATTTCCTACCCGGTGATATTGGAGACAATATTGAAATGGGAATGTCGTGACTGGCAGTGTAATATAGCAATGGATTAACCATTCTGTGGAAGGTGACTCAAACACAGTGAAAGGTAATTGGTCCAATTTTTCAATGAGCAACATGGTATACTTTGCATTTCTGCGTGCCATGACTATCGGTCTTTCCGTTAGATTGTATACAGAGAACAGAGTTGTGCTGTTGATGTAACACCAGGGCACGTGGCCAGAACGCAATGATTGTAGCGTCCAGATTAATAATAAAATGGATCGCAATTGCGATTGTCCATGTTGTAGAATAGACAAATCCTGTTCCATTATATCTATTGCAGAAGACACAACGTTGCCCAGTGAATAAATTCTGGATGATAGTGTGGCCATGCCATTGTCTACCACAGCCAAAGCCTTTTCAAGGTTAACCCTATTTCACGTAGTCTTCAGCAGCCTCCTGTTGATTTTCCATAGCTCGTTGTAAATAGCATACAAGAAGCACTTGTGGCATGGCTTCTGGGGACCTAACAAAAAATCCCTAAGATCCATGTCATCCGAAAGAAGAGATAAGTGCAGTTTCACCTGAGACAGTGTCGAGGTCTTTAGCCACTCTAGGCATAACTTCCAAACACTGTAAGATTTCACCACCCAGAGTGTTCCGATTGTACATAGCACAGATCAGGCCTATAGATACTAAACCCTTCGGTGGTACCCCTGAATCTTGACTGACACCTATTTGTGTCGATAGGCCAAACCAACCATCCCTTCCAATTGGGGTCTGGTGAATTTTAAGGGTCTGGTGAATTGTAAGAACCATTGTATAGCATGGCATCTAATGTATCTTCACTGTGTTGTGTGTAATTGTGCCAACCCTCAAAGTGCGCTACCGAGGGAATCTGAGGTATGTTCAAGTCCTTGATCTTGGCTAGTCCAAGACAGGAAGTCTGTTGCACTGTCTCGTTCAGGAAAATCATTTGATGTGGCATGAGGCATACTCTAAATAAGGCCTCAGTTCCCTGAACTTGCCAATCTTTAGCCCCCTAGACAGATTGTATGTCTATAGTGTCCCTCCAAAAGCCGAAACCATGTAAAGACAGTTGGGAAATAAAGGAAGCAGAGTATATCAGCTTTGTGTTAGTGAGCATATTCTTCTTTGCAGGTGTATGTGCAAGCTTATAGTAATAAGAAGTCGGGTCTGAAGTGTTAATCCCAGAAAAATAAGCAAACATTTTTTAACTACCTTTTAGCGATTTTCCCAATGATAGTGTAGTGATGAAGTCCGTAGCCAAGATGTAGTTTTAAGTAGATTTACTAAGTTCAGCTACAAGTAGATGAGTTGTAGAGATGCAGCCCCACCAGGAGCAGTCTGCCTGCTGCTCAGCCCATACTCCAACTGTCACACTCAAGCATCCAGGCACCCAAACATTCCATTCAAGACCATCACACCAACATTCCATGCATCACATTCACACTGGCTGAGCAGCTAGGGAGAAAGTAACAGAAAGTAACCAGATAAATATAATACAGGTTACAACAGATAGTAAGCGAAAACTTTACATGGGATACTAACTTTGTGCAAAAAACAGGGACCATAGTGTTGGCAACAAAACATGGTGTCAAAATTACATGTACCATCGTACATTTCATCATTTAAAAATGCAGCAGATTGTTCTAAATCAGATAGCATAGTATGCACACTTTCAATGCCCCAATCATCAGAGAAAGTACTAGAGGTGATGGTATCACTAAGAGAAATGTTGAATAAATGCGGTATTCTTAAAAGTTCAGTAGGACCATACACATCATAGGAAACTCTGTCCCAAACTATTCCTTCCGGAAGTGGAACTGCTGTAATGTTCACTAAGGACAGGTCCCTCTGTTTACGGTGTGATGATGCATGCGGTTTCAGGACCAAGTTCACATGATGTACTGCAGAGCGTTCTGGGAGGTAATGTCCATTCAGGATCAAGAAAAAGACAGTCACTTTACCAATGCAAAGGACTAGGAACAGTAGACCTACTGCAATCCAGATATGTAGCCAGGGAGAAACAAAGTAAGTTTTTTTCAGCCAAAGGTAGAAATCATGAATTCGTTGCTTGTGGGGAACAGGCAGTTGAGGTAACTTGGGTTCACTTGGATCCGAAGAGAAACCATCAAAATCGATGAAGTAGCCAGGCACAGTTCGATCTATCTTTGGTAGCTCAGCAGGTATTGAGGACCTGGCAGATGCCTCCGTTTGAGACATATTCACATAGACATTGGTGTTAGGCCGAATTGAGATCCGTGTGTCATTTGTAGTTTGATGTTGTTCAATTTCAACAGATACAAGTTGCATTCCATTGTTGATAACTCCTTCACTTCGCGGAGTGGAGTCTTCAAAAGTTCTTAATCTTTCCATCTGAACTTCCTGTATGGTAGCGAGAGGAGATCGATGGCTACCCTGTTGTGTAGTTCCTATAGTACCCCTGCAGGACCTGCGCGTTTGGATAACATAAACCGTGGGCTTGGTGTTAGACTGATTATGTGCACCCCCACCGCGTATGTTAGCCGGATTTGCATTAGCTAGCTCACAGTGCCACTAGAATCTCCTCTTATTGGGGAGAGATTAGTTTCTGGCAACCTTAGATCATGACAACCCTGATCCCTCAGAATCGTGGAAACAATGTACTACTTTTCGCTCAGTCACTCGTGCTTACTTGTTCTGTTTGTCTCAGAGAGTTGCACAGAATAAACAGTCTGGGCGTTTCAATAAGTATTTATTGAACAGTTGTTATTCTAGTGTAAAATATATGTGCTGTAGCAACCAGCAGACAATAGCAGAGATATATTATCAGCAGTACGATAAGAGTGAAGGGATAGTACAGTTCTACCATATTGCAAGAATCATGAATACATACATGAAAATAAAAAGCATTATGAAAAGTGCGCGTACTCCTACGATGCCTAACTAGATGTACCTGAGTGTACCTAGCATATGTGAGGGTCTAAAAGCCTAAGAGCCAAGAATCCTTCTAGGATTTAGTCGAACCCCATTACCCGAATAGAGAGTGTGGGACCCCGTCCTGGTCTCGAGTTGGACACCCCGCAAGGGCTGTGTTAGACCGCTGTCAGCTGGAGCGACTGCATGCAGGAGCCTCAGCGTCTCTGGTCAGTGTGTCAGCATGGAAGTCTCGGTTCCCTCTATCTTACCATGGCAAGATGTGTTGTATTTGTACCCTAAAGTGTCTCGTCCCTCAGTATAGTTTGTATTGGTCTTTGTTAGACATGAGGAAGACGTCAGAGGTGAACTTTGTACATACATATTATGCTGGAGATGTAGCTGGTGAATGCTCATGCATAATTTATGAGTACATTGTAGGCATGTGTTTGGGAAAAACCCTGCAGTGTTCTAACCACAGACTAGATAACGTTCAACCCTCAGAGCTCGTTGTGTACTGTAGGGAACTAATGTAGGTGAAAGATCATGCCTATAATAGGGCATAGGTGATCATGACTACAATTGGGCATAGACGATTATGACCAAAATAGGGCATATACGATTATGACCATAATAGGGCATATGCGAATATGACCATATACGGCATATATGAACGCGTCTATATTAGGGCCTCTATATGAAACATAACACCCACTCCACTTTCGAATTGGATGACAATGACCATACTTAAAATCTGGACAATTTCTAATAAATCTCTTAAAAACAGCTAAAAACATGGTCTTAAAAAGACATTTAAAAATGATAAAAAATGTTAAAAGTCAGCTATTCTTTTGTTGCCACTTGAAAAAGTCAATTCTGTCTCACTCATAAAAGTTGCATTACTATAAGCAGAAGAAGGCCATTCTTTCTCAAGTGAAAGTGTCAATTTAGGAAGTGTTCCAAATTTAGTTTGTTTATTTATGAAACGAATTGGAGAAGCCGAATTCTTTCCCAGGACGCGATGAGCCAATTCAAGATTAAGTGTCCTGGCTTGGAGATACAGCATTATCGGTGTTAGCTACTGCAGATGACAAATCCGACGCCTCACAGAGAACGTCAATCACACATAGATGGAATTCAGCACTGCCAACAGTCGGTGCTGCGGCAGCTTGTGCGGCAGTTGTTACCTGAGTGCCTGTGGAGGAGCCACCTAACCCAGCAGGAGCAAACGGCACCTGTGGATTCTCAAGGAATGCATTCATCAGAATTGGAAGACGCTAGGGACAACGCAGAGCATGGGCCTTTACGTGGTCCAGCATAGCATCCATGTCCGGAGGCGTATCTGATGGAAACGTTAGACAGAGATCCAACGTGCATTCTTCTCCGCAAAACAGGCATCGAAGAACAGGTCAGATGCAGTCCACCCAGACTGGTCTAAACGATAGAAACCAAGAGGCGTCCAGTTCTCTTAGGCAAGGAATACCCAGAAGCTGCACCATGCGTTCACGGTATTTCCGCTCCATGAGTATGTTCGCCATTTCCTCGGAAATTGGGCCGTCCATTGCGTAGCAGTAAGATTACAATCAGGACTCCTGCAATTAGGAACAGGATAAGCGGGAGACCTCCAAAGACGCTTCCCAATACAAAGTGTATAAAATTTGGGATTACTCCGAGGACTGTCTGAAAGGTGCTTAACAGTCCTGACTATGGTCTTAAATAGATGTACAATACCACTCGTATCAGACATGTTAAAGATGCAACCCACCATTTCTGCAAAATGAAAGAGGCAGTTCGTACGTATAAGCGCCTGTATCTCAGTCGAGGTCCTTGTAACTTGAAGTTCAAAGGTTTCTCGAGCGGAGGTTAAGGGCACGAGTTGCTGTAAAAGCATGGCTTTCAGTCTGCTCAAATTATCAAATTGTATAAAGGAAACATTCAACGAAGGCCATAACGGCGACTCCCTGACTGTGTTCAGTGGCGGAAACAATACTTGCATACAGCAAGTAACCCTGGAGTTAACAGTGACCAGATAGGCGACGCCCGGAAGCATCCCACAACAACCTTGATCGTTTAGCATCAAGTAACTCCCATTCGAGAGCAGCTGGAAAACCGGCGTGATCATAGCTGCTGGGGTCCTTGACATATGACAAGATAGATTCGCTACCGAACCACTACGTGCTCCGTGCAGAGAAATATCCTGACAAATGAGAGAACCGCTTAAAGAGTTCTTGCAGTTTGTACCACTCAGATACACTTCTCGATCCCCATTCCGACATCGATATCTATATGGTAACTCCCAAGTTAATGTAACCCTTACCCATTTTTACATATTTGCCTGCCTCTCTTTGCTCAAGGCAATATTGAAACTGAAATGTAGTGACCGGCAGAGTGATTTGGCCATGAATTAGCCATTCAGTTGATGGTAATTCTGCCACATTGAATGGTAACCTTTCCAGTTTCTCAATACGCAGCATTGCATATTTGGCTCCCCTTTGTGCCATTTCTGTCTATCAGTTAGATTGTATTCTGAAAACAGAGACGTGGTGTTTATAAAATGCCAGGGCACATAGCCTGCATGCAGAGATTGCAGCGTCCAGCTTAACATCATAATAGAACGTAATTGGGATTGCCCGTGTTGTAACAAGGCCAGATCTTGTTCTAATATGCCGATTGCCGAAGACACAATGTGGCCTAAGGAGTAAATCCTGGAGGTCAAAGTTGTTAACCCATTATCCACTACAGCTAATGCCTTCTCTAGGTTAATACGGTCTATTTCCCGTATTCTTTCTGAGGCCTCCTGTTGGGATAGTTTCCAGTTTTCATTATAATAGGCATAAATGCCAGCATATATGAAACGTTTCGGACGTGTTTTCCTTGGGCCTGACAAGAAATCCCTAAGGTCTACATCAGGTGTGAGTAAGGTCAAATGATGTTTTACTTCTGTGAGTGTGGAGGTCTCTAGCCAATCAAGGCACAACTTCCCAACACTATAGGATGTCGCTACCACTGGGTGTTGTCTTTGTACATAGCGTGTATTTGGCCTATTGATACTAAACCTCTCGGTTATACCTAGGAATCTCCGTTGACATGTGTTTGTATCAATGGGCCAAATCAGCCATTCTGTCCAATTGGGATCCGACCTGTTGTACTGGAGAATGTCATCTAATCCTACCCCATGTGTAGTTGAATTCTGCCCCCCACCCATCTGTGATGGTGCTGGAAACCCCAGTGTTTTCATTTCCTTGTTCTTGGCTAGTCCAAGACAGGATGTCTGTTGCACAGTTTCATTTAGAAATATCATCTGCTGTGGAATGAGGCATGCTTTAAAAAGCGCTTCTGTTCCCTGGACCTGCCAGTCCCTAGAACCCCAGATTGATTTTAAATCTATAGTGTCCTTCCATAGGTCGAAACCCTGTGTAGACAACTGGGCCATAAAGGAAGCAGAGTAAATCTGTTTGGTGTTAGTCAACATGATTTTCTGTGCTGATGTTTTTGACACTTTGTAATAAATTGACTTCGGGTCAGATGATTAAACCCTGAAAAGTATGTGAATTTCTGTGCAAAAATTTGCAAACTACCTTTTGGAGGTGTTGGGCAGTGTTCCCACTGGTGGTATTCAAATACATTTCTAGGTGTTATGGATTTGTGCAAGAAATGATGACCATAATGTTGGTAACAGTACAATGTATCATAGTCTGAAGTACCTTCTAACATTTCATTGTTCGGAAATACTGCCGTTTTTTCTAAATCAGACATCATATTATTCACAGTTTCAGTGTCCCAATCATCAGAAAATGTTCTGGAGGTAATGATATCACTTAAAGAAATTTTAAATACATGTTTAAGCTTTAAAAGTTCAGTCAGACCGAATATATCAACATCAATCTTGTCCCATACTATACCGTCCGGTATAGGAACTGCTGTGATGTTCACTGAAGACAAGTCTCTTGGTTCACGATGTGAAGACTGGTGTGGTTTTAAAATCAAATTGACTCTTTGGGCTGTAGAGCTCTGCTGGAGATATCGTCCATTAATAAGCATACTAAAAGTTATAATTAAACCTAGCCAGAAAAGGAAAAATAGAATCCCAGTGATATACCATAGTTCTATCCAAGGTGACACCAGGTAAGTCTTTCTAAAAAGTTCAAAAAGTAAATGAGTTTGTTTGTGTGATTTTTTTGGCTGGCATCGTTTCCGGCTCGCTTGGATCCAGTGAAAACGTATCAAAGTTCATGAAATAGCCAGAAGCAGTTCGATCAATTGTTGGAATTGCATCGGGATTTGTTGAAATTGGATTTTGCTCTTGACGAGGCATGTTGACGTAGACGTCTGTAGTCGGTCTTATTGCAACTTGGTTCCTAAGTTGATTTTCTTCTTGTTGAAGTGGAACGAGTTCCATAGTATTGTTGCTTAGTCCTTCATTCCGTACAGGTGGCTCTTCAAACGTGATGAGTCTTTCTGTTTGGACTTCTTGGATTGTAGCGAGAGGAGGGTGTCTGCTACTGTGGAGTCCACAAGGCCTACTGTTTAGTATCGGCCACATAGTGTGGTTTGATTAAGTCGATTGAGACAAATCTTTTCTCCTTTTTTCCGGCAAGAGGTGGCAGAAGTACAGTTCTTGTGCCTTGGATTGCTAGGACCGGTACAGCTGTTCTGTAGGATGGTCCGAATTCTTTCTTGTCTGCAATCTTCTCTCTGACCAGATCCCCAACTTTCGTTACTGCCTTGACTTCCTCAGTGGCAGTCTGTTTTAAGTGGACGTTTCTTTGTTGTGTCCTGGATACATTTAGATCCTGTAAAACAGCCAAACGATCATGGATATCAAATTGTTTTTCATCCGCCACTGCGCCTTCACAATCAAGATCAGGTTCCCACATTCTTGTCCCAAATAGGACCTCGTAAGGAGTGACACCCCCTAGAGAGCTTCTTGGCGGATTGTTTATTGCTCTTTGGACCCCATAAAGGTGATCGACCCATCTACCGCCTTTGCCTAATACCCTAGCTGTTAAAGATTGCTTTAAGTCCCGGTTTTTCCTCTCCACAACCAAATTTCCCTCAGGATGGTACGGAGAGGAGTACCGCAATGCTACGCACATTCCTTCCATGGCCTCTTTGTAAGCCCGAGAGCTAAACGCCGGCCACGGTCAGAATGTAACGTGCCAACTGCGTATGTGCCGATAAAGACTCGCAAATCTTTTATAACAGTTCGAGCGTCAGCACAGCGCTGAGGCCAAACCCATAGGAATCTAGAGCAGGAATCCACTGCAACCATGATATATTTCTTGGCCCCATCCGATTGTAGGGGTCCGCAGTGGTCCAAATAAACACATGCGAGCGGTTTGTCTGATTTTAGTAATGGTGTCTGCGCTGGGCGTGCTACGGTGGAGCCCTTCATCTGCTGGCAGATGTCGCACTTTAAGACACAGTCTTTGGTCTGCTTTGTTAACCCTGGCCACCAGTAGCGCTGTTTCAATAAAGAAATAGTCGCTGTAACGCCTGTATGCGCAGAGCCCAAACCCTCGTGTGCTGCTAGAATTAAGTCTTGCCTACGATCCATATTTGGTATTACCTTATCCCCCACTCCAGGAATCTGAGCATATGGAATGTTTTGTGCATCTAACTTGTAGGAGTACTTGAGTGGAAATTTCTTAGGTACTGCTGTGCTGCCTTTGCGTGAAGCATGGACAGCTACCAAAATCTCGCCGTCAATTCTCGTTTTTGAACGAGTAATTG
Organism: Calotriton arnoldi; assembly: GCA_963921515.1. Classification (NCBI taxonomy): domain Eukaryota; kingdom Metazoa; phylum Chordata; class Amphibia; order Caudata; family Salamandridae; genus Calotriton; species Calotriton arnoldi. The sequence goes on from CAWUFW010006587.1 coordinate 427,022, forward strand.
CAGCTACGGACGCTGTGCGTACAGCCCCCTTTGCGGCTTCATCAGCCAATGAATTCCCTTCAACGTGAACGCCATCACGCTGATGACTCAGTGTATGTATCACGTGAGCCCTTGGTAGTTCATTTCTCAACTCCACTACCTGTTCCCATAGCATTTTATGCTTAATTGTGCCACCTTTCGCATCTTTGAACCCGTTTTGTTCGCAATGATGTGAATATTCATTGTACAACTGTACACAGTAAAAGGAATCACACACAATTAGTGTGGGGAATTCGTGTTCCGTATTTATCAGTGCCAGTATTAGTGCTTTTAATTCCGCTAACTGAGCCGTGCAGTCTCCTAGAGATTGCGTTTTAGTGCTACTGGGATGGAACTTTCCATCGCGCATGCGACCTTTAACGATTGCACACGCTGCGCTGTAAGCTTGCTTACTCCCTATGGCCGGTTGAGCAGATCCGTCAGTGTAAATAATGTATTCATACTGATCTAGAGGCAAAATCTCATTTGGTAGAGGATATTCTTGTTCGTATTGCAGAAATGCTTGTGTTTTTAAACTTGGATCAAATCTGTATTCAACATCCGTTGCAGTATGAGAATTAGCCTATTGTATCCATCTGGGATGTAAGGCTTTCGCATTTGGAATGCTAGCCTTTGTAACAGCCTCTGTGGCTGGTACCAGGGTCACGACTATTATGCGCTTTCCCTGGGCCAGAGCTCTCTCTCTTGCTACAGCGGTCTGCACTGCTGTCAGGATTTTTTCTGTTGAAGTAAAACGCATCTCTGCGTTTGTGTACAGGTGTGATTTGTATGCGATTGGTACCGTTTCGCCTTCATTGAAAGTTAAATAAGTGTACTCGCATTGACCCGCTATTACTCGGATCACTAAGTTGCGTACATTTACGCGTGTCTGTAAATGTTTAGAAGCTATCATGTCTTCCTGTAGGGAACGCAGGATATTTGTGTGTTCCTGTGTCCATTGTCTGACTGAAAATCAGGTTTTATTAAGTCGTAGAAAGGTTTTACTCTTTCTGCGTAATCCAAAATGTATGTTCGACCAAAATTTAGGAATCCCAGAATTGATTGTAAATTCTTTAATGATTTTGGAGGTTGGAGCAGCGCACACTTTTCTAAAAAGTTAGCTGCTAGGCTTTTTCCTTCACTTGACAGCTCATACCCTAAGAACAGGACATTGAGAGGGGCAATTTTTGATTTTTTTTTTAAATTACATTTATAGCCCTCAGAGGCGAATCCCATAATAATGGTGCTCACCCTGGTCAAGTGCCTCGGTAAGTCATCGTCCGTCAGATAAATATCATCTATATAGGACAATGCTTCTTCATCCAAATTTTGGAGTAACTCTGTTACCCTTGCTGAAAACAACCCCGGGCTATTCTTATACCCTTGGGGCAAACGACAAAATTGCCGATGTGACCCTTGCGCTGAGAATGCGGTCAAATACCTGCTTTCAAGCGCTATATTTTGGCAGAAAAATCCATTTGAGATATCAAGTGTTGTTTTGTATTTTTGTCGCACAATGTTATTCATTAATGCGGTACTGTGTGCATTTTGTACTGCAAATGTCTTTGTGCAGGTGTTTAAATGTCTGTAATCTAAAACTAAACGATGTGTTGTCAGGTTTTAATACGGGAAACAAAGGATTGTTCATAGGTGAAGTGCAATTTTCTATCACCCCCTGGTATTCAAGTTGATCTAGGATCTCCTTGACTTGTTTTTTAGCTTCCTGCTTTATAGGGTATTGCCTTTGGGCATTTGGTGAAACTTTTAACGGGATCACGTGGTGGGTTGAATCCTCATCCCAACCAGCATGATTTTTGTACAATGCTGGAGGAAGGGCAACCGCCCACTCCTGCGCATATGCATGTTTTAAATGTATGGGAACGAGATCGGAAAATGCTGGAAAAATTACCTTTTCTCCCTTAGGGAACTCCATGACGAATGCTGGCGGCCAGTCTTGCTCTGCTAATAGGATGTCATATCCAGATGACAGATTTTTCCAAAATAGACCTTTAATTTTCCTGGGCTTGTCCCCCTCCATCCGGAGTGTTCTCATGTAACTTATGTGGGACACTTAACCGAGTATCAGGTGTTTCCGCCGTGATATACTCACTCAACTCAGCTGTCACCAGAAATTCCTTCAGGTTCTGGCGAGCTATTGTTACTTCTGCCGCGCTGTCTAGCATCGTCAGAGCCCATTCCCCGTTCAGAAGCTGTCCCCTCAGAATTCTGGGCATGTCTGAACTTGAGACCTGCTACCTTCTTCTTTTTGAACTGAGGTTTTGGTTTTTGTTTATCTTCTTTTTTAGGTGCGTAGTCCGCAGCACGTTGCGTGTCTCTGGACTTTGTACGCTCCTCTGACCGTCCTTCCCTCTCTGAGTTTTTTTGATGAACCCTGAAAGGAACGAGATGAACGTGTATCAGTATCCTGATACCTGTCTGGTTTTTTAAATATTATCCCTATTCCGGAGGTTATACCTCCTTTCAGAGGGCTCCTGTTGAGGAGACCTACCTCTGGATTGAGATCTGTTGTATTTAGACTTTTGTTGTTTTTTATTTTTCCACTTTTTTTTTTTTTTAGAAGTAGTAGGTGTCTGCTTTGTAGTGTCCTTTTCAGGACTGCCCACCAGTTGTGGTTTTAATGCTTTCCCACCAAAGCTGTCTCTGCCTAGTCCTGCATATGCAGTTTCAATTATTTTGGGTAGTTCGTGTTGTTGATCCACCGGACTGAACTCCCTTAGGCGTTGGCGGATCGCCACTGAAGCTGCTTCCCCTTTAATATTAGCTAGTATTATGGCTGATACCTGGTCAAAGTTATTTAGTAACTTCATCCCTAAGTTTAGGGCAGGTTCTGCTCCGTACTCATTTTGTATCTGTCTCAATACGTCAGGTACTACTGCTAATGACGGGATACCATGCGTTCTGGTATATATGGCAGCAAGGACTGAGCCCCAAGAGGTGCAGTCCTCTATTTGTGGTGTGATCCCCATGGGCAAGCAGATTGTTAGTATTCTGTGTTTATCATAGGTGGTAGTATTCGGGAATACCGCCTCAAGCCGAGTTATTTTCTGAGCTATCCAGAATGGTATTTGTTCGCGTTTTGTGGGCATATTGCCCATTACCGCGTGTAATGTTTGAGGAGTAATTTTAGTTGCTGTCCCCAGGTATTGGGTCCCATTTGTTGCAACTGTTGTTGGTTGAACTGTGAGAGTCCTCATGACGAATTGTGTCAAGTTTCTGTAGATTTTAATTAAATCTCTGTGTTGTATGAGTAATTCTGGCTGTGGCATTGTGTCAATGTCCGGGTGCGGTGTGTAAGCCGCTAGTATTGGCCATGTGGCCCCGTCTCCTCCGAGCGGGCCTAGTCTTACTCTTGTTCTTAAGTGGGGTAGGGCGCCTTTAAACCAGTATAAGTGTTCCTGGTACGTGAGTGGAATCTCTATGTCATCGAATGGACAGTATTCCTCTGGTGCATCTCCTTCTATATAGTAGTGAAATGTCTTTGTTACAGCATCTTCTGTTGGGAATGTAACCCATGAATAGAATACCTCTGTTTTATTTGATTTGTGTGCCTCAATCACGAGAGCTACTACGCCACCCCTTGGTGGTAAACCATTTTTTAATAGTTTCATGGTGAGCGTATGTCTGAATTTAGGTGCAATTTCAATTGCATTTTCGGGTTGTTCTCCGGCTGAGACCTGCAGATCTACTCTTTCTTCATCGCTCTCAGTCATTTTGAAAAGAAAATCTTTTCCAAGAGAACTAAGATAAAGGTTTTATGCACAATTTAGGTACTAAATGTCCTTCAAGCTTGATTAACCAACAGCCGATAAATAGGATATCTCGCTAACTCAGCTGTGGCGGAGTTTGTGCCCACCCACTCCAGATGTCTCTGGGGTTTTGTGAGTAGGTTCTCTGAGACTAGCACGACTGAACTACTCAGATTCTACTGTTAAATAAGTACCCAACCAACGCTGGCAGCGCCATGTCGTGTAGTTCCTATCGTACCCCTGCAGGACCTGCGCCTTTGGATAACAAACCGTGGGCTTGGTGTTAGACGGATTCTGTGCACCCCCACCGCGTAGGTTAGCCGGATTTGCATTAGCTAGCTCACAGTGCCACTAGAATCTCCTCTTATCGGGGAGAGATTAGTTTCTGGCAACCTTAGATCATGACAACCCTGATCCCTCAGAATCGTGGAAACAATGTACTACTTTTCGCTCAGTCACTCGTGCTTACTTGTTCGGTTTGTCTCAGAGAGTTACACAGAATAAACAGTCAGGGCGTTTCAATAAGTATTTATTGAACAGTTGTTATTCTAGTGTAAAATGTATGTGCTGTACCAACCAGCAGACAATAGCAGAGATATATTATCAGCAGTACGATAAGAGTGAAGGGATAGTACAGTTCTACCATATTGCAAGAATCATGAATACATACATGAATATAAAAAGCATTATGAAAAGTGCGCGTACTCCTACCATGCCTAACTAGATGTACCAGAGTGTACCTAGCATATGTGTAGGTCTGAAAGCCTAAGAGCCAAGAATCCTTCTAGGATTTAGTCGAACCCCATTAGCTGAATAGAGAGAGTGTGGGACCCCGTCCTGGTCTTGAGTTGGACACCCCGCAAGGGCTGTGTTAGACCGCTGTCAGCGGGAGCGACTGCATGCAGGAGCCTCAGCGTCTCTGGTCAGTGTGTCAGCATGGAAGTCTCGGTTCCCTCTATCTTACCATGGCAAGATGTGGTGTATTTATACCCTAAAGTGTCTCGTCCCTCAGTATAGTTTGTATTAGTCTTTGTTAGACATGAGGAAGACGTCAGGGTGAACTTTGTACATACATATTATGCGGGAGATGTAGCTGGTGAATGCTCATGTATAATTTAGGAGTACATTGTAGGCTGTGTTTGGGGGAAAACCCTGCAGTGTTCTAACCACAGACTAGATAACGTTCAACCCTCAGAGCTCGTTGTGTACTGTAGGGAACTAATGTAGGTGAAAGATCATGCCTATATTAGGGAATAGGTGATCATGACTATAATAGGGCATAGACGATTATGACCAAAATAGGGCATATACGATTATGACCATAATAGGGCATATGCGAATATGACCATATACGGCATATATGAACGCGTCTATATTAGGGCCTCTATATGAAACATAACCCAGGAGCCCATGCGGCCTACTCTTGAGTATCGGCCACAGTGTGGTTTGATCAGATCAATTGAGACAAATCTCTTGTCTTTGCAACCGGCAAGGGGCGGAAGAAGTACTGTTCTTGTTCCTTTGACAGCCAGGACAGGTACAGGCGCTCTGTAAGATGGCACCATTTTTTTTTGTCCACTATCTTTTCTCTGACCAGGTCCCCGATCTTCGGGACCCAGGCAGGTCTTGCCGGAACAGCTTTCACTTCCCCAGTGGCGGTGCGTTTTACTTGGACGTTGCTTTGTAATGCCCGGAATTCATGTAAAACAGTCAAACGTTCACTGATGTCAAATTGATTTTCATCCGTCACTGTGCTGCCACAATCAAGGTGGGGTACCCACATTATTATCCCGAACGGGACTTCCTATGGAGTACGCCCCCCCCCAGGGATTTTCTTGGCATGTTGTTAAGTGCCCTCTGGACTCCATATAGGTGATTGACCCAACTGCCATCCGAGCCCAATACCCTAGCTGTTAAGGATTGCTTTAAGTCACGGTTCTTCCTCTCCACGATCGAATTTCCCTCGGGATGATACGGGGAGGAGTACTGCAATGCTACACCCAAACTTCCCATGGCTTCTTTGTAAGCCCGTGAGCTAAATGCAGGGCCACGGTCGGAATGTAATTTGCCAATGGCGTATGTCCCTATGAAGAGTCACAAATCCTTTATAACAGTTCGGGCATCAGCCGAGCGCAGAGGCCAAACCCACAAGAATCTAGAGCATGAATCCACTGCCACCAAGATGTACTTGTAAGCCCCGTATCAGTGTAGGGGGCAGCAGTGGTCCAAATAGACACATGCGTGAGGTCCGTTTGATATCAGTAGCAGTGTTTGAGGTGGACGTGCTACAGTGGAACCTTTCATCTGCTGACAGATGTCGCACTGGAGGACAAACCCTTGGTCGGTTTAGTAAGACCTGGCCACCAATAACGCTGCTTCAGTAGTGAAAACGTTGCAGCGATAGCTCCGTGTGCTGAACACAGACCCTTGTGTGCAGCTAGAATTAATCCTAATCTGCGATCCATGTTTGGTATTACTCTATCCCCCATTCCTGGAATTTGAGCATACGGAATGTTTTGCGCATCTAACTTGCAGGAGTACTTGAGTGGAAAACCTTTTGGCAAGTTTAAACTGTTTCGCGTAGAGTTTACAGCGATCATTATTTGTCTGCCTATCCTCGTACTAAAACAAGTGATTGCAGCAACGACAGCAGTTCGCACTGTCGCCTTGACCGCTTCATCAGCCAATGAATTCCCTTCAACGTGCATGCCAACACACTGATGACAATGTGTGAATTACATGAGCCCGTTGCAAGCATTTTTCAGCTTTGCCACCTGTTCCCAAAGCAACTTGTGCTTTATTGTGCAATATTTGGAATCTCTAAACCCATTCTGGCCCCAATAGTGAAGATATTCATTATATGAACGGACACAATAAAATGAATCGCAAACGAGTGTGGGGAATTCCAGATCCGTATTTTTTAGTGCCAGTATCAGGGCTTTCAGTTCTGCCAGTTGTGCCGTGCAATCTCCTAGAGACTGCGTCTGTGTTTTGCTAGGACGGAACTTGCCGTCCTCCATACGTCCCTTCACAATTGCACATGCTGCGCTGTACTGCTGTTTACTTCCTACAGCAGACTGGGCAGATCCGTCAGTATAAATGATGTATTCATACTGGTCTAGAGGCATTATTTCATTCGGGGGAGGATATTCTTGTTCGTATTGCAGGAATGCTTGTGTTTTTAATTTAGAATCAAATTTGTAGTCTACATCTGTTGCAGTCAGAGAATTAACCCCTTGTACCCATCGTGGGTGCAGTGCTTTTGCGTTTGGAACACTTGCTTAGGTAGCAGCCTCTAAGGTTGATACTGGAGTCATGACAATTATGCATTTCCCCTGTGCTAGTGTTCTTTCTCTCACTACAGCAGTTTGTACTGCTGTCAGTATCTTTTCCGTTGATGCAAAACGCATTTCAGCGCTTGTGTACAAATGTGATTTGTATGCAATGGGTATCGTTTCAACTTCATTGAAGGTGAGGTAAGTGTACCCTGAATGACCCGCGACTACACGGATCACCAAATTAGTGGTATTTACACGTGTGTGTGTAAGTGTTTAGAAGCTATCATGTCAGCTTGTATGGAACGGAGAATTTGTGTGTGTTCCTGTGTCCAATGCCGGACTGAAAAATCAGGTCTGATTAGGTCGTAGAAAGGTTTAACCCTTTCTGGGTAATCCAAAATATATGTTCAGCCACAATTTAGGACTCCTAAAATGGATTGTAAACCTTTCGAGTCTTTGGAGGTTGGAGCAGCGCACATTTTTCTAAAAAATTAGCTGCCAGGCTTTTCCCTTCACTTGATAGTTCTTATCCCAAAAATATGACATTGAGGTGGGCAATTTTTGATTTTTTAAAGTTAAATTTGTAGCCCAAATTGGCGAATCCCATAATTATATTGTTCAAACTGTTCCAATAACTCATCGTACGTCAGATAAACATCAGCTACGTAGGACAATGCCTCCTCATCACAATTTTGAAGTAACTCTGTTACTCTTGCTGAGAACAACCCAGGGCTATTCTTATACCCTTGGGGCAGTCTACAGAATTGGCTTTCAGTGCCTAGGGCCAAGAATGCTGTCAAATGTCTGCTTCCAGGTGCTATATTTTGGCAGAAGAAACCATTCAAGATATTTAGTGTTGTTTTGCATTTTTTCAGCACAATGTTATTCATTAATGCGGCACTGTGTGCATTTTGTACTGCAAATGTTGGTGTGCATGTGTTCAACTGCCTGAAGTCTAAAATTCGACAGTATGAATTGTCGGGTTTCATTATGGGAAACAAAGTATTATTCATGGAAGAGGTGCAGTTTTCAATCACACCTTGGTACTTAAGTTGATCTAATATCTCCCTGACTTGTTTCTCTGAGTCATGTTTTATTGGGTACTGCCTCTGTGGAGTAGGAGTAGATTTTAATGGGATTTCATGGTGAGGTGACTCAGCAATCCACCCTACATGATTGTGGTAAAGTGCGGGAGCTAGCGCTAATGCCCACTCCTGTGAGTATAAACGTTTGAGTGACTGGAACGAGGTCTGAGAAAGCCGGTAAAATTACATCTCCATCTTTAGGGCACTCCATAACGAACTCAGGCGGCCAATCTCTTTCAGCCAAAAGGATGTTGTATCCATATGTCAGGTTCTCCCAAAAGAGACCTTTCACTCTCCTGGGTACGTCCCCCTCCATTTGGAGCGTAATTACGTGTAAATGATGTGGGACACTTACCCTCATATCCGGTGTCGCAACCGTGATATGTTCATTTAACGCTGCTTTCACCAGAAATTCCATCAGGGTCTGGCGAGCTATTGTTACTTCTGCTGCGAAGTAGAGTTCTCAGTAGCCTGGGCATTTCTTATTTTAAGGCCAGTTACTTTCTTCCTTTTAAATTGAGGTTTAATTGTGGGGTTATCTTCTTGTTTGATTAGGTAGTCTGAAGTACGATGTGTCTTTTAGCTTGACTCGCTCTTCTGATCTGTGTTCTGACCGTCCTTCCCTCTCCGAGTGTTTTGATGAACCCTGAAAAGAACGAGAGGAATGTGTATCAGTATCCTGATCCCTGTCAGGTTTTTTAATATCACGGCTCCTAAGGTTCTATATTTTCTCAGAGGGCTCCTGTTGAAGAGACCCACCCCGTGATCGTGATGCATTTTTCTTATTGTTTTTTGTTCGTTCGTTATCCAATTTATTTTTAGAAAAATCAGGTGCTTGCTTTGAGTTATCCTTTTCAGGATTTCTCGTCACTTGTGGTTTCCCAGGACTAGCTCCCAAGTTATATCTACCCAGCGAAGCACAGGTCTCCTTGATAATCTTAGGTAGTTCTCGTTCCTGTTGTGCATGGGGTGAATTCCCTCAGGCGTTGGTGTATAGCCACCACTGCTGCCTCCCCTTTTATGTTACCTAACATAATTGCTGACACCTGGGCAAAATTGCCTATCAATTTCATCCCCAAGTCCAGGGCAGGTTCTGCCCTGTACTCATTCTATATTTGTTTCAATACATCTCGTATAACTGCTAATGAGGGGGTACCATGAGTTCTGGTATAAACGGCAGCGAAAACTGTACCCCAAGTGGTACAATCCTCTATTGGGGGAGCTATCCCCATCGGCAAGCAAATTTTTAATATTCTGTGTTTTTCCTGCTGGCCCGTATGGGGAAATACTGCTTCAAACTGTGCTATTTTCTGTGCTATCCAGAATGCCATTTGCTCCCGTTTGGTGGGCATTCTTCCCATAATCGCGTTCAGCATTTGTGGGCTGATATTTGGCCTAGTCATTTGAGGTTGACCAGCTTGAGTAATCCTCACAGGTTGAGTTGTAAGTGTTCGCATACGAACTGCGTAAGAATTCTGGACTGTTTACTATGTCTCTGTAAAGTGTACGTAATTCTGCTGCCTGTAATGTATCAATCTCTGGAAGTGGTGTGTAAGCAGCTAGGACTGGCCAATTCGCGCAATCTCTGCTGAGCGGACCGAGTCGCACATTTTCTGTGGTGTGGGCGAGGGCGCCTTTAAACCAATTAATATGCTCTTGGTACGTTAACCGGACTTCTACGTCCACATATGGAAAGTATTTTTCAGGTGTGTCATCTTCAATGTAAGTATGAAACAAATGTGTGTGTGCATCTGCAGGTGGAAATTTGACCCAAGAATAGAATACCTCTGTTCTAAATGCCTTGTGTGCCTCAATCACGAAGGTAACACTACCACCCATTGCTGGGAGGAAGTATTCCATTAATTTCATAGTAATTGCATGTCTGCAATTCTCTGTAATGCTAAGAACAACTTCCTGATCTTCTTCCCCAGTATGCAGCACAGCACCGTCTCCAGGGACAGACATCGGTGAGGAAGTGGTAAGGAAAAGAGATACGGTTTTGCACAATGTAGGGAACTATAATCCTTCAAGCTCGAACAAACCTACAGCTAATACATAGGATATACCTACGCAGTTGTGGCGAATTTTCCTTCCCACTCCAGACGTCTCTGGTTAAATGGGAGTAGGAGTCTCTAAGAAAGCACGACTGAACTACTCCGATTTGACAATTAAATAAGAACCAAACCAACGTTGGCAGCGCCATGTCGTGTAGCTCCTAAAAATACACAGGATCTGCGAGTTTGATGGACAACATAAAGTAAGGGATTGGTGTCCAGACTGATTCCGGACACCCCCACAGGATATGTCAGCCTCTAGACCAGCTAGCTCACAGTGCAACTATAAGCCCCCAAACCCTACCAAGGAGCAAATAGTTTCTGGCAATCATTGAACATGACAACACTTGATCCTTCAGGGATCGTTGAAACAGTACAGTATTTTTCTCTTAGTCAATCGTGCTCACTTAGTCTCAGAGAGATACACAAAATAAACATTGGGGACGTTTTCAATAAGCATTTATTGAACCAGCGTCATTCTAGTATAAAACATGTTTGCTGCGACAATCATTAGACAGAAGCAAATGTAAAAGATTACGAGCACCAATAGAGTGAACAGAAGGTAGAATTCTACCATGGTGCTAAAACAGTGACTATATGCAGGCATATAAACATGACAGTAATCGAGCGTAGTCCTACTATGCGGACCCTACCTAAGTGTGCCTAGCATGTATGTGGGTGTAAAGCCAAGAATCCCCTAGGAAAGAGCCAACCCCATTACCTGATGGGAGAGAACAAAGGACCCTGTCTTGGTCACGAGTTAGACACCACGCAAGGGATGTCGGATCGCTGCGTGTTGAAGCTTCAGCGTGCAGGGACCTCAGTGTCTTGTGTCAGTGTGGAAGAGTCTCCTCTAGTTACCTAGTGAAGATGTGGTTCTTTTATACCACAAAGATGGCCTCGGGGTTTCTACCACAATCGATATGTTGTGAGTACAATTGTGAAAATGAGCCTAAATCAATAATTGCAATTATGCAAAGTAGTTCGGTCACCCTAGGATTAAGCGAGCCATGACGTTCGTACAGAGTATGTTAATCCTGTTATGTACGTCATGTGCAGGGGACTTTACTAAGAATCCTCATGCATAATAAATGAGGCTAGTTTCAAGGAAACCAATCGAAATTTATTCAGCACATTGGGTAGAACCGTTATGCAGAGCAAGGTTGGACAAATGTAGGTAAAAGGTGGCTTTGCTACTTAGGCCTAAGTTGGGGAACATAACAATCCCTTGAACAAAAAGGTAAGCAAACTACAGCCAGGAAAACTCAAAGAGAATTGGCCATCCTTATAGGTCAACTCAAAGCCCACAGGTTGAATTGGGCTGAAAGGTTCTTACTTAAATTGGGAAAAAAACTTTTATGACAAAAGAGGACAAGGTAGGAACCCTACTAAGGAGGAAATACATCTTCAAAGATTCAGAGCACACACAGAAAAGATTAAAAAGACAACGGGTAGTGGGAAACAGGGAAGCACGGGAAACGAGAAGCCTTCAAGAGGCTTCTTTCAGTCATTCTACAGTCAGGGAGCCACAGCTCAGCAAGAATACACACATACTTTGACAAACTGGACGCCTCTTAATGCAGACCAGAGGGAGGCTCTCGAGACTTCCACTGACCATTCAGAATTAAGGTAAGCTCTGAAGGCCGTGCAGCAGGCAAAAATGCCCGGCCTGGACGACGTCCCTTTGGAATTTTACAAACTATTTCTCCCCCTCTTGAGCATTTAAACTCAATCACAAGTACTACAGGCCTAACTCTCACCATCTGCGAATTCGGAAACATGCTAAAACCCAATCTTATAGACCCATCACTCTCCTTATTGCACTCGCAAAGCTTTACACAAACATTTTAGTAATAAGACTAGACCCCCCCTCCCCTAATATCCCTGGGTTGATCGACCTGGACCAGGTTGGGTTCATATGAAACAATGAGGGGGGCTGTTAATGTGAGGAGGCTTGCTCACCTAGCCGAAAAAGCTCCCTGCAAAAATCTCAGCTCTCATCAACTCACTTGATGCTGAGAAAGCATTCAACTGGGTTAGCTGGGTTTTCCTGGGCTCTGTCCTAGACAAAATACAACTGGGACGAAGATGAAAAGCAGAATTCTGGCAGGTTATAAAGCCCCTACACCAGCAATTAGAATTAATGGCCAACACTAATCACTTCTCACCTGCTAGGGAACTACATAGGGCTGTTTCCTGTCCCCTCTACATTTCGCCCTGGTTATTGCACCCCTCGCTATACATATTGGGTCCTTACAAAGGGTGTCTGGCCTCCACTTGGGGGGGGGGGGAGTGTAACACAGAAGGCATTCCTCTTTGCTGAAGACTTGCTCCACAATTTAAACAACTCCTCAGAGTATCTCCCCGCAGTAGTGGACCTACTTGACAGTTTTGAACGTACCTTTGGCTTCAAAATCAATCAAGAAAAATCCCATGTATTGAATTTTATGTTCCGGACTACAGAATTACCCCAGTTGCAAGCTCTTGTTCCCTTTCACTGGACCACCTCCATCCATCAGGTACCTTGGCCTTAACATAATGAGACAACTGAACCAAAGCTAACTGTCCTGAATGCTGCAAAAAGGTACTGAAAACCTACAACGCTGTTGCCCTCTTTACATCTCCTGGCTAGGGTGCATAAACATTATCAAGACGAATATCCTACCCAGGCTGCTCTACCTATTCCAATCCCTCTCAACACCTATCCCCACTCCTGACATGTGCTCTTTTCAGAAAAAAACTAGGCATATTTACTTGGACTCGCTAAAGGCCCCGCATCCCGGCCAAGATTTGAATGTCTCCTCCTCCAACACCTCAATCTCCCTAAAGCTGTACTTCACTCTGACTGGTACACCATTATCTTTTCAAGAATGAGCAGAGGGTGACTGCGGGACACTAAGTGACCTATTCCAGGGAGTGGCCATAAAGCCTTTTGAGCAATGAAAACAAGCGTTCCAGGTATATGAAAAGTCTCACCTTTAGTACTTCCAGCTACAACACTGGGCACTCTACCCGCTCAATGAATCAGCTGCCACCAACCCAATTTGAAAAGTTATTTCACAATTATGTTCTTATACTAAAAACTATTCAAAATAGCAAACCAGCCCGCAAGCCTCCCTTTCAGAATAGATGGGAATGTGACACTAAAAGTGCTATCTTAGACAAGCAATGTGAAAGGTTATGGCAGGGAATTCCCAAAACACATCACAGTATTCACCAGTGGGAGTTGGTCTACAAATAGATGCGCCAAAGGTACTCAACAGCATTTGTCTTGGACGCATTTTTCTCTCCACCTCCACTACATGCTGGCCGTCTAGACAGGCTGGTACATAAGGAAAATGCTACTTACCAGTATGCATCTGTTCTTGGCATGTAGAGCTGTAGATTCGTATACTTGTGCATAGATCGCCATCTGGTGTTGGCCTCGGATGTTTGCACTTTGTTTTTGTCTTCGAAGAAGTCTTTGTAGTCACGAGATAGGTGACTCCTCCTTACGGTGATAGTGTGCATGGTCATCGACTCCATCTCCAGATTGTTTTCGCCATACAGGGTGATGATGGAGTTAGTAAGAAATAGAAAGAGATGTCCATGTGTAATGTATCCAAGTAAGATAGTACTGGAACAGATAGAGGTATCCGGGCAGGCGGGTGGGCGTATACGAATCTACAGCTCTACATGCCAAGAACAGATGCATACTAGTAAGTAGCATTCTCCGTTCGAGGCATATGAGCTGTAGATCGTATACTTGTGCATAGACTATACAGCAGTTACCTCTTTAGCTGTGGCTACCTGTATCTGTTGCAGTGGTTTGAAAAAGTGTTCTTAATACAGCCTGGCCCACATTAGCTTGTTGTTTTGCTTGCACATCTACACATTAGTGCTTTGTGAAAGTGTGCGGTGTAGACCAAGTTGCTGCTTTGCAGAGGTCATCTAGGGGAATGTTCCCTAAGAATGCCATAGAAGCCCCTAGTTTGCGTGTAGAATGGGCTCTAGGGGGAATGGTTAATGTGCGTTTGGCTTTAAGATAGCATATTTGGATGCATTTAACAATCCACCTTGCAATCCCTGCTTATGAAATGGGATTACCCTTATGAGGTGGGGAAAAAGCCACGAAGAGTTGTTTAGTTTTCCTAAAGGGTTTTGTCCTTTCAATGTAGTAAAGTATTGCTCTTTTAACGTCTAGTGTGTGAAGAGCCCGTTCTGCCACTGAGTCTGGTTGAGGGAAAAAAACTGGGAGTTCAACAGACTGGTTAAGATGGAAGGCAGAAACGACTTTAGGTAAAAATTTTGGGTTAGGCCTAAGAACCACTTTGTTATGATGGATTTGCAAAAATGGTTCTTGTATGGTTAATGCCTGGAGTTCCTAACTCTTTTAAGAGATGTGATAGCGAGTAGGAAGGCTACTTTCCAAGTGAGGAACTGTAGTTCGCATTTGTGCAGAGGTTCAAATGGGGGACCCATGAGTCTGGTAAGAACAATATTTAAATTCCATACTGGAGAGGGTGGAACTCTGGGTGGAATTATTCTTTTGAGTCCTTCCATAAATGCTTTGATAGCGGGTACTCTAAACAAAGACAAGTGTTGTCTGTTTTGGAGATAAGCTGCTATTGCAGCGAGATGTAGTCTTATGGATGTATATGCTAGGTTACATTGTTGTAGGTGTAAGAGATAGCATATAATGTTTTGAATAGAAGCATCTAGTGGATTGAGTTTGTTATTTGTACAGTAAATTACAAATAGTTTCCATTTTGCGGCATAACGTGCTCTGGTGGTAGGACGTCTAGCCTCTTTAATGATGTTCATGCAGTCTGGCGGGAGATTAAGGTAGCCAAACTCTAAGACTTCAGGTGCCAGATCGCAAGGTTGAGTTGATTGGGATCTGGATGTCATATCTCTCCATGGTTCTGAGTGAGAAGCTTGGGTGAGAGGCGTAGCTTTTGATGAGGAACTACTGATAGTTCTAAGAGGGTTGTGAACCATGGTTGTCGGGCCCATGTTGGAGCAACAAGGATCATTGTGAGGGAATGCTGTTTGAGCTTCCGAACCACTAACGGAAGTAGTGGGAGAGGTGGAAAAGCGTAAGCAAATTTGTTTGACCAGTTCATCCATAGAGCATTGCCTTTGGACAATGGGTGTGGATACCTGGACGCGAAGCTTGGGCACTTTGCGTTTTGATGTGTGGCGAACAGATCTATTTCTGGGTGGCCCTACATGTGAAAGAATGGAAGAAGAACTTGAGGATGAAGTTCCCATTCGTGGATCTGCTGTGTTTGACGACTGAGCAGATCTGCAATCTAATTGTGTACCCCTGGGAGGTGTTCTGCAAGGAGATTATATGCTTTGCAGAATGGCCCATCTCCATATGCTTTGAGCTAGGTGTGAAAGCTGTAGAGTGTGTCCCCCCCTGTTTCTGTATGTAGTACATTGCTGTGATGTTGTCTGTACGGACCAGGACAGCTTTGCCTACTAGATGTAGTTGAAAGGATTTTAGCGCCAGAAAAATTGCTAGTAATTCCAGGTAATTTATGTGGTGTTGTTTTTGCCGAGGGGTCCATATGCCCAGAATGGTATGGTTTTGAAGATGAGCTCCCCAGCCGGTGAGCGATGCGTCTGCTGTTAGCACTATCTGTGGAACGGGGTCGAGGAACGGCCGCCCTTTGGAAAGGTTTTGTGTGTTCCATCACTGCAGAGAGCGATGTGTGCGGCTGTCCGCCAACACCAGATCTGTTAGCTGACCTTGAGTCTGGTTCCACTGGTGTGCTAAACACTCCTGTAAGGGACGCATTTGGAGTCTTGCATAAGGGACGATGAGAATGCAAGAGGCCATCATCCCGATCAACTGCATGAACACTCGAGCTGGTAATGAGTGTGGAGGTTGAAATTTGGATATTAGAGCTTGCATAGTGCTTATCCTGAGAGAGTTGGGGTATGCTAAAGCTTTTGAAGTGTTTATGGTAGCTCCTAGGTATTGTTGTGTGTTGGACGGTTGGAGGTGGGATTTGGTGAGGTTCACCGTGAATCCCAAGTGGTGAAGCAGCTGGATTGTTTTGTGTGTGTGTTGCACACAGCTGCTGTGTGACTTGGCTTTTATGAGCCAGTCGTCCAGATAAGGGAACACGTGAATGTGTTGTCTTCGTAAGTGAGCCGCCACTACTGCGAGGCACTTGGTGAAGACTCTGGGTGCTGTAGTCACCCCGAACGGAAGGACTTTGAATTGGTAGTGTTGACCGTCCACCACGAACCTGAGATATTTCCTGTGAGCGGGGTGAATGGGAATATGAAAGTAGTTGTCCTTTAGATCTAGAGTGGAGAGAAAGTCACCTTGTTGAAGCAATGGGAGCACCTGTTGGAGAGTGACCATGTGGAAGTGGTCTGACTGAATGTAGAGGTTTAACGTTCTGAGGTCCAATATTGGCCTCAGAGAGCCGTCCTTTTTTGGAATTAGAAAGTAGAGGGAGTAAACCCCTGTGCCTTGATGAGGTAAGGGGACTGGTTCTATTGCATGTTTTTTGTAATAGAGAGAGAACCTCTTGTTTCAGAAGACTCAGATGTTCCGGGGACATTGGACGTTGTCTGGGAGGGATATTTGGGGGAGTTGAGGTGAGTTCCAGGCAATAACCATACTGGATAATTTGTCTTACCCACTTGTCTGTTGTAATAGAATTCCAGACAGGTAGGAACTGTGAGAGGCGTCCCCCGACAGGAGTGGGATGGTCGGGGGGGAGTGAAGGGAAGTCACTGTTTGGTGGTAGAGGAGTTGCGGGTAGTGTTACCTCGACCTCTTCCCTTAGTATTGTTGCCTCTGTACCCTCCACGAGAGTATCCTCTGGAGGAATTAGTTTGATTGGGGCTTTTATAGGAAGAAGAGGGATGCTCCGAGCCAATAGTTTTGGAGCCAGCCCTGTAAAAGGAGCGACAAAATGAACCTCGAGGGGAAGGTAACTGCAAGGCCCCCATGGCCTTGGCAGTGTCTGTATCCTTTTTCATCTTCTCTAAAGAAGTATCTACTGTGGGCCCAAAAAGATGCTCTTAGTCAAAAGGCTGATTAAGAATAGCAGACTGCACTTCCTGCTTGAATACGGAGATTCGGAGCAAAGCGTGCCTGCGTAGCAAAACGCTGGTATTAATAGCACGAGATGCCGCATCAGCTGCATCAAGCGCACATTTAATAGATGTATTTGTTATTAACTTTCCCTCCTGTATAAGGTCATTGGCTTTGTCTTTATATTGGTCAGGAAGATGTTGCATAAGCTTTTCAAGCTCATCATAGTGAGCTCAGTCATAACTGGCCAACAAAGCTTGGGCATTGGCAATTCGCCAATGATTTGCCGCCTGTGACGCGATACGTTTTCCAGATGCGTCTATTAGTTTGGATTCCTTATCAGGAGGGGTGTCGCCTGTGCCTTGTGAATTTGCCCTCTTGCGTGCATTAGACACCACAAGAGAATCTAAAGGGACCTGACCTTTAATGTACACTGGGTCATTGGGAGCTGCCTTATATTTTTTGTCTACCCTGGTGTTAAGAATCCTGGCTCTGACGGGGTCCTTAAAAACTTCTGGTGCATGTTTTAGCATGCCTTTTAACATTGGCAGGGTGTGTGTGGACTTTTGTGTGGGTGCAAATGTTTCCAACAAAAAGTCTTCCTCTAAAGGGTCAGAATGTAATTGTACCCCGTGGTATTGAGCAGCTCTATTAATTAGTTGCGCAAACCCAATATTGTCATCAGGTGGTGATGGCCTAGAGGGATAGAGGTCCGGGTCATTGTGTGGGTCGGGATCTGTGTTGTAATCATCCCAAGAATCTGTATTGTGTGGGGTATGTGCGTCATCATCTTTATCTGGATCTCCATCCCCACCCTCATCAGTATAATCATCTTCATCATCTTGTGGTTGAGGTGAAAATGTATGTTGTGGGGAGTGTGCTGGAGAAATTAGCAGATTTGGATCAGCTGGAGAAGGAGAGGGAGGTGGAGAAGTATTAGTGCCTATCTCCTTCCGCTTCATGGGTATTTGAGAGTCTTCTGAAGTGTCCAATTTTCTCTTTTTAGGAGGCTTGGCGATAAGTTTGCCAGTTTCCGGGTGAATGGAGTTTTTTGTTTCGGATCCGAAAAATCTGGTAGAGGCTGTTGTGTGGGTACAATGTCCTTTTTCGGTGCCGAAGACTTAGGGTCAGAATGTTGTTTAGACCGTGTCTCTGAAGCTTTTTGTGGGGTCCTGGACTCCTTAGCTTTTGGTATAGGAGTTTGTGGCTCCGAAGGTTTGTTCGGCTCCGAAGATTTTTTCGGGTCCGAAGATTGTTTCGGCTCCGAATGCTTGTCCTTTGTTTGTTTCAACGCCGAGGGCTTTGGCGTTGAGGCTGTTTTCAGTGCCGAGGAAGAAGGGCGTGGCACCTCTTTGGTTTTGGACTTCGGTGCCAAAGGTGATTTTTCGGCACCGGAATGGGGTTGGCTCGATCCTGAGCCGGAAGGCTTTTCTTTTGCTTTCATAGCCGGGCCCGAGGGCGGGGCGTCTGAAACGTGTTGCTGGTGTCGACCTGAGCCCGAGGGCGAAGGTGTTACCGGAGCCTTAGGTTTGGTTTGGTTGGGAGAGGGATTTCGGTACTCACGGACCGCTGAGCTGGGGTCACTGTCTTGTCTTCGACGTCGGAGTCGTCGGCTTCGGAGACGGAGATGTCTCCATCATCTTGTTGCCCCGGCTGGAGATTGGGATCTGCTCCAAAGATGTCCGGAATCGAGCTGCTTCCGCGAGACATTTCGTGACGTCGAGCCCGACGGTCACGGATGGTTTTCTTCGACCTGAAAGATGCACAGGCCTCGCAGTTTTTGTCTTCGTGATCCGGTGAGAGGTAGAGGTTACAAACCTGGTGTAAGTCCGTGTGTGGGAACTTAGCACCACACGCAGGGCATTTTTTGAAAGGAGTCCTTTCCATTGACTGCTGGCGCGGATAGGCCCAACGGCCCGCGTCGAAGATCGAGGATTTTATATTTCCCGAAGATACGCGTCGAAAAGGAAACGCGATCGAGACAATACCGTCGAGTGGTGAGAGATTGCGCGTCGAAGGGGGTTCGAGAACGACACCGAACCGGAGCACGACAAATCACATCCGAACCCGATGGCGGAAAAAAACAATCTGGGGATGGAGTCGATGCCCACGAGCACCATCACCGTAAGGAGGAGTCACCTATCTCGTGACTACAAAGACTTCTTCGAAGACAAAAACAAAGTGCAAACATCCGAGCCCAACACTAGATGGCGATCTATGCACAAGTATACAATTTACAGCTCATATGCCTCGAACATTCATATAAATTTTAGGGCATGCCAAAGGGACACTGGGCTATCCAATTCCGGTAGATCCAGGCACCATCATATTAGGGATGAGGCCGGAAAACTTGGCAGGAATTTCATCAGTAGATTGGGGCCTCACACAACATGGTGAGTCTGGCCAAACAGGTTATTGTCCTTCTTTGGAAAAAGGAGCCGCCTCCTTTTGTCCTCTGGTTTAGTAGACTCTGGCATACTCTAGGCATGGAGCAAATAACACAAAGCCTCTGATTGGCTCCTATGCTCGATATGTACAACCTTCACACCCCCTAGGCTGGGGGTGCCACAACCATTTGACTAACTGCTTACGATTCCACAGGATGACCCATGTAAAGTTCCTTAACTCGGGACCCAAAGCACTGTTGCCGCCCAACTAATCCTGGTCAGTAGTCACTAGTGGTAATACCACAGCACACTTGACACTATTTGTGATATAGGTAGTGCTCTGCCTCCATTCCTCTTATTAGTTGGAACGGGGTGGGGAGAGGGGTGGTTTACAGTTTTTTTTTCTATGGGGGTTTTGTATAATCAAGGATATGCAACTCATGCCTAACCAGCAAACATGCTTACAGCGTCTCTGGGGTGCTTGCTAGTGTAGTTACTGTGGCTGTAAGTCAACTTATTTCTGTTAAAAAAGCTTATAAAAAGATTTTGAAGCAAATGTGAAAAGTTAATTAAAACAGAAAGTGTCAATGCCTAAGTGTGCAGCTCAACCCCTGAAGAGGAAGAGAGACTGCAGCAATTGTTGAGGCCTTAACAGTTTTATCCAGAGGATGTTTGAAAGCCTGTCTTATTCTGCTCCTTCCAGAAGTTGTGTCTGGTGGCTCAGTGGACTAATGCGTCCACTGTAGGGATCTGTGTTTGACCTCATGATCACAGGTTCAAATCCTGGCAGGTCCACTCAGCCTTTCATCCTTCTGAGGTCAATGAAATGAGTACCATTGAGTTGGGTAACAATAAACATCTGTTAGTTGGCTCCAAGATGCCTACGGGTGAACGTGCGCTTTACAAATACACATGTTATATTATGTTATTTAAGCATCTTGTGCTTATCAAGTATGAGAGCAAAACATGGGACCTGGTCAGACTGGGACTAAGTTTAGCACCAATGAATGGGAGGAGAAATTTTTACCTATAGCTCCGGTAAACACTGATGAACATGGGACAGTGGACCCAGGTGTCAGACTGGATTTGGAAGATTTTTCTTCAAGCAATATCCCTGCACGCCGGTAGGTGACGTCGTCAGCATTGTCTGCGGCGTAGTGACGTCCGAGTAACCTATATAGGCACCACCTCGGCGTGCTGACGTTAGTTACTTATCAAGACTTTCCACGTCAGAAGCGCAGAGCCATGAAGTGCACTGATATTGGTGTGTTTTAAAAACTAAGGCCCCGAAAGGAATCAGCCCTAGAGTTAGTCGTCCACCTGAAATTCTTTATTGTGTTCAAGGTAGAACGACAACACTCTTTTTGGGTCCAGGCAGTGGAGTCGCTCCTCTTCCTTCTAGGGATACAGCAGAGCACAGAAAGTGGGCAATGTGGCAGACTGCCTCACATGGAGGCCCTAGTGCGAAGCACCAACCTGTCAGGGAATATTGTCAGGTAAGGAGGCTTGGATGACCAAGCCTGCAATTCGCTCACCCTCCTGGCGGATGCGATTGCCCCTAAAAAGGCTGTTTTGATGGTAAGCAGCAGGAGAGGGCAATTGTGCAGAGGTTCAAATGGATCGCACATTAGGAAGGTGAGAACCAATTAAGGTCCCACTGAGGCATAATTAAAGGGGAAGGTGGGAACATATGTATAAGTCCCTTGAGGAACCTAATTACAATGGGAGATTTAAATAATGAGGGTTGGTCTGGCAGCCGCAGAAAGGCAGACAGGTCTGAAAGGAACCGTTTCAGAATGCCCAGAGCAGAGCCCTGCTGAGCAAGGGTTAAAATAAAAAGCAAAATATCAGAAAGGTAAGCAGAAAGAGGGTCGATAGACTCTTCTGTACAATATAATACAAATTTGTACCATCAGCGGTCAAAGACCGTCTTTGTTGAAACACCTGGCTGCCAAAATAACAATACAGATTTCTGGAGGAAGGTCGAATGCTATCAACTGCTGCTGATCAATCTCCATGCAAGAAAACGTAGAGTTGACAGGTATGGGTGGAGAACACTCCCCTGCTGCTGCCACAGAAGATCCCCCGAAGTAGCAGTCTGATCGGAGGATCGATGCTCAGTTGGAGAAGCTCCTGATACCAGACTCTCCATGCCCGGTTCGGAGCCACCAGAATGACTTGGGCTTAGTCGATGCTGATCTTCTTGAGAACTCTGGGCAGAAGTGCGATGGGCGGAAAGACAACAGGAGGTCTGAGCTCCACTCGAGAAGAAAAGCGTTTCCGAGCAAGACCTGACTTGAAAACTCCAGGGCGCAAAACTGCTGACATTGTGTGTTCTTGGCGGAGGCGAACAGATTTAACCAAGACTCTCCCTACTGCTGAAAGCGACCTTGTGCCACCTCCGGATGGAGACGCCATTCGTGATCTGCAAGGCATCATCGGCTAAGTTAGTCCGCCCTGGCATTCAGTGAACCTGCCAGGTGTTGAACCACCAGAGATATGCCCTGCTGTTTGAGCCAAGTCCAGAGACGCAGGGCCTCCTGACAAAGGGTCCATGACCCCACCCTGCCCTGTTCGTTGCAGTACTACATGGCAGTGGTATTGTCCGTGAACACTTGCACTAGCTTCCCATGGATGGATGGATGGAAGGAAGGAAGGAAGGAAGGTTGGTTTTCAGTGTCAAACAAATTGTTCAGAGCTCCAACAAGTTGATGTGGAGTCCAGATTCCGCTGGAGACAAGAGTACTCTGATCTCCACCTTTCCCAGATGACCGCCCCATTCCAGAAGCGATGCATCTGTCACCACTGTGAGATGTGGTTGGGGAAGGGAGAGAGGTCTGCCGGGGATCCAATCACAGTTTGTCAGCCACCACTGCAATTCCTGTGCAGTTCCCTTTGATATCTGGACCATGTTGGAGAGATTCCCGGAATTCTGCACGCACTGGAACTTCAGGTCCCACGACAGAGCCTGCATATGCCATCTGGCATGAGTCACTAACAGGATGTAGGAGGCCATGAGGCCCGGCAGCCTCAGAGTCATTCACACCGAAATCCAGGATAGAGGATGAAACATTGGTATCATAACCTGAATATCCCGGACTCGCTGCTCGTGAGGATAGGCTTGAAACTGCACTGTGTCCAGAACAGTTCAGATGAAAGGGAGCATCTGAGAGGAAGTAGGGTGTGACTTCAACACGTGGATAGTGAACCCCAGTGAATGCAGGAGATCCGCCGTAGTCTGGAGGAGGGAGACAAAAGCCAGAGGTGAGCCCGCCTTCAACAGCCAGTTGTCGAGACAGGGGGCAGACTGACACCCCTAATCTGCACAGATGAGCTGTGACCACCGCCATCACCTTGGTGAACACCTGAGGGACGCTGGTAAGGCCAAAGGGGAGCACGGTGACCTGAAAATGCTTGCGGCCTACTGTAAAGAGCAGGAATGTTGAAATAGGCTCCCTGAAAGTCCAACGCTACCATCCAGTCTCCCGGGTCCAGGGCAGACAAGACCTGAGCTAATGTGAATATCTTGGACTTTTCCTTTTTGAGGAACTAGTTGAGGGCTTGGAGATCTAGGATAGGATGAAGACCCATGGCCTTTTTCAGGACTAGAAAGTAGCAAGAATAACAACCACAGCCTACTTCTGGGGCCAGAACCCTTCTATGGCTCCCATGGCCAAGAGAGCCATGACTTCCTCCTGAAGCAAAATAAAACTATCCTCCATCAGCTGGTCGTAAGGTGGAAGCATGTAGTAGACTAGAAGGGGAGGGAGTAGCCCCTTCTAATTATCTGGAGGACCCACCTGTCTGATGTGATGGTCTGCCAGTGGTAAAGGTTGATCCTGCCACCAATTACCTGCCCATGATTGAGAAGGGCAAGACTAGGAGGGTTGGAGGCTGAGGCTGCAGGAGGGGATGGGGTGGACTGATCCGACCTCCGGCCACCCAAACCACGGAGTCAGAACGAGCCGATCCCTCAGCCGCACGCAGGTTGTGAAACTTGAGCTACCTTGTGGCTGGATTTGGGCTGACACGGCTGAAAGCCCCTTCCGTACCCACGCAAGGGGCAAAAGGCAGACTGTGGACGTGTGGCCACTGAGAGGCCCAAGGACTTGGCTGTAGCCCATGAGTCCTTAAAGTGCTCCAGCGCCATGTTTGCCTAGTCTCCGAAGAGACCGGTTCCATCAAAGGGCATGTCCATGAGAGAGGCCTATTCATCTCCCAATAAGCCAGAAGTTGTCAACCAGGCGTGGTGTCGAATAGCCACTGTCAATGAAATCACTCTGCCCAGCGAGTCTGTCATGTCAAGACCACAATGGATGGCGAACTTTGCTGCATCTCTTCCGTCTGACACTGCTTGGGATCAGGATGGCCCGGGCCTCCTACGGGATCTGTGGCAGCACTTGTGCAACTACTTTCCACAGGGAGTGGGACTAACCGCCCAATAAGCATGCAATGTTCACCGACTGCAATGCAAGGCTGGTGAACGAAAAAAAAATCTTACCACAAGTATCCAGCTTCTTGGATTCCCCGTCTGGGGGAGCTGAAGGGAACGCACCACGGGAGGTAGAGGCTTGGACCACCAAGCTCTCTCTGGTAGGGTGGGTAGTGAGGAAACTTGGGTCACCCGGAGCAGGGGGGTGGCGGCGGACAATTTAGAGGAGCCCCTATGCTGGGCTTGGACCAAGTCCCTAGTAGGACATCTGTAAGGGTCTCATTAAAGGGCAGCAAAGTTCCGAAGAGGAGACACCAGGCTGCAGGACCTCTGTCAAGATATTAGCCTTGACCGCCATGGAAGGGAGCTGAAGGTCCAGGACTTCAACCGCCCTTCGCCCACCATAGAAAATGACACTCTCTCCTCCACAGCCACTGTAGGGGGGAGAAAGCAAGCCAGAATCTGGAGAGGTCTCCAGCGGCGCTGGGAGCATCGGCGTCAGGGCCAGTGCCAGGGAATGTTGCAATGGCTCGATCGGCGCCGGATCGGATCAATTCCCAGATACATAGGGGGGCATCAGTGTTGGGGCCAGAGCTGCCGGCGCGGAAACCGATGGAGCCCTCTTTGACCCCCGGGGCCCGGAGGCGCATCGAGAGGGTTAGGCCACCCACAAATGAGGCGGATGGCCTCATAGAACTCTCGGAGTTGGGCGGGGGTCGCTCTGGCTCGCAGAAAATCAGGGAGGCGCAGAGCCGACAGAGGCGCAGGTTCCGAAGAACGAGGCCTCCTTCGTCGCGTCAGCCGGGGAGAAGTCGAAGCATGCTTAGACTTCTTGCAACATATTACTTGAGTGCCCTGATGATTTGGAGTAGGACGAAGAGGACTTGGGACTCCTGCCCGGACCTTCCTCTCGACCGGGTCCATGAACGAGACCTTCTAGGAGTCGCACGACGTGGAGCCAAATGTCTTCAGAGCAATGGCCCGATAGTTGGAGCACGACTTTGAATTGTGGTCGCGCTCCAGGCACCACAGGCAAACCAGGGGCGGGTGACAGGCGCTGCGCGGCTTGAACCTAGAACATGACGAAAAAAAACCTATACACCAAAAAGGGGTCGACAACAGTCGAATAAAGTCTGTCAAAAAGTGACAGAGGGTAGCTCTCTTCACAGATCAGCGCTTGACTGACGCAGAAAGAAAAGAACTGACGTCAGCACGCCGAGGTGATGCTTATATAGGTGACACGGACGTAACTACAGCGCAGATGACGCTGAAGACGTCAGGCAGAGCCGACCGATGACACCTACCGTCGTGCAGGGTTATTGCTAGATGAAAAAACTTTCGGATCCAGTCGGACGCCTGGGAAATTCAAAGGTAAGGAATCTGCAGCGAGATGGCTGTATCAAATTAGACTGGTAATACATCTAAACTGACGGCATGAAAAGTGACCGGGCAAGAGAGGAAGTCTATGGGTTGGCCATTCTTGGAGAACTATCTGTGGAACTAGCACATTGTTTAAAGTCACTGGAATTCAGCAAAACACACATGAAGGCTACATATTATCTTGAAAAGCAAAAATGGTACCAACCTACAAAAAAGTGTAAAACCGTTCGAGACCATAAGGATTGGTGAAAGACATACGAATTGCACAGCAACAGAGGGTTTAGCAATGTTAAAGGCAAGGATTGCGTAAATGTGCTAGATCTGGCGTATAATCTTTGAAGTATTCTCTTTCGGAGAACCGACAGTATGGCATCTAAAATGAGCAGCTGGCTGGGAAGAGAGCGGAACTAAACAGTAAGCAATTTGAATGAATTTTTCTTGTATCTACAACAACTAAGACACTTCACAGGTGGTTCAATATTTTTCTGCTATCTGCCGCCCACCCCCACATGCTAGCTGGAAACCAAAGGCTGGAGAGAGTTTGAAAAGGTACATCAGCACTGTTTCATTCAGAAACGGCACAGAAGCGTTATGGATTTTATCACATTTGCATTACATTTGATGACATGTTGATATGGCCAATAATTAAACCACAGGCATAAAAGCAAGTTTTTGTAGAAATAAATGTTTTTAATTATTATATATTTTTACATATGTTTTAGGACTTACAGTAACACTGCCCTTTGAACTGGACACGTACAGTACACCAGTGCCAGGTTTTATTGTGCATCTGGGCAAATTTATTTGGGACATAGCAGAAAACGAACAAAAAAAAAAAAGATAACTGCGCCATCATTTCTCACATCAATCTGTGCAATTCATACAAGGATTACTAACATCCACCACTTTTGTACAACAGCATAAAAATGCCACTTTGAAAGAGCTTTGGAAAGGGAAATTCTGTCCACGCATAAATATTTTTAATGTGCTTCTTCTAGTGCACTCTTTTTTCTAGAATCTCACCATTTTTAACATTCTTTAGAGAGTAGTTTGAAAAATCTCCAAGTGATACAACCATCAAATCGACTTTAAAGCCCAGAAGCAGGGAGGGCAGGAGATAGTATACAGCGAAAAGGGACACCTATACTCTATATTGCATTAAGGAGGATGCCTGCCCAGCTTTAAAAAGGTCACCGACATTCAAGTGCATAAATCCCAGATTCGCCACAAACAGGACATTTGGAAACCTAAATTATACCCAGTGCATCTGTCTGTGTTCCTAGCGGATGGCATGAAACCCTGAATTACAAACACCATCATAATTAGATTCAGATTCACATTTGAATTAACGATTGATTATTCACACAATGGGTCCAACAAATGTAAACCGTATTTATTGAAACAAGATTAAAGGTCTTTGCCAAGAAGATATTTAAAGCTACTACAAATGCCTTCTGTTTTCATCACTTTCAAATGCAGGTTGGAAGTAAGGATGTGGGGATTGGCATTTTATAGTCTTTTATTCCATACTTGAAACAGGAACGCTAGCGAGGAGTACAGGAAAGCCTCCTTTGGGAAAGCCGCCTTCCTCCAGGAGAAAAGCATACTTGAAATTTACATTTGTTGATCACCTACATATGAACAATCAGGGCATGAAATAAGGAGTTCTTAATGAAGGCTATATGGGGAATAATTGGGGCACACATTCTGACTGAGCAACAGGACGGATGGAAACAGAAAAAAACCACAATTATTTATAAAATATTTTTGACCTGAATAAACCAATCATAGAGAAACACTACAAGAACTTAAGTAGGGATGGGTAGCCACGGTTGAACTATTTGTGTTCATGCGCTCTCAAGCATTCAACTAAAAATAGTCTTTGAACAGTTACAGGTGAGTTCTTGACATATGTACAGGTTGCATCTTTGCATCAGAATCTGGGCTCACACCTTGAAATTTTACTCCAATTGACAAACTAATCTTTCAACAGATAAGAGTCTGTTCACCGTAGAAGGGCAGCCCTCCACAGTTTCCAATGAATGTGGCAGCAGAAAGGCTTGTCTCCTCTTGAGACCCTCAGAAGTTGTAATGTTTCCTTTTAACAAGCTGGTCAGTCATCTATGCCTGCTAGATGTTCTGAAATCTGTGGGTCAACAAGCCACCGGCTTTTCAAACCTTCTAGGAGTAATGTTTTGAGTTAATGATCTGCAAACACAGCAGTAGTCTGAAAATGGATGCAACCGCAGGCACTACCACAGCCCCTGTCTGGGTTGGGTTGCTTTTGATGACCTTTACATTTCTGTGGAATGATAAAGCATACATAAAGTTGTCAATGATGTAAAAAAGCATATGTTGATTTCAGACACTTCTAAATGTGAAACTTTAAAGTAGCTAAGTGTGACAAACCAATTCTTGCTTTATTTGGCTCTATACCTCATCAGAAGAGAAGACCTGTTGCTTTTGAGGACTTTGTTTTTTTCTTCTTCAATGCTAAGCTCTTCCAAACAAACTTGTGAATTCCTGTAACGTAGGAGACAGAAAGCAGCTGGAAGAGGTGCTATCCCTTAAATGCATACAGAGCACTTCTGAAAATGGGAGTACAAAACAATGAAAGCTTGCAGATTCAGAGAAAAAAACTGCAAAAGAAAAGGCACTATAACAAAAAACCCAAAAAATAAATAAATCACAAAGACTGCTTGCATAGGTCATTTCCTGTTGCATATATTTCACTTTTGATGTGTCTTTGCAAAACAGAGTTAATCTAATTTAATTTCCTCCAGTTATCCGCTCAGGTAAATCAGGATGCAGAAGGGTGTTCCAGTGACTTGACTATAGGCACAATACTTCCACAGTAAAAATAAATAAGGTTTCTATAGGTGCTAATGTAATGCTGTTGATTATAATCGGTATTCTGCATTGTCAATATTATGCTTACTCTAACTACATCAAGCCACAATTGGCAGCCAAAGTCAACAAGTACCCTATTGAGTGCGTCAGAATACAGATTTCATATGTCACACAAGACAGAAGAGTGAGCCTTCACGAATTCTGGGAACAGTCCGCTTTGCTTGCATTTGGTTTTTGACAATTAATCTGGATACTGTCTCTCTGAGGACCAATTCATTCATTAGTACCCAAACTTGGAACCAGGAAAAGGGCCTGCTTGTCCCAGACACGAGAACAGAAGATATGTAGTACCCTGGGAATTTCAAAAGATTGGAAAAGACATCCCTGGATCCTACGTATAGATATCAACTTGGAAGTTAAAGTGGAGTTGCATGTTTCACATCTTGCTCACTTTAAGTATATTCCAGCAAGATAAGTCACAAATGGGCAGAAGGCACACAGACTCTGATGAGTTACAGGACTAAATAAGGATGGCTAAACACGCTGCTTCTCTGACCATTACCTAGAACTTGAAAAATACGTATTTAAACTAAAATTAAACTGACATTTCTACAAATATGAATGTAATATTGTGCTAGGCTACACTTCAACTCAAGAAAGAAGAAGGAATGCTCATTGCATTTGAATTAACAACAAACTAAAACATCTTCACACAAAAGGGCCAATGTATTCACATAACATAGCAAAACATAACAATGAGAGATTCAAACAATTGGACCATCAGTTATAGACTTATCTTCACACAGTCACTCTTCAAAGTCCCTGGAGTTTAAGTGCCTATTACCTCTTGATGAAATGGATTGGTTTCTGAAAAAGTGCACTGAGTAAATATGACCAGAACAAACACAGAATTCAAGGATGGTGGGAGAGAACCTGCTCAATCTAATCTTTTTGCTGTAAACTGTGTCCTCTAGATTTGATCACTTGAGGAGATAAAGGCCACCCTTTTCCAGTCACATTTTAACTAAAAGCAGAGCTCCTAACCCAGACAAGAGATTATTTCTCTACAGAGAATACTAATTTTCCTACCCATTCTCGTTCTTCTTTTCCGTTAGAGCTACTCTGTGCATGGCAAACAGAAGGTTCCATACTTTAAGGAAATAAAAGGGCTTTTAATAATCAATCTGCAACCAATAGCAAAGCTCAAAAGAATGGCCTCAAGCTCAACAGAAATACCTCAATTTGAAAACACTGGAACAAGTAAAGACTAATACGAACAATACGCTGTATCAAAGGGGGCAACCACAACCAAGTTAAAGAAAGAAAGCATTACCCCCTTTATTTATTTTTTTACAAAGCTCTGGACTTAAAATGGTGAAGGGCTTGGTCACAAGGTGCAGCAATAGAGACTGATCTGAAAAGGAAGAGTGGTACCAACTCTAGCCTTTCATCATCTTGCCAGGACACACAACGCTCTCCCTTTCTCTCTCTGTGTAGGCTCCACCTTTTCTACTTTCTGAAACTTGAGGGCAGGAATAGCAGACAGATACAACACAGGTCTTACAAAGGTTCCAAAAAGCATGCCAGCTAACTAGCCTATGGATGTGTTTCTTTAAAGATGGATCGTTGCTTGAGTAGCTGACGTACTCTGTTTGCAAAAAACACACATGAATCCAATTTCAGTGAATTGGCAGCAACGAAAATATATCAAGTAATAATTACACAAAAGAATCCCTTGCCAGGGTAGAGTTTCCCTGGAAACTGCCCAGAATGAGTGATTTTTGTAAAGCCACCCTGCATTATTTTGGAGAATCAAGGTCCAGTATTTAAGGAACTTGAAGGAAGCGTTGGGATCATATTAGTGAGGTACCTTGTGAGCTCCCTCCTTCACTCCCAACACCATGAAAATTTAAAAGCGGTTATTTGAAGAGAATTTTCAAAGTTGCCACATGTTCCCTTTGCCCTTTATTAACTGTGACGTTCACCGATTTTTGAGCTATGTAGTCGGTTTTGAGTCTAGATCTGGAAGTCTACAAATGCATGGTAAGTGGCATTAACATTTCTTTATGGTGGCAATCAAAAAACACTCCAAATACTTGTGACACAACATTATAATATTAATCAACACCTTTTAACAGTATGAAATAGCATGCCCACCAGTTGACAATGTAAAAATCACCTTAATTTTACCGAGGGCATAGGACCATCCACTCAGCCGAGTAGTATGTTCTAGTGCATACAGAGCATCAAATGTTGCCTCTTGAGGCTTCAGTTTTTATCTGAATGTTGGCCATGCAGCTTGACCCACAGAATTTAATGTGCATGAAGAATGTGTTAAAGCATGTTGGTTTTAACAGAATTCTCCAGCCAGCACAGGCTGGACATCCGAACAAACATTTACAGCAAAGACATGGAGAGGAAACAACACAACAAAAGCATAAAGCGAAGAGTTATAGTCAAGTCGCAATGTACTTTTGCCAGAGTGTTGTAGAGCTATCACTCAAACATCCTGAGCAGTAGAGAAGAGAAAAATAACTACTAACTAGCTACTTCCCTTCCACTAGTTTTGCAACCTACTATAAATTTGTTATTAGGTCTGCAGACATCTAGAGGCACTAACCCCTTCAACAGATCTACATAAACAGTGAACACACCTTCAATATCTAGGATAGGAAACTCTACATTGAAATATGATGGGAACAGACTTATCAAGTGCACTATTTGAAATGCTCGATTTAGAAAGAAACTGAAATGTAGAATATAACTTTGCAATTTACTTCTGCATGTTTATCAGTCTAAGAGAGAAAAATGCAGAATATGAGTAGGACAAGTTCAGAGACCAACTCTGGAACATTACGCATAGTCTATTGATAACATGCTGCACTTTACCCAGAGTGACAATGTTCCTTTCACACAACTGTGTTTGCTTTTTCAGGACTGAGACATTTTGACCGAAATGCACCTCAAAATGCTGCTTAAAGGACAATTAAAAAGGCAACAAATCAACTGAGACAAACAAAACACAAAGATATACCACCTGAAATATAAACAGAATTTTGATATGCCATGCTACCAGAATTTGTATATGAAACAATGATGCCCCTTCATTTGAATAGGACATTTAAAACAAGCAAAGTTAACAAGCTTACTTTGCAATAAAGAAAACAAACATAAATAAAAGCAGAAGTACTGAAAAAACTCTTGGTCATGCTTCACACTAAGCTTTCTGTCAATATTTAAGGGAGGCTGTTGCAGACTGCTCAAATGTATTGTAAATAAAAGAAACAGTAATTCCATAAGACTTTCGCAGCCAATGAAAGGCTCAAAGAACTATACCCATAGTCTTTCAGGACTTTGCTCTTGGTTATTGTTTGAGTAAAAGATGGTGCACACTGTGACGCACTGGGAATGAAAAGAATTGGTCTCAAAACCTGGGATCAATGTACAGGTCCCAACTTCTACGTACTGACCCATTTGCTCTCCTCTTTCCTTGCGTGGTCACATCTTCTCTGAGAGAGGTCTGGTGTTGTGCCCAGAACGACATATGGCTACTTTCTCCATCATCAGGTACATCTTTGAAGCAGTCTCTGAAAGGACGATTGTTCAAAACAGTAGTCGTGGCTGGATTAGGGCCAAGGACCACCGTCATGGTTTCCACAACAGCCTGTGGCAGCAGCTCTGGAAACACGTGATCGGATCCACGCCTTTCCAACCTGTGCATACTCATCAGCAGAAAGGATGTCCAAGAACTTACTTTCTTAATTCCCACAGGGAGACAGTTGCTACCAGTATTCAGGACGATAGGGGAATAATTATGGAGGGGGACATTGGAAAAGCAGCAAAGCCCAGAATCTTGAAATTCAGAATAAAGTGGCTGGGGGTGCTCCTTCACACTGGTCCAGACAAGTCATGGTACAGCACTAAACAGAAGAGGGAGACAAGAAATGCCGATGTCAAAAGAATCTTTTCTATTGCAGAAAACACAGTTGATTTTTTTAAGTAGTTTAATTTCCATATCTGCTGCACAAAAACAGGTTTTCAGTCATTCGATGGGTGTTTCTAGCTACAAAGAGGTCGGTAAGCAACATATGAGACAGGAAGCATTCCTACTTCTCCCCTGTTTCTACACACACCAACTTCACCAGAAGGTGTCCCTATAATAACACATTGACCAGTAATCTGTGATGCAGATCTTTCAGGGGGAAAACGGGAACAAGACTCCTATAGCCCAAATCATTAGAGATGCACCATGAAGCACCTTCTAAACGAATGCTGAACTCACCTAACGCCAGACTGTTCCACTTGCAAAGCCCTTTACTCTCAGACCCACAATGCCTAAAGCCCCTTAAAATGGCGCTGCTGAAGATCAAGAACCAATTTTTTTTATTACGACATATCTCTCATTTGTCAATGCTCCTCTGTTTAGGTCAATGAGGGTGAAAGGATAAGGGCTCTATGGTCATCTGTCTTCACCTACAGTGCACAATGCCTCCAAACATTAGACACTTTTGTTTTGAAGGGGGCAGGAGTCCTGTCAAGTCGTTGAAATGAAGAGAGCAGGCATTTTTTTAAAGGGGCAATGCAGAACTATATCCCTCAAATACTCCGGCTTGGCCTCAACCCCCAAATTTTTGCTTCAAGCTTTTAAATAAACCCTTTCAGATTAAAGGAAATAACCATGTTAAGAACACACTACATCTATGTGAATGGAACAGTATCTTCCAAATTTCTGAATAAGGCTCTATGTCCGGGTTTGACACAAAATTACCCAGAAATGGACACTTGCACAAAATCTTTCTGAAAAATTAATAAAACAAAACAAATCCCATAACAAGAAAGCAAGTGTTGCAGTGGTTATCTGCTAACAAAAACCCCAGTGAGCTTTGTAAGATACTGTAGCACACCATGGGCACCCAGTCCAACAAGCTTGCTCCCTGGACCCCGGAACATCATTACACTGTAGCCTGGACTACAAGACAAAGTTTTTTTGGCACACTTCCAGGGTGGTACATGAGGCAAGCAGAATACTAGTCAAGCTGTGTTGTTTATAAAGCCATACCTTACATTAATCCTCCATGCCGAGCTGTTCTAACCTCACTCTCAAGTGGCGCAAGAAGTAGGACACCCCTACTACTTGAGGTTCCCAAATACAAACTACAACTGCCCTACAAGAATCCTTCTCTGCCTGGATCTCCATATTCCACGCAGTAATGAAACAGTCCACCATTCTACCTTTCAGGAAGCAGCTCAGGACTCATCTGTTTCTCCAGCTCTTGAACTAATCATGTTGATATAATCAGAGTCAATTAATCAATACGAGCTTTATTCGATTTTAAACATTAAAATCATAAAAGCAGGCAGTAAAGACATATCATACATACATCATAAAAATTACATTTAAGACACGTTAGCTAAATAAAATTTCATTAAAAAAATTCATTTAACGGTAACTATTTTTTACGTCCAGGGAATAAAATGTATTATACTGTACATCATCACATAACTTTGTTTCTCTCATAAATTTTACATCTGGCATTCAAATATTTAGAGATTTTCTAGCTCTATATACACTTTTCAGAAAACCGACCATAGATCCTATACAATAGTAATTTCCCAACATCTGCAAATACAAAAAAGCAGGGCGACATTGTCTCCATCCCCCTGTTTTAATAACGGTAGTACCCATCTTCGCCTTTCATCCTTATAAAATTTGCAGAATAGGATAGCGTGAATAGTCGTTTGTGATGAAATATTATCACAGGGACATCGACAGAGTTCCCTTGACCAATTGTTAATATCTGGATGGCTAATCAAACGGTGGAAAGTCCCAAATCTAAAACACGTTAGCATATACCTATCATATCCCCCCAATGTACAGGTCAAGTATGGTTGAATATTATATATTATAATAATTAATTGATGTTCAACCACCGTAGGTTTATTCATTTCCAGAGTTAACCTATTTTCTTCCAAGTGGGTCATACACATTTTTTTAAATTCCTTCCGGTTAATACAATTCATATTTTCGGGTAGGGAGAAATACTCTGGGCGCCCGATGTCCTGCATAAAATTTCTTACATACTTCAACCAGGGAATCTTGCTGGCGTTATCTAATTTCATTGCATCAGTTATTATTTCCCTATTTAAACCAGTGCTAGCAGAGGTCCAGATTCTGTGCCAGAGCAGCACCGGTTGCGCCTTAATAAGGTCAGAGATATATGTTACTCCTAATTCGCTATGGCAATTAAAAACTGGAGCACTGGCTGGGACTGTCAATATAAAACTTAAAAAAGGCGTTTTCCACATATTGGATCGATGTACAATCATAAAAGCCCCAAATACCTGCCCCAAAAATTGCTATGCTCACGCATTTAGCATGATAGATTTTTAAAAGAATTTCTGGTGGCCTTTTCCCCAATTTTTTTGTAAATTTAATTATGGCCGCAGTAGACTTCATAAACAGGAGGCTCCTAGTCTTTATCGCTTGTGCCCAAGACCCAGTACGATCAAAAAGAACACCGAGGTAACAAAAGGAGTTAATAGATTCCACCCTACTTCCCCCAGCTTGAAAACTTCGGTCCTTATGTTTCCCTCTCCCACAAGTCATAATAAAGCTTTTCTTTACATTCATTTTTAGTCCAAGGTTGTCCATAAAACTTGTATAAAAGTAAGAGCCCTCTGAAGACCAATCTGGGTACGTGCCATAAGTACAGCATCGTCGGCGTAGAGGAGGGAGACTATCGGGCGTTTATTTACATATGGCGGATCCCCAGCGTTTGCCACCAACTCCTGTTCCAAAGCATTTGTATACAAAGTGAACAGCAGTGGTGCCAAAACGCAGCCTTGCCTCACTCCCTTCTCAACTTTAAACGGCACAGTACACTCGCCCTTAAGTCCGTACCGAACTTTTGCTGTAGCGCCAGAGTATAGCTCTCTTAAAAACTGTATTAAAATAGGATCAACCTTTAAATCTCTAAGAACGCCCCACAGCTTATTATGAATTACACAATCAAATGCAGCTGTGAGGTCAACAAATGCCAAATAAAATTTCCCCTTTTTTGCCTGCGTGTACTTTCCAATTAAAATGTTAAGATTAAGAACCTGCTCGTTAATACCTAGACCTGATCTAAAACCGTACTGTACATCACTCAAAATACTATTTTCTTCCGCCCATGTTTGCAACCGGTCTAAAACAATCCTGCCCGCTACCTTCATGAGTGAGTCTAACAAAGATATCGGACGGTAGCATGCAGGATTTTCCCGATCCCCCTTTTTAAAAATGGGGACGATGATTGACTCAGACCAAGTACCTATGAATCCCCTTGCGCAACAAGCTTGTAAGACCCGTGTTAAAATTGGACCCCACATTTCAAAATTAAACTTAAAAAGATCAATTGGTACCCCATCGGGGCCGGGGGCCTTACCACTCTTACTTGCCTTTATAGCCGAGGTAACATCCTGCAAAGTTATATGGAAATCAATGGGTGTAAAATTCTGGTGTTCCCCCTCCGTATTTTGCCCACAAACTACTTCCCTCTCACTGGTCTTCTGTAGGGAATAAACGCTTGAGAAGAAATCCACCCAAATTTTTTCCTCTATTGCTACCTCAATTGATGGTGCATCCAGTCTATTGTTAAGGAATGGGGCGTTCACAGCTGACCAAAATTGTGAACTATCCCTGCTCAATGCTGCATCACTTAAATTCTTCCAAGCCTTTTCTTTTAGTTCATTCATCCTATTTTTTCTGGCTATGGTATACAACTTTCTACAGATCCTAATTTCCTCTTTATCTCTTACTGATCTATGTACAGCATTCTTTAAATTTGTATAACTTTTTGTACAGTTGTTATCGAACCATCCCTTACTGGTGTTACGGCTACCTTTACTTTGCACTTGTAACGTGCTACTCACAATCTCAGTTATACAGGAAAAGGCTTTTAAAATATTTTCATGCGTCGGGCTTTCACTTAAACAAATAGAAATTGGCACATACGCATTTGTAATTATTTCTTTACTTAGCTCCGCAGGGTCCTGGCTTGACCATCGGATTGTATAACCATTTTGTCTTCCCATTTCTATATTTTGTACCCATGCTATTTTATTACAATTTCTCCTTGCTTTATTTGTTGGAGTTGCAATATCTACACTTATTGCCAAGTGATCGCTCATTACGTTTTGATGAATGTTATACCCTATGACATAACTTGCATAACAATTTGGCATAATGATAAAATCTATTGTCGAATCAGCTCCTCTGCCAATAAATGTGTGACCAAACTCCACCTTAGGGGTACATAGGCAATTTGTAAAACCAAAATCATGTTTATACAAAATCTCATTAAACAGATCTCCTTTATCAGTATGAGAGAAATGAATGGGTGGGTCATCTTCCTCCAATGTTAATCCACATTTTCCTATTTCAGCCAAAGGACACAAGCCAACATTAAAATCCCCACCCCAAATAGGGATGATTTCAGTCTCTTTATCTGATTTTAAGCTAGTAACATCCTCACTGAGCTTCTTCAATATGGCGCCCAGTTGCCCTTTTTCTACATTGTTATAAAAGTTGATCACAGCTAAAATACAGTTCACATCCAAGTGTATTAAAACAATTTGATAATAAATTTCAGAGCTAATCATATTAATGTTTTGAGCCCCGAGCAGATTTGAAACATATACACAAACTCCACCCTTAGATCTTCCACTAGATGATTGGATTGCTGGCGTATGAAATGTCCTAAAACCATTAATAATTATTTCCTCAATGGCCCAGGTCTCTTGCAAACATATTATATCAAAATTATTGATAAAATCCAGCCAAACTGTGTCATTCACTTTGTTCTTTAGTCCCGCAATGTTCCAAAAGAGGACTCTACAGGCTTTTACATCCTGGACCACTGTTTCAAGCACAGTTACAGGCTG
This sequence comes from Calotriton arnoldi, assembly GCA_963921515.1. Taxonomy (NCBI): domain Eukaryota; kingdom Metazoa; phylum Chordata; class Amphibia; order Caudata; family Salamandridae; genus Calotriton; species Calotriton arnoldi. Next base: position 464,237 of record CAWUFW010006587.1, read on the forward strand.
ATTTCTAAATTCACCCTCGGATTGCGAGATAGGATCAAGATCTCCCATACTACCCATCAATATGGAGGATCTGCTCATATAATCTGTTTCGATTAACTCCTCACATATAGGATTACTTTTCTCCTCGTCGAATAACTTAGCCTCTATTGGACTAAACCAAACTGATGTATCTGGGGTTTCTGTACTATGTTTGATTTCATTCCCCGATGAATTCAACCCATTTATTAGTCAATCATTTTCATCTAAAGTTGTTAGTGGCCCAAATCTATTTGATGTTGCTAAGTTAAAAGTGGGCCATCTGTGGGCTGTTTACATGGGCCGTGATTTTCTGGCTTTGCGGAACACGAAGGTTGATAAAAAAGCCCAAGGGGAGAACTTGTATATTTGAATAGATATGGCTAGGCTCTTGTGTTCTCATTAGGATTTCTCTTACCAAAATAGGTGATCCTAATGAGAGGGCGATACAATCACCTTCACAAAGTTTATTATTATTTCCCACCCAATCAATTCTCCTCACCATCTTAAATTCCCTAAAAGGGCACTAGTCAAACCTGTTCTGTTTCCCAACCAATGTATGGTTTTATTTCTTAGGGCAGGCCAGGTTTCTGTATCGGCCAATGGCAAGGGCGGGACATTTGCTAAAATAATTGTGTAGGTGTAGCTGCCGGCGGCAAGTTTAATGTTTGCAGACTGTGCATTACCACTGGTGCATAGCTGTCTATAGGGGTCATTCTTGTACTTTCCCCTCCCAGCCGACTTTCAACTATTTTGTGTTTTGTCCTTCCCATCTCATTTAATGTATGCACCGCTCCCTTTTGAGAAGAAATATTTTTCGTAATTGCAGATATATTGGGATTTAATACTTGTCTCTCACCCTGATCTCTCGCCCTATGCGATGTCTTTAGTGTCAGAGGGGCTACATTTTGGGCTACCTTCTCAGAGTATGTACTCAAACCCAATAATTTTTGAGGTTCTTGAGTGGCCTTAATCTGTGCTGTTAAAATTTTCTCAATTCCTACTTCTATTTTGTCCAATCTACCCGTAAGGATATTAATGGCTTGTGTGACGGACTCAGTTAGTTCTTTAATTGCCACGGACAGACTTGCCGATTCACATGAGGTTGCATCACATTTATTGTTTACCTGTAATGCATTAATAATACCTCTTTCTTTATACAATTTATTTTTAGGGCCCTGAGATTTTCCCTGTGGCTTACTTAGATGAGTCCTAATTGGTTTTGGAATGAGTTGTGCTGTGTGTAATCCTTTAACTGCAACTTCCAATTTTCTTGCATTAGGTGATTTACACGTTTTTTAGGGGAGGGAAGTGTTCATTTTCTACTTCTTCAAAAGAAATATCCTCGGTAATTACCTTATTACATCCATTTTTTGATGCTCAAGAAGAGTATCGCCCAGGATAGCATGCTCAGTAGCCTCTACACCATTTGGGATAGTATTTTTATCTTTAAACTGTATGGGTAGCAATAGTGGATCCACTGTATCGATATTTAGTGTTTCTTCTACGGAGATTATCTGTCTTTCGATATCTCCAACTGCACCAGTTAAATAGTTAAGCAGGGTCATGTTAGCTTTCTTGTTTTTACTTGGTGTTTTCGGTGTATGGCTCACTGTCTGCTTTCTTTTTCCCATGGTACTAATAGTCTAATTGACTACTGCGACTGCGACTAGAGCTCAGTATCCTCAATGAGCACAACCCGTTCCCTAACTCTCCCACACTAAATATAAAGTGCAAAGTGCTTATTCTAGAATGATATCGGGCCCCAAGAAAGAAAGTACAAATACAAATATAATTTGTTACCTCAAATTTCAATAGGCCTCAGATTAAAAATAAAAATAAGTTAACACTTTTAAATGGCGGTACAATATTAAAAATACAATGTTAAAAGTACAGTTAAAGTGCAATGTGCTAGGTGTAGGTTTAAAAACAGTTCGAAGTGCAAGAACAAAAACTGTTCAAAGTCACAAATAAATGTCAAAGCAGAAGTGACTATGGACCTTGCCTCGTTAGATGCAATACAGCCGAAAACGGCTAGTAGAGCACTCAAACTTAAAGAAGCCGCGATACCTCTCAGTCAACTCCTGTTGAGGGACGGTGTCCAAGATGTTAGGAGGGTAGCCCTGCCCTGCCTCTTCCTGTCGATGACGGGCAAGGACGGGCCCGCCCTTGGCCCGCGCTGCGGGAGGTGCAGGGCCCTCTTATTGCGCCTCCGGGCGCAAGTGCAGCGTCAGGGGGGCGTCAAGGCTGCTGGGGGATGTAGTTTAACAAGCCGTTCCCCTCACGGCACGTTAGAGAGTGTAGCAGCCGTTCCCCTCACGGCGCCTGGAGCAATGAGAAAAGAGCAGTTCCCTTCACGGCGCCTGGAGCAATGAGAAAAGAGCCGTTCCCTTCACGGCTTTTGCTGGTCCCGCGCTGCGGGAGGTGCAGGGCCCTCTTATTGCGCCTCCGGGCGCAAGGGGGGCGTCAAGGCTGCTGTGGCTGCTGGGGGATATAGTTTAACAAGCCGTTCCCTCACGGCACGTTAGAGAGTGTAGCAGCCGTTCCCCTCACGGCGCCTGGAGCAATGAGAAAAGAGCCGTTCCTTCACGGCGCCTGGAGCAATGAGAAAAGAGCCGTTCCCTTCACGGCTTTTGCTGGTCCGCGCTGCGGGAGGTGCAGGGCCCTCTTATTGCGCCTCCGGGCGCAGAGTGCGGCGTCAGGGGGCGTCAAGGCTGCTGTGGCTGCTGGGGGATGTAGTTTAACAAGCCGTTCCCCTCACGGCACGTTAGAGAGTGTAGCAGCCGTTCCCCTCACAGCGCCTGGAGCAATGAGAAAAGAGCCGTTCCCTTCACGGCGCCTGGAGCAATGAGAAAAGAGCCGTTCCCTTCACGGCTTTTGCTGGTCCCGCGCTGCGGGAGGTGCAGGGCCCTCTTATTGCGCCTCCGGGCGCAAGTGCGGCGTCAGGGGGGCGTCAAGGCTGCTGTGGCTGCTGGGTGATGTAGTTTAACAAGCCGTTCCCCTCACGGCGCCTGGAGCAATGAGAAAAGAGCCGTTCCCTTCACGGCGCCTGGAGCAATGAGAAAAGAGCCGTTCCCTTCACAAACTGCTGCTCTACAACCATAGTTAAATACTTAAATGTTACAGTTCTGATACTTCTGATCAGGTAGGTAATACCTTATTTTAAAAGAGGCACACAATTATCTTGTGGTTTGCAGGATCCCCAATTATAATAGATAATAAAAATACACACCGGTCATGCTCATAACAGATTGCAACAACTCAAGAAGTTGCACACATCCCTCACTGAGTAGGACATCCGTAATAATGACCATATTTCTTCCCAACACTGTATTGATTAACGCATTTCAAATCTAACTATTGCACAAGTTACTAACTTGTGTAACGATATATCTGTAAGAGACAGTAGTTAGTGACAGATTCCTTACCTTAGATTCCTTACCTTAGAATATCCCCAGGCGTCAGGCTGGATCCGGAAAGTTTTTGCGTAGCAGTACCCTTGCGCGTCGGTAGGCGGCGTCGTGCGGCTCCGCGTCCGTCGTCGGCGTCGTGATCGCCGGGATGACGTCGCGGGCAGTACTTAGACGCGCCCCTGCGCGCTGACGTCAGTTCTGTACACGACTTTCCACGCCAGGAACGCAGAGCCATGCAAGAAGCTGACATAGGTGTCTGAAAAATACTAGGGCCCTGAAAGGGATGTCCTTAACCCTAGAAATCAGTTCGCAGAACGAGGAGGATGGGTGGGCGGTAGGAATCTGTCACTAACTACTGTCTCTTACAGATATATCGTTACACAAGTTAGTAACTTGTGCATCTGAAAAGAGACACGTTAGTGACAGATTCCTTACCTTAGAATAGATACCCCAGCAATACCAACCCCGGTGGTGGGTCTGCGAACAAAGATCAGACAAGGAAGTCCTGGAGGGCAGAACGGCCAAAGAAGCCGTCCCTCCGGACCTGACTGTCAAGGCAGTAATGTTTTGTAAACGTGTGCAGCGAGGCCCACGTAGCTGCCTGACAGATAACCGGCAGCGGAACACCGCGGCCCAAGGCCGTGGTAGCAGCCGTTGCCCTGGTGGAATGGGCACGCAGCCCAACAGGAGGCTCCTTCTTAGCCAAAGAATAGCAGGTCTTGATGCACAAGGTAACCCAGCGGGAGATGGTTCGTTTGTGCACCGCCCGACCTCTTTGGCGCCCACCTAGCCAACAAAGAGCTGGTCATCCACCCGGAAGTGTTTTGTGCGGTCGATATAGAAGGAGAGCGCACGCTTTGGGTCCAGACGGTGGAGCCTCTCTTCGTCTCTGGAAGGATGCGGAGGCGGAAAGAAGGTAGGCAAAGTGATGGTCTGCCCAATGTGGAAGGCAGTAACCACCTTTGGCAAGAAGGACGGACGCGTCCGAAGAACAACCTTGTCTGGATGAACAGACAGAAAGGGAGGTTTGCAAGATAGAGCCTGGAGCTCACTCACCCGCCGAGCGGAGGTGATGGCCACCAGAAAGGCCGTCTTCAGAGAGAGAAGACGAAGAGGACAATTATGTAGAGGCTCAAAGGGAGCGCACATTAAAAAGGTAGAGAACCAAGTTCAAGTCCCACTGAGGCATCACAAACGGAACAGGAGGGAAGAGGTGTGTAATGCCTTTTAAGAACCTGTTAACAACAGGGGACTTGAAAAGGAGGGCTGATCAGGGAGCCTGAGGAAGGCCGAGATAACACAAAGATAACCCTTGATGGTACCCAGGGCAGAACCCTGTTGGGCCAGAGAAAGAAGGAACAGAAGGACCTCAGAGAGAGGGGCAGAAAGGGGATCCACAGCCTTTGCTGTGCACCATGCCACAAATTTGTTCCACCTGCAGGCGTATACCACCTTAGTGGAGGGACGCCTGGCTGCCAGAATCACATCACAAACTTCGGGAGGCAAGTCGAAAGGAATCAACTGCCGCCGCTCAATCTCCACGCAAGCAGGTGTAGACTGGACAGGTTCGGGTGGAGGACCGTCCCCTGCTACTGCGACAGAAGATCCTCCCGAAGAGGCAGACGGATCGGGGATCTACGCTCATACTGAGTAGCTCGGGATACCAAACTCTTCGAGCCCAGTCCGGAGCCACAAGAATGACTTGGGCCCGGTCGTGCCGAATCTTCTTCAACACTCTGGGTAGAAGTGGTATAGGCGGAAAGGCGTACAACAGACCGCAACTCCACTCGCGACGAAAGCGTCGCCGAGCGAGTGCCGCCTTGGAAATTCCAACGCGCAGAACTGATGACATTGCACGTTCTCTTCGGTGGCGAATAGATCTAACCAAGGCTCTCCCCATTGTAGAAAGAGTCCTTGCGCCACTTCCGAGTGAAGACGCCATTCGTGATCCATCATGCACCTGCGGCTGAGTTCGATCCGCCCTGGCGTTCAGGGAACCTGCCAGGTGTTGAACCATCAGGAACATGCCCTGATGTTCCAGCCATGTCCAGAGGCGCAGAGCCTCCTGACAGAGGGTCCACGACCCCACCCCGCCCTGTTTGTTGCAGTACCACATGGCGGTGGTGTTGTCTGTGAACACCTGCACTACCTTCCCTTTGACAGAGGGAAGGAATGCCTTGAGTGCAAGTCGGATCGCCCGGAGCTCCAGAAGGTTGATATGGAGCCGGGACTCCGCCGGAGACCAGAGGCCTCTGATCTCCGCCTCTCCCATGTGACCGCCCCATCCCAGAAGGGACGCGTCCGTCACAACTGTGTGCTCTGGCTGGGGAAGGGAGAGGGATCTGCCCATGACCCATTGCCGGTTCGAGAGCCACCACTGCAACTGTTTTGCAGTCCCCTCCGAGATCTGGACGTGATCGGACAGGTTGCCCTGGTGCTGCGCCAACTGGAAATTCAGGTCCCACTGCAGAGCCCGCATATGCCATCTGGCATGATTGACCAGCAGGATGCAGGAGGCCATGAGGCCCAGCAGCCTCAGGGTCATCCGTCCCGAAACCCAGGATAAAGGCTGAAAGATCGGAATCATAGCCTGAATATCCCGGACTCGCCGTTCGGGAGGATAGGCCCAAAACTGCGTCGTGTCCAGAACTGCTCCGATGAAAAGGAGCTGTGGAGAAGGAATCAGATGCGACTTCGGCACATTGATGGAGAACCCCAGCGAGTGCAGGAGTTCGGCCGTAGTCTGGAGGTGGGAGACGACTGCCTGGGACGAGCCCGCCTTCAGCAGCCAGTCGTCGAGGTAGGGGAAGACTGAAACCCCTGCCCGGCGCAGATGAGCTGCGACCACTGCCATCACTTTCGTGAACACCCGAGGGGCACTGGTAAGGCCAAAGGGGAGCACGGTGAACTGAAAATGCTCGAGGCCTACCGTGAACCGTAGGTAACGCCGGTGGGCCGGCAGGACGAGGATGTGGAAATAAGCGTCCTGCAAGTCCAACGCTACCAACCAGTCTCCAGGGTCGAGGGCAGTCAAGACCTGAGCTAGGGTGAGCATCTTGAACTTCTCCTTCCGGAGGAAGCGATTGACGTTCCGGAGGTCCAAGATAGGACGCATGTCCTCCTTGTCCTTTTGGGCACCAGGAAGTAGTGGGAGTAGCAACCACGTCCTACTTCTGGGGTCGGAACATGCTCGATGGCCCTCTTGGCCAAGAGGGCCGTGACTTCCTTCTGCAGAAGTATCAAGTGATCCCCTGACATGCGGTGGAATTGAGGTGGCATGGCTGGGGGGGTGGTCTCGAAGGGGAGGGAGTAGCCCCTTTGGACAATGTCCAAGACCCACCTGTCCGAGGTGATGGGACGCCAGTGGTGAAGGTGATGGCGGACCCTGCCCCCTACTGGCGTGCTGTGCACCGGAAAGGAGGGACTAGGAGGGCTTGGAGGCCGCGGACGGGTTGGAAATGGTGGCCTGACCCGCACGCTGGTTGCCCGAACCGCCACGGCGGTATCCACGTCCTCGGCCACGCGAAGACGCCTGCTGCGCGGGCCGGTGGCTGGGCTGCTGACGTGACTGGGCGCCCCTTCCGTGGCCACGATAGGGGCGAAAAGCAGAAGATTAGCGGAGGGCGTGTAGCAGAAAGGCCCAGGGACTTGGCAGTAGCCCGTGAGTCCTTAAAGCGCTCCAACGCATGGTCTGCTTTGGACCCAAAAAGACCGACTCCATCAAAGGGCATGTCCATGAGAGTATTCTGGACATCCCCTGAAAAACCAGTGGTTCTCAGCCAGGCGTGGCGACGCAGCGCCACCGTCGTTGCAATAGACCTGCCCAGCGAGTCGGCGGTATCAAGGCCACATCGTATTGTGTATTTGGCTGCATCCTTCCTTCCGCAATGGCGCGGGAAAGCAGTGTCTGGACCTCCTCAGAACACTGGGGCAAAACAGTCGCCACCGAATCCCACAAGGAGTGGGTATATCGGCCCAAAAGACAAGCGGTGTTGATGGACCGCAAGCCAGCACTGGAGGAAGAAAACCCTTCTTCCCAAATTGATCCAGGCGTTTGGATTCCCTATCCGGAGGGGTGGTAGGGAAGGCGGTTTGGGAAGCGGAGGCTTGGACAACCAAGCTCTCAGGAGTGGGGTGGACAGAGAGAAATAGGGGGTCGCCCGGAGCTGGGCGATGGCGTCGGGACACGTTCCTATCCACAGGAGCCCCTGTGTTGGGCTTGGACCAGGCGCCCAAAAGAACGTCAGTGAGGGCATCGTTAAACGGCAGCACAGTCTCCGTCGAGGAGGCTGCCGGCTGGAAGCACCTCTGTCAAGAGATTAGTCTTGACCGCCACAGTAGGGAGTTGGAGATGTAAGGCTCCAGCCGCCCTACGCAACACCGTTGCAAAATTGGCTCCCTCCTCCGTAGCCACGGGAGGAGACAGCATGCCAGTGTCAGGGGAAGTATCTAGACCACTGGCATCCCCTAGTTCCTCTGCCCAGTCCTCATCATACTGACACTGTTGTGCCAGAGGGTCCTCAGACCCCTCCCAGTCCTCCTGGTCCTCCTCCCGGTTCAAAATAAGGAGGAGGAGGGACATTTGGGACCCAAGGTCTCATCGGCGCCGGAACCGGCGCCGAGCGACGCCGGTCCGGTTCCATGTCCGGAGCCGGAAGGAACTGGGGGACGACGCCGCCCGGAGCCCCAGGCGTCGTCGAGAACGGCACCGGAGACATCGGCATCGGCGGAGGCGTGGTCAGGTCGACTGGCGTCGATGGGGGTTGCGGAGCCGGGATCGAGGCCGGGGCCGGAGCTGGAGCCGGGATCGAGGCTGGAGGCATGGGCGACGCCGGAGCCGTCGGCGACGCCGGGGCAACCCCATCAGGGCCCGAAGGCGCACCGGAGGGACCTTGAGGCCCGAAGAGTCGGGCCATGGCCGACAGGAATTCCTGTATTTGGGCCGGATCCGCCCCCGAACCCGGGAAGGACGGGTATTGCGTGGGCGACTCCACAGGCATGTCCGGGGCCGCGGGGACGGTGCCGGGAGGGGCCTCAGCCGAGTCGCGAGACCGGCGAGGCGAAGTCCTAGAGCAACGATGCTTTTTGGACTTTTTGTGCTTAGACTTACCGGACGACGAAGACTTGGATCCCGACGACCGGTGAGGACTCCGCGACCGACCCCTCGACCTCTCACGCGACCGGGGCTTGGTGTGGCGCGGAGCCGACTGCCGGGCCTCGAGGAGCTTTCGAGACCGCTCTCGCAAAGCTTTCGGGTTGAGGGCCCGGCAGTCGGAACACGACTCCGTGTCGTGGCCTCGGCCGAGGCAGAAGAGACACTCCCGATGCGGGTCTGTGATGGACATCATCCGAGCACAGGCGCCGCAACTTTTAAAGCCGGGCATCCCTGCGACACCTTGGAGTCGATTTGAAGAAACAGTGAAAAAATTCACCCAAAAAGTTAGTCAAAAAATGACTAGGGCACTGCTCTTCCCGGATCTGCACTTGCTGGCGCGGAAAAAGAAGAACTGACGTCAGCGCGCAGGGGCGGCATCTAAGTACTGCCCGCGACGTCATCCCGGCAATCACGACGCCGACGTCGGACGCGGAGCCGCACGACGCCGCCTACCGACGCGCAAGGGTACTGCTACGCAAAAACTTTCCGGATCCAGCCTGACGCCTGGGGATATTCTAAGGTAAGGAATCTAAGGTAAGGAATCTGTCACTAACGTGTCTCTTTCAGATTTAAGTTTATACATGTTCCACTTTGGCACAACTGTCATTTACAACATGAGAATATAAACATTGCATCAGAATACATCACATCAACAGAATATGCAAGTTCCATGTTCACAGTTTCACGCAATCTGTTTAAGATGTGTCGTAAACCATAGACTTATTGGGTTATCCAAACGAGAATGGCAGAATTGGCAGAATCTGGTTCTCCTGGGTCATGAACCGTCCTAATCAGTTCGAAGAGGAAAGGTCTCCCACATTCAGATAACAGAGCAGCAACAGTAGAAACTGAGGAAAACAATACACCACGGAAATGTAACCCAGTTAGCTCTTTCATTCGACCACTCACTAATGCAATTACTACCTTGAACGAATACCACAGCCGCACTACTCAAGAACCATGGTTACTTACGTTGATAAATGAAGAGCAAACTGAAAAACGGTTGTGTTTTGGTGGCATGAAGAGTTGAGCCACTATCCAGATAGCGTTATGTGAATGTACATATGGAAGCCAATTTATGAACCACTAGTGTAGAGCGTGAAGACCAACGAGTGTTACGGGTAGGTAGCTTACCTTCTAGACGAGGCCTCTGCAGCCAATCTGGTTGGCCCTTAACAGTTGCACTGTTGCCTGGTCTGTGTCTGGGATCCACGCGGCTGCCGGAGCTGGCGCAAGGAGGTGTCACCGTACTGAATTCCTGAGCCCATCCTTTCAGGGTCAAGCTCCCCTGTGAAGTCAAAAGCAGTTTGTTATTGATGATATTTGATACTTTACAGGCTTTCAAATACAGGTATATTCTATAATGCAGGTTTGTAGTATACCATGAGCTCGCACGTATACTGTGTGGGTTCAACCAGCTATGAAAGCACAAGCTACCCTAAAACATATCTAACTACACACAGAAAGTACAACTAAAGACACAAAGGCTCAATAGATTTCAAGAGGAAGGGCGATATGTAATGACGACTACATGAAGGAAGTGACGGAGCAGCCACATGTACACAGACAGAGCTAAAGGAGCAACAATGAATAATTACAGAGCTCTTGCACAAAAAGAGGTGGCAAGCAAGAAAATCCAGGTAGACAGGCAGTCCAAACACCCACATGAACAAAGACGTACATTACCCAGATACCTGCAAAAAGGCAGTCTCCAAGTAACCCACACACAAAGACAGAAATACAGTCTGAAGTGGAAAATTAGACACCGAAATGTAGGACTCAAGTACACAAAATACACGTCATGGATGGATGCAATCAGAGAGCATCTCCCCCACAAAGAAGTCCCATAAAGAAAGTAATCGCAGAGAAGCCATGCGGAGGAAGAAATCCAGAGGTCATGTATAGGAAGGCATACAGAGAGCCAGCAAATTGGCCTGTGCCATTCGAAGCTGCAGGCTTCAGCAAAGCACAGCAGAAGAAATGGTAAGCACCAAGATCAAACCACAGGAGTAGCCACATTCAGCAAGGCAGTCAAAGAATAGCCTTATTAAAGAATACGTTTAAAATAGCAGTCACACAGGAGTGTGGCCAAGATGGCGGGTGTGTAGGACCATTTCAGCTTTGCTGTGCAGCCCGTTTTTCCTAGCATGCATCTTTAAGCCACTTCATACTATCCGGCACCAGGCAATCCGTGGAGGAAGGTGCACTTTGGACAAGGACACACAGGGTGGTGTCGGAACCCACAGCATTCGCAGCGGGAAACCGGAGCTCGCTGCGTGGTGGGTTACTAAGATGGCACCCACTGTGGAGGCCAACTAGTAATCGCAGAGCAGTCAGTGGCATTTCGCCTGAGGAGTCCCCGGCTGCAGGATTGCGTGGAGGGGCGCCAGCCAAGCCATACACAGAGCACTCCCCATAACCGCCCTTTGGAGGCAGAGGGGCTGGGTCACCATCCTACAGGTCAGCCGAGCCGGAATCTGTGTGGCGAACGGATTGTACGGTGTACGGATAATTGACAGGGCCTGAGCTCAGTGCCTGCACTGGAAACACCACATTCATCGAACTGCACCCGCTCATCATCACCGGGCGCAGTCGGGGCCACACGGAGGGTGCTGATCAGGAGATACATGGTAACCCCATGCTGCTGACCCTCATATGGGAAACGGCTAGAGGCAGCCCTAGATCCTGACCTACCCGGAAAGCCTACCAAAGACACCAACTCTTGGCTGGGGACCAATGAGGTACAGATTTTGCTTCTAGGCTGAGTGCCCCACAGCTAAGGCCCACCCACATTGGTCCTGCTCATTGCCTCATCACCATCAGAGACAGCAGGCCATCCACTGAGCTAAACGCACAGGGGACGCCTCACAGTGCCCCAAACTGACAATACCCCCAGTTGTGGTTCACGATTTGCGACCACATCTGCAACAACTGTCCACTTACACCTTGGACCACGCTGGACCTTGCCTGGAGGAGCCTGGGGAGCAAAGACTGAGGTCCCGGACTGCTGACCCACTCCCCTGAATACCTTTACAGACTGCTCTCTGCTTCACCCTCTAGACCGAGGAGGGGGAAGTGAGATATGTTGGCAACAATCAAGCACACCCAAAAAGAGAGCGCCCTACTTCCACAGGGGAGCCCCTCCTCCCAAGGACTGATCATAGGAAACACCACTGCCCTGAGACCTCCGTGTGAAATAATCCTCTGGCATTAAGGATACGTGCACTAAAGCCACCTCAAAAAAAGTTATACTTGACCTGCGAGGATGCGTCGAAGGACTGCACTCCCCACGAAGTACATGCTCCGGTGTCGGATACTGCAGACTCAGACACCCCTATCAACCGGGCGTTTATGGAATCTGTTTGGCAAAATAAGAGACGATATCGCGACACTCCGTGACGAGGTCACCACTGACATCGAAAAGGTTTTTTAAAAAGCTGTCACAGAGATCGGCCACCGGGTGGCCACCTTAGAGCACAGCAGTGATGCCAGGGAAGAAGACCTTGACCACTACCGACATGAACTCAGGGACCAAAACACCAAGCTACATATACACCTGGAAGACCTAGAAAACCGCTCACGTCACCCAAACATCAGGGGTGTCCCTCCAATGGCGGACTCAGGAGATCTAGAAGGCTACATCACCCATCTCTTTCGCCATACCCTCAATGACCTGGAGGAGAAAGACATTGTTCTCGACTGTACCCAAAGCGCGGGGAGGAGGCTCGCCGCAACTGACACCACACAGGACATTCTCAGCTGCATCCATAACTATAGATAGAATGAAGCTATCATGGCGGTGGCATGCGATCATTGTCCAATCTTATTCGAGTGCATGAAAATCTGGCCATATCAATACTCATCACCGACAACAATCCAACGACCCACTTACTCAAACCATCCACCACTTTCCTCAGTGACAAAAGGAATTAAATAAAATGGGGTCCCCCTCGTTTCGCCTGACCTTTGTTTGGGGTAATGAAACACGTTCAGTAGGCACCATGGCTGACGTCTGTGAGGTCCTGGGCTTGACCAGCTCTCCTAAGGAAGAGACTCAGCTTACTCAACCCCGGGGATCACCAGCACGTCAGGCCCACGGCAGGCAAGAAAGCAGCACATGCAAAAGAAATCCACTCAAACCAACACCAGATGAGAAACACCGAGAATGCTTGGCCCTCCTCCAGCAACTTCAGCTTCAGGAGGCCCTTCCCACACAGGACTCCGATTGACAACCTTAATAACCAGACTCAAACTCGCCCCCTACCAGACACATGGAACGAGACCCGAGTCCCGGACCTTACCTTGGCAATGCCAACAACAACATGGGGTGCAGACATCTTATCCTTCGACCCAGAAACGGGACGGCAGAGCAGTCCCACCAACGGCAATTTCGGACTGGCTACTCATCCACTTGAGACGTACTACAGCATGGCAGTATGTATGGCACCCGTGGCTGGAGCAAATGAGTTTTTGGTTCCATCCTCAGTTAGGTTCCCCTCCTCTACCACAGCTGGACTACTCGACTGATACGCTCCTAGATGGGGCTTGGGCACACAGCAGGCTGACGGCCCCTTCCATTCTATCCTCTAGGCCAATCTCTGTACACTGCAGGTCACATGATTAGAATACTCCGCCTCAACGTCCATGTTCTTAACGCACCTACGAAGCGCCTTGCACTTTTGCCCCCGCTCTAAACCTCCAAATGTGATATTTGCCTTCTACAGGAGACACACCACTTGAGGAAGGACTGGGGGCAGATGAAATCCCGCTGCTTAGACAAGCAATACTTCCCAACGGGACCAGGCAAGGGAGCAGGTGTGGCGATGCTGCTAGCTACTAAGTTTCAGGGACACGTCACCCAAACACAGGCAGAGATAACAGGGAGACCTTTCTCTGTACGTTTTCTCCATACACTCCTACACTTTCACACTTGCCACACTATAAGCACCGAATTATTAACAGGAGCAATTAATACTTCATGCCTTAGGCCTAGTCACCACATCCACAGATGCAGACCTTGTAATAGGGGGAGATTACGACCTCCAGTCCCATATCAAACTAAACATATCGGCCCAGAGAGTTAGACAAACCTGGGCATTCAAACAGGAGGGGTTACGCTGGCTACCGGAAGCAGGACTAACTGAGGCCTGGTGTTCACAACATCCCACCGATAGCGAATACACTTTTTTCTCAGCCGCCCATCAGGCATATGCCCGTGTTGATTACTTCCTGACCTTACACCGCATTTTGATGGCCAATGTTCAGACAGAGATGAGTGTCTCAGCTCTCTCAGACCATTCCACCATTACTACTTCTTTCTAGGTCCCGGGGCTGAATGCCCCCCCTCCCCCCTTACTGGACCTGGTGCCTTAACAAGAAACTCCCAACGCACAACACCACTGTTAAAGAGGTTAAGGAGGCAATCCAACAGTTCTTCCACGACGAGATCCCAGACACCCACATCCCCTACTATGAGTCACACAAAGCACCAATCAGAGGCACGCTCATAGCTTTTTTGGCCGGTCTCAAATCAAGAAAAGAGAAACATGCCTCCCTAGAAGAACGAGTACTAGATCTTGAAAGGTCCCACAAGCAGTCCAGCACTCATAGGGTGCAACAACAATTGATCCTGGCTAGAAAACTGCTCAAGGCACTAGATATGGACAAGCCTTCTCCGCACCAAACAAAAATATTATGCAGGGGGCAACAAAGCTGACCAGCTTCTTGCTCATAAATTGCGGGCTCAGACCCATAAAACTAGAATAACAAAAATTCACTCGGTGGAAGGGAATAAGGCATGCGCAAATAAGGATACTGCACATGCCTTTGAATGCTTCTATGTTACATTACGTTGTTAAAGGAATTCATTATAGTACACAACTCACATCCTAAGGTGTATCTCGGCGCTCAACAACTAGAAGAGGCAAGTGCAAATAGACCAGTTAAAACATCCATGTTTGAAAAAATCTGAGAAATCATGACACATCCGGATTAGCAAGGGGAGCTTGTACCAATGAAATGGGCCAAGGTGTGAAAAAGATCTGCCACCCTATCTGGAGGTGCAGATTCAATGGTGTTTTAATAAAGCCTGATTTGAAGACCTGAGCAGTGCGAAGGCTGGTATTGACTGAGCCTAGCATGCAGATAAGAGGAAAGGCCCTTTGTCAGTGGCCTATGGTTCGGACAGCCCAGTTTAAAAATAACACACTTCCTGAAAGGTATCCAATGAAGGGCTTGCAGAATGGCAGCCGAGGCTAAGCAGGAGGGAAAGTTACAAATTAACCGGGCTGCTGTATTCTGCACCACTTGGAGCTTAGCCAACAATGAGTCATTTGCTGCTACTAAGACTGCATTCCAATACTCCAAGCGACTGGTAATCAGTGCCTGGACTAGGGTTTTTATTCTGGATGAAGAAGGGAGCCTTGGAAAAATTATCCTCAGTAAATGTAAATTGGCAAAACATGTGCCACAGATTGTACTGATTTAGTCCTTCATAGAAAGTGCCTGATCCAACTTGACACCAAGGTTTTTTTACAACCTGTTTTGGGCGAGGGGCAGGGCCTAATTCAGCAGGCCACCAACCCGATGAGAATACCTCCTGCACTTTGCCAAATAGCACTATCTCTGTTTTTTCACTATTTAATTGGAGACAGCTGTTAGACATCCAGTCAGCAAGTTTCCTCATACAGCCCAGAAATCGTGTTTTGACCATATTTGGGGCCTGCCCAAGAGTGATGTCTAATTGGGTGTCATCTACCTAAGACATGATCTCAAACCCGCAAGATATAACAATCTGCACAAGCGGGGCCATGTATACATTAAAGAATGTCGGGCTCCAAGAGGAACACGGTGGGACTCCTCTATTAACCAGCATCTTGTGGGTACTAAAGGAGTCAATAAAGATGTTTTGGGTACAATTACTGAGAAAATCCCTGAGCCAGTGTAGTTCTTTGTCATGATCCAGCAATACCAGCATTGCAGGAGTACCTGCATCCAGTGAGAGTCTGATGGCATTAGTGACTGCCACTAGTGCGGTTTACGTGCTGTGCATTGCTGTGAAACATGATTGTTAGGGGACCAGCATCTTGTGCTCTTACAGATAGGCGGTCGGTTGTTTGTTTATATGGCATTCTAGACACTGTCCAAGAAGAGGCAGTACAGAGATAGGGGGATAGCTGGAAAGAATATCAGGATTGGTGCTAGGTTTTTTTTTAGTACGGGGGAACCTTGGGCAAACTTCCACTCAGCCAGAAAAGAGGCAGAGTCCAGAGAGAGATTGAAAAGGTTGGTGACAATGGGTGCAATACAGACGGTTAAGGAGGCACTAGTAGGTGAAAGCATATTGAAATCTAAACAAGAGCCCTGTTGACTCTGGGTGGTAGGGAAATTATCATAGATGTTATTAATCTTGTCTTTAAAAAAGGTGTGCTAGAGAATCACATAACGATTGGGAAGCTGGGGTGGAACGATTACAGGCATGCGGCTTCACAAATACGTTCAGCATTTTAAAAAGCTCCTTAGTGAAGTTCCTTGCCTGGTTTATTTTGCCTGCAATGTAATGTTTGCGTGCTACCTTAATATGTTTATGATAATCTTTTTGCAACAGAGCCCACTAGAGTATCCGAAATCAATAGGTACCTTGACAATACTCCTATTTCACACTTGACGCCCTCAGAGGCACTCTCGCTAGAGGCGGAAAGTAGCCTGGACAAAGTGCTCTCTGTCATAAGCCGACTTTAAAAGCGGTGATCACTGTTATACTTAAACATGGGAAATGACCCCACAAAATGCTGCTCGTACCGCCCCATCTCCCTTTGCTAAACGTTTTACGGGTATCCTGGCCGCCCACCTCAACCCATTTATGCAGGGCCTGGTTTCATACTGAAGCGAAGATGCAGCGACAATGGTTGCTACATCTCATAGATAAAGCATCCTGCTCCCACATACCCACACTCCTCATATCTATCGAAACTGAAAAACAGGGTACACTGGCCTTTTCCTTTCCTTCCTTCGTCAGGACCAAGAAGGAAAAAGGTGAACCCCGGCGGTATGGGCTACTCCCTTTGTGTATGTATGTCCGTGTGTTGTATGTTTTGCTTTTTTTGATTTTTACCTCATATTTTGGTTGTTCTGTATCTCAGAATAAACTCGGTTCCTCTCACTACACGAGGATAACCTATTTTAACATTTCAACCCCTGGTTAGGTGGGCCTTAGCGTGCCCATACCGCCGGGGTTCACCTTTTTCCTTCTTGGTCCTGACGAAAGCCTGAGATAGTTTCAACACATAGGCAGAAACATGTTGACCATTTATTAATGGACCTGGCTGAACAATTTATTTAGTCGAAGTGTCCTACACGTCTTTTTTATCCTTGACTGATTGGCCAACTATTAAACTGGATCTTTGAGTTCAACCAGTCAATTTTAAATCACTTACCCATATCACCTTTTCCACATATTTTTCCCTGCTCCGCAGTAATTCTGGCGTCGAAGCACACCAGGGTGGCACTTGGCCTCTCCTGGTGGGCCCAATGATGAAGCATGTCACCAACCAGGTTGGTGAGTGAGGGCTTTCATAGAAAATCTAAGTGATTTCACATAGATGCTCAACTGATTTGAAGAGTCACACTCTTTCGTTGTTTAAACATATCTGATCGGGGATTGAGAGTGTTCCTCACCTTAAATAACTTCCTCTCTCTCTCATTGGTAATTTGTGTGCTTAATAAACCAAGGCATCGCTGAGCTACACATATGGAAAGTACCTTCTCACCCATTGTAAGGGTCATAGTGGAGGAATGGACACAGTCATGGTTTCCAAGGGCCTCTCTCAACACTCACCTCCCCCCTCCCAGCCCCTATACTTGGCAATCCCAAATTCCCCCACCAAGTCAGGCTCCAGTGACCATGCTTGGCAAATAGCGCAAATAAAGGATTGGAGGCCTCTATGGCCATAGAGGCCTCATGAACTTTCGGCAAATACAGGACAACTACGGGCTCCCAACGGAGGAGAGCTGGCGCTACACTGCTATTAAGCACCACTGGATCACCTAACCCCAGGTCCGCACTGCAGCCAGTAGACCCCTAACAAAGTTTGAAAAGTGGCTCATTACGAATAGAGGAGATAAATGCTTGCTCTCAGCCACATACACAATCTTAAACAAGTCAGGGGACAGTAACAAATCACCAGCACAAAGATGATGGGAGGAGAAACTGGAACGAATCCTCACTTCCAAAACTACTCATATCCTCTGCAGGGCACGGATCTCCTCCTTCAGTGTAGCAGGCAAAGAAGCACTGCTTAAAGTAATGCATTATGGGTACTATACCACTGAGAGGGTGGAGAAATGGAGGCTTGGCAGCAGAAAGGACTGCTGGCGCTAATGGGGCAAACAGGTACCCTGACACCTTCTCTGGCACGGCCCCAAAGTTAAACGATACTGGGACGACATCTTGAGGGATGTTAGCGAGATTTTTGATAGAGATCCCAGCTCTTCCCAGCTACACCCTGCTGGGTCTCCAAATTGTATTGACCAAACACACCCACGAACGCAGACTGACTGCATCGACTCTGGGACATTATTCGTAAGGAAAAACTTACAGCATCAATTGATAACAAACTGCCGCACTTTAAAAAAATGTGGGGCTCATGCTTCCAATTTCTCTCACGAGACTTTTGCAAACTCTTGCCTGTAATATCTCCAGGCACTTAGGCTCACACAGCTGGAGCCCAAACCCAGCCAACAGGATGGAGAAGACCAGCCTGAACTTATCACCATGTGTTGCCCAATCCAGAGACCATGTCTACCAACCAGTGGTGTAGACTACCCTGAAAAACAGTTTGCCATGGGGCAGGACAAGGCAAAAATAACAATCCCACACTTTATTGATCACATAGGTGTTTACAAATCCCTCCCAGTGGTGGGAACAGACCAGAAGACAGTATCATACGTACCAGATTCAATTTTAGTCAATATAGTCCTTGCACATTTTAAAAAGGCTTCTTCTACGTTTTCGCCACTCAAAGCGCTAGTTTCCAAAAACATCAATTCTGCAAAGTAAAGAACAAAGATTAAAGTAAGAAAACTGAA
This sequence comes from Calotriton arnoldi, assembly GCA_963921515.1. Taxonomy (NCBI): domain Eukaryota; kingdom Metazoa; phylum Chordata; class Amphibia; order Caudata; family Salamandridae; genus Calotriton; species Calotriton arnoldi. The sequence goes on from CAWUFW010006587.1 coordinate 482,906, forward strand.
TATATCTGTGACATCTCTGGCTTAAATCCTGCCAGCAGCAGTCATGGGATTAGACGTGAAGGAGAAAGATGGAGCAAGGAAAATCATTACAATATGGTTTCGGAAGTTTGAATGTATGTGGTATTTGCACAGCTTGAACCTAACCAAAAGGCAGTGGAGCCATTTAGCGAGACTAGGGCAGGCATACAGTCAACAAGTACTGTGAGATAGATGGATTTTGGGGGCAGGACGGTACTGTTACTGCATTGAGAAGTAGTGTTTGTTTTTTTACTTTTTATTTATTCAATATAACTAGAATAGACAACATTCAAGCAACGCCGCTAAACTCGGGTACAGTGGGAAAAAAACGTAAACATTACACATTTTACAGTATCCTCCTCTGCAGTACAATACAATGGGAGCACCATATGTAGGAGACAACTTAAAACTGTAGATTAGTGAACCAGAAAGTGATGACAACAAAGCAAGAAACCCTTGGTCTGCCAGGGTATAATAGGCCACATCATTCGGTACCAGAGTCCGTGCCTTTCACACTGAAGTTTTCCGCTGCAAGAGACATAATCAGTTCACACAGCGCCACCCATGCATTCAAATTCTCTTGAAACCTTTCATCATTTCTACTACGTTTCATGTGCACCTCCTCCGCCAGTGACCATTCCGCCACATCCCTTTCCGAGCATTCTACAGACTGAGCCCCCCGCTCCATCCACATGATCGCTACTCGCCTCCTAGCCAACACCAAGTCCAGCTGCATGAAGTCATTCTCCTCCTCTTGGGCCTCACCAAGTTCCCCAACAGAAAAAACTGAGGCATAAGGACTCCCTGCAAAGCTGTGGTGAGCACAAACCTATCTACCACCAGCGTCCAATAAGCATGTACCTGTGGGCATCACCATGCCAAATGCATAAAATCAGCCCCCTCTTGGCTACAGCCCGGACATGCAGATGTTCTATCTGGAAACATATGGCTCAGCGCCAATGGTGGTGTGTATGTATGGTGAAGAAAGTTAAAATGAATCAGCTTGAAACGCGGATTACTAGAAACTGTCGTTGGCAGGGCATACACTTGTGCCCATTTCTCCCCAGACAGCAGCTCTCCTAGGTCCTGCTGCCATGCTTCCCTGACCCGCAAGGGTCGACATGCTACGTCAGCTACCATGGTTTTGTATAGCAGCAACACCAGGTGTCTCCCTGCCCAACAGGACAACATGACCCACAGGGTGCCAGACACAGGAGGCGCCGCAGGAAACATCCAAGTCTGCCGGGCAATGTCAGCCAGGTCCACGTAATACAGAAACTGCCCAGTATCCACTTCAAACTCAGTCTGTGCGCCCTCAAAGGAGATTAAATTCTCCTTCGGGTACAGAACACCCCGTAAGTTGCAGCCGCCTTCCCACCATGACTGATGGGGATCCTTGCACCACTCCGGCACATGGAGGCCAATATGTCCTATCAGCAACTCTCGATAAACAGATGCTCTACTAAGGACTGCCATCACCATCCTTTACCACACCAGAACGGTCTGCCGGACCACATAAGGGAGGTTCGCTAAAACAATTGACCCCTCCATTAATAGTGCAGGAAGAGTCTCTCCTCCCACTGTCCCTTCTAACATTCGTTTCTCGCAGTTACTTTCTGTGGCCAGCTATCTGGTCTCATGTTGCAGTGTGGCTGCAAAATAGCAATACTCAAGCCTTGACACTTCCTACCCACCCTTCTCATCAAGGTGTCTCTGGACTACCATCTGCGTCTGCCCGCCCATAGAAGCTATGTAAGCAAGGAATCCAGCTGCTTTCATACTCTGGAGGGCAGGGGGCTGAGAGAGTTCTGTATCGTGTAAAGACAACGGGGAAGGAGCACCATCGTGGAAACAGCTATCCTTCCCATAAGCGATAACGGTAACGTATTCCAACATTTTACTGAGGACCACAATGAGTCCAGTACCCTGCTCATATTATATTGCTGCTAATTCTTCTTCGTGAAGGCGACCAGGATTCCCAGGTAACAAAAACAATCCAACTCTTACTTGAGCCCCAAATCCGGCAGAATATCCTTTGGGACACCGACCAACGCCGCCAAAATGATTGTCAACAAATTCCTATGAGTGAGGCACAGCCCATACACTGTTCCAAACTTATCCAATATGCACAAAACCTCCCAAATAGATTCCTTAGGCACTCTGAAGTAAAATAACGCATCATCTGCGTAAAGCGACACTAGATGATGCGTCGCTCCCAGCTCTATGCCCCATCGAGACAGTTCCTGACGAACCAGGATTGTCATGGGCTCTATAGCCAGCGCAAACAACAAGGGCGACATCGGTCACTCCCAAATCCCAACAGTCAGAGTGCAGGTGCCTCAACCTCACCCTCACCCTCACGCTAGGGCGTGTGAGAAGTAGAGTTCTTTAAGTAGTCTTTACCTTTTTCCTAAACTGGAGCCAGAAGTTCTTCCAGATCTTGGGTACAAAGATAGAAAATGCCTGCTGCATTCTTTTTTACAGTCTCTAGTCTTATAATGCCCTGGCTACTGCGGACGCATAGAGCCACCAGAAATGGAGAGCTTGTCTGCAAGGCAAGCATGGGTGCTGTCTGTGTGTAAATAATACAGCCAGTTTTTAAGATGTGTGGACCAGCAAGGGGAAACAATGATGCTGCATTTTTCTTTAGGCCGAGAATGAGACGAGCGGCAGCTCTGATTGAGCCCGCAAGCCCTCAGGGGGCTGTTTCCTGTCCAGAACATAGCAGATCTTAATGCAAAGGATGATTCATCACAAGATGGTCTGCTTTCTGGGGCAGGAGTGGTATGGGCAGATAGGCGTACAGGAGGCCGGAACTCCACTAGAGACAAAAAGCGTCTGAGCGAGAGTCACCTTGGAAACTCCAGCGTGCAAAACTGCTGACATTGAGCATTCTTGGCAGTGACAAACTGATCTAACCAAGGATCTCCCCACTGCTGAAAGAGGCCTTGCACCACCTCCAGTTGGAGGCGCCATTCGTGATCCGCTAGGCATCTTCAGCTGAGTTCATCCACTCTGGCGTTCACAGAGCCTGCCAGTAGTTGAACCACCAAGGAAATGCCCCGACGTTCCAGCCATGTCCAGAGGAGCAGGGATTCTTGACCAAGAGTCCATAACCCCATCCGCCCTGTTTGTTGGGGTACCACATGGTGGTGGTGTTGTACGTGAACACCTGCACCAGCCTTTCCTTGATCGAAGGAAGACAGGCATTTAAAGCCAAGCGAAACTCCTGCAGCTCCAACATGTTTATGTGGAGATCGGACTCTGCCGGAGGCCAGAGTCCTCTGATTTCCACCTCTCCCTAGTGGCCACACCAGCCCAGGAGTGACGCATCTGTCATCACCATTAGATCCGGTTGGGGAAGGGAGAGGGGTCTTCCACTGACCCAATGACGGTTCGTTAGTTACCACTGCAGGTCTTTTGTAGTTCCCGCCGAGATCTGGATTGTGTGTGAAAGATTCCCCTGATACTGAACCCACTGGGCCTTCAGGTCCCACTGCAGAACTTGCATATGGCAGCAGGCATGTGACACCAGCAGGAGGCCATGAGACCCAACAGCCTCAGATACTCACCGAAATCCAGGATAGAGGCTGAAATATAAGAATCATAGCCTGAATGTCCTGGAGTCGCCACTTGGGAGAATAGGCCCGAAATTGCACTGTGTCCAGAACAGCTCTAATGAAAGGGAGTGTCTTAGAGTGAGTCAGGTGCGACTTCGGCATGTTGATAGTGAACCCCAGCAAGTGCAGGAGTTTCACTGTAGTCTGAAGGTGGTTGACAACTATCTGGGGCGAGCCCGCCTTCAATAGCCAGTTGTCGACGTAAGGGTAAGACTGAAATCCCTACCTCCGCAGATGAGCTGTGACCACACTCATCACCATGGTGAACACCTGAGAGGCGCTGGCAAGGCCAAAAGGTAGCACAGTAGACTGAAAGTGCTCTTGGCTCACTGTGAACCGCAGACTGTCTGTGGGCCGGCAGGACGGGGATGTGAAAATATGCATCCTGCAAGTCAATCGCTACTATCCAGTCTCCCTGGGTCTAGGGTAGACAAACACTGAGCGAGTGTGAGCATTTTGAACTTCTTCTTTTTCAACGAATAAGGTTAAAAAGGCGCAGATCCAGGATAGGATGACGTCCTCTGTCCCTCCTTGGCACCAGGAAGTAGCGGGAATAACAACCACAACGTATTTCTGATGCAGGCACCTTCTCTATGGCTCCTTGCCCAAGAGAGCCAGCACTTCTTGACAGAGCAAGGAGAGATGGTACTCCGTCATCCGATTGTAAGTGGGTGACATGGGTGGTGTGGTTGTCCCAAAGAGAAGGGAGTAACCTTTTGAACTATCTGAAGTATTCAACAGTCTGATATTATGGACCGCCAGTGGGGGAGGTGATGGCGTATCCTGCCTCTCACTGGATGCCCATGATGGTCTGAGGGCAGACTAAAGAGGATTGGAGGCAGCGGCTGCCAAGGGGGTGGGGGACAGGCCATACCACTGGCTGCCTGTCCACGTGGTCTCTGGGACCCGTGCCCTTGCTCACAAAAAGGCTGGGAAGCCTGCTGGCCATGGTGACTGGGAGGTTATAGGCGCATTAGTCCAGACAGCTAAACTGCTGCTTGCTAGGACGGCAGCATAATAAACCAAATATTCACAGCTGCTTGGAGAGGAAGCATTATTTCTGTGGAAGCACACGACTTCTGCCCAATCCAAATATGTACTCCTGCCCACCAACATCTGGGTGGAGCCAAAGCCCTCTCTATTACTCTTGAACGGTCTTTTTAGGTTAATCACAGAAGGTCTTCCCAGCCAGACCTAAAAATGAACGTATATTTACTAAAAGGGACCAGATGCCAGATGAAATAATGTCTCAAAGAGAACCAGAAGTTGCTACTACATATTGGGCTCAAAATGACAAATTCATTATCTAGTTCACAAAGAGATATAGTGTGAGAAACCAAAATATCGGTAGTGCAAAAGCTGTATTGAGTACACCGATCATAATGTCTTTATTGTTCAGATGAGTGATTTCAGATGACAGTGTGGGCAACCCAGATTTCTACAAAAGGTTCCTGCTACACCCGAATCAATGAATGGACAGAGTGTAGCAGTAATGCTATGATATACCAAGGTCTATGTACTAATTTTAGATTTGTTTATTTATTTGAAAGGTTTTATATAGCGCTGGCTCGACCCAGGGGTATCAGAGCGCTTCACATGTGAAACAGAAATTACAGGAACAAAGAAACAGTTATTCAATAGCAGAGCATTCATACAGGTGAAATTAAAACAAAATGATTAAACAAAAACGGGCAAAGAGCAATAAACATGAAAAGTCGCTACAGCGGGCAATTTTACACAGTAACAAGAAGCGCAGGTAAACTTCGGTAAAGAGTGAAGGTGGGAAAGAAAAAATAAATCTGGGTTGGACTGGGGGTAAGGCATGATTAGATAAGAATATGTGGGAAAGAATCAAATTGGGGAAGAGGAGGTAACGTAGTCAGATTTTTGGAGGAGAGGGTTGAGGGTAGTAGATGGAAGAGAGGGGGGGGAAGGGAGAGGGAGAACCGGGAGAAAAATAACAAGGGGGGGAAGGGGGGGGGGGAGAAGAGGTGAAAAGATAGTAATGATAAAAAGGAGAATCATGAGGGGGGAAATAGAATGTATAATCAGAGGCAGGGATTATGGACCCCAATACTTGCTGAGAAAGTGATGTTTAAGGTATTTTTTAAAGCTGAGGACATTGCAGGTCCTTGGGGAGAGCATTCCAGATGTTAGGGGCATTTCCGGAGAAGGAGCGTGATGGTGTGGTTTTCTTTTTTAACAAAAGGGGGATGAGGAGGAGAGCATTGGTGCTTCTCATCGGTCTGGAGCAGCCCGCTATTTTGAGTTTGTTTGTGAGGTATGCAGGGGTATTTTGGTGGACAGCTTTATGCGTAATGCATGCTGTCTTGTAGGAGGATCTACCTTCAACGGGTAGCCAACTAAGGGCCTTCAGGGCAGGGGAGATGTGGTCAAAACGTTTATAGTCGGTGATAAGCCTGGCAGCTAAGTGGAGCACAGCTCTGAGGGGGGCTAGGTGTACTTTGGGGGTTCCTGTGAGGATAGCGTTACCATAGTCAATTTTCGAGAGTACAAGTGATTGGACAATCCATTTGAAGTCTTCACAAGGAATGAAGGGTTTGATTTTTTTGAGATGACGGAGGGTGAAGAGAGCTCCTTTAGCTGAGTTTTTTATGTGGTCGTTGGGAGTTAGGTTATTGCCAATGGTGATACCAAGTGATTTCACTGAATTGGATACGGAGAGCGAACAGTTAAGGGCATTAAGGTCAGAGGTCCAGGATTGAATGGGGAGCCTGTTGTTTTTTGGAGAGAAGAGGATGACTTCAGTTTTTTGGGGGTTAAGTTTGAGATGATTAGAGTGGAACCAGGATTGGATCTTGCTCAGAGTATTGTTAAGGTGAAGAACGTCAGAGTGGGACCTAATCTTATAGTAAAGTTGGGTGTCATCAGGATAGAGGTGATAATTGATTCCAGCTTGTTTCACAATGAGGGTAAGGGGTTCCATAAAGAGGTTAAAGAGAGAGGGAGAGAGAATAGAGCCTTGAGGGACGCCAAGGGCGACAGGTGAAGGGTTTGAGAGGCAGTCATTAATTTTGATTTGTTGTGTTCTGTGTTGGAGATAGGAGGCGAACCATTTGAAGACAAGACCATTAAGGCCAAAGCGAGTTTTGAGCGAGTTCAGTAGGGAATTGTGGTTGACAGTATCAAAGGCAGCAGAGAGGTCGAGGAGAATGAGTAGGCAGGAGTCACCATTGTCAAGGGAACAATGGATGTCATCAACTATATTAAGCATGGCGGTTTCGGTGCTGCAGCCTTTTCTGAAGCCGGATTGCAAGGAGTCAAGTAAATTGAAATTGTTAATGTGTTTATCCAGTTGGAGCAAAGCACATTTTTCCAGGGCTTTGGAAAGAAGTGGGAGGTTAGAGATAGGGCGGAGATTGTTCGGGTCATTAGGGTCAGCAGAGAGGTTTTTAAGGATAGGAGTGATTTGTCCGAGTTGGAGGGAGTCAGGGACACATCCTGTGGAGAGGGAGGTGTTGATGATAGGAGTCCAGTAAGGGGCAATGATGTGGTTTAGATCTTGGGTAAGGTTAGAGGGGAGAGGGTCTTTGGTGTGAGAGGTCGGCTTTAGTTTGGCAATGATGTTAAAGACTTCGAGCTCGGTCACGGGGTGGAAATAAAACCAGGAAGCATGGTTTTTCAACTGTAGGTTGGGAAGGCTGGATTTAGGAGGGGTTGTAACATGTCGGTGAGAGGAAGAATCAGGAGGTAGGGTCAACTGGGAAGGAACGTCTAAGGTAATGTCTGCGGCAATGGGAGGTTGGGTGGGACTTGGTTTAGAGGGAAGGATTGGTCTATTTTGGCGATTTTATCCGTGAAGAAGTTAGCAATTTCCTCACATCTGTCAGTTGAGGCCGTCAGCTTAAGGGGGGCTGAAGATGTTTGACTTCGAACTATGTTAAAGAGTTCTCTGGGTCTATTTTCGGCACGATCGAGTTGCATTCGGAAGAAGGTTGCTTTTTGATTGAAAATGTGTTTTTTATAAGTGGATCTAGCGGATCGGAGCAGGGCGAGGTGGGAGGGGAAGGGGTGTTGTCTCCATGTTCTTTCCGTCATTCTAAGTGAGCGTCTTTCGTTATTGAGATCAGAGTTAAACCAAGATTTGGATGGAATATTGCTTTGTTTTTTTAGTTTGGGCGGGGCTAATAGGTCTACGACATCATTGACTGTCTTGTTGAAATGCTCAGTGAGCTCGTTGGCATCTTGGGAGAGAGGGTGTAGGAAGGTGGAATCTGACTATATGGTTGCCCCCACTTTTTTTTATGGTGTTTTGCTGGTTTATGACTTAGTTGGACTGGGACCCTGCTATTCAGGGCCCCAGTCTATCTGCTCTCTCTAAACGACATGGAGTGCACTCTAGGTGCACTAGTGATTGGATACTGTGGTGCCTTATGAGTCCCTAGTATATGGTACCTTAGGTGCCAAGGGCATAGGTACTTCACAGGCCTACCAGGGGCTGCAGCATGTGTTATGCCACCCCTGGGAAGCAGTCTAAATCTGACACCACAGGCCTGCTACTGCAGCCTGGGTGAGGTGGTGCTAGCACCCCTCACTGAGATATAGGTTTCCTATATCTCTCCTGCACACACATATAAACCTATCAGTCACCCCTAAGGCAGGCCCTATCAATCCTGAGGGCAGGGTGCTTGGCTTCTATGTGAGGGGGTGCCTCTGCCTGAGCAGGGCCCCTCTGCAGCTCTCAGAGTCTATTCTCTGGTGCTGTTTGTGGATGCGGTTAAACCATATACTATTTAAGTGCATTATATCCTCGCGGTAAATGCTAACTTTGGAATGGCTGCATCAAAACATGTCGTGTTTGGTGTCAAACATCTTGGAATACTACCCCCCGCCAATCTTGGCGGCGGGGGTAGCATTCCACCCTTCTAGAGGGATAAGACATGTACCTGCTGTGGAAACGCGGTAGAATCCTAAAGAGCCCTGGCATCACAAAATGGATGCCACCAGTCACAGACACTGGGCTGCCCTCCTGCTGATGACCGAAACTCACAGTGGAGGAAGCCCAACAATAGGCATCCTGTCACAGGGAGGTGTAACCACCTTCCAGACAGGGTTTAGTGTATTGGGGCTGGGTGGGTGCACTCTTAGAGTGCTTTGAAGTCCTGCACTGGGGGAGCAGAAGGCTCCTCTGTGCATATGCCAGTTCAAACCAGCTCAGGGGCTACCTGCCCCTGCTCTGGCGCGAAACTGGACAAAGGGAAGTGGGTGTAGCCACCCCTCCCTTGACCCTCCCATAGGTGGGGTCATAGAGCTAGTCCTTCCCCTCTTTTTAGTATAAGAGGGGGAACCTTGCCATTGCAAAGCAGATAACCCCTGGACGACGCTCTACAGAAGAATCCTGGCCCTTCGACGTTCCACTACCTTTGGAAGACAGAAGAATCTCCCTTGGAGTCAAGGAGTGACTCCCCTGCTTGGCAGGCACCAAAAACGACAACGACGGTCGCAAACTACGCCGCTCCCGCCGGAGTCCGAGGTCCCTGCAGCCCAAGAAGTGGATTTCCTGACCTCTCCCAGGCCATCGTGAGTCCCCAGCGAAGCTGAGGCAAGTGGACCCCACGAGTAACGAGGAACCGCGACCCCTGGGTACCGTGCACTATTGTCGAGTGCAACCCCTTCACAACGTTCTACGAACTTGTGCTTTGGACCACGTGTGGTCCCGACCTCCAGCAGGAATCCCTCCGAAGATCAGAGGCCTACACCGTCCCGAGTGACCGTGGGCCCCTGTTGAGTGATTCCGCCCGAGGTGTCTTCGCGATCCCTTGCCCGCTGGCTTGTGGGTCCCCAGAAGACTTCTTAAAGAAACCGAAGGGCTCCCCTGGTTGCTCCAGGCCTGCCCTGACTTACCCTCGCTGGGTGAGTTCCACAGACCTTGCTGGTCTGCGCCATCGACTTTTCTTCATCTCCCCGAGACTTGCGGCTGCCAAGGCTTGTTGGCTCCGATCGAGTTGCCGACACCGCAGTCAGCTGCAGACGTCGAGGGACACACCGAATCCAGCTCCTGGTCGTCGTCGACGCCTCCTGGACCACGTGGCTGAAGAGTCAAGGCACCTGCAACCGACCTGAAGCGACCGACGACGGTGGGCATCCATCTTCCTTGCCCCGGGTCACTGCCAAGTGACTTTGAACACTGTCCCCTCTGCTTTCAGGTCATCCTTCTTCAGAATCCAGGCTTGGATTCCACCGGACACTTCTCCAGCTCCCGCAAGCAGCAAGTCTTCTTTGTTCGCCATTGAAAACGACGCCGCGACCCGACACCAAAGGACACCTGTGCACCCGGCTTCCCTGGGTGAGGTAACTCCAGCACTACGGTGCTCCTGTGGGTGTGGGCCCTAGAACTACTTACCCTGTAAGTGACTTGCTTGTAGGTTCTCCCGAAGTATCCTAAAACTCTTTATTTCCAACCGCGACTTGCCCCATTGAAGTTAACGGCGATTCGCGCCTGTGTATCCACACTGCACGCGTCCCCCGTGGGTCCTTTACTTACCTGCCTTGGGTGGTTTCGTGAGGCCCCAGCACTTCTGAAGGCCCTAGGCCTTGTCTCCCTGCAAGTCGTTGTGTCTAAGTCTCTTACTTAGTATATGGTCTGGTACGCCCCTAGGGCCCCAGCCATATTTTGTGCTTAACTTATTGTGAAACGTTGATTTGTGCATATGTTTGTCTTCTAATCTCATAAAGAGATTAGTAGAGAGTTATTTAGAAATAAATACATATATATTTGATATATATACCTGTGTGGTGTCTTTTCATTTGGTGATTCAAGAGATTATATGGTAAAACAAGCTGCTTTACATTCCTCCGAGACTTAGCCTGAAGGCTGCTCTCCACAGCTACCACTAGGATAGCTTTCTTTAAAAGGTTGTCTTAAACCTATCTACCATAAGAGTCGATTTGCCCTGGTGCAAGGTGTCCACTTTAATTAGTGAACAGCATATACCAGGCCAACTTCTCACATTGGTGGGCAGCGTGTGGGATTCCAGCTTGCCATTGTTTTACCAGAAAATCTCTATTTGAATTACTAACTGAAAACCATTATAGGTACTCAAGGTACATATAAAGTCAAGCTTAGTATCAATAAGTTCTACTGAACTTAGAGCTGTGTGCCAAGGGATAGCACACCCTTTCCACAGCTCAAGCTAGGATCAGTAGGCCACAAACTAGTGTAGGTAGTACAACACTGCACAACACTAGAATGTCCTTAAAGGGTGGACCCAGTGGATCCACTCAGCCTCAGTATAAGGACATGGCTTTCTCTGACTTGAGAGCCATGTGTGTTGACAGACACCTGAGACTAGGACAGAGTCCCTCAACACTACACCTGATAGATCTGCTGACAGCAGATGACCTTAGATTGGCTCTAGGAGCTAAGGGGTCTGAATCAGTGGGTGGGTCAATCATAGTATCTGGGTCAGATGAGGACAATCCGAATGACCAAGACTCTGTGGTTGAAGGGCCAGGCTTCAAGGAGCCTGAACAGGACAGAGGAGTTCTCCCTAAGAGAACTGGCAGAGTGGATGAGAGGCACAGATCCCCTTCCAGGGAATCTGAGCACTCTTATCACTCTGGCAGAGAATTTGTCCAAGAGAGGAGCTCATACTTTAACTTAAGAGAGACCTCCTCTGAGAGAAGGTGCAAACTGCTCCAGTATGAGGAAGCCAAAGTGGCCCTCAGAACCAAGCAGTTGGCACTGGATAGAGAAGCCCTGGAGATCCAGAGAGCTTCCAGAAGGGAGGGTTTAGAACCCCTGGTGGCAGCAACAGTGTCCCTAGAGGCAGAGAATATGTCCCTGACCATAGGAACCTGAGCAAGGTTGTTCCTCCCTACCAGAGTGGGGATGATATCCACAAGTGGATAACTGCTATGGAGAGGGCCTGTAGAGTACAGCAGGTCCCCCAAAAGCAGTGGGCAGCAATCTTGTGGCTCTCCTTTTCAGATAAAGGTAGAGACAAGCTCCTCACTGTTAGAGAAGAGGATGCTGATAATTATGAGGTCCTGAAGAGTGCACTGATAGATGGGTTTGGCTTAACCACTGAAGAGTACAGGTTGAAGTTCAGAGATACCCAGAAGGCACAGACTCAGGACTGGACAGACTTTGTAGATTGTGCATCCAAGGCTCTGGAGGGTTGGCTGGTTGGCAGTAGGGTTACTGATTTCAAAGGATTTTATAATCTAATGATGAGAGAACAGATCCTTAATAATTGTCAAAACCAGCTTTTACACCAGTACCTGGTGGACTCTGATCTGACCTCTCCCCAAGAATTGGGAAAGAAGGCAGACAAATGGGTCAGAACCAGAGTAAGGCCTAAGAATCAGGGTGGTGACCACAAGAAAGATTCTACCAAGTCCCAAGGGAAAGGTGGGGATAAATCCAAGGATAAGTCCACTACAGGGCCCCAAAATTCCTCTTCTGGGGGTGGGTCCCAAACTCCTTCCTCTCCTGAAAAGAAACCCTATTGCCATGTCTGTAAAAAGCCTGGGCACTGGAAATCTGATCCCAGTTGTCCCAGGAATGGCAATAAAGAAAATGTTCCTCCAACAACTACTACCACCCCTCCTGGTACTACCAGTAGTAATCCTCCAGTTGGGAGTAGTGCACCCAAAAAGTTAGGTGCTTTTGCAAGAGGAACAGAGGTGGGCCCTAGTTTAGACAGGACCCCCTCAACAGACTCCTCAGATTCTGATGGTGGTGTAGGATATGCCACCTTTACCATGGGTCCCATAGCATTGGGCAGGTACAGACTGGAGCCAATGATTAATGGTCAGAAAGCTGTGGCATTTAGGGACACAGGGGCTAGTGTCACCATGGTGGCAGGGAAACTAGTCCCCCTCACCAGCTTTTACCTGAGTTTAAATACCAGGTGACCAACATTGATGGTGTCAGAACAGATCACCCCATGGCCATAGTCAATCTCAGCTGGGAGGGGGTCACAGTCCCAAAAAGAGTGGCAGTGTCCCCAACCCTACCTGTAGATTGCCTGATGGGCAATGATTTGGAAATTTCAGCCTGGGCTGAAGTTGAACACCAAACCCATCTTAGGATGTTGGGCGTCCCTGCAAAGGTTAGTGGGGCTGTGATGGCCACAGCCCCAGCCCAAGAATTTGGAGAGATGGAGCCTGAAAGAATGGCCCACTCTCCCCCGAAAGAGAGCACAAGGGTTGAAGAAAAGTCTTCTTCCCTCCAGACAGTAGGTAAGGGTCAGCCTCCTCAGGGAACTGACCCTACCCCTAGTGAAGGAACTGCCACAGAGGTAGTCAGGCCTGGCCTGGCCACCCCCTGATGGCAGAGGACCCTTACAAGGTGGTACCCAGTCTGGAGCAGGTAACCTGCCCCTCTCTACCCTGCCTCAGTCAGCCCAGGGCTGCAGAGGTCAGGGAGGTCAGTGGACCCCCAGGGCCCCCTGTCCAGAGGAACCCCCCATCAGCAGATTAGGGGCACCCAGGCTAGTAGCCCTAGCCAGGTAGAAATTCCTCAACCCACTGAGGGATCCCCCATACCTTTATGTAGGGACCTCCCCCAGAAGGACTCTGTTAGGCAAGGGCAAACCTGGGACCAAAAGGTTCCAAACATGCCATGTCCCTCCAGTGTTCCACCCAAAGGGACCCAACCCCCGGCTGTAGGCAGTCAAAGGTTGACCCTTAGAGCAGAGTACCACTCAGTCATGGAAAGACAGGCATACATGGTGACCAGTGAGCTGAGAAAGCTGAGGCCAACATTCCTAGGGCCACACTTCCCTACTCAGACACCTCACCAGCCTGGTACTTTACCAAAGCACACCACAGGTAGTGATTCCCCATGGTGGAGACCCTCTCATACCCTTAGGGTGAGGGATTGCTTAGTGGACCATAAGACAGGGGGCAACCATGCTAGTGCAGGTGCTTCCTTATATGGCCACTTAGTCAATAAAGGCTCAACTGGCCAAGGTTAGCCTTATCTCCTTTCGTTTGGGGGGTTATGTAGGAAGGTGGAATCTGACTATATGGTTGCCCCCACTTTTTTTATGGTGTTTTGCTGGTTTATGACTTAGTTGGACTGGGACCCTGCTATTCAGGGCCCCAGTCTATCTGCTCTCTCTAAACGACATGGAGTGCACTCTAGGTGCACTAGTGATTGGATACTGTGGTGCCTTATGAGTCCCTAGTATATGGTACCTTAGGTGCCAAGGGCATAGGTACTTCACAGGCCTACCAGGGGCTGCAGCATGTGTTATGCCACCCCTGGGAAGCAGTCTAAATCTGACACCACAGGCCTGCTACTGCAGCCTGGGTGAGGTGGTGCTAGCACCCCTCACTGAGATATAGGTTTCCTATATCTCTCCTGCACACACATATAAACCTATCAGTCACCCCTAAGGCAGGCCCTATCAATCCTGAGGGCAGGGTGCTTGGCTTCTATGTGAGGGGGTGCCTCTGCCTGAGCAGGGCCCCTCTGCAGCTCTCAGAGTCTATTCTCTGGTGCTGTTTGTGGATGCGGTTAAACCATATACTATTTAAGTGCATTATATCCTCGCGGTAAATGCTAACTTTGGAATGGCTGCATCAAAACATGTCGTGTTTGGTGTCAAACATCTTGGAATACTACCCCCCGCCAATCTTGGCGGCGGGGTAGCATTCCACCCTTCTAGAGGAGAAGACATGTACCTGCTGTGGAAACGCGGTAGAATCCTAAAGAGCCCTGGCATCACAAAATGGATGCCACCAGTCACAGACACTGGGCTGCCCTCCTGCTGATGACCGAAACTCACAGTGGAGGAAGCCCAACAATAGGCATCCTGTCACAGGGAGGTGTAACCACCTTCCAGACAGGGTTTAGTGTATTGGGGCTGGGTGGGTGCACTCTTAGAGTGCTTTGAAGTCCTGCACTGGGGGAGCAGAAGGCTCCTCTGTGCATATGCCAGTTCAAACCAGCTCAGGGGCTACCTGCCCCTGCTCTGGCGCGAAACTGGACAAAGGGAAGTGGGTGTAGCCACCCCTCCCTTGACCCTCCCATAGGTGGGGTCATAGAGCTAGTCCTTCCCCTCTTTTAGTATAAGAGGGGGAACCTTGCCATTGCAAAGCAGATAACCCCTGGACGACGCTCTACAGAAGAATCCTGGCCCTTCGACGTTCCACTACCTTTGGAAGACAGAAGAATCTCCCTTGGAGTCAAGGAGTGACTCCCCTGCTTGGCAGGCACCAAAACGACAACGACGGTCGCAAACTACGCCGCTCCCGCCGGAGTCCGAGGTCCCTGCAGCCCAAGAAGTGGATTTCCTGACCTCTCCCAGGCCATCGTGAGTCCCCAGCGAAGCTGAGGCAAGTGGACCCCACGAGTAACGAGGAACCGCGACCCCTGGGTACCGTGCACTATTGTCGAGTGCAACCCCTTCACAACGTTCTACGAACTTGTGCTTTGGACCACGTGTGGTCCCGACCTCCAGCAGGAATCCCTCCGAAGATCAGAGGCCTACACCGTCCCGAGTGACCGTGGGCCCCTGTTGAGTGATTCCGCCCGAGGTGTCTTCGCGATCCCTTGCCCGCTGGCTTGTGTGTCCCCAGAAGACTTCTTAAAGAAACCGAAGGGCTCCCCTGGTTGCTCCAGGCCTGCCCTGACTTACCCTCGCTGGGTGAGTTCCACAGACCTTGCTGGTCTGCGCCATCGACTTTTCTTCATCTCCCCGAGACTTGCGGCTGCCAAGGCTTGTTGGCTCCGATCGAGTTGCCGACACCGCAGTCAGCTGCAGACGTCGAGGGACACACCGAATCCAGCTCCTGGTCGCCGTCGACGCCTCCTGGACCACGTGGCTGAAGAGTCAAGGCACCTGCAACCGACCTGAAGCGACCGACGACGGTGGGCATCCATCTTCCTTGCCCCGGGTCACTGCCAAGTGACTTTGAACACTGTCCCCTCTGCTTTCAGGTCATCCTTCTTCAGAATCCAGGCTTGGATTCCACCGGACACTTCTCCAGCTCCCGCAAGCAGCAAGTCTTCTTTGTTCGCCATTGAAAACGACGCCGCGACCCGACACCAAAGGACACCTGTGCACCCGGCTTCCCTGGGTGAGGTAACTCCAGCACTACGGTGCTCCTGTGGGTGTGGGCCCTAGAACTACTTACCCTGTAAGTGACTTGCTTGTAGGTTCTCCCGAAGTATCCTAAAACTCTTTATTTCCAACCGCGACTTGCCCCATTGAAGTTAACGGCGATTCGCGCCTGTGTATCCACACTGCACGCGTCCCCCGTGGGTCCTTTACTTACCTGCCTTGGGTGGTTTCGTGAGGCCCCAGCACTTCTGAAGGCCCTAGGCCTTGTCTCCCTGCAAGTCGTTGTGTCTAAGTCTCTTACTTAGTATATGGTCTGGTACGCCCCTAGGGCCCCAGCCATATTTTGTGCTTAACTTATTGTGAAACGTTGATTTGTGCATATGTTTGTCTTCTAATCTCATAAAGAGATTAGTAGAGAGTTATTTAGAAATAAATACATATATATTTGATATATATACCTGTGTGGTGTCTTTTCATTTGGTGATTCAAGAGATTATATGGTAAAACAAGCTGCTTTACATTCCTCCGAGACTTAGCCTGAAGGCTGCTCTCCACAGCTACCACTAGGATAGCTTTCTTTAAAAGGTTGTCTTAAACCTATCTACCATAAGAGTCGATTTGCCCTGGTGCAAGGTGTCCACTTTAATTAGTGAACAGCATATACCAGGCCAACTTCTCACAGAGGGGTGAGAAGGAGTTGTGCTTGGAGTTTAGACTCAAGGTCACCAGGGGGGATTTGATTAAGATTACAGGTCCATTTCATGGGTTTGCCATTTTTAGAGGGGGGGAGGAGGGGAGTGGTTGCGATCTTGAACAAAATGAGGTGATGGTCAGACCAGTCGATGGGGAGGATGTTGGAAAGGGAGGCCAAGCCATTGTTGGAAATGATGGCATCAAGAGTGGCTCCTTAGGTATGGGTGGGAGTATGACAGTTGAATAAGGTCATTGATCTCTAGGTTTATTAGTGAGGTGGTTGACTGTGGGATCATCAACATTGTTCCAGGGGATGTTAAAATCTCCTAAGAAGAGATTTTTCGATGTTGGAAAGTGAGGAGTGTGCAAGTAGGTCGGATAGTTCCTCAGCGAAGGGAAGATGATCGCCCAGAGGGTGGTAGATGTTATGTAGGCGAATTGGGGAAGAGCCCTGCACCGTGAGTTCAGCGCCAAGGTTTTCAAAGGTTAAGTGGTCTGTGTTCTTAACAAGGGAGAGTTGAAGTTTGTTTTTATGGATGATAGCTAGACCACCCCCCTTTTCTGTCTTTCCTGATGATAGAGTAACCGGGTGGGGGGGGGGGGGGTAATGAGTAAGTTGAGGATGGCCGTCGAGTGGTCATTAAGCCAGGTTTCTGTAAGGAAGGCAATGTCGATAGTTTCACTGAGGATCGTTTCAGAAATTTCAGTCGCATGTCTGACCGCCGAGCGGCAGTTAACAAGCATGCAGAAGAGGGGGTTAGGGTTGACTTAGGTGGGAAAGCAGGAGTGTATGGTGGTAAGCTGAGCTGGGGGTCTAGGGGAGATGGGAGAGGAGGGGATTCTGCTAGTTCCCAAAATCACTGGGATGCTGGAATAAGGGAGGGGATGCTCAGTACTCAAGGGTTTAGGTAGGTAGGAGTTGCAAAGGTCAATAAGGTCAGAAGCGGAGAGGTAGTTCATAGCGCGGGGAGGCCTATGTGTTCGTCTGGAAAGGGGTGTGGTTTTCCAACGGTTAGGTTGGGAGATGTTAGGGGAGCCAGAACAGGAGGGATCACTATGATTGATGAAGGTCCTGGGGTTAAGGGCATTGAAATCCTCCCTGAGTCGCGTTAGTTCCGTCTTCACGGTTGAGAGATGACGTTCGATGTTAGACAGTGTCAGAGCAATAAGATTGAGGGGAGCACAGTTGAAAAGGAAGGGGGGAAAAAGAGGGTTCCGTGTCGGTCGGGGAAGAGAGTCTGTAGTGTGGAGGGGGGAAGAGGCCAGGAGGGGGAGGCAGAGGAGTGTTCGGGTTGTTGGACGAGGAAAAAGACGGGTCAATCATATAGTCAGGCCATATGGTAGGAGCGGAGATGAAAGAGTGAGGGATGTGGGGGGAAGTTACATCAGCTTGAGGGGGGAGAGTGGAGTTCCGAGAGGGAGATATTGGCGTAGGGGGGGTAGAGTTGGAAGTTCTAGGTGAGGGGGCAGGGAAGTAATAATACCAGTTTGCGGGGAGAGAGTGCAGTTCAGAGAGGGAGATATTGGCGCAGGGGGGTGTAAAGTCGGAGGTACTGGGTGAGGGAATCGGAAAGAAGGGGAGAGGATAGGGGTAGTGAGAGGGGTCTGAGGGTGTCGGTCGTTAGATAAAGAGTGAGTTTGGATGACAGTGTGAGCGGTTAGGATGTCAAGGGGGAGGGGGATAGAACCGGGGAGGGGGTATTCAGATGCTTGAACGAGGATATTACCGGTTTTAAATATAGAAATGTCAATTTCACTGGGGGAAAGCTGCGGATGGGGATGTAGATAATTTGAAACCATATGGGATTTTGATTGATTTAGAGACTGTAAGATGGAGAAGGAAAATGCTTTTCCATTTGGAGGGGCGTTTGGAGTAGAAGATAAAGTTTGTTTTTATAGGGGAAGAGAGGCTATGGTAGGTATCAACAATTAAAGTTTCGGGGTGACGAATCAATAATTTGTGTTTGAAGTTTTTCTTGGCGTTTTTGGAAAGATTGGAGGGGTATAAGATGTTCCAGGAGTTCGGAGCCATGTTGGGAGAGGGCAGGGTCAGGAGGTGTGAGGACGGGATTAGGGGGGGTCATGTTAGGTCATTAGAAGAGGATTAGGGGGAAGAGAAAGAGGGGGAGAAAGTAAAGAAAATGAGACGTAAGAAGAAGGTGGGTGAGGAAACCAGGCGGAAAAGTAACACGAGAGAGAGGGGAGTCAGTGATTAGGGGGGGAGGAGAGGTTGGTATATCAAAGTAGGCTTATATTGAGAAAAATTACAATGAGAGAACCTGGACAACTTAGGACGCTAGCAGGGACAGGGGGTAAGTAAAGCACCAACCAGATAGCAAATACAAGGGTAACTTAGGAGGACTTCAAAAATGGCAAAAAGGAACGTGGTCAAAAAGTTAGTAGCGGGACCCCAGTCTCAGTCGGGGGGGCACCACGAGTTAAGGAAAAACAAGTCTGGAGGGGAGGCAGGATGAAAACGCCAAGGATTATAGCCGTCACATTCGGAGGCGATAAGTGGAGGCAGCTGGTAGCGCAGTGGGACGGTGCAGATCCAGTATTTAGAGATCCGATGGTAAGTTCAAAACACGGTGATGGTGACCGCGGCCCGCGAGGCAGAGGATTTGGCGGCGGCAGGGCGTAAATCTGGTTCTAGAACTCCTGCGGCCGCTCTGGGTGGACAACCTGAGAGGCAACACAGAACGGTCTTGGGCTAAGCTCTGCTGAGTCCTCATAGGGAATCAGGAGTGGCACGATCATGGTGTAAGAAGAGCTCAGTGGGTGTCAATGGGTATTGCAGCTCCAGCCACGAAAACCCAATAGCACACCACCCAAAAGTGTACTGGGGATCCCAAAGCCTTGAAGGGGATGAAGTCATCTTTCCGACAGGGAAATAGGTATTTTCCACTGAATGGGTGTCTAATGTACTCATGTCTCTGGGCTCTGCTGCTTGTAACCTGAATTTACGGGACACATTTCTCTGCACTAGTAGACATCCAAATAGGAGCACTTTAGGGTGTCAGACAATGGAATCTTGCAGTTGGCTCTCAAAGGTGTTAAAATATGTAGGGATACATATCTCAGTTAAGGTTGGTAAATTGTTCAGTGATGTTTCCAGCCATTTGTTATTCGGCTCAGAAAGCAGTGATATAGGAGATCAAGTCAAAGGAAGATGAGGATTCTGTGATCTTCAGGCCCATTCAATGTTCACATTCGGTCATGGTTCCATGTGCAGGCTACCGGACTGTTAGGCAGGTGGGTGTAGAGGTTTGGAAAGGAGATTCAGGCTGAGAGAGGCGAGCTGGCAGACCCTCTTACTCTCAGTTCTTCAATGCACCAACATTTCTGGATACAGTGTAACCCAGCCCCAGGCTAGTTATGGTAAAGATCCCAGAAGAAACTTGAGCCATCTCATTCTTCTTGTTCACAAGGCCGGACAGCTCCTCTTCACACTGAGCAGTCCAGTGTCCTCTGATTCTCAGCTGCATCCTAGCCTCGGAGAGAAAAGCAACCCCAAAATTCCTTGCAGCACAAGTCCAGCTAGCAGTTACTGTGAAGCTCGTCCAGAAGCCTAAGCTTTACAAGGTACCACCTGCAGAGCTGATAGCATATCTAGTGACAATGTGAAGGTCTATTTGATACCATAGAAAGTTAGACCTGGTCTCAGGCCCCTATTACAATATTACATCACGTACCACAACTACAACAGTGGAAACATGTTGTCCACATAAATGAGGCTACACCCCATGGGAACACCATAAGAGGCCACAAATGAAGCAGGTTACTGTGTTCCAGGTTTTTTGCCATTGGTGCTCACAACCACAAGCAAGGGAGGACTAATGGTTAAAGAAGGATTATAACTTTTTCAGCAACCCTGGTCACCCTGACAGTAAGTGTTGGACGAAGGCCTATCGATGACTGACCATGTCACTGAGTAAATATGGAGCCTTGTGAAAATCAACCTCTATTGAATTACATTGAACACTTTCTGTCCATTTTGTTTTGAAACTTTCATTTTAACCCCTTGCTGGGGACATTAGTGAACAAACTAACTTCCCATACCTACGTCTTCCATCTGCACAGGGCACTTTAGTCAAAAGTTGCCGCTAATGTCCCAAGCACCAAAGAGTGACTTTCTGTAGAGGTTCACCTATTTGGCCCTGTGAGGGCCTATGCACTGATTTCACGGCCCATCCACCAACTCTCTTCTAGCTCATTTGGGTAATTTACTAACACAGCACTGTAGGAGAGTAGGATCTGCCTCTTATGTTGCCCCCACTTTTTTCTGATATTTACACTGGTTTCTGGCTATAGTCAGGCTGGGACCCTGCTAATCAGGGCCCCAGCCTCTCTGTTCTCTCTAAACGATTTGGAGTGCACTCTAGGTGCACTAGTGATTGGATACTGTGGCACCTTATGAGTCCCTAGTATATGGTACCTTAGGTACCAAGGGCATAGGTACTTCACAGGCCTACCAGGGGCTGCAGCATGTATTATGCCACCCCTGGGAAGCAGACTAAATCTGACACCACAGGCCTGCTACTGCAGCCTGAGTGAGGAAGTGCTAGCACCCCTCACTGAGATATAGGTTCCCTATATCTCTCCTACACACACATATAACCCTATCAGTCACCCCTAAGGCAGGCCCTATCAATCCTGAGGGCAGGGTGCTTGGATTCTATGTGAGGGGGTGCCTCTGCCTGAGCAGGGCCCCTCTGCAGCTCTTAGAGTCCATTCTCTGGTGCTGTTTGTGGATGCGGTTAAACCATATACTTTTAAGTGCATTATATCTTCGCAGTAAAATGCTAACTTTGGAATGGCTGCATCGAAACATGTCGTGTTTGGTGTCAAACACCTTGGAATACTACCCCCCGCCAGTCCTGGCGGCGGGGGTAGCATTCCACCCTTCTAGAGGGATAGACATGTACCTACTGTGGAAACGCGGTAGAATCCTGCAGAGCCCTGGCATCACAAAATGGATGCCACCAGTCACAGACACTGGGCTGCCCTCCTGCTGATGACCAACACTTGCAGTGGAGGAAGCCCAACAATAGATATCCTGTCCCAAGGGGGTGTGACCACCTCCCAGACAGGGTTTAGTGTATTGGGGCTGGGTGGGTGCACTCCTAGAGTGCTTTGAAGTCCTGCACTGGGGGAGCAGAAGGCTCCTCTGTGCATATGCCAGTTCAAACCGGCTCAGGGGCTACCTGTCCCTGCTCTGGCGCGAAACTGGACAAAGGGAAGTGGGTGTAGCCCCCACTCCCCTGACCCTCCCATAGGTAGGGTCATAGAGCTAGTCCCTCCCCTTCTTTTAGTATAAGAGGGGAACCTGTGCATTGCACCCTAGATTTTCCCTGGACGACGCTCTGAAGAAGAATCCCGGACCTTCGACGTTCCACTACCTTTGGAAGACTGAAGAATCTCCCTTGGAGTCAAGGAGTGACTCCCCTGCTTGGCAGGCACCAAAAACTACAAACGACGGTCGCAAACTACGCCGCTCCCGCCGGAGTCCGAAGTCCCTGCAGCCCAAGAAGTGGATTTCCTGACTTCTCAAAGGCCATCGTGAGTCCCCAGCGAAGCTGAGGCCAGTGGACCCCAAGAGTAACGAGGAACCGCGACCCCTGGGTACCGTGCACTATTGTCGAGTGCAACCCCTTCACAACGTTCCACGAACTTGTGCTTTGGACCACGTGTGGTCCCAGCCTCCAACAGGAATCCCTCCTAAGATCAGAGGCCTACCACGTCCCGAGTGACCGTGGGCCCCTGTGAGCGAATCCTCCCGAGGCGTCTTCGCGATCCCTTGCCAGCCGGCTTGTGGGTCCCCAGAAGACTTTCTAAAGAAACCAAAGGGCTCCCTGGGTGCTCCAGGCCTGCCCTGACTTACCCTCGCTGGGTGAGTCCCACAGACCTCGCTGGTCTGCGCCATTGCCTCTTCACACTTTCCCGAGACTTGCTGTTACCAAGGCTTGTTGGCTCCAATCGAGTCGCCGACACCGCAGTAAGCTGCAGACATCGTGGGACACGCCGAATCCAGCTCCTGGTCGTCGTCGATGCCTCCTGGACCTCGTGGCTGAAGAGTCAAGGCAACCGCGAACGACCTGAATCTTGCGACGACGGTGGGTATCCATCTTCCTTGCCCCGAGTCACTGCCAAGTGACTTTGAACACTGTCCCCTCTGCTTTCAGGTCTTCCATCTTCCGAATCCAGGCTTGGATTCCTCCGGACACTTCTCCTGTCGCCGCAAGCAGCACGTCTTCACTGGCTCCCATTGAAAACGACGCTGCGACCCGACACCAAAGAACACCTATGCACCCGGCTCCCCTGGGTGAGGTAACTTCAGCACTACGGTGCTCCTGTGGGTGTGGGCCCTAGAACTACTTACCTTGTAAGTGACTTGCTTGTAGCGTCCCTAGAAGTGTCCTAAAACTCCAACTTTCCAAGTGCGACAATTGCGCTGACTCGTACAGGGTTCGCGTCTGTGTTAGACACACCGCGTCCATCTCCTTTGCAACACTATCTAAAACTGTATCCTTCGACTCGTACTGAGTCCGATCGGTGTTCGCCTCGAACACACAAAGGGCCTGTAACTCTGAGATCTCCATTGCACTGACTCGCACAAGGTTCGCGTCTGTGTTAGACACAGCGCGTCCATCTCCCTTGCATCTCTATCTGTGACCGCGTCCTTCGACTCGTACAAGGACCGATCGGTGTGTTCGCCTCGAACACGCAAGGGACCTTAACATTGATATCTCAATCGCGTCTGAGTACATAGACTCGCACAGGACTCGCACCGGTGCCAGGTCACCGCGTCCGTCCCCTGTGGGTCTCCTACAACTACCTGGGGTGGTTCTTGGGGGTCCCTCGATTCTAGATGCCCTAGACCTAGGTCTAGCAAACTAAGATTGTGATATTCGATTGTGCTAAACTTATTCTGATAATATTTGACTTGTACATATGTTCCTGACCTCTAATCTCATAAAGAGATTAGTAGAGAGTGTGTATTAATAAATACATATATATTTGATATATATACCTGTGTGGTGTCTTTTCATTTGGTGATTCAAGAGATTGTGTGGTAAAACAAGCTGCTTTACATTCCTTCAAGACTTAGCCTGAAGGCTGCTCTCCACAGCTACCACTAGGATAGCTTTCTATAAAGGTTGTCTTAAACCTATCTACCATAAGAGTCGAATTGTTCTGGTGCAAGGTGTCCACTTTAATTAGTGAACAGCATATACCAGGCCAACTTCTCACAAGCACCTACCCAATGTAAGCTCCTGGCAGACTCCCCCATTTTTTATGAAACTCGTTCACCTTTTACCTATGCTTCCCATGACTCTTGGTACTCCCACATAGGACCGCTGACATCTGCTGACAGCTTACCGTGGGCATTTTGCACTAAAGTCTCGTCTATGAATTGTTTTATTTTGTATCACAGTAGTATTTGTGAATTCCTTATATGAAATCTTGTTACTATGCATCCTGCAGCAACATATGCACTGGTTTTTTTTTGCACGTTGGCTATGGCCTGGAGTTTTTTCTTTTACTCTGCACGTGGGTGCTGACTCACTTGTCTTATTCTGAATCTTGTCTCTACTATGGATTGTTTTACTTTGTAACTGGGTGCCTCTGAATTCCTGTACTCTGCATCACACATCCAACAGTGAATTGCTTTATTTTGCAACTTAATAGGACATAGATTGGAATGGGTATTTCACAAATGCGAATGTCTTCCCTTTCCATCATAAGTTGTGAGAGCTCTTTTACAACCCGGGCTGACTCTGGAGTCTATGGCAATGTGATTTGATATGTCAAAGAGGTAGCAAATGATGCTGACAGGGGGGAGTTCATTATGATTCTTTCCTTACACTGTGCCCATAGAGATAACTCGCCAAAGTGGATTAAGTGATATGGCATCATTCCAAATGTGTACTTGGAGCGAATAGGAAAGTTGATGGCACGGTCTATTAAGATGCCAGTTTCACTTTGCTGATATAGTCAGGATATACCTTCCTACAGTTATATGCTCGCTTACTTAAACTTCGGGTAAAAAATCCACACTAGACTGACTCAGAGTGGGCATTTATCTTCGATTGTTAGCCATGGGGTTCTGTTTGAAAGGGTGAATTTGGTGTGTGCCCAGGATATGAAAATTTGCATCTGGCTCCTGCAACACTGCCCAAAAGTGCATTTGACTAGACCAAATGGGTCTAAATATATGTAACCAAGGAAAAATAGTATTTAATTTTGCATTCGGATTTGTTTTTAACAATGCATGATGCTAGCTGTGTTTAATTGGATTCAGTCTCTGTTGGACCTGCTGCTTAACTGGTTTATAGGCAGTAATCAACAAAACGGAGTATACACGTATCTATATCCAGTGCCTCATTTATATAAAAATGAGGGAGAGAATTAAAATGTTTCTTAGGTTAGCACAGACCACTGCCACAGCTGGGGCAGCCCGCTTCTACCACTGGCGCCACCCAGTGCACTGTGACACCGGCCACCGTTTTGAGTACTAGCACTAGACCATCTTCAATCAGTGACAGCAGGTGAAGTTTAGAAGTGGTCGGTAGTAAATAGTTCCCCCAAGCAGAACTGCACAAGTGAACAAATCAAGTGAGTACAACTTTTCATGAAATGTTTTCTTTTTGGGGTGCGGGATTCCTCCCCCAAGTAAAAAGTGCCAAATAGTGAATTTTACAGCACAATTTCAAATAAATAGACTACAAATCCAGAGTTTCTGAAGCTGCTCTAATTCAATATTTCAAAAATATTGTGAAGAATAAGGAAAGCACTTCCCTCTCCAAGGGTATTGGGGCTCACCCTTGTAGATTATGTAGCACAACCACCCTAAAATTGGCTGAGGAGCCATATGAATTACAGGCAGGTAAAGATGCGATTATACAACTTCACATGGCCAATCATATATTAAAATAGTCTCTCTTAGTTTCATTTCTGCATCCCGCACAATCCAAGAAGATTCTGAGAATCTATTTGTAAGGGACAAGGCTGAGATATCAAATACTGTACATTTGTAACAGTCACATGCCATAGAAAGTAGTGCTACCAAACCTTTACAAGAGCATACCGCAATGCTACTGCTCAAAGACAGATCTTACAGAGTCCAAAACTAGACATATTACACCAGCCTTAAATGCTTAGGCCGCAGACAACAGTAGTGAATGAAATAATCTTGCAATGCGATTCATTTTAGTAATTTTGTTTCAAGTGTCTCTCTGTTGTTGAAAAATTTTGATGTTTCTCTGTACTTATTTTCTTTAAAAGTTGTTTTGCTGTACTTAAATTTTTCTGTAACGATTTTTTGTATGATGGTTTCTGTATTGAGTTTAAGGCAGTAGCGCCACGCTTTGGAGAGAAAAGAGGAGACAGCATGCTCTTGCCGAGTTTACAGAAATCTCCTTCTTCGCCTATTATAAAATACTATTAAAGCAAGATTTGGCCATTTCCCAGGATCAACGCATGCAATGCCATGGCTGCGACCATCTAAGCCGACCCCTTGCAGACTGTGCAATCAATGGGAAGAAAACTTGATCTATTTAGTTTGTATATGTCCAGAAATGAAGGAAGAAAGAAGTAGATATTTTTAAAAAACTATTTGAACATACGACGAGTACGAACTTGTAGACAAGCTCTGGTAATTTGTTTTAAGCCAACCGATAAAATCATGAATGCAAATTTTACAAATTTTTGATTTTAACAAAAGAGAAATTAGAAGCCTGTGATTTGAGCATAGGAAATTTGTTAGTTTAAATCTGTTAATATAGAAATTTAATTTGCACAGGTCAATCTGCACATAATTTATGATTTTTATGAAGTACAACTTGATCTTCTTATAAAAAGTAAAGAATTGTAGATATGTAGGAATTATATTTGCCGTCATTATTTTTCTTGGTCTTTGGAAATGACAAACTGTTTTTTATTATGGCTGGGTAACTGATGATTTTATATTGTATGATTTTAATTAATCAAGTAATAAAGATTTTTGATTGATTGATTATTAGAAAATACCAAGTAACGTGTACAGCAACCATATGCTCCTCACAGGCAAGCCCTACTCACACTCCCCATCTGCATATCAGAATATTAGCAACCCTTTTCACTTTCATTACAGATAGCAGAATCTGTCCTTAACCTGTTTATTGTGGGTGTCGGCCAATGGTCAACACCTGCACTCCCTCCGAGTGCAATTGCATCCCCCAGAGCAATATGTAAAAAGAAATGACACCTCCCCCCCCCCCCAAAAAAAAAAAAAACTGTTCACAGGCCTACATTTATTTTTGGGGAAATGTGTTTTCCCGGGGGAAGGGGGTAAACAACGTAGGTAGGGGGTCGACCCCAAGCTCATGGGGACCCCCAGGGGAAAACACACATTTCTAAAAATATATATATGCCACATGTCTACCATCTGCAGATTATGCAGTAGATGGTAGATTTATTTCCAGATTGCCTCAATTCTTTTCGACTATCTAGGGAGGTCGTAGAGAATGAGTTAATGTGTTTTTTTTTTTTCCAATATTTTTTTTTTATCCTGTACAAAAACACCTAGCAGGTGTTGCAAACATTAACAACAAATATATGGAGCACATTTACTTTGTACATGGTTATTCAAGCAGCAGTAATTCTGTTCTTGAAAGAGAGCAAAGTTGGGACAAGGCATTGCATCATACACCAAATCATCGGCCTATTTGCCTCCAAAGTGCTCCGTACCTGGCGGTTAAGAGCCCTCTCTCTCTCTCGTCATGTGCGGTTCTATAGCTGCGGAGAGTCCTTCAAGTCCCTCTGGCAGGCCCAGTCCATGGTAATCTATCCAGCGGCCCCACACCCTGCAGAATTTCCGCAGACGGGAATGAGTTAAGGTTAATCATTCTAGTGGAAGTCTGAACTACCATACTTTCGGAAGTAGGGTATTCCATCAAAAAAAGCAGAGTCACTTGGTCTGGATGCAGCTCTAAGGTAGGTTTTGTCTGAATCAGAATGAACTGTGACTGGTCATATCCAAGATGGATTTGGTTCGGCAGGGCAATATCATTGGCATCCTCCTCTGGCATTGCAGTGTCTGGGCTGGCAATTATGTGACAGTAACAGACGTGAATCATGGTGCCAGACGTGGAGCTGGCTCCAGAGTTGGAGATGAATCCAAAAGCGGATTCAGTAGACAGGCGGCGCGGAGGACCGATGTGCAGGAGGTAACCCTACTAGAGGCCTCCACAGTTTCATGGGTCCATAGGTGTGCCAGAGGGAGCTGACAGGGAGCCAAAGATGCACAACATAGCTTCCTTGAAAGCCTTAATGTGAGATTGCTGAGGGCCCCACAAATTCAGGGTGCATCTGGATCTGCTGCGGGATCGGCTCCTTAGTGGGCGACCAGGAGAGGATATGGGGACACCTTGATGTCCTCAAGACTTCTCAGAGGGAGGGTGGCAAGACTGGAATGAATCCCGCTTGGCCTTCTAACGTTTCTTCTTGGACTTTGACTTCCCTGAAGACTTGGATCATGACGACGACCTGTTGCAGGAGCAGCCCAGAAAGCGGGAACACGTCCGCGATTTTGACTGAGAGTGAGCGAGGTTTAGGCAATTTCCTGTGCTATTTGGAAAGGAACAGCTTGACTTTGCGATCCCAGATTGACTTCAAGGAGCATAAGGGCAGACTTCTCGCATGGCTTGGAGTCGCTGCCCGAACCCAAACACCAGAGATCTGCCACATGAAGATATGTCCGAGACATGTACAAAGGAGCGAAAAGTAAAGGACTGATGTCCGCATGTTTGGGTGATATTTATATGTGGCTCCAGCTGTCAAATCCAGGGCACAAAGGAGTTGATGTGGAGCCGCATAACACCACCCACCGGCAACCAGGAGCAATAGTGAAAAACCTCTGGTTCCAGTGTAGAGTCTGGGACTATTCTAAAGTTGAGGAATCTGTGGTTAGAAGTATCCATTAGAAAATCCGTATTTTTAGCTCTTCATATCATGGTTTTGTAACCTGTAAGTGCTAAAAATACCAGGTGCTGTAATTGTTTAATTTGACAGTACTTTGTGCTGAAGACTAAGCTGGTTTTGCAGTGATTCAAACTTGTGACTTACAAGTCACAGTAAATTTCAGTGCTGAGCTTATAACTCACTATAAATTATCCACCACTCTAATTACTTTCATATTTCACTATACTAATTCAACACTAATCCTTTATGGGTTCCGGAGTAGCATGCTACTCGCCAAAAAAGCGCTTCAAGACCTCATCAGGGGTAACAAGCGCTATATAAATGCAAACCTTTTTCCCTCTTCTATCCGTCCTCTAATCTTCTTAATCCAAATAACTGACTAATATCCACCACTCAAATTACTTTCATATTTCACTATATTAATTCAACACTAATCCTTTATGGGTCCCGAAGTAGCGTGCTATTCGCCAAAAAAGCGCTTCGACGCCTCGTCAGGGGTAGTAAGCGCTATATAAATGCAATTTCAATACAATATATCTTACCAGGTGTAATAAACCAAGTTCACAATTCATATTTGAAACGGTCATGATTTAATAAGTGTTGGATACATGAACAATTTTGTCAGGTAAAATAAGAAAATCACAAACAGGATTACACATATTATAGATGACCTTATGTTACTACGAATTACAAGCAGTGAGATTAGTACATGATGCTGAGCATTTCACAGCTTTTCACAGAACCCCATAGAGAATTCACCAACTTCACGAGATCCTACAGTGAGGACCGAGGCATGCAGTACTTGAATGTAGAGTTTAGGCGCCCTCTGGCGGCTATAACGGTTAGCTGCTGTCTGAGATACCCAAGCTACAGCAATTCCAGAGTTAAATCGATGACATTTATTTATGCTAAATGACACAGAATCAATCACCCACTTAAATTGATGTATCTCCAGTAGTAGCTCTGTTGAAGCTAATGATTTTAAAAGTTTGGGAACCCTCTACCTAAATTCGTAAAAATGTCTGGGATGACGGTCCTAGGCTCCGAGGGCTGCATTTTCTAGTTCACTGTACAGTTTATGGCCAAAGCAGCTACTGATATAGGAATGCAAAAGCACTAACAAAACAATTTAAAAAAAAGTTCAGCCAGAAAAAATTGTATTTGCAACATACACAGACAGACCCAATATAGAAGCATAGAAAATAAGGGTACGTGAAAATATAAAAAAAATTCTAACAAAAGTTTTTGAAAATTATGCGAAAATGTACTGAAATGTTTTTTGCCGGTATACAAAAGTCACACTAGAAACTGGAAGGAGATTGGTTTGAGCAGAAAAATCTCAATTTTCGATATATTTTCTGGGCCTCCTACGGTCAAAAATCAGACAAAATCGTGTAATGTAAAGTTTAGCGAAATTTCACATAATGAGATTTTTTGAATTTCATTGACATTTACATTGTATTCAGGTTTTCATAAAGTCTGATCAGAGAAACACAACAGTGGTTACTGATTTTTTTTTAAAGACCATTACAGATTACATTGTTTAATACAATTAGGGGGAATAATTTGACAGATAAAAAGTGAACACATGATAATTCAACTAAAAAAGTCTAACCTCCTTAAAGTTTAGAGATTTAGCCCAAGATAAACTTTGAAAGGAACAAAATAATGACCACTCAATATGTCCTTCAAAAAATTCACGATTCCATTTTTTTCAATAAGGTCAGCAACTCTCAACTGCAATACCTTCCAATAGAAAATGTATTATTTCAATGTTGAGCACATAAAAGTACTTTTGGTAACACTTACCGCTTTCTTGCGCGAACCGGGAGGCCTCTAGAAACGTTACTTCGCGATCTGCATCAAGATCCTTCTTGTTTCCACACAAAATAATGGCTATATTAGGGCTGGCCAGGGTCCGTGCATCTGTTAACCAATTAGTCAAAGCGTTGTATGTCTCCCGGCTTTCAAACCAAGACAAAAACAAGGAAGGAAAAAAAAAACAATAAAATAGAAATTAAATTATGATTTTAATTAAAATTTCAAATAAAGGTATAAGGATCTTCAGACTACATAAACCAAGACCTTGTTTTGAGATCACAGTTGAAAAACAGAGGCTAGCTGACCCATTGCACTTGTACCTTCTCTTAGACACCCCAGTCAATAACATGGGGGCATCACCGAGATTTTATTTTTTCATGGTGAATGTGGACCTCAAAAGGGGACTCAGAAAACTGGAAGCTCAGGCATGGGAGGACCAGAAAACAAGCATCCTGGGACCGGTTTCGGGGTAACACCCCTCATTAACCAGGCTAGCTTGAATCGAGTGGTATAGTGAGCACGGCATCCACGTCTGGGCATACCCATGGCCACTTAAGGCGAACATAGCAAAAACAACATGATGGACGGAGTGCAACATTGCTGTGTTTGCTATGTTCGCCCTAAGTTGCCAAGGGTATGCCAAAGATGTGGAGAAGAGCTATTCTGCAACATCCATTTCATGTGAATTCAATGTGCTATCCTGCCGCTTCTCCCATTTTGAAGTTGATTTTTACCAACCATGATCGCACATCATTTCTTGGGGAAAATATCATGGGCGGGCTGGTGAACTTGGAATTTGGTGAGGCGCAAATGTATACCTGAATTGCAGTGAGCAAGCATACACTCAACCCCACTATCCCCGAAAGTGCAGCCTCCCCAACTCACCATTTTAAATTTTTTTTTTTTTTTAGGTGGAAAAAGCTGAATGTTATAGCAGATGCATTGTAAGTAAGTGACAGACCAAAAACAAACCTAGTATTACAGGGCATTTTTAAAAAGGACTCTCTTGAAATGTTACAAAGAATGTATAGTTTGTTTGTCAAGCGAGCCAGACAATCCCCTGGGGTACATGGGGACCAACCAGCCCCAAGAACCTACTTTTTTTTGTTTTAATTTACTATGTGTTATTGAAACAGAAAACAACCAACCCTACTGTTCTTCTTAGAGGTGATCAGGTCAAGTAAAATAGATTGGAGGCCCGAGAAATGCAGGATCTTGTAGATAGGGCAAGATCTGCCAAACATGCACAATGTAGTACTGAAACAAATGACAGAGCTTAGAATGCTCAAGGATCCTAAATCCACAGAGTAAAAAAAATCTGCCAATCAACCGTGAAAGCAGCATTATATGTATAAAAGGAGAGGATGTAGCCTTACGGCTAGAGCGGCCGACCTTGAAGCTGGGGAACCGGGTTCGAGTCTCGGCAACGACGCTCAACATCCTGTGAATCTGGGCAAATCACAATCTCCCCGTGCCTACCAAAAATGAATGTGTCCTTCTGTAACGAAACTGGTGCTCATGTAAAGCGCTCTGATAACCGATGTCTCGGGTCTAGTTCGCGCTACATAAAACTCTAAAATAAAAAAAATAAAAAGGTCTGACTACCTGGCTTAAACAGACATTGTAATTTGTCCTTCTATCAATCTGTGCTGCCTATCCAGCCACTTACTTTAATTTTTCCCATATGAAGGACAATAAAAGCGATTCAGGGGCTCCTCTCTAAATTTCTCATTTTACAAGTTTTATAGAGTGCCTTGAGGTGGGCAAGTTAAAAATAGGAACTTTCTCATGTAGGTTGTTCCAGGATCCAGCATACAAGTGGAGATATTAAGTGTTCATGCATTTCAGTTAAGATCACGTGAGGGGGAGAAAACCAACTACCCTGCATCTAAATCTTCAAAGCATTATATCTACTCCCGAAACAAAGCTCTTTTATCTTACATTAATCTTGCTGACAAGTGTGTGCCAGCCTTCACATTCTATTCCTGCTGTGGGGTACCAAAACTTGGGTTTTAAAAGCCAGCAGCGAAAGCAGAGTCCTCAGAGACTTTACAAGCGTGAACTCTAAAAGCTCTTCACAGGCTCACAGTGTAAGCTGGGCTATTTAAAGAGCACAAATGCTTACAAGTTTATAGCAAATGCAACCTTAAAAAAATAAAAAAATACTACATTCCACACCGCATTTAATTTCACACCTTAACTCCTCCTGAAAACAATGTGCTTAATAAAAAGTCAGAGTAACATGCAGAAAATTCACAACCTACTCATATCGTAGAGCGCTGAAATTGGAAAATGTTACTTACCCTGGAAGCATCTGTTTGTGGCATGCAGTGCCGTACATTGACAAGCTGTGCATACTCCTGCCACCTAGTTTTGGGCTCGGGTGTAGGCAACTTATTTTTCTTCAAAGAAATCTTCTAGTCTGTGGTAAGTTATAGCATGTGCATTGTGTTCATTCGGTCATTGCTTAACATTCACATTCCATTACCAAGCTGGGCATGCTTACCTGTATGGTTCTCCCTAACATTAAAGCTATTATCCTGTGTCCTATTGGTTAAGCTTTGTTGTTGTTCATATCACATTCCATATTCCATGGAGTGTCCATTGTTAGTTGGATCTTGCTGTGGTGGCGCTTGGATGCTCCAATAAATAGCTACTACTTATTTACACCATTTATGTGTGTGTATACTTTTTCCAACTACCACATATTTTGGTGACAAGTAGAAATAGCCCAGTGGGAGCATACAGGCATTGTTGGCTATTCAGTTTGTTCTCGTCAATTTTGAAACGGGAAGCAGCCAACGGTAGAGCGGGAATGGCAGAGAGTCGCGGTTGGAGAAAAAGCGCCAGGAAGTGTATGCGGGAACCAGAACAGCATTATTGATAGCCCAGTAAGTTTTATCTTAAAGCTTTTCATTGAATTTAAAAAGGTAAGCATGTATAAAATCATAAATAAAATCATATACAGAGAACATAGGCATATACAAAATAAACCTAAAGGGTAAGAGAAGGTAAGGTGAGGGGGTTGAAAATACAGGTTTGTGATAATCTGTCATGGTGCGAGGGTTACTTGGGGGGGGTACTACTGTCTAACTCACTTATTGACCAGATGCATTAATAACAATGGTAGAGACATCGGTCATTCTAACAAGAGTATTTTGGTGAAGGTAATACAAGTTTGCTTGCGTGATAACAGAAAAACACAATGGTTTTGAAAGCGATAATACATGCTCGGTAATCTGGTATATAAATCAAGCAATACAAGTCAAGTACAAGAGTGTGGCAACAATCTGGTGTTCAAAAATCTTTGTAGTATATGTGCGATATACAAGATTTTAGTCCCTAAAGTTGATTGAGAGTGGTATCTGGTGTGTAGAGACTCAGAAGAGTTGTGATTAACTAAGCACCAAATAGTGATATTAGTGGAAAGAGAGTGAGGTGAGACATAACAATGGTAGTAGTCTTAGAATTGGTTACAAATGATGATTAGGTAGACCTTGGTAGGGAGAGAGGACTGTATATGGGTGTACTTAAGGTGGCTGTCTGGTGGCGAAGTAGTTGTTCAAGGTATCCCAAATGGGTTTAGAGGGAGTCTTCCATGGTGAGTTTTGGAGAGAGATATTGTCTGCGCCTCTATTGTGGGAAACCCAGTTGATCCAGGAGTTGAAGGAGGCTTTTTGCGTACTTTTCAAGATGGATAGATCTATTTTGGTTGCAGATGTTAGTAGTTAGTCTAACAAGGCACTGTTGGATGAGTTGTCATGCTTACCTGTATGGTCTTCCAAACATTACTGCTATTATCCTGTGTCCTATTGGTTAAGGCTTGTTGTTGTTCATATAACATTCCACATTCCATGGAGTGTTCGTTGTCAGTTGGATATTGCTGTGGTGGCGCTTGGATGCTCCAATAAATAGTTACTACTTATTTACACCATTTATATGTGTGCATACTCTTCCCAACCTACCACATAGTCATGAGGTATAGTGACTCCACCTATTGTTCGTAATGCGCATGGGCATCAGCTCCATTGGTAGATTGTTTTTCCTGTACAGTTGGTGAGGATGGAAATGGAGATTAGAGATACAGAAGAAGATGACCATGTGAAGAAAGGAGAAGGAAAAGTTTCTGCATCATCCAAATGCTTCAAAAGGAGGATGATTGGCGCATGTGAATCTATAGTACTACATGCAAAGAACAGATGCTTAAAGGGTAACATTTTAAGTTTGCGGCATGTGTAGCTGTAGATTCACATGCTGTGCACTGACTGTAAACCAGATAGCCAATGGATGTTTCAGAAGATTGAAAAAGTTTACGAAAGACAGCTTGGCCAACGCGGTCATGTTGGCGAGCTAAGACATCCACAGAGTAATGCTTGGTTAAAGTGTATGGGGTGCACTGGGTAGCTGCTCAGCAGATGTCGGCTATTCGAATGTTACCCAAGAAGGCCATAGAGTCCCCTTTATGGTGAAAGTGGGGTCAGAGAAGGATAGGTAAATGTAGTTTGGCTCTGGCGTAAAATGTCTGGGAACATTTGACCAACCAACGTGCTATTCCTGCTTTGGAGAGAGCATGGCCCTTTTGTGGCTTGGCAAAGGAGACAGAGCTGCTGTGTGGAGGGTGTGGTGCAGCGGCCAGGGCAGCTGACTTCGGAGCACAGGGCTCACGGTTCGATCCCCAGCTCCGGCGGCAGCTCAGCTCAGCACCATGTGACTCTGGGCAATAGCTCACTTAATTTCCACGACGGCCCCCAGCGCCTTGAGACCCGTAAGGGTGAGTAGTTCGCGCTTTACAAATATGGATTTATTTATTATTTATTTATTTGTGTCTTACAGAGGAGTTTTGTCCTGTCGATTTAATACAAGAGGGCTCTTTTCACATCTAGTGTGTGAAGAGTCCTCTCTGCCAAACTCTGTAAGAACAGTGGGACTTTAATAGTTTGATTGAGGTGAAAATAAGAGACCATCCTGGGTACAAAAGTGCGATTTGTCCTAAGGACTAGTCTATCGGCATCCACTTGAAAGAAGGGTTCTTCTAGTGTACAAGCCTAAAGCTCACTCGAAGGTCAAAGGGAGGCAATTGCCACTAGGACACCTACCTTCCAGGAAAGGAACTGTAGAAGGTATGAGTGAAGTGGTTTAAAAGGAGGGCCAAAAAGTCTGGTGAGGACTATGCTGAGATTCCAGGTGACAGGGGCAGGAGGCATCCTTGGTAGGATGACTCTTAAGTCCTTACAGAAAAGCTTTAATAACTGGAACAGTGATATGTGTTTCCTTTTCTGAAGGTAAGCAGCAACAGCAGCTAAATGAAGTCTAATGGAGGTGTAAGGAAGGCCTGACTGTTTAAAGTGAAGCAGGTAACAGACAATATCTTGGACTACTGCATGGATAGGGTTGATGTGCCTAGGTAGCACACAAATCTTTTTCATTTGGCTGAATAGCATGCTCTTGCGGAAGGACTGCAGGTCTCTCTCAGGATGGCAATACACTCTGGGGGTATGTTGAGATAGTTAAATAAAGATTTAGCTGCTTGGGGTACGGTGTCCCAACGAGCTGTGGCTCTATGAGAGATAGTCCGGCCTGCTGGGTAGCCTCTCGTGAAGTAACAGAGAGAGCTTAAGGAGGGTGGTGAACCAGGGCTGTCTGGCCCAAGTGGGGGCCACCAGGATGTGAGTGAGGGATGTTTGTCGAAGCTTCCAAACTACCAACAGAAGAAGTGGGAGAGGCAGAAAAGCGTGGTCTAACATCCCTGACCACTTCATCCATAGTGCATTGCCCAAAGACCGTGGGTACATGGAGGCATAGTTGGGCATTTTTCCTTTTCCGCAGTGGCACAGACGTCTACTTCGTGTAACACCCACCGACAAAGTATGGGAGTAGAACTTGTGGGTGGAGCTCCTACTTGTGGACTTGTTGCTGCATCCTGCTAAGCAGGTCTGCAAAATCATTGTATGCTCCTGGTAGGTACTCCGCCAGTAGAAAAACTCTGTGATGGAGTGTCCATCATCAAATGTTCGGGGCTAACCCAGACAACTGTGGAGAGTGAGTGCTGCCCTGCTTCTGTAGGGAGAACATGGTAGTCATGTTGTCTGTGCAAATGAGGACGATCTTGTGCTGGGTGTGGCAGAGGAATGCCTAGAGGGATAGCTGGAAAGCCAGGATCTCCAACTAGTTGATATGAAGACCCTGTTGATGGGGTGTCCACATTCCTTGAAAAATCAAATCCTGTAAGTGCGCCCCCACCCTGTGAGGGAAGCGCCTGTTGTGATGGTTACCTGGGGGGACAGGATCACGAAAAGGCTGGCCTTGAAACAGGTTGTTGCTATTTCACCACTGCAGAGAGATGAGTGCGGCCCCATATCAACACTTGATCCTCCTAGTGACCCTAGGATTGTTACCACTTTGCAGCTAGGCACTCCTGCAACGAGCGCACGTGTAACCTGGCATGGGGACGTATGGCAATACAAGAGGAAATCATGACGAGGAGGCGCAAGACCTTCCTAAACGTTACTTGAGGACCTGTCTGAAAAAGGGGAAGCAGAGATTTGAAAACTTGCACCCTTGTAGGGCTGGGATTGGCTTTTCTGGTGACAGAGTTGAGTACTGCCCCCAAGAAGGGCAGGGCTTGAAAGGGCTGGAGGTAGGACTTTGTGGTACTGATGATAAACCCTAGACCATATAGGTCTATGGTGGCCTGAGTGAGCCAAGCATTGCTATTTGGTTGCGCTCTTGATGAGCCAGTCTACTGGCTAAGGGAAGTCGTAGACGCCGTTTCTTCTGAGCTGAGCGGCTACCACTGCAAGACACTTTGTGAACACCCAGGGGCTGTGGTGATCCCGAAGGGCAGCATTTTGAATTGGTAATACTGGCCACTTACCATAAAGCAGAGGAACTGGGGGATGTGCATGGCAGATCGGGAAGGGGAAGTAGGCGTCCTTCAGGTCGAGGGCAGTCATGAAGTTGCCTTATTGTAGTTAAGGGATGACATCCTGAAGCATAATCATGTGGAACTGCTCTGACAGGATCTATTTGTTGAGGGGCCTGAGGTCCAGTATGGGCCTGAGAGACCGGCCCTTCTTGGGAATAATAAAGTACAGGGAGTACACTCCCTTGCCACAGTGGTGGAGCGGCACAAGCTCTATGGCCCATTTACGAATAAGTGCCTCCACTTCCTCTTGAAGGAGGTGCTGAAGTTCTATGGAGAGGGTGTGTTTGCGGGAGGGATGTTTGGAGCTCACAAACACACCACCAAACACTAATCCTTGCTTATGAGGTTGAGGACCCATTGGTATGAGGGGATTTCCACCCACCGGGACAGAAACCTTGCAGTCTTGCCCCGACAAGTGTTATGTATTCTAGGGAAGCACAAGCAAGTCACTGCTTTGCAGGGGCAGACCCCATAGTGGCTCCGACTCTGCCTCTAGAGATACACCCTTGTAACCACCCCCACTCTGTAGTAGCCCCAGAGAGAAGTCTGCTGTTGTCTTTGAAAAAAGGTGGATGCCTTGGGGGAGGCGGTCTTGCAAGCTCCACGATACGGAGACTGACGAAAGGATCCACGGGTAAAAGGTGTTTGTAGTGCTCCCACAGCCTTTGCGGTATCAGTGTACTACTTTATCTTTTGAGCATCTGGTTAACCTGTGGTCCAAAGAGGTGCTCTCCATCGAAGGGCAGGTTGAGCAGGTGCTGGTGGACTTCCAACTTGAAGCGGGAACACGCAGCCAGGCGTGTCAGCGGAAAAAGGACACTTGAATTTATCCAGCGGGCTGCGGTATCAGCAGCTTCGAGGGCACACCGAATATTGGTGTCGGAGATGAACTTGCCTGCCAAAAGTTCTTGTCCCCACTTTTTGTACTGGTCCATGTGGTGCAGAAGTGTTGTGTCTAACGAAGGCCCTCACAGAACCTACGCCATCTTTTATCATGGACACGTTTTTTTAAATTGCCTTCCCCTTTACACAATAACCTTTACACACATTTGCATGCGTGATAATGTTGGATTAGTTTCTCTGAAACTGCTCCGCTTACAGATCCTGCTTCGCTTAACATTATCATGATTACCTGAACACCACATACAAGGTCTCGACACACATTGTGCAAATGTCGTTCTATTTTTCATCCACGGGCGACATGGCTATCTATAGACCGAAACAATGCTGGCTTGCAAAGGACTCGCAAGGATGCTTTTCTTTAAAATAAACAAGCATTTCCGGGTTGAGGCAGAGGAGTGCTTTGCTGATATTGGCAAGGTCTCTACACACTGATGCTTCGGCACAGAAGCTTGCTGACTTCTTCTTGCAAGGGTGTCCAGCTCGTGACCAAGACGAGGACTTCCACTCTTTCCCATCAGGTAACCAGGGTTGGATCATCCAGTACAGGGACTCTTGGCTATACAAGCACACTCTCGCCCTAGACACTTAGGTTAGGAACTGCACAGTAGGAGTATGACCAATTCTCTATAGTGTATTCTATGCCTGCATATATACATTGTTTTACCATCATGGTGGAACTTTTTATTCTGTTGACCATTCTGGTGCTTTTAGTGACTTTCATTTACTTCTGTTTATTGATCATTGCAACAAATATTTTATACAAGAATCACGCTGGTTCAATACATATTGAAAACGTGCCTCTGTGTATTTCTTGTATGTTTTTCTAAGAGTGTTAGAGCACGAGAGACTAAGCAAAAAGGCTCTAGATCTGTTACCACGCTTCCTGGGGGACCAGGGTTGTCATGTTCAGTGGTTGCCAGAAACCATTTGCTGCCCTACTAGGTTTAGGGAGGCATATGGTGGCACCGTTAGCTAGCTGGTCTAAAGGGCAACATATTCTGAGGGGGTGTATAGAATCAGTCTGGCACCATCCCAACGTTTATGCTGTTCACAAACGCGCAGTTCCTACCGTGAGGTGGAAACTACACAACAGAAGAAACTCCTTAATCTCATTCCAGTGCGCCCTGTCGTACTGGGAAGGCAAATCAACAGAGTTGGCAATGCGCCAATCAGTCACAGACTGCACAACAACATGTTTAACTGCTGCACCTATCTTCTTACTTTTTCTGTCTAGAGGTAGTGCATCGCCTGTGCCCTGAGACTTAGCACGCCTGTGGGCAGAATAGACAACAAAGGAGTCTGGTGGAAGTTGTGCCCTAGTGTATACCGGGTCAGAAAGGGACACCTTATATTTCTAATCCACTTGAGGGTGATAACCCTGGCCTTTACAGACTCCTTAAAGATGTCAGGAGCAGGCTTAAGCATTCCCTTAAGCATGGAGAGGTACTGCATGGCCAGCTGGGTGGAAGAAATAGTCTCCAGCAAGAAATCATGATCCTCAGGTAGCTTATGCATCTTGACCTTATGGTATGTGGCCAGCCTACGGAAGGCCTTATGGTAGGAGGTGGTGTCAGCTGTGGAAGGCTTTGCAGGGTTATAGTCAGGATCTGCATCCCTAGGTGGGTCGGCGTCATAATCATACCACGGGCTGTACTGAGAGTGTAGGTCGAAGGGCATGTCGTAAGGATCGAGGGTAATCCCGGACAGTCTCCTCCAAACCCAGAATGTGGTCACCCCTTTGGAGAGTGAAATGAAGACTCAGCAAATCGTGGGGATGAAAGGTGGAGGTGGAGAAGAAGACGAAGGAGGAGTAGGGGAAAGGTGAGCTGAGGTAGATGAGGCAGAGGAGGTGGTTGACTAGTCATATCGCTGTAAGATCTTAGGCGTGGGCTCCACTGGTTGGTCGAGGGCCTCTTCAAAGGTCAGGTTCCTTTTGGGAAGAACAGAGCCTTTAGCCTTTGGAGGAAGAGGAAGCTAAGCGAGGATCCAACCAGTCTGTGGGTGAAGGACAATCCGCTGCTGCCAGGTGTCAAGCTCATCCTGAGGCGTTGGAAGGACTGATCTTGATGTTTGGAGGCAGAGGAAGATGGCACATTGGCATTTCGGCGCCAAAGATGGTCTTTGGGTTGGTGGATCTTGAGTCCAAAGATGGCCTTGAGGGGTACTTCGCAGGTGGCACTGAAAGGGCAGTCGAAGCCGAAAAGTGTGGGTTCAGTACATGCTTCAGCACTGGGAGCTGGGTGGGTGACGGGTCCGAAGAGTGATGTTGGTGCCAATCATGGCTTTCTGCCAGTGGTGGACCAGAAACCCTCTGACGGACTTCTGGGCTTGAAGCTCGACTCCCTCGAGGACGATGCTTGGCCTCTGTTCGGTGCTGGGGCTGTAGAGGGGGGTGGGTGGTTGTATTCACAGCTGTCTTTTTCGGTGGATTCGGCTGGGGAAGCGGCAGCTCATCGACTTCTGGGCAGGAATTCTCTTCTACCGACAAGACCAGGTCCTCTGCGGGGGAAGTCGCGGCTGAGGGTCTGCTTCAACGTCCTGTTCACGGAACAGATCCGGAGTGTCATTGCTCTGTTGATGCGCCATGCAGACCGATGTGAGTCGTCGAGCTAGACTGTAGCACAATAATAATAATAATAATACAGACACTTATAAAGCGCGACAGCTACCTCAAGCAGAGGTATCCCGGCGCTACAGAAGGCGAGTGAAGCAGCACAGGAGGCCTTGTAGAGCTTTTGGGACAGACAGAGGTTACACACCTGATGAAGGTCTGTCAAGGGATACTTGGCGCAACACTTCAGGCAGTTCCGTAATGGAGTCCTTTCCATCACAGATGGAACATTCTCAGGAGTCAAATTGCAGAGAAGGCACAGAACAGGGCGCAGAAAAGGCAACGCAACGCTTCGAGACAAAGAGAAGACGAGACCGTTGTTTACACTTATGAGTCTTCAGGATCTGAACGAGTCTAGCAACATCATGAGCTCGGACCATCGACTCAGAGCTTGGTAAGAACACGTCTGAATCCGATGGTGGAAAATAAAAAATCTAACAATTCTTCGTAAACACTTTCTTTAGATTTAAGCTTGACAGAAATAAAATACCTGTACGCGTCCCCTAAATCAATAAAATCCAACAACTCCTCTTTATCACACATCACCAATGCCTGCCTATGGGCACCAAAAAACTGAGTAACCATCAATCATATACCAATGCCATCAAACAACATTATCTTTAGATAAGGCTCCTTACTTTTCCTCTTTGTCATTCATAACCCATTGTGGCCAGAATTTGCTTTACTTCAGATCCATTTTTAAACAAAAAAACAACTTTACCCAAATTCAGAATGAACATTTCCTTGCTGTTTCATGCAACAAGCGTGGATTTGTGTTTCATGATATCCCCTGCAAGAATGCTTTGCCTGCATGCACAGAAACGTTCTGAATCACTTTTAAGAAGGTTTACAGCAAGAGGATCACATATGCGGACCGTAAGAAGGGAAGCAAGTCTAGTGTAAAATACTTCATAAAGAAAATGACTGCCATGCTCAAATGTGAAGAAACGTATTTATTTTCATTGCAAGTATGAAAAATGCATCCACAATGCTTCATAACCTTTGCACAGAGCTCGTTTTGTAAAATCTCTGTGCCTTTAAATGGTGCTTTGGAAAGCAACACACTGAGCTAGTAAAATACCCCCCCCAAAAAAAGTTTAAAGACATTAAAAATAATTTCATTATTACTCTGTCACAAGACCCTCGCCACCATACAAAGTAAGGCAATAGTGACCCACCTGGTTATATCGTAAACGAGGAGTGCTCCAGCAGCACCACGGTAATAGCTCCTGGTGACTGACCTAGTGAAAAAATGATATATATTAGTGCAACTAGGAACAATGCAAAGATGTTGGTGAAAAGCACAGTTAATAACCTAAAATTTTAGATCTTTTCCTCTCATGCTTTCAGATGAAACACTACATTTGTTGGGCTATCTAAAATGTAGGGTTCTTTTTTGAGACTCTGTTCTTGTGAAATGTGTACACAGTTACCTATGTTGAAAAAACACAAATGATATACCAATGTTATAGATACATGGATTAAGTCTTCAGGGCTTCATGGGCCAGAGTAAAATTGACCTGGAAAAAAACTAGCTTAGATTTAAAACTTGGTGGGACGGAACAAGCCTATTGGACGTAATGTAACCCTTGCTTGTGTTGGTCAACTGGCACAGAACCGGAGCTGCACAGAATAGGAGCAAACAAAATTCACAAGGTGCTCTATCACACACTTTAACACAGAAGAGCTTTAAGCAGGCTCTTGTGGACATTACAGCTCCAAAGTTAGTTTCAACTGTACTCTGCAACAGAGGTCAGAGACAAAGCTCCGAGACCTTCACAGAGCATCGTGAACAGTGATCGACCTTCAGCAGGGGGATCTCACTGCTCCCACAAGTTTATTAGTGTAAAGTCAAATAAACCCAGGCTCAAAATCAGACGTGGTATGATGACATCACCAGGAATGAAGAAACCTCTGGAATCCAGTCCAGCCTTAACTTCAGATCATGCCCATATGAACACGTCTTGTCATCTGCTTTGGCAATTTTTATTTCCAAGGTCAATCTGATTCTCAAATAACCAAAGCAAATTCAAATGCCACTGGTGTATTCTTCTAAGTGTTTGAAACCATTGATCATGTTCTGAAATAGTTAATATTGCAAATGTCCTAGCAGTTTAAGTATAAATTTGGCTCTGCATTATATCCCCGCCAGCACTTGTGCTCAGCTTTCTCAAATCTAATTCCTCATCACATCTTTAATCACCATAAATGTTGAGGTCAATCCATGGATGTAATAGGTGCAAAACTGTTGAGTGCTCTCGACCCCAAACCGGGTGCTGAACATCGTTACCTCTGATTTAGAAAACTTCTAATAACTGAACTTTTAAAGGCAGTCGTGGGCTGAATTAGTTTTGAGCGGCTTTAGAAAAATGGTTAAGTATTACTACCCCTTCAGGACTATCACTTGCTTTAACGTCTCAGTCACTTAGACGGTATCATTATTCATAAATTAACTGTCATTATTGCCAAAATTACCAAAATGGAACAATTCTAAGCCAAACAATGAATACCGTTCTAGTGTGAGGTCCTGATTGTTCATCAATATCTCAGAACAAAAGAAACAAATACAACGGACATAGAATTAATGAATTTGGCTGACATTTTTACTTTTCGATTCTTAAATAGAGATTTTTTTTTATTGCTATCCTGCACTTTTAGTCCTCTCCCCGTCGTGTGTGGCAATACTTATATATGCAATTTTCATGTTGCATACAATAAAGGCCTGGTTGTATGCTAACAAGATTATAGTTTGAGCATTAAAAATGGAGGCAGTGTATGAAACAAGAACAGAGCCTAGATAGCAGGTAGTTTGTGTTGCTGATAATTGTGGGCTTGGATTGCCATGTTTTCCTTAATTCACTCTAACATAACAGAGAGGGAAAATTTCCTTTCTGTAGTGTATGCACGTTCATAAACAAGACAGCGGAAAAATGACTAGACAGGAAGAGGACTGTGTTTTCCTTTTCATAGGAAGACAAGAAGCATTATTTAAGATTAAAGGTGTAAGGATGCAGGAGTCTAGGATGAGCCGAACTGTCCTCGCTCCCCAGAACATCATGCTTCACATAGCGCTTTCTACCACTGATGAGTTGTTACGCCATACAGCAGGCTGCTTCAGAACTCAAGGTTAGTGGTTAGTTCAGTATTTATGTTTTATTGTTGCCTACCGGGATTGTTCTTGAATGCCCAAGCAAACCTTTTATGTAAAGGAGCTATTAATGATCATTAGAGGATGGGGGGCATATATGACAAGCACATGGCTGGTGGGAATATTGAAGACCTAGAGGAGGTAAGGTATTGTTATACTGCAGGGGTATGACTTTCAGAGGAGAAGGTGTTGTGATATTGTAAATGCGTTGAGGGCAGTTTGCAGAAATACAATAATAGAGGTTAAGACGAACATGAATGACATCATTGGCATGAGTAGGTTGTGCTCAGGAAGAGGAGGCTTAGAGTGGCTAGAAGGGAAGGAGAGTGCCACGTGAAAGAAAAAACAATAGGAGACTGGGGAAAAATAAACCGTTTTTGATGTCCATTCCATTAAATTCAATAAATCTTTATTTGGTCGGATGTACGACCATAAAGGCTCATAAGATAAAACAATTTATATGCAGCAATGTGTAATAAAATGCCATAAAAGATGCAATTGAATATCAGATAAGAGACAAATCACACAGCATAACATCGGCAATTTAAATTCATGATGCGTACCTTTTTCTCAGACTCAAGGCCTGAATAACAAAATTTAAGACAGCAAAACAAATCGCTGGAGACTCGAGGCGCTGCAAGAAAATCAAGCCCTCATAGTGAGAATTAAAAAAATCTCCCTATAAAAACTGCCCATAAAAAATGGGATCTGTAGATTGCGTACAGTGGGCAAAATAATATAAAGTGCTTAGTAGTTTGACTGGAGGTCCCGTCACAGGGGCAGGGCGGCAAGGAAGCAAACCAAGATCCTGTGACCAGGAAAACCCCTAGATAATTTATCATATTAGTGTGAAACTGTGAAAGGTAAAATCTATGTAGAAGAGTTTTGATCCACGAAAGATTAGGCTCAATGCCATTGAGGTTGAAAGAGCTCTGTAATGTTGAACTGATAGATCAATAGCTTTTTCTAATCTTAACTTTTCTTTATGTTCTAAATACTTCAACTGGATCTGCTTCTTGGAAAAAGTGCTAATATTATCTGTATTTGACCACAAATCTACC
The DNA here is from genome assembly GCA_963921515.1 of Calotriton arnoldi. Lineage (NCBI taxonomy): Eukaryota > Metazoa > Chordata > Amphibia > Caudata > Salamandridae > Calotriton > Calotriton arnoldi. The sequence continues at coordinate 527,705 of CAWUFW010006587.1, forward strand.
AACTAGATATCTTGCAAGAATGATTTAATATACCTTAGCCACAGTATGGCCTGCGCACTACTTTGTGTCAGACAATCTTCAACATTATCACGCGTGAATTTCAAAACCTGAGACTGACATATTTTAACCCATAACATAATAGGAGCTAGCCTCCCCCCCCAAAATCCCCCCCCCCCGCCTCCTCAGTTTTTGATGTCATATTTTATGGATATAGAGGCTAATTTTTGATATAGCATGCAAAATTTGGAGACTCAAGACTGTGGAAACAACCTTATGTGCATGTGAAGATAGTGCTATATTATACATTTTAATAGGAATTAGAATCAGGCAAACAGTCCATACGCTGCTAGGCTACTGTTAGATGACCGCTCCAGTGTGGTCAGCTGATGGGTCCAAGGCCTGAGGCGAAAAGTAATGGCTGGACACATATATAAGGAAAGAAATAAGTAAACTCAATATCATAGCAGTGCAAGTCAACATATGGGTAACAAATGCTAGCATTGAAAATGCTGAAGCAGGTGTCTGGTGATATTTATCCTCAATTTCGGCTCACACAATTAATTATAAAAGCAAAGTGGGATTCATTTGGATATCTCTGGTTTTGTACAAGACGGAGGGAGAGGACAGCTTCCTCAAGTGTACTGTGGAAATGTACTGCCTACACTTTTGCGGCTGGAAGCTGGTGATTCAGACACTAAGGTGTGGCAAATGATGACTGGGCTCCTTTTAGAAATTCAATGAAGGCTTTGGTAGCAAGGGGTCATGGCATGGACACACAGCTGTAGGTAGGGTGTCTGCTGGCACCGCTAGATTTAGCCGCATTTTGAGCTGTTTTTATCTTTAGAAGCACAGTGTTATATTGTGGTTGGGGGACCTGGGGCCTTTTATTTTTAAAGAATACAAACATTTTGCCGTTTCACAAGCGAGGTGCACGAGTTAAGTGGCCCGCTCGTATTACCTTAAGGAAACAGCCACTGTTGGGACGCATACACTGCTCAGTTAGCGGGCTAGCTTTTCAGACGTATGGCCCGACATAGAAGCAGCCCTGGCGCAGACGCACAGGCGTAGGAAGGGTATCTGCTGGCACTGCTACATTACGCCGCATTTTTAAGTTTAGAAGCACTGTGTTATTTTGTGTTGGGGGGGGGGGGGGAGGGCCTGGGGCCTTTTATTTTTTAACCATAAAAAGATTTTGCCATTTCACAAGTGAGGTGCATGAGTTAAGTGCCCCGCTCGTCTTACCTTAAGGAAGCAGCTATTGCTGGGACGCATGCACAGCTCGGTTAGCAGAATAGCTTTTCAGACCCATGGCCCTACAAAGAAGCGGCCCTAATTTGCCATAAGTGATATATTTTGTGAATTTTTGTCTTTGGCAAAATTGAATGTATTGTATTTTTTATCTATATGTGGCTAACATGCACAATACAGTTTTCGGCACAAATGAGAAGAAATGCATTACTTACCTGTAACTGCAGTTATCCAGTATTGGTATCTTTCATAGATTCACATGCCTGAATCATTCCCCGTCGTCGAGATGGGAGTCCCCGGTAAATTAGAAAAGTAATGTCCTATTAGACATACAAAACAATAGCCCTAAGGCCTCATTAGTAACATATCCAGGTCCTTTTGTGAAAAGGACCAAACTCTAAAACCACAGCCAATCAGCTGTTACCACCCTCTGGAACCTTCCTGACAGGAGCTCTGGTCCCTCAGATTTTCGTAAGCGGAGTGCTATATAACAGTACCACTGAGAGAACCAAGAGAGCCTTTCCAAGGGAGGTGGGTGGGTTGCATGTGAATCTATGAAAGATACCAATACTGGATAACTGCAGTTACAGGTAAGTAACGCATTTCTTATCCAGTATTAGGGTATCTTTCATAGATTCACATGCCTGAATCAGAGTAGCAAGCAATAGTGAGCACATTTCTTTTCCCCATAAAGGGTATACATGCATCGGTTGAGAAAAAACCACATTTGTACATTTCAGTATATCAAAGATATAGTGCATAGTAATAAGCAGACATGAAGGTAATCATAGAAATGTGCGGTAATATATAGGTTGGTGGGAAGGAAGAAAGGCTCACCTCTATTGAAATAGATGACGTAGTACTGCCTGTCCAACTGCAGCGTCCTTCGTCAGTTCTGAATCCAAGCAGTAATGCCTGGTAAATGTGTGCGGCGTCTTCCATGTTGCCGCTCTGCAAATGTCCACAATAGGGACGCCCGCAAACAATGCCATGGACGTAGAGACTGCCCTGGTGGAATGGGCACGAATCGTAGTTTGTAAGGGCTGACCACCCTGCTGGTGGCATAGAGTGATAGCGCTAGAGATCCACCTAGAGATACTTTGCTTCAAAAGGGGGAAACCTTTCCTAGGTACACTGTAGGCCACGAAAAGTTGGTTGGATTTTCGGAATGGTCTTGTCCTGTGAAGGTAGAATTTAAGGCATCGCTTTAGATCCAAGGAATGAAGAGCCTTTTCCGCTGGTGTCTGAGGATTTGGGAAGAAGGTCTTCAAAACAATGGGCTCGTTAAGATGGAAGTGAGATGGCACTTTAGGGATAAACTTCGGGTTAGTTCGAAGAATTACCCTATCGTCCTTAAATTGCATAAATGGATGCTGTATTGTAAAAGCGTGAAGCTCACCGACTCGTCTCGCTGAAGCAAGGGCTAGCAGAAGTGCAGTTTTCCAGGAGAGGAACTTGAGGTCCACCTTGTGTATTGGCTCAAAAGGGTGCCTCATAAGCTGGGCTAGAACCGTATTAAGCTGCCATGTTGGAGGAGGAAGCTTTACTGGAGGGAAAATCCGGAAAAGACCCTTGAGAAATTGTTTGATGAGTCTATTGGACCAAAGAGAAGGGCCTGTGGAGGATCTTCTGAAACGGGATATCGCTGCCAGATGAACTCTGATGGAAGCGTGAGCGAGGCCCGAATTTGCGAGATGAAGGAGGTATGGTAAAATCTCCTCGGGCGAGGACTTGAAGGGATGCACTTCAGCAGATGCACACCATATACAGAACCTTTTCCATTTGAGAGAATATGTTCTGCTTGTACTGTCCGCTACTGCTCGAGACAGAATCGCCCTACAGTCCGGAGGGATATTCATAGCTTGGAACTCATTGTATTCAGGAGCCAGGCCGATAAGCTGAGCGAGGCCGGGTCCGGATGCTGTATTTGCCCCAGATCCATTGTGAGAAGAGACGGAAATGGCTTCAATGGAATTGGAGGCTTCTGGGATAGGAGATGTAGTTCTGTAAACCAATGTTGGCGAGGCCATGCTGGTGCTATTAAAATCAGTGTGCAGGGCTCTGCCTTCATCTTCTTCAAGACTCTGGGGAGCAGTGGAATCGGCGGAAAGGCGTAAGCAAAGACGCCGAACCAGGCTATTGAAAATGCATTCCCCAGAGATCCCTGTTGGGGATGCCAGCTTGCGAAGCGTCGGCATTTGGCGTTGAGTCGTGAAGCGAACAGGTCGAGATTTGGTTCGCCCCATTGACAGAAAATGCGGTCGAGAATACCCTGGTGTAATTCCCACTCGTGGCAGGAGGTTTGTAGTCTGCTCAGCGAATCTGCCAATGTATTTTCCTTTCCCGGAACATATTCGGCCTTCAGAGAGATTTTGTGCTGAAGCGCCCAGTTCCAAATTTTCTGCGTTTCTTGAGATAACGAGAGAGAAGGAGTCCCTCCCTGCTTGTTCACGTAGTGCATTGTTGTGGTGTTGTCCGTCTTGACAAGCACTAGAGAACCTGCTATTCTGGGAAGAAAAGCCCGAAGGGCTAGATAAACAGCTCTGAGCTCTAGGAGGTTTATGTGCAAAGCCCTTTCCATTATTGACCACTTTCCACTGATTTGAAGCTCCTGGAGAAAAGCTCCCCAACCTTCCAGGGATGCGTCCGTAGTTATGACCTGAGGAGACACTTGAGGTAGGAAAGACAGGCCTTGTGACAGATTCTGTGGACGAGTCCACCAGTGTAACGCTGTGATTACTTGAGGAGTGACTTGTATGATGTCGTCGAAAGACCCTTCCACCTGAATCCACTGAGTGGCAAGAGCCTCCTGGAGAGGACGCTTATGGAGGCGACAATGTGGAATGAGTAGGATGCAAGAGGACATCATTCCCAGGAGGGACTTGAATAGCCGAACAGAAAGAGACTTTCTTTGTTTTATTCGGTTTGCCAATTGTGAGAGCTTGCGCTGTCGTTCCTGTGTTGGGTAAGCATGCTTGTGGACAGTATCCAAAACGGCTCCCAAAAATGTGATCCTTTGAGAAGGTTAAAGCATTGACTTTTCTGCATTGAGGGTGAGACCTAATTGCTCGAAAAGTTCTAGACAAGCGCTGGAAGATTGCATCGCGCCTTGAAGAGATGGTGCTTTGACGAGCCAGTCGTCGAGATATGGAAACACTTGATGATGCTGCTGTCTGAGGTACGCAGCGACTGGTGACAGACATTTTGTGAATATGCGTGGAGCTGATCTGAGCCCAAACGGCAGAACTCTAAATTGGTAATGCCTGCCAGCGTCGGCAAATCTCAGAAATTGTTTGTGTTTTCTGTGGATTGGGACATGGAAATAGGCATCCTGGAGGTCTAAAGACACCATGTAGTCGTTTGGATTGAGAAGTTGTAGGACTTCCTGGATGGTAATCATACGAAACGATTGCTTCCTTAGGAATTTGTTCAAATTTCTTAGATCTAGTACCGGCCTCCACTTGTCGTCTCTCTTGCGCACCAAAAAGAATCGGGAATAAAAGCCTTTTCCCCGTTGATGAACAGGAACTCGCTCTATGGTTCCTTTGCGAATCATGGATGATATTTCGTTCTGCAAGAGGTTCAAATGTTTGTGAACCATAGGTTGAGGTGGAGTTGGTGGAGGGGTTTGAAGAAATTCCAAGGAATGTCCGAACTTCACTATTTGTAGAACCCACCGATCTGTAGTTATTTGTTCCCAATTGTGCAAATAGTGGGATATTTTTCCTCCTATTCTGGATGGGGAGGAGGGGGGGTCGCAGTTGGTGGCAGGGAAAAGTCATTGATGCCGGGCAGATTCTTTTTGCCGACCAGCTTTTCCTCGAAAAGAAGATTTGTGGTAGGCAGTTTGTTGTTGTTGCTGCCTCTGCTGAAATTGCGGCCTGTATTGCTGGCCCGCGGAGGAGTAACTAGAATATCTATTTTGTTGATAGCCTCCTCTATAGGACGATTGACCTCTACCTCGTGAGCCACGAAAGGAGGTAGTTCTATATTGGAGGGTTCCCAAAGATTTGGCGGTGTCCGTATCTTTTTTAATCCCCTGCAGGGCCTCATCGATATGAGATCCAAACAGGCACTGCCCGTCATAGGGCATATCCAGGATCTTGGTCTGGACCTCCGGTCGGAAAGTCGTCGCTTTAAGCCAGCCTTGGCGTCTTAGGACTGCCGCCCCGCCAATTGACGGAAGCCAGTAGATGCGATGTCCATTGCACAATCTATAATTTCAGAAGCTGACCTCTCGCCCTCTTGCAGCAGCTTCTTTGCTTCCTCTTTAGTGTCCTGTGGTAAGCTGTCCAAATAAGGTGCAACATCAGACCACATCTGTCTATTGTATCTTCCCAATAAAGCCAATGAGTTAGCAGCCCTCACCGTTAGTGCCGACATGGAAGAGAAACGCTTTCCAATGTTGTCCAAACGCCTACCCTCTTTATCCAGTGGTGCTGAAAGTGGAGAGAAGGGTTTTTTGAGCGGCGTTGAGCTGCTTGTGTAACAACAGAATCTGGCTTGGGATGGCCAGTAAGACAAGCCGGGGCATCATCCGGTGCCCTATACTTTTTATCCAGCTGTGGCAGGACTGGAGGAATTGAGGAAGGATTTTTCATTATTTTGACCCCTTGTTCCCAGATATAATTTATTATAGGCATGGATCGCACTGACTTTTTGAAAGGTTCTTTAAAGTCATACAAGAAACAATCTTGTTGTTGGGAAGGTATTGGCAACTGAAAGTGCTCCGCTGCTCTTTCTAGGAGATTATGAAAGCCTCCTATGTCCTCCGGAGGAGAGTCTACTGGAGGAGGGGATGGAGACGCCGGAAGTGGTATAACGTAGTCGTCCCATTCATCGTGATGGGATTCATCATCCGAGATTTCTCCCTCTTCCTGAAGAACCTCCTCCTCATCATCATCAGTAGAGTGGGGAGATGGTCCACGCATTGCCGAGGAGGCGGGCTGAGACGGAAGTTGCACCACTGGAGGTGGAGGATGTTCTGGAGCTGAAGATGGAGCAGCAGCAGGGAACCTCTTTTTATAATCTGTAATCAAGAATTGCAGATCCGATACCAAAGCTACCGGAAGGCACACCATCTGAGATTGCTGAGGAGGTATTTGATCTTCTTGATAATATGACTGATCATCAATGTCCTGATCATCATAATCTGAAACCTCCCGATACTTGACATTGAGTTCCGAAGGACTTGTTGCCGCCCTAAAAGCACTCTCGTCGTCCGAATCATCATCCACATCCAATAGGTGAGAGGATAATAAGGGCTGGACCCTACTGGGTGAAGTTAAAGAAGGTGATAACCTGTGTTTGCTGAGTTTTTGGTGGCAAACAGTCATTTTAGCCTTCATTTTTGGTGTAGACATCAGGGTCGTCGGCGGAACACTCGTCGTCGACGGCGGAGCGTCGACGGGTAAAGCCTTCAACTTTTGTGAAATTTTCGTCGACGGCGTAGTCGACGGCAAGGGCGCCGTCGACGGCAACATCACCGTCGATGGAAGGGTCGTCGGCGGTGAAATGATCGTCGACGGAGGCGCCGTCGATGTGGCTGTGACCGTCGACGGGAGGCTCGTCGTCGGGGTCGTCGTCGACTGATCCGTCGACGGAATCTTTGACGACGACTTCTTGATTTTTATCGTCGACGACAAGACCACTTGTGCCGTCGACGAAGATGTTGTGGTCGTCGACGATGAACGAGATGCAGACGAGACAGACATAGTAGAGACTGTCGTTGTTGTAACTCTGGCAGTGACAGGAGACGTCGTCGTTGAGATCGTCGACGAGCCTGAGGAGGGCTTTTGTATGAATGCTGGACTCTAATTGAAGGAGCCGCAGGGTCTGAAGATGGCAATTTTTACTTGTGGAAACCTCTGAAGACTTTTTGTGCGTCTTCTTTGCAGGTTGCTGCGACGAAGGGCTTGGAGAAACATCTCTAGACCTTTTTTGAGGAGTTTTTGAGGAGGCCCTTGACGAAGTCTCACTCTCCTCAGAGGACAAGGGGTCTTGTTTGTCCTTTAGCCTCTGCAGCCAAATTAGAAGCCGTCCCTCCCGGTCTTTTAGGGTTTTTGAAGAAAAGGTACGACATACCTTGCAGTCTTTAGATGAATGGTCCGGGTAAAGACAATACAGGCAGTCCTTGTGGGGATCGTCCACATGCAGCCTCTTCTTCCTGCAGGTTGTACAGGGCCTAAAAAGGCCTTTTTTCTGGGTGTCTGACATGAAGACAACTGGGACTTCACTCAGACAGACGTAACTATGAAGAAATACCTTATTTGAGATATTAAACGCTGTAAAGTAGGAAACCTGAGCAGAGCTCAGTTGGAGACTCCCTTAGCACGACGTGTGGTAGAAAATCTGAGGGACCAGAGCTCCTGCCAGGAAGGTTCCAGAGGGTGGTAACAGCTGATTGGCTGTGGTTTTAGAGTTTGGTCCTTTTCACAAAAGGACCTGGATATGTTACTAATGAGAGGCCTTAGGGCTATTGTTTTGTATGTCTAATAGGACATTACTTTTCTAATTTACCGGGGACTCCCATCTCGACGACGGGGAATGATTCAGGAATGTGAATCTATGAAAGATACCCTAATACTGGATAACTAGCTATTAATAATTGGGAAATTAAGTCCAATCATGGACCGCTTAGCAGCTCTTTATTAAAAAAACAGGCATGAGTTAATAATGTTATTTTGGCATACAAAGTGTTTCAAGATGGCCGAAACAATTTCATCTACTTTCTGCTGATCCGAACCAGTTTTCTATGTTTACACCCAGTTTTGTCTGTCTTGAAAGGGTGCGGGAAACACAGATAGCCCACTGTGTTAATCTACAATCCATTTTATTTGTAATGACTATGCATTTCTTACTTGAACATTCTTGTACGTAAACATTCTGTGCTCTGTTTCTTTGCAAGTGCATATTTTAAGTGTAATTCCATGCTCTGCGTGCCAGCCGGTAAAGTGGTCGGTTAGCAGGAGAGAGTTGGAGGCATTGCGGAGCAGGAAGGACGCTGGAGGATGGGCTCCACATTTTATCTTCAATAAATGTACTACTTACATTTGTCTGCTGTGTTTCTTCTTCAACGAACCTTGCTTCAACACCCACACGTGACCAAGGCATGTGTTACGCCAAAACGCATTGGGTTTGGTTTCACACAATTGCACTTGAATAAAATACTGCTTTACAAGTAACGACTTGGTAGATTTATGGCACTGGAGTGCGCGTCTCGACGCAGAGTGGAGATAAGGGGCAAGGTAGAACACAAGTACCAATTGTTGGGGGGACTGAATTACAGAGTTCCGCCTCAAAGTACAATTAAGTATGCGTGAAGGCATTACATGACTTCGCATATTATGTAAAATTCGTACAAACATGCTGTTTGACAGACAGATAAAACTTAGATAGACTGATAGGACAGGGATGTGTGATGAAATATAGTTTGGGCTTATTTAACATTTGCCTAATTTGTATAATTATTTCTTAGATATTTAGAATACTTGCAATCATTCCAATACCTTAAACTTGTACACAAACAGTATGCAAAAAATAATCATGTACTGAGAAACAGCAATCACTGTGTGTGCAGACTGATTTTGGGTTCTAGGGTAGGGGGAAGGGACTCTGTTTACAACCTACAGTTGAGCTATTCTGTAACAGGAATGCCCGACTATTAACACTCCAGCCCATCACAGCAAAACTGTAGGGAAAAAAAATGACAGACAACTGCTGGTTCTCATTTTCTCTGAACAGGACAGTTTCCTTTTGCAGCTTTAGGGCGGAACTTCTGGATGTAACCCCAATAATTTAGGGGAAACACAACATTTTAGTTAATATATGTGGTGTTTTGGGGATTTTTCTTTATTGGTTCTTTGCTGTTTCTCATATCGTGTAGCACCACCCGGCTACACTTTCAAGTGAGGGTTTCACTTTCTTCCTAATTCCAAGTTACACTTTGCAAGCCTAAGGACCAGATTGATCATCAATATTTCTGAACAAGGAAGAACATATACATCAATCAAAGGAATAATGCACTGGACTGACTTTTTATTTTATATTTCTCAAATAGAGATTTTTGATTGCTACCATCTGGCTAGGCTTCTTCGTTTTTCTCTTCTGCTTAACTGCTTTTTTTTTTATTAAGATATTGTATTTTTATTTCTCTCTCAGCAAATATTTTGGTTGGTTTTCATTTTGCATACTTTTATCAGTTCTTTGATGTTTCTCATATTTGGCAGTAGCACTGGCTACCATTTTAAGTGAGGCGTCCACTCTATAAATAAACACATAAATACAATTAAGTTGAAGTCGTGGGTGCAGATGTGCTATTTACCCCTATACATAAAAAGTAGCAATGGTCTGGAAACCTCCCAAGGTACAGTTTTCCAGGCTTACTATGGAGTCACTTCTGTGATTTTATTTTTATTAGTAGTGAGCAATTCTGCACTGTGGAAAGGCAGGCTGATCTTTTTCCCCCTCATCACGGGGCAAAACGTTTTTTCCGTAGAGAAATCCTTTCCTCTAAATCCTCACCAAGTCTGGATGTCACCCATTATCCTTGCCAGCCTGTTGGTGGAATTACTGCTACCCTTTGCTGGATTAAAATTCGCAACTGTTTCCAGTATAGAAAGAAAAAGAAAAAGAAAAAAAAAATCAGGAGTTTGTGAAAGCCTATAAAATAAATCAGGAGTTTGTGAATGCCAATAAAATTATAAGTGTGTTGGTGTCCACAAACTTACAAGGTAACCATGCCTTGTTACGCCCAATGCCCACTCCTTGTGTGCTGTCTACTTGTGTGTATATTTAGTCATTGCGTACAATTATGCACTAGGAAAATCATTTTCATCTGCCAAGAATCCTTTAGTGGATGCCAAGTGTAAAAACAATTTTCAGCTATAATTGTATGTTGTTGTCTGTGAAGTTTTTATAAAATTCCAATTGTGTTTGTATATTGCTTCACACCTTCTTATCGGGTGCTGATTTTCACTATAATAAAGGTAGCTGTTATAACCTAGGCATTCACCTCCTCCATTCCCCCCCCCCCTTCCTGCTGTCCCACTTGGTCTCCTCCATGGAACCTTCAGCTGGAGGCCACTTAGAATGTTGAGCCTGACTGAGTGGGTCCCCAGCTGTCCTGGCAAGAAGAAGATGTTTTATGTTACTACTGAAATAAAGGTTTTGGACTTACCTGCTGCATCCTCGCTTACTTCATTTTGGCGACGAGGATGGGATGCTGTGTAAGGGACAGCGTGACATCTTCACCCTGTTGACATACATCTTGCCAGAGACGAACGTGTATGGTGAGACCTGCACTTGGCGCACCGCTGCGGATCCTGTCCAGCCCACCCTCATTTACCACCACTTGGGTGCCAGGTTGCAGCTGTGAGTTTCCAAACGTCATCTTGGGCTCAGGTGGGTTTCCAGTGACACTCTCCATTCGTTTTTGGGTGACCCGCCACTTTTGGTGTCGCCTGTGCCTACTTGCGGGATCCTTTTTCCCATGGGAGTCTTCTATCGTGGTTTGCCACTTTTCTGCTGACATTTATCGGGTCGTAAATGCTACAGACATCTGGAGCATCTTATTATTACAACACCGGGAGATGCTGCCCTGTCTCCGCCAGCGTCCTTCAGACCCAGAGACTGTTGTATCGCCCTCTACCCTTTCCGTCTTGTGAGGAGGTGACTTGCGGAATCATTGGTGACGCCGGTCTAGACTGTACTGGGCAGTCTGGTGGCGTTTGTCCTCCTGCCTGCTGGCACGCCATTTTTGGAGTCTCAAGCTATTGAGGACATCGCTGTAGGTTGTCCTGTTCTCCGGTCGAGATAATTTTCTTCTGGTGATGGACAACTGGTTGAGGTGGCAGTTGTCGGCATACTCGCTCTGTGGTCTTTTGCGAATGAATTGACACCATTGCCTTCCAAGTAGTGTGGGGGTCGGAACCGGTTTATGTTTTCGCTCCTCAGAGCACACGTCGTACTCCATGATTTCGCCTCAGTTCGCCTCGTCAGGTTCCAGTGACGCTCGCCTGAGGCGACTGCCCGTCAGCTTCTACGCGGTGAGGCGTTTCCAGCTCAAGGTTTCCCCACCCAGCCTGATTCTTCGTGTGCAAAGAAGAGCAAACGTCGGGGGGGGGGGTGTTTCAACTTGATGGACATCAGCTGCTGCTTCCATGGAGAGTGAAAGAGGAATTTTCCTTCACAAGTGAAAGAATATTGATGTGGATAACGTTTTGAAGAACATTTTTAACACTTGTGCCAACGTAACCTTTTATTTTTCCCACAGGCTCTTTGTCTGGTATTTCATTGTCACTAACTCTTGATTTAGTTTGCCTGTTACATATATTGCAGTGTTCGGGGGGCGTGGCTAACCGCCGAGCAAGGCGGCCGCACATTGAAGGAGCTCCTGTGCGGGACCCGCTAAAACTTGCAATTTATAGGAGATCTAGGGCTGATCTATAATAATCGCTCCCCTCATTAGCAGCGGGACACTGGTGGCAACACTCGCTCCCAGTGGCGATCCTGCGGACCCTGATTTGACAGAAAGAGCCGCGAGCGGACTTCCCGTCGAGTTGCGTAGCTCGCCGGAGTGATTCGGCGCCGGCCTTTCCTGGCCGATCCGACGATCGCCCTGCACCGCCTGTCTCGGTGGCGCCACCCGCGGTGATCAAGCAGTGACCTACCAGACTCCTGTATTGCCCTTCCTGTCGCCAGTGGATCGAGGTGCGGGGGGCGGCGACCATCGGCTGGGTCCGCACGCAACCTGGGCCTGCGTCCCGAAAACACCGTGGACGTGGTGGTGAGCGAGGGGCCTCCTGGAGCGAACCTGGCAGCCGAGTACTGACGCTGCCTTGGCCCTGAGGGGAGGTGCCCTCTGGTATTATGGACACCTTTGGGTTGTGTCGACTGGTGCCGGGACTGCCCCCATCCCCGGCTGCAAATTGGACCTTAAGCGGAGAGCTAACTGCGCCATCATAGGAATCGAGCGACGAACTGCAGCAAACACCGGCCGGGCCCGCATGTAAACTGGGCCTGCATCCTACACACAGCGTGGATGTGGAGGTGAGCGGGGGGGGCCCCCCTGACATGATCCCGGTGCCCGGAGCGCTGGCGCTGCTTGGGGGCTGGGTGGAGGCGCCCTATGGCCTTGCAGACATTCCAGGGACATTTTAACCGACTCTTGGACCACCCCTCTCCTCGGCTGTACACCGGAATATCGTCGAAAGCCTAACTGCGCCATAATTGTTACGGGGCGAGTCCTGTCCCCCGGCGGCGTCGTTACTAGAGGATGCGAGTGGTTGGCGCGTTCCTCCCGACTTTGCCAGCCGATCTATATGTTACCGGCAGTTCCCCCTTCTGATTATTGAGTGCACGCGGCAAAGGATACTGGATTGGTGGTGCGAGCGGTGCCGAGCTGCTTTGGGCTGTTCCTGGGGCCCTTACTCTCATTTCATCTGAGGCGATGAGAGCGACTACTAGCTTAAATCGGCTCGACGCCTTGTAAGTGTCTGTTTCATTCTCCTTTGGGCCCATATAAATACAATGTGCAGACAGTGATCTCTATGTCCATATATGAAGCCACCATTATCCATGCCATAGTGATTGTGCCCTGTGTCCTGGATCACCACTACAGTTCTGTCCTACAGACCATAAAGGTGCTGACCAATAGGCACACCTGTTCCTAAGGCGAACTATCCCATACATGTACAGGTCTACACTGGTTTCTATTGCTGGCACAGGTACCAGGACAGACATTACTCCCTGTGGCCAATCCCTCGGAGGCTCTTCATATCATTAAAATGTATCACGCGCGCTGGAATGGGGCGCACAAAAGGAAAACAATCCGATATGCCTTCAGTGGAGGTACCAGCCCAAGGGGACTCTGACTCGGCCTCTCAATCATCTTCCATAAGTTGTGTCCCACCGACGAACCTAACACCTGCTCCTGATAAACTGGATCAAATTTTGCATGAAATACGAGACTCACGTCAATCCATTGAACATCAAATTGGTACTCTCACCACTGGCTTCACCCTCCTACGTGCAGATCATAATAAGCTGTCTGATACGGTCAAAAGTCATACACAAACGCTGCAAGATATCGTTCTACAACATAAAGAACATGCCAACCACTTACTGCAAATGCAAAAAGAACTAGCTACCCTTCTTGATAGGGCCGAAGATGCGGAAGGTAGAGCCAGACGCAATAATGTCCGCATCATAGGAATGCCGGAACGTTCAGAGGGACCCAATGCGACCCAATTTGTGGAACAATGGTTGAAGGAACACTTAGCCCCAGAAGGCCTATCCACCTTTTTCTGTGAGGAGAGAGCACACCGGATCCCCACGGGCAGACCAGCGGCAGGAATGCCACCTAGACCACTAATAGCCCGTATCCTGAATTTCAGGGACCGTGATCTTTTGCTTCAAAAGGCTAGAGACAATGCTCCAATACAATATGAGAACACTCGAATTTCTCTCTACCCGGATTATACTGTACAAGTGCAGCGCCAAAGAGCATCCTACCAACCACTTAAACAGAAATTGCAGGCACTCAATTTGAAATATGCACTATTGTTCCCAGCACGACTAAAAATCATACACAACCAGAAATCTCACTTTTTTGAATGCCCTGAGGCAGCAAATGACTGGTTGGAGTCCACCCTTTCCTCTCAGATATTGAACAATATCGATCAACAGTTACGACGTGCTCCAACACGGACGAACAAACCCGGACCACGCCGCAACAGATCACAACGAAAACTTCCCACAAAGAAACCATCGCCGGAACAGACCCTATTAGAACAGTAGTCAGCGTTGGCGGCGGCCGCTTCCATGCGTGACCCTACCCAGATAACGTAACCGGAACATTCGGACGATAACTTGATGCACTCTGACTCCGAGAGTAATGATGTTCTATTCCCCTCAATCACCCCACAGATTGTAAAAGATTTATTCGGCTAGGAGACGATGGAACGAAACACGAAGGCCTGCCACCATTAAAGAACTGACCCTGAATACCAGAGGGAAGTAAGATGCTATTATTGTGCAAATATTCTGTCTTTTTCTCCCCAGGTTTCTGCTAATATTGTCATAATATAGGGTCCCGTCACGAATGCGGCTCCGCCTGGAACTGTAACGTCATGCACGGTATAGGTTCCACCCCCCTGCAGTTACTGCATTGAGTAACCGTTTGGACTTAGTATGTTATGTAAAATGTTTGGACCAACATAGTTTAATCGTTGGCCCTAGTATTGGGTTTTGTAGTTCGTTGAAGGTTCTTGGGTTCCTGGCTCATCCTACTTCATATGGTGTAAATTACTCCTCCTACCTCTCTAGGGTATTTTCTTGTATCTATCTAAATGTCAAATGGATGTGTTAGGTAAATACAAAATAATGACATGGAATGTACGGGGAATGGGGTCAGTATACAAACGTCACAGAATTTACGCCCAACTAAATAGACGGAAAGTGCATATAGCCCTTATACAAGAAACCCATTTAACTAATTCAGAAGTGACCAAAATGCGGAAAAAGTGGAATGGCCAAATATTCAACACATCCTATTCTGCCTTTGCAAGAGGATCACTCATTTGGATCAGGCACGGGGTACCATTTATTCTAGTAGAACAGCGTATAGACACAGCAGGGCGATATGTACTGCTACTGGGCAGACTAGACGGTATTCCAGTAGTTATTGGCAGCATATATGCCCCGAATTATGAACAAAATGCCTATCTTACCAACCTGAACGCAGTCTTATCCGACTGGGTTGTGTATCCATGGGTCCTTGGTGGGGATTATAACTCTATTCTAGATGTCCAATTAGATCGCTCTCACCCCCCGGTTCGGGGAGCTGCTTCCATTAAACAAGCAGAGTTTCTCCAGGCCTGGGCAGCGGGATGGACACTACAGGATATGTGGCGCATGCAGCATCCTACTAGTCGGGAGTATTCATTCTATTCCCCTCCACATCAATTGCACACCAGATTGGACCGCATATTCTGTTCCTTGTCACTGATATCCCAGATTTCCGAGTCTACGTACCTTGGAAAAACACTTTCCGACCACAACCCGCTTGAAATGATTCTTGAATGGGGGAGGGTACCCACTCCGGTCCCAACATGGAGACTGTGGCCACAAACCCTGGAAGACACGGTCTTTCGGGATAAATTAGGTACTGCCATTACTAATTATTTTACAGAAAATGATAATTCCGCGTCAACCCGCCTGGTTGAATGGGATGCCTTTAAATCAGTGATCAGGAGAGCGGCAATAGGGGCAACGGTAGGGGCCCGGCAGGAAACGCATAAGAACCTTACTATAGTGGAGGACACCTTTAATAACTTGGAAAGAGATGCTATTACTGACCCGGCTAAACAAGCACAGCTACAAGAAGCCAGGATTAAACACGCTGAACTTCTTGAGCAACTTCACCTGATAGATTATAGTGCATATACCCAGCGTAGTCATACAGAGGCAGATAAATCAGGCACCCTTTTAGCACGCCTCATACGAAACGTCCCCCCTCCAGTTCCGATACCGGAAATTATTCTCCCAGACGGTACTGTTGTGCTTACTCAAGCAGAGATCAACCTTGCATTCTGTGCCTACTACAAAACATTGTATAACGCCACAGCCGTTACATCACAGGAACACATAGTAGCCTTTTTGAGCACCCTCACATATCCTACACTGACAAAAGACGCCCAAACAGAATTAGACTCCCCTATAACTAGAACTGAAATACAAGAGGCCATTAAGGACCTCCCAAATAATAAGACTCCGGGGCCGGATGGACTACCATCTGAGTTTTACTCGGCCTATGCTGATAAGCTAGTCCCATGTCTAGAAAATGTATATAAAACAGCTTATGTGACACGCACTCTTCCACTGACTACTATGCAAGCGCTGGTCACTTCTCTTCCCATGCCAAATAGGGACCCCCGAGATATGTCGGGTTATCGCCCACTCTCCTTATTACCCACCAAGTATAAAATACTCAGCAA
This sequence comes from Calotriton arnoldi, assembly GCA_963921515.1. Classification (NCBI taxonomy): domain Eukaryota; kingdom Metazoa; phylum Chordata; class Amphibia; order Caudata; family Salamandridae; genus Calotriton; species Calotriton arnoldi. Next base: position 543,949 of record CAWUFW010006587.1, read on the forward strand.
AATATTAGCTAAACGCCTCCTTCCCTATCTCCCAAAACTAATTCACATTGACCATTGTGGCTTTGTGCCTGGCCGCAACACCTCCCTAAATATCAGACGTCTACATTATATAATGGAAGCTGTGTCAAAACTTTCCTGTAAATCTGGGTGTATTTCCCTTGACTTGCAGCAACCGTTCGATACCCTTAATTGGAAATATATGCTGGCAGCTATGGCAAAATATGGCATTCCACCAGGATATTTACAATGGGTCGAATTATTATATACCGCCCCTATGGCGCGGGCCAGGACTGGCTCTCACATATCTCATCCTTACCCAGTAACAAGGGGAACTAGGCAGGGATGCCCCCTGTCGCCACTGTTATTTGTCCTTGCACTGGAACCCCTCCTCATCAAGCTTCGCAAAGAGGCCGCAAACCTGGGGATTCTAATAGGGAAATCAGTGCATATAGTCTCAGCCTATGCCGACGACCTTATACTTTTCCTAAAAAACCTCACCACAGATATCGAACCTATCCCATCTATATTCAAACAATTCGAACGGGTGTCGGGGTTAGCAATCAATGCTAATAAATCACATGCTTTTTTTATGCAGCATAAGGAAAACCCAGACCCTATTAAATTTGGCGAATTTACTCGAACGACTGCCCCACAAACCTTTAAGTATTTGGGCATACAAATATATAGATCTCCAGAAGACCTACTAGATGGTAATCTGCTGAAAACTATCAGATCCTTGCGGACGCAGGTCTCTTTTTGGACCTCGTTACCTTTGTCAGTGATGGGCAGGGTGGCCATCTCCAAAATGGTGATGCTCCCGAGACTTTTATATTTTTTCACTAACTTACCGATACTTATTCCAGCCAAAAATTTTCGTACCCTTGATACACTCCTGTCAGAGCTTATTTGGGGAGGGTAAGTTTGGCTAAACTACAACTGAGACCTGAAGAGGGAGGGTTGGGCGCTCCGGACTTTAGGGCCTACTGTATGGCCAGTCAACTACAATGGCTATCGTACTGGCTAGCAGGGCGACATATACACGAGATAGGATATACACCACGGCTCCTTACTCAAGGTACTCTTCATACACTATTACTGCCAAACACTAGAGTACCGCCCAATGTTCCCCCCCTGCTTAAAACGGCACTATTATACTGGAGGTGGACAATACAATACACTGAAAGAGTTTCGCCATACTCTCCTAATATCCCCTTACTTGGGATACCCACCGCAACTGGGCTAATTTCTAAGCGTGCTGAGTCCCAATGGTCACAGGAAGGGGTGGCGACAATTGGAACAATGTTCATAGACGGAATGCTAGCGGACCACGATAATTTCACTCGCGCTCAAGGGGTCCCTCAATCCCTGTTCATCCTCCATGCCACCACCTCCCATTATATTAAACGCCACTGGTCCCCCGAAGGAATAGAACCTCCTACCAATGAGCTCGTACATGCAGTGCATTTAATGGGGGAGGGACGTCATCTTACCCGTTGGTTATACAGGGGCATCAGGACACACTCAGGAGCACTGCTTACTCTACTCCACACAAAATGGACTGAGGATTTGGGCAGGGACCTAACAGATAAAGAGTGGGCTACTATACTAGAATTCCCTAAAAAAGTATCTAGAAACGCTAAATTTAAATATATACAGTACATGATATTACATAGGGCGTATCTTACACCACACCGCCTTAATAGTATGTACCCGAATGCACAAATCCCTTGTCCTAGATGTCAGGAAGCTGATGCTGATCTACTCCATATGTTATGGGAATGCCCGCGATTACGAAGCTTCTGGCACACGATAAGATATAGGGTGCAAGAAATTACTGACACTGATGTCTGGGCGACAGCAGAAAGTTGCCTATTAGGACTGCACCGGTGTCCGAAAGGGCAGAAAGTCTGTTACAGATTTGCAGACATGGCTATCCTAATAGCGAAACGTGCCATCATCATGAGATGGAAATCCGCCTCTCCCCCTCCACTACTTACATGGCACGCAGAAATGATCTGCTGGGGTAACGCAGAGAGTGCGATTATTCGATAAGAAGAATTTTGCGGTTTAAGTAAAATACCCATCTCTATGGAATGGGATCAGAAGCTGGAAACATTGAAAACTATAGACCCACTGTCAACTCCAACATCTCAAGGTGTTGCCACACCTCCTACATCCATACCGGCTAGCACGACCGAACCCGTATAATACCATATATCCCAAACTGTCTTAATACGTAAGAGCATATAAATGTATGTGATCAGGAAAACTGTATGGTTTTAAATGAGAGACCACGACCTACCGCTAAGGTCACACTTATATAGGATGCCAGAGAACCGGGGGGAGGAGGGTATTCTTAGTTTAAGAAATAGTAGTTTATAGTTAACCGAGTACTTACGAGTTCTATAAAGTATGGCTGATTATTTGCAGTTGTACTCCTCATTCATTATACTTGATATACCGCTGTACTGCAAAATGTCATTATCTGTATGTGCTCATATACCTGTTTACAACTTGGTTAACTTACTGTACCAGGAGAGCATCTACACAGACTTTTGTGTTATGGATCAGCTGTGAATTTTGTATGTCATAAACCTTTGAAAAACTCAATAAAATTGTGTTTAAAAAAAAACAAAAAACATATTGCAGTGTTCTAGGGATCTTGCACTAGTGTACTTTACATCGGTGCAGTCTTTCTACAGCTTAGTTCTTAGCCCCCTGGACCAGTAGAGTTCATTATGGCTGCAGCTAGTATGAGTCAACCGCCACCCTTTCTCAATGAACTAAGTGAGCCAGATATACCTTGGCGCAGATGGTTAGGCATTTTCAAATCTTACCTCATAGCCATTGGTGGGGGAAAATTTTCATCTGTTAGTAAACAGCATATCCTTTTACATAATTTAGGGATTCAAGGGAGGAAAGTTTACGAAGTTATCACTGGTAGGGAAGTCAATGAGGAGATAGAGGAAGAAGAAGCAGGAGTGGATGTCTATGAGTAAACGTTGAGGAGATTAGAGGCACATTTTAGAGAAAAACTGAATGTGGTGCTGGAATGGCACAAATTTTTCTAAAGAGTTCAGAAAAAGGAGGAAAGGGTATCTGCATATGTTGCTGTATTAAGGGGTATGTCAGCGACATGTGAATTTGGTGCCCTCACGGATTCACTCATAAGGGACCAATTAGTTAGATGCACAAATGATCAGAAGATACAAGAAGAGTTACTAACAAGGAATCCAGATCTGTCGGAGGCCATCAACCTAGCGAAAGGAATAGAACATACTGCCTTATGCATCAAGGAGGTGAAATGAGGTAGTGGGTTTCACAAAGAGAAAGAAGAAGTGAAAGTACTAGTGGAGGAGGAGGTGGTGTGTAAAATTAATGAGAAAAGTAAGGAGGTTCCTTGCGCCAAATTTGACAACATTCGTTGTTACAGATGTGGAAATCATAATCATCTAGCTAGGAATTTAAAATGTCCAGCAAGGAGTGTAGTTTGTAGGAAATGCAACAAAAGAGGTCATTTTGAGAAGGTTTGCAGAGTAGCAAGTGACAAGGTACACATGATAGCGGAGACAGATGCCAAAGGGGAGGAAAGGAAGGCTTATATCTTTCAAGTGGGGCAGGCCGAGGTAGAAGAGACAGTACAATCCCCTACATGCAAAATTAGTCTGGGCGGAGTAAATGTTCAAGTTTATGCAGACTCGTGTTCACCATACACCTTAATTGAGACAAAATTATTTGATGAAAAATTTTCAAAGCATGATTTGGTTTTAGAAGCACCTGACATCCAACCGGGAGGGTACAATAGAGAGCCCATTCCCCCAGAGGGTATGGTGAGAATGCGCATAGCATTCAAGGACAGACACACAGTGGGAAACGTTTATATCACACAGAGTGGGTCAAGTTTACTGGGTTGGAAACACCAGAAAGAATTAGGCATCACCTTAGATCCCAGCAATGTAGACCAGGCTTGTTAGTGGAACAACCAGCTGTAGGTAACAATTTGACAAAGGAATTCCCAGAGGTATTTTCGGAGCAACTTGAAAAGTAAAAAAATTACATGCACAAAAATCACTCTAAAAAAAGGTGCCTTTCCTGTTGTCAACAAATCCAGATCTGTACCTCTTTTAATGAGGGATCCTTTAAGGTTGGAATTGCAGAAACTTGTAAGTCAGGGTGTCAGACGAAATAGAGAGCTCGGAATGGTTGGCACCCATCGTCATCACAACTAAGGGCAATGGTAAGAACATCCGGCTCTGTGTGGATTTATGGGACCTTAACTCAAATATTTGGGTGGATAGACATCCCCTCCCTAGAATTCATGAAATGTTAAGCACTATACAAGATGCCAGGTATTTCAGCGTACTTGATTTATCCTCTGCATACCACCAGTTCACCCTCCATCCAGATTCTCAAATGTTGACAGCTTTCACCACTCCCTTTGGTAATTTCAAATTCCTGAGAATGCCTTTTGGGCTGGCTTCAGCCACTGCAGCCTTTCAAAGGATAATGCAGCACATACTGCGGGATTGTGTGAAGACAATGTGTTTCCAGGATGACATATTAATATACGGGGCAAGTGAGAGTGAACACAATTGCAATGTAAGAAATGTGCTGTGTAAGTTAAAAAACGCCGGTTTCACCACCAAAGAATGTAAATGTAAACTAGGAGTCACCTCAATAGACTACTTGGGGCACACTATATCAGAGGAGGGAATCAAACCCAAGATGGACTTGGTTGAAACAGTCGCAGGGCTCCCACACCCACTTCAAAGCAGGAGATTAAGTCGTTCTTGGGTTTGGCAGAGTACATGGGCAAATACATAAAGAATTTCTCGGTTTTGACCAAACCCCTTAGGAATGTACTAAAAAAAGTACCACATTTTTGTGGGAGGGGGAGCATGAGGCAGCATTCGATTAAATAAAAAAAGCTATCGTGAATGCTCCTTACATAGGTAATTTTCATGTGGACAGAGAAACCATTCTTACAACCGATGCCAGTAATAAAGGCATAGGGCCAACTCTAACTCAGAGAGTTAATAATCAAGAGAAAATTGTGGCATTTGCCTCTAGGACTTTGGCTGGTGCAGAGGTGAATTATTCTACAGTGGAAAAGGAGGAGCTGGCATGTTACTGGGCCATCAATTATTTTAAGTTTTATTTGTGGGGTCTACCATTTGAACTCCACACAGACCACAAACCCTTGCTGTCCCTGTTTGCAAAGAAAGAAATGGAAAATACCATTCCCCACATAGCTAAGTGGGTTTTGGGACTTCAAGGGTTCAACTACAGGGTGGTCTATGTCCCAGGTACTAAGAAATGTGTTGCTAATTTCTTATCCCGGGCCCAGTGGAGAGTGGGGAGGAAAAGGGATTGGAATGTGATGCCATATTGGAAGTGACTGTCCCAGCCATTTTGAAAACCCAATGGGAATCCCAGTTAGACAAAGACCAAACTTCATTGTGGGGGGTTGGCCCACCAGGTGCAAAGACTTACCGGAGGAGTTACAATCTTTCTGGAATGTAAGAGAAGAATTGTCCCTTGATGGGGATGTAATTTTAAAGTCAGGAAAAATCGTGCCACCCGAGGGGTTACGAGAACAAATAATCGATTTAGCGCATGAAGGACATTTGGGGAGAAATCTCAGCAAAGCCAAGTTAAGAGCTGATTATTGGTTTCCCTACATGGATCACTTAGTGGAGGAGAAGATCAAAGATTGCCATGCCTGCAGCCTGAGTGATAAAACCTAATGTCTTAGACGTTCCCCCTTAATTCCAGTTGGGGTACCCACTGTCCCATGGAATAAGTTGGGATTAGATATTGCGGGACCCATTCATGGCATGGGCACGCAGGAGAAGTACATATTAGTGCTCATAGACTACTACTCTCACTGGATTACACACAGATTTGTTAACATGGTCAATACCAGGACTCTCACTAATTTCTTGACAGAAGTATTTTCCAAGGAAGGCATTCTGGCTACACTTATCACAGACAATGGGGTTCAATTTGTGTCGGAAGAAATGAAGAACTTCCTCAAGGATCTTTTCATTTCTCATGTTCGCACACCCTTGTACTGTCCCAAGGCCAATGGCAAGGTGGAAAGAGCCAATAGAATGATAAAAGAATCTATCCAGTTGGCTGTTGATTCAGGCAAATCTATAGAAGGTACAGTTAGGGGTATGTTGTGGTCCTATCATACCACGCCCAATGTTACCACTGCGTTGTCCCCGTTCAAAATGTTGAGGGGGAAGAAAAGCAGGGTCCAAATTGCCTCCCAGCTGGCTTTCTGGGAACAAAGTTGTCTCCATTGATCCGGATGAGGTGGGAGAAAAAGTGAAGAGACAACAAACTATGTATAAAGACAAATATGACAAGAAATGGGGCACTAGGAGCAAGGAGTGGAAAATAGGTCAGTGGGTCCTGGTCAGAAAGCCCTATAATGCTAGCAGTAAAGGTGATAAATTCTATGAACCAGAAAAGATCAAAGAAGTCAAAAACAATGAGGTTATTCTGGAGAATGGTAAAATGTGGAGCATGGATAGCCTTACTAGTTGTCCTGCCAACAGGATGCCAGTGGAGGAATCTGAGAAAGTGGTTAACAATTCGCCAGTTTGTGTGGATCTTGGCAGAAGGATGAGTAGACTATCTCATCCTCCAAGTTGGCACAAAGATTTCAGGATGTCATAATGTTCGCTCTTTGTCATTTGTCATTTATCATGTATTGTGTTTTCTCAGAGTTTCATGCATTTCCTTCCCCTTCTTTGCCTCCTGGGCTCTTTCCGACCCCCGGGCATCTTACTTCCCTTTCTCCCTCTTCATCCTTCACCCTCTGCTCTGCTTCTTCCTCCTTTGCCTTTTCCTTATCGGAGGAAGAGGTGTTATAACCTAGGCATTCGCCTCCTCCATTCCCCCCCACCTTCCTCCTGTCCCACTTGGTCTCCTCCATGGAACCTTCAGCTGGAGGCCACTTAGAATGTTGAGCCTGACTGAGTGGGTCACCAGCTGTCCTGGCAAGCAGAAGATGTTTTACATTACTACTGAAATAAAGGTTTTGGACTTACCTGCTGTGTCCTCGCTTATTTCAGTAGCATTCTACACCATTTCATTTTCAGAAGGGCCCATATAAAAACTGTTTTGGTTTTATGCACCAGTGAGCAGAGTAGTGTTTTCTGTCTTGGGTCGCAACACTTAAAAGTGTGGTGGTGAGAAAAGAGTGAGAGATAGAGCACAGGCAGTTTATATGAGCCGGATGCTACGAGTTATTCTCCAGGTTTAATTAAGCAGCACTGTGAACGGGCCCTTCGCCTTACCAAGGACCACTTGAAATTCTCCGGCTCTTGCTACTTCACTTGCTATGACCCAAGGACATCTACTTCTCTTCTGAAAAAACAGCCAAGCAGGAGCCAATAACCAAAAGATACCAACATTTCCCCAGGAACGAACCTGAAAACAAATTAGGGAAACTCTGATGGTCAATACAGGATTGGCTGCTTTGCAATACAATGTCACTTGAAATACTTGTGATACAAGTTATGTCGCAAAGGGATTTTAAACACTTATTGGTTTTTCCCATGCACTTTGTGCAAATATAATCTACAGAAACTTTCCAATGCAGGAAGGCAAGATGGCTGCTGACTGACCTCAATGAGAGCTGCTGCCGGGTCTCTCCTCTCTGCTAGTGATTAGAATGCGTTTAGAGATGAAAATTTGAAAAAAAAACATCCGCACTGGCGCCTACCTTTTGGCTGGTATGAGGCTGCTGGACATTGGTTATCTATTAAAAACCAGATCGCTCTCTGCCGTAATCTGCTCCTTATCCCGCGGTTTCTGGCGTTTCTCCTGTACTTTTCGTGTGGACCGCTGTTGGCTTGCAAGGAATACGGCTCCAAAAACTGCTAAGGCTGCTAAGGCTCCCAATCTCCCTGGGGGTGTGGGTGCTGGTGTTGGAGGAGTGGCCGGAGCTCCGGGCGCCAACATTGCTAACGCTGCTAATCCCGCTTTACGCTCAGCAAGGGCTCCGATTCATTCACGGCGTGGCGGACAACCCAAGGGAGCAGACGGCAGCGGGAAAGACTCCAGTGTCTCTGATGAGAGTCGGCTTCCCCCCGCAACTGTGGAAGTTCCGTTAAGGCAGACTACGGTGATTGAAGCCTTCTCCCTGGTCTCGTCCATCGCTCCCGCTGCCATCACTCAGGTGGCGGATAGCTTCACAAATCGTCCGCTTGCAGGAACGGAGGCCCCCCGAGGATGACGAACACCACGTAGAGCTGCATGCAGAAACCGGTCAGGAGCAGGGCTTGTCAGCGGATCGGATCCTGTCTACAATGGATCCACAGGTAAACTACTTGAGCTCTATGACTGCGAATCCTGGGGGCTCTGAATTGGCAAACTCAGATGCTCCTGATCTGGTTATCGGGGGTGCCTCTGAAGGCAATAACTTGTCAGAGCCCCTCACAGGTATCATGAATAAAGTAATGATGAGCGGCAAGTACAGAACTAAAGTTACTAGTGGAGCTAACAGCAACTCCCCTCGTGCTGTATTATCTGAATGTGTCCCTTCTTCAGAATTCATAAGTAAAGGCAAAGCTAAGGGCCCTGAACGGATGCATGGATCTCCCGAGGGGGATCAGTTTTATTCACTCAATGACGATTCAGAGTCACTGGTTTCGAGTGATGTTATTTCTTCAAAAGAGACTGACACTGGAGGATACTCCACTGTGCTTAAAAACTGTCGCACAAAGGCTGTTTTTTCAAAACATAGATCAAGATCTAGAAGGAGCCCGGCTAAATTTGATGTGGCCGCTGCAAAAAAGCTGGAATGGGATTATGCCGCTACTAGCCAGGTTTATGATACTGATGCGCAGGCTGGATCTGGTAGCTCAACAGCCCCCCCTGGTCCATCAACTCCGCCAACGTTAGACCTAGTTTATTCCACATTAAAACAGATGCAGGGGGAGGCAAGAATGGAAAGCAGACGATCACATCAGGCTACCAAAAAACTACAAATTTCCATCCGCAAGGTCAACAAGCTTTGCACAGAAATGGCAGAGAGAGTTACCCATGTGGAGGATAGAACAGTGGCGCTGGAAGAGGAGGTTGTAAAAATACAGGAGTCCATTAATCTGCATGAGAAACAATCCATTGATGTTGCCTGGAAACTCGAAGATTTCGAGAACCGCCAATGGCGGAACAATGTTCGCCTACTGGGCATTGCCGAAAATTCAGAAGGGAGTGACATAATGGCCTTTGTGGTGTCTTTGCTAAAAGGTGCACTCCCGGAGCTTGCCCATTGGAATTGGGAAATGGAAGTTCAACGGGCTCATCGCTTCCCTATGGTTCAGAGAAAAAACAATGAGAGCAGGCATAATGAGCAACCCAGAGCCATTCTGATCTATATCGGAAACTTTCTTCTCAGACAGGCTATAATAGATATGGTCAGACCCAATTCCAAACGGACATTTGATGGACATACCTTCTTTGCCCGCCCCGACTTCTGTCATGTTACTGTTGAACGCCGGTGGAGGCTTCGACAGATGATATCTGCGTTTCAGGGGATGGGCTCTGAAGCATATTTATTATTTCCTGCCCGCCTTAAAGTTATTACGAGTGGGCGGGTACGAATGCTTTCATCAGAGGTAAAAGCTCAAGAACTCCTGGCAGAGTTGAAGGATGTAGGAGGGCGCGGGGGGCCTCAGGACGATAAGTCGATTGGGATCTACAGGATGGCTGGGGGCTGTATTGATTTCTATTCCTCTCTGCCTGACTAACACTATTGAGCTTTGTATTTTTTAAGTAGTGGTACCTGCTGATTGATGTACACTTTTTTGAATCTGGGGTGCTGGGTCGGCCTCCTTCCTAGTTAAAATAGGGGTGGGTTTTTCGTTGTTTACTTTTTTCTTTATTGACGGCAGAGGTGTAGAGTCTCGGTGGCAGCTCGAGATGTGAGATTGGTAGCCACACATAGGTCACGGTTGACCTATTTGCCTGTTTGGGTGGTAGGGGAGGGGGGATGGGGGGGGTTGGGCTGCTGGGGGTGGAGGAGGGAGGGGTTTGGGGCAAGGTCATCAGGGTGGTAGGTTTCAGCACAGCACAAAACATTGTTTGAGGAATTTTTCAGATACTAGCTTTGATGAATATGGTTTATTGCCCATCTCTAACTCGGAAGGAGTGGTTATGGCTATCTCGGGGAAAAAGGCAATTTATAAGTCGCTTGAAATGGCAGGCAATCTACTCAATATTGCTTTATGAATGTATTAAATATTAGATTTGTTTCAATCAATATATGTGGGCTCAATGACCAATTTAAGCGACAAAGGGCGGCTATAATTCTGAAAACAATGCGGGCAGATGTCTTGTGTGTTCAGGAGACACATATAGAGGGGGATAGGTCCAGAATTTTAGAGCAACTTGGTTTTAGGCTTTTGGTGGCAACTAAGCAAGGCACTAAAACTAGAGGGGTCGCTATCCTTACTAGAAGGAAAGATATTATCGCCAAAAGGGTTTTATCTGATAGATGGGGGCGTTGGGCACTTGTAGAATGCTCTATCCAGGGGATGGTAGTCACTGTATGTTCAGTGTATGGTTCAACGGCAGATGATCCGGAGATATTAGAGCTGCTGGATGATGAATTAGTTAACTGGTCTGCTCCGTTTATAGTGTGTGGCGATTTTAATATCGATGGGCTTGGGGGTCTCTGGGATACTGCCGCTGATAAATACACTGGCCGAAAGAAAAAGGTCTTTAGGGCACTCACCAATTTAGTCAATAATCACGGACTTATCGACTTATGGGATCACTTAGCTAATGGGGATAATGGCTGCACGTTTTATTCTGCCCCACATAACGCTATTTTTAGATTAGATTATTTTCTTGTCTCTCATTCTCTAGTTCATCAGGCGAAAATTCAGAAATCCCCTAGGATATTGTCAGACCATAACCCTCTTGTTCTTACGCTAGCTTTTGACAAAAGAGAACAAATTGAGCGAATTTGGACTTTTGAAAGAGGGCTATTTGATCCGGATTATGTTCATTATATGAGGGGTTGGATTAAGGCCTTCTTCGATATAAATAGGTATAGCACTACTGTAGGCGTCGTCTGGGACGCTTTCAAAGCGGGCGTCAGAGGGAGACATTGGGCTTTAGTTTGTCCAGGCATAAGAGGTTGGCGCTCCTGGAGGAAACGCTTTATAAAAACCTAACTAGGATCGAGGAGGAATTGGTTGCTGCACTAAAATCTGGTTTAGCTACTGATGATATTCTGCATCGGCTTGCATAGGCCAAATCAGAAATTGGAGAACGCGCTGCCGTAAAAGCATCTGAATGCTTCCTAGCAAAAAGGGAGCACTGCCATGAATTTAGTGAGAGGGTAGGTCATACACTTGCAGTTAGACTTCGACAAAGGAGTGTAAGGAATGACATAAATGAAATTATTGATGATGTCGGTAATTTAGTTATAGACCCTTCTGGTATCCAGGATGTATTTAGACAATTTTACTGTCGCCTATATGGTGAAGGCCCTCAGGTCTCACAGAACTCAATTCAGAACTTCCTTAGTGGCATACCGCTACATAGAATTGAACCTCAGGAGAGGGAGAAACTAGATGCAGTTTTGACACAGGAAGAAATTTCTGATGCATTAAGAGATCTCCCCTCAGGTAAGGCTACTGGACCTGACCAGATTCCTCTCGAGTTCTATAAGATTTTTTGGGATGAGCTGGGAGCAGTTCTGGTGGAAACCATTCTATGTGTTCAAACCGGCGGGTTGGCCCCAGCCTCATGGGCAGGTGCCGATATTATAATTTTTTTTAAAGAAAGGGAAGCCACCTCAGGAACCGGGATCATACAGGCTAATTACTCTTATAAACAGTGATGCAAAAAAAATTTCAAAAGCCCTTGCCACCAAACTGAACAACATCATTGCAGATACCATTCATCCATGCCAGCATGGGTTTATACCTGGGAGGGGGACGACGGAACATACGCGCCGGGTAATTACTCTATTTGATGCAGCAGAAGCCTCAGGAGACCCGATGGCTTTGCTGCTCCTGGATGCAGTAAAGGCTTTTGATAGGGTCTCCTGGGGCTTTCTATGGGAGGTACTGAAATGGTTCGGAATCGGGTCAGGGTTTATCAATGCTATCCGCGCAATGTATTTGGCACCAACAGCACGCTTGAGAATAAATGGAAAGTATACTGCGCCCATTGTGATTAAGCGGGGTACTCGGCAAGGGTGTCCATGTTCACCTTTGCTTTTTGCTATTTACATTGATCCATTACTGCGGCTCCTTGCAGCTTGCCAAGAAATTGAACCAATGCTGTTTCATGACATTACAACAAAAGTACTCGCTTATGCGGATGATATTGCATTAGTCACTCCCAAACCATTAGAAGCAATTGCAGCCGTTGAAGAGCTGGCATTGGTATTTGGCGAGCTTTCTGGGTATGCCCTAAATAAAGGGAAGACTCAGATAGTTACCAACTGTTTGATAAATTTATCGGATCCTCGGATGACTGACTCAGCGGTATATTTAGGTATCACTATAACTCCTGAACTGAAAGACGTGGTTGCAATAAACATTAATCCCATAATTCAAATGGCCAGAAAAGATTTTGTCAAATTTCATAATCTGCACTTGTCACTGGTGGGGCGGTGTAATGTGATTAAAATTGTATTTTTGCCCAAAATACTCTATCTGTTTAAGGGCTATCCCATTAGAATTTGGGAATCAATGGTTTAATGAGCTAGAGCACTTGGTCAATCGCTTTGTGTGGGCACATGGCAAGACAAGGAGGGCTTTACGATTTATGACTCTTCCCTTGGCAAAAGGAGGCTTGGCATTACCTGATTTAAAATTTTATTATTGGGCGGCTGCACTTCAATATATGGGGGTTTTGTTTGGTGGGTGTTCCGAGACCTTAAATGTTGAAGAAAGACTTCCGGATGTTTATAATTTATTGATGGGTGAAGAGGCCCTGAATAGCTTCATGAAATTCAGTGAACCAAGCTACTACAAGAGAACAAAATTTAAAACCCTGCATGCTGCTTTTAAAATCTGGGCTGCCCTTAAAAGGAAGCTTGGTTTAGGTAGATTACATTATTATACTCATATGATTGGCAACCCAACATTGCCAGAAATTTTTTCTGATCAAATTATGGTAGAATGGGGTGCGCTTGGACTGCTGAAAGTGGGTGATTTAATGGGCCAAGGGGGAATTTATCAATTTCGGGATATACAAGACAAATTTAGTATTAGCCCCAAAAACTTTTTTAAATACCTCCAATTAAGAAGCTTTCTCTCTAAAAGGACGGGCGGTACTAGGGGCTTCGAAAAGGCCCGGATTATAGATATTATAAGAACTGGGATGGATTGCTCCATCAAAGGAGTTTACTCTGAACTTATAATACTCAAACAGGATGATTTGGCTAAGCAGACCGAAAAATGGAAAAACCGGTTGGGCAATGACTCAGTTAATTTCCTAGAGTCTCTTGAGCTGGGGCATACAGTTCTGTGCTCTGCCGCATTGCAGGCTCAGCATTATAAAACAATGTTCTCGCTTTATTATACCCCAGCCAAAATAGCACAGTGGGGTGGTCTCACGGGAATTAGTTGCCCTCGCTGTAACTCATTAGATGCGGATGCAGTTCATATGTTTAGTACCTGTCCACGACTTGATATAATAAAGACATCAATAATGGCTTTCTGTGATCATACTCTTGGTCTTAAAGTTAATCTAACTCCAACGTTAATGCTCTTAGGGGTTGATAATTACCAAGGGCAGCTCCCTCATTCCCGCTTTCTATTCCTCGCTATGGCTATACTTCGGATCTGTATTGCCACGGCCTGGCGCGATCAAACTGCTCCTACATTTCAGCACTGGCTTGCCCGGCTACTAGCAACGTTTAATCTTGAAAGGGGAATCTATGAAAGACGGGGAAAAAGGGGGAAAATTTTGGGTAAAAGAATTTGGGACCCTATATATAAATGGAAGGAATCACAATCTTAGCTTGGCTTTAGATTAATATTTAACACCAGTTAACTTAGAATTGTAATAGCCATGCTTTTCCTTTCTTTTTTTCCTTCTATTTTGCCTTTATGCTGTTAGTATTGTTACTCTAATGAAAGTTAAAAACCTGTTTTTGCCTTTTATTTTTCTTCCAATTTTTTATGGTTTCTTTCTTCTGTTTTCCTTCTTTTATTTTTGATTTTTGTTTTTTGATATACATTGATGTATGGTAAATCCAGAATGATTAATTCTCAAACAATATTGAATTGTATACTGAAAAATTGTGCTGTCTATATTAAAAATGTGTAATAAAATGTATTAAAAAAAAAAAATAAAAAAAATAAATGCAAGCAGGGTATTGCAGGGAATTGATTCACCCTCCTGGTAAAGCAAATATTTCAAGTGAGACACTAAAACAGAAGAAATGGTCATTTTAGGCATAGAATAGTGTAGATGAGGACAGCAAGGTCAAAAGCAAGATGTCTTAAAGAGGCATTCCCACAGCCCAAAAATATAACCCTGAAAATCTTATGGAGGACCTTTCCGGTTTAGATTCATGAGTAGAACACAAATCCACATACAGCTTTTACATGTGCTTCACATGTTGTAGGACTCTGGCCAAACCAGGTCAAGGAGTTTTAAAAAGCAGACAAATCAAAAGTTTAGGTTCAAGACAAACACTTATGCTATACCTAGATGCTCGTGCACTATGAGAGTATCCAGGGCACCTTAAGGAAGAACCACTGTGGATTTCATATCTTTCATAGAGATTGTTCGCTATAAATGCAAAGACAGCATTGCCTACAGAGTTCCGAGGAGACATGCACCACGGCCAAGAGAAGGGAATACTAAGCTCATGAAATGGATCATCTCTGATGTGAAGAAAGATCAAGAGTGAACGAGGAGGGACATTTGTTGTGAAATTTTCACCTGAACAGTACAAATATCCTGATGGAAATTTCCCACAGGGATAAAAGAAAATGATTTAAAACTTTTTAATTATGCAGGCAAAATGGCGAAGCACTTTTCTTTTAATCTGCATACAGAGTTTGTCATTTACTTAACTGCTTTTTCCACAGAGAGAAGCTTGCAAGCACCTTATCTCAATCGCCATCACAGCGTTTGCAAGTTTCTCAGGTGTTGAAGCGCTATAAAAATGGTGCAAACAGTGCTTAGGCCAACTCTCGTTTATGGCTAAAAACGAATTCATCTCATGGTGCTTAGGTTTCCAGTTTTGGCATTAAATGAGCACATTGGGTCTTCTGAACACTTTGTTTCTTTTTTTTACATTTGTCATAGCATGCTTTAGTCTTCTAGGTGAATACAACTGAAATGAATCTTCCAAGAAACTGACTACACAACAGGAAGCAGCTTTTTCATTCATCAGAAATCACTCACACCACATATCCTTCAATAGGCATAAAAAATAAGTGCTCCTGTCGAATGTATGGATGGCAAACCTCCTACTGCCATCTCAGGATACGCATTGATCCAATTATGCAATGGCTGATATGCAACTTTGCAGTGGTGATTTGAAGTGATGCTGTGAGCAGTGCTGGCATCGCACACCACCAGCACAGTGCATGCATGGCTGAAGCCTGGGACTGCTCTGTCCCTTCTCTGCTACCACTTGGTTGTTTCCCGTTCAGCCCAGTGTCTTGACGCTCTTGCAGCTTGTAACCTGTGCATCCTTTCCCTCTACAATGCCTGACCATCTCCACTAGTGGCATTGCCAGAATACCACCTTGGCACGGATTCTTTTCCCAAGTAATGGTTCCCCTTTACACCCAAGACCTGCACTCAGTGTGTATGTGACTCAGGACAAACAATATGAATGCTGCAACACTTGCACCAGGTCTCACTACTAAAAACAAGGCACTATTTCAGTACAAATATGAAGTACCCCCTGAACCAAGTGCTCTCGCTCTGCTTCAGTCTCTAGCACTATATCCCTCTCTGCCACCCTCAGCCTATCTTGTTTTCTACAACTTCATTACCCCCATCCTTGCTGTGACCATGACCCCCGCATGCCTGCCCACTATGTCTGTCTCCTGTTTGTTACCACTTCTCCAGGCATTTGTTTCATTTTTCCCTTGCCACGTGACAATGTCCCATTCAGGATCTCTGCTTTCTTGGTGCTTTAGCTGGGGCCTACACCCAGTAAAGTCTATGCGAAGCCACCCACTGCTGGGAGACATAGATGAGACACTGAAGATCTAGCAAAGTTTGGAGAGCTTGTTACAGTGTCTTCAGAGACAGGGGTGTAGACCTGAAGCCCCAATGGAAAGTGGCTGAGATTGTTGTACAGTGCAGGAAGTAAAATGGATGCTCAACGGATTCAACTGTGGCACTCAATGCGGTGTGCATCAACAAAAACCATCACACACACACATACATACCTACGTAACCCATAAGGCATAGCATCACGCAACACATCCACCATTAGGCACACAATGATACACATTTATGTTCTTTCTCGCCACCTCTTACTCACAGAAGTTTGCATTGCATTGGCTTGTTCTGCATCGGTTCTGTTAAAGAGAACACCTTGCACTGTGCATGCCCAAGTGTTTCCCGGTTGTAGGTCTCATGGAAGCTTGAGAAAACCTTAACCCTACACAACAGCAAAAAATACTAGAATTGTCAAAGCTCGTATCTCTACCCTACGCAGGGGTACGTTTATTTTATCAGGTCAGATTTCCTTACCGAAAGCGCTCTTGCCCAGCCGTATCCCAGATCTGAAGCTTCACACTCTTTCCACCAACGTTCACTACTCGAGAGCCGAACTCCACGCCTATTGTGTGATTTGAATCTTGTTTAACTGAGAAGAGAAAAAGAGGTAAGTCTTGAAGCACCACCTTCACGCTCAAGAAACTAAAAAAAATCTTAATCATGACTACACTTAATTTTTTTTTACATATTTTCAATAAGTCATTTGAATCTGGCGTTGCAAAAATAAATGCTGTGGTGCAGTTGGAAACATTGTAGCTGAACTAATGAGTAGCCTGGAGACCACAGAATGCCTCGACTCTGTGGCATCTATCTGTCGTACAGTACATTATAGAGGATGAAATTTGTCCCCAGTTGTTTTTACTCGCTGCAATTTTCAAATTGTTTTGTATTACCCTGAAAGAAAGGATGTTCACAAACCTGTTTGCCCAGGGCACCTTTAAGGTTTCATAAAAACAAACATACCGCAATTAAGAGGAAAGTGTACTTCTTTTATGGCCTTGAGTTTCTTCCTGAATGGCAAAGATTTAATAATTTGAAACTGGAGGTACATGTTTGTATCACACAGGTGAGGTTTGTTTATGTCACTGTTGCACATCCCCCACCCCTTCACTGAGTGTGTCACTGTAAACTCAGATGGCTGGTGCGTTATTGGGACTTACTGGATTTATTCCTAGAAAAATTTAAGATTTCAAATGGGCAAATAACTAAAAAGTTTACACACACACACACACACACACACACACACACACACACACACACACACACACACACACACACACACACACACACACACACACACACACACACACACACACACACACACACACACACACACACACACACACACACACACACACACACACACACACACACACACACACACACACACACACACACACACACACACACACACACACACACACACACACACACACACGACACCCACCCCCCCCCCAACTAAAAAGTGCCATTTCCACAAAATGATTGTGGCTCTCAAACAGACCACTCAGGAAAGTAAGAAAACACACAAGATGGATTAAAGGGGTTTAAAGGAACAGAAAATAGTGAAGACACCAAACAAAGAAATGTTCAAAATTTGGCTTGAAGCAAACTACGGAAGAGACTGGGGGAGGGAATGCAAGACAAAAGGAAGGCATGTGTAACCTACATTTATTTTCGATAAACTGATGCAACAGGCAGGACTTGCCCGTGCCGGCACTCCCAATCACCAGGAACTTGAAGAGAAAATCTGAAAGAGAAAAAACATATCAAATGAACGACTAGGCCAAGTGGGCGTGGTAAAGGCTGGACTGCACACAGTGGACTGCAATACCATAATTTTGTCTTCTTCCTAAGAGAACCCCTTCTACATAAGGTACACGACTTTGTCAACTTGTAGGATAATGTCCATTAGCGTAAATCACCCAATTCCCCTAGATAGTATACCCTTGGCTGGAGGGGTCTTTCCCTTTCTAAGAGCCTTTCAGTTACCATCTATGGGGTACACCACTCCTACCTACGTCTATTTTAGTCAACTGGTGCGTACATACAAGCAGCGCTTGCCTCATCAAAAACTGATAGTTTATATAGCACTAAGAAACTCATGAAAAAAGCCACAGGAATTGTGGGGCAATTGAAGACCAGAAAATGCAGCATGCTTGACTAAACAGAGCGTTACTGGAAAGAAAAGTTATATGAAAAACTTAAAGCAAATAACGCGTCAAGGAAATTAAAATAACATGGTGTATTCTTCAATGAAAAACCAATTAGGCAGCACATTCCGTGGCAACATTACATTGCTTTTCTGTAGGTACAACAAAAATTGATTAATAGGTAATCACAATACTATACAGAATAGAAAATACATTGGTTTTGCAAGATAAAAATGTGCACATTTAGGAGATGCTATTCAAAATGTCATTCACTAAAATTAATGTTATTGCCTTGCCAAGACCATAGGAAAACCTTTTTTATCATCACGGTCCTGCGTACAACCCAGACTAAAACAATTAATGTAAAACATATTCTATGCTGCACTCAACACAAGAATACATGCACACACTTATCGTAATTAAAATGTGTTTTGTTCTTTGCATCCTATTTAGATTTTACATTTTTACTTTGGTTTAGTGTGTATTCCGTGTTCATACTGAATGCCTCAGGGAACAAATCTTTCAGACAGGAAAGGGCCAATACGACTTTATTGCATAGAAGTTCCACTTTTAAATTCAAGACATAAGATTTAAAAACTTGCAAAACTTTTGGGATTCTTCTAAACTGAGTGTCAGCTCGAAATAAGCGTTGCTATGACAACGGTGCTTGTGATGAGTAAACACAAATTTGTATGGACAGTGAAACAAAAGATTTTCATGATAAAGAAGCCATCCTTCTTTGCGCCCTCTTAAATTTCATTTAAATAGTTATTTCATCAGTGGGGGTATTAAAACAACTAGAATACACGTGAATACAGCTGAAGGGTGAACAATTAAGATTTTCTGGGAGAATCAGCACGATTCAGTGGATTTGGGTGGATAGTGGATCACGCGACAAGTGCAACAAATCCATATTTACGCAAAAAACATTGCAACTCCTGTATCATACAATTTCAGTGGCCCCTACTGCCCTCGGCACAAACTTTAGCAGCAACATTATCTAGATGTGATTGGTGCAAAACTGATGAAATAGTGCAAATGCATTCTCAAAGACCTTGATCCATCTTAAATAAAAATCAATAGACAAAACCATCCTCACAAAGGTAAGGGTGATGACTTAGTCATCAATTTCCCAAGATAGTTACACGTTTTCTAGACTCGTATTCCCCTGGGAAACTTTTTGGAAACCATACAATTATAGCTTCATAAGTCAACATAAAAATCTTGCTATGCTTTTGCCCTCCAGATGCACTTGGTGAGCTCTCCCCACAGGTGGACAATCTTATGTCTCCAGTACTAACATGAGAAGATCGCTTGCATTTAGTAAACAAATGCAATGAGGAATAGACAGTATTTGACATGGACAACCCAGCATGATTGGCATGATTTGACTTAAGAGGTCAGCGGTATCATCGTCCACCTTGAGGTAGTTCCACAGGCTGTCCTACATATTTCTCCTAGAGTAGCTCAGGGCAGAAGTCCCCACCGTCCTGCTTGTGAACTTTAACTTCTATACTTACAGTCTTCACTGTTCCTCATTCACTCATTTAAACAAAATGTGTCAATGAGCTCTGGTGGACCTGAACAGAGGCAATGTCTCAAGTGACTCTCTAAGAAGTATGTTGACCATCCAGCGGCGGGTAAGGAGAGTTGGTTGAAACTAAATTATGACAAAATTGGAAATTATTTCCTTGGCTCCTCACCCACCAATGTGAGCAAGGGCACCAAAAAAAAGGATATAAAACCGAAACCAAAACTAAAAACAGGAAACTAAGGTTACATAATTACTGAAAAAATACATGCATTATATAGGGCTGGGAAATTATCGTAAACACATGGATTATGCATGAAATGGTAATACTAAAAAAAAAATTTTAAAAAGTTAAACATGTTTGCAGTACCTTTCCACTATTGATCCTTCAGTATTCACACCTTTGGTTTTAGGGTTTATGACACATTTGAGAATGAAATACGATTCACATTTATATTTCAAACTTAAAAAGAAACAGCAAAAGAACAAAATGCTCTGACAGACACAGAAAGCAAAAAATTTCGCTACATACCCTAGGCCATAATTTTCTTCAAATCAGTCACTGACTCCACCAAAGATGGCGAATTCGTTTTAAATATACCTGCTTATCCACACAAAGTACGGTATGGCAGGCCTTCTTTGTTACACTCCGAGAAGTGTCCTCTTTATGAGCAGACACACCAGTAGCAGTTGGCTAATCGAGAGCTTCTAGGTCAAGATGTTTACTTGTGCTTGAGAATTCCATACCTGTCTCTATTCAAAATGAATTAGTCAAACTTTTTTGAAAGCTCCAAACATCTTCACCTGTTCAACAATCAGGAACGATGTCACTCTCATTCATCTGTTATGACGATGACCAGAGGCTAAAATGCCCAACAACATAAAGTTGCCCCTTAGAAATGCATTTAACCACTTATTCTATGTAGACTTCTGTTATAGTTCACTGGTGAATCTTCTGTTACCATTAGTCATTACCATTATTTTTAATTCTCCTCACTACGTATGACCTCCACCGTTATCCTCTATAGGAGCCTCATCACCTTGCAGGAAGATGGAGTTCTGTGACTTCTCTAGAAAGCTCCAAGGACTTCACCGGTAGGAAGATCAGTAGCTTCCTTCCTGCTTGTGCACGAAGAGCAATATGACTGTGAGGTCTGTTGGCCAAGTCTTGATGCTGTTGTAAAAGTCAGGAGTATAATACCAAGGACCTAGTTATCATTAACTATATAAAAATTGAAAAAAGCTTAATATGGACATTCTTCTGTTGGGGCTCAGTCCTGATCTTATCAACATCTCCAATATGATTGGTCCAAACGGGTCAGAGCTTGAACCTCCTACCCCAAATGCCTGAGAAAACTGGACATAAAGACGCACATCTCACTCTGTCCGCGTACTATGGGCACTGGGCGCAATTCACATTCTCTCAGAAGCCACTGTGCACAGCCTTCTGCCTCCTAGCTGTTTATTTTTTTAAAGTTTTGAACCATTTATAAACCAGTTAATAATGGAATCAAAAGTAGGGGGGAGTGAGAATGTGGCCTAACTGCTAGAGCGGTCGACCTCGAAACTGGGGAACTGGGTTCGAGTCTCAGCAAGGTTGCTCAACATCCTGTGATTCTGGGCAAATCACTTAATCTCCCCAGTTCCTAACAAAAGGAATGTGTCAGTCTGTAACGCAACTGTTGCTCATGTAAAGCGCTCTGAAACCTTCGGGTCAAGTTTGCGCTATATAAAACTCGCCCCCCCAAAAAATGCAACTCCAATAGCAGGCTCTCCATATCACTTCCAGTTAGTGAGCCAAGTACCACAATTTATTTAAATTTTTCTTATTTTAGAGGATATTTTCCACATCTCAGGACCCCCTGATCAACTCTGAGGTTGGATTGTGGTGCCCAAGTCACAACATATACCATTTAGCAAGTATTTTTTTTTACATTCATTTTGGAACTGGCTGACAAACCATTTGCATTGTTTAGTGGTGGCCAGATTAAAACTTTCAATCAGCAACATGCAAACAACAATAAGTGTGTAATCACAGACTCTACAGCTGTGGTTAAGTCACGCTTTAGCAAGAAATGTATGAATTTTTCCTAGCAACATAGGTATTGTTTGATGAACATGAACAAAACTCCCCAAATGTCTGGTCCGTCAAGCTTAAGTCTCAGGTTCTTAGTTTGAAATTTCGTGCAGACTGGTCAAAGAGAGACAAGGGTATTTTGGATGATGCAAACCTATCATGTTCCATTTTAATTCCCATAGGAATTGATGTCCTCTGTTGTTGAGCAACATTATGGAAAACCTTGTACAAAAAGAACTTTGGTCGGAATGGGACACTTTTTAGCCATTCATGATGAACATACTGTATTCTACACATAAACTAAGGGGCTTTGCTTCTGTCTCCTTCAGCCTATGTTTCTTTTGCTGAACAGCCTTCAGCTATTGGCTAGAGACATTGTTAATCACATCTCAGATCAGCCCATAGTAGTATTTGTACTAGATGTTTGGGTTTAATGCATGAGGGACTACTTCATGAGGGATTGTTATTAACTGGATTTTTGTAGAGCACAATATATACTAAGAATCTCTTGGCACTAACAAATATTAAACTAGGCAGAAGACAGGATTGGATCTGACCAGCTGAGCCCATGAGTAACCAGCTGCATTTATGGTACACATAGCCAAGTTTTTAGTTTCTTCTGGAATCTAGCCAAGGAAGATTTCATCTGAGTAAAAAGTAGAAGTTGATTCCACGGTCCTGCATCTGCCACTCAAAACAAGCTTCCCACACATTTTTGTATTCCTAGTTAGGGATTGTGTACAAGGCATGAGATTGCAACTGGAGTACTTAGGAGGGGATGTACTTTGAAAACTTTCTAGTTAGAAAGAGAGATCTAAAAATAAATCCAACAGTGGCATTCTGGATCTTCTGTAGAGGAGTGCCATTATGCTTAGGAAGGCCTAAACTAATTAAATTGCAGAATTGAAGTCTAAATTGCACAAAGAAATTAGCTATCCTTATTTTGTGTGATAAGTTTAAGAATGGAAAAATCCTTATACGTATGTGAAGGTTGAAACAGCAAGGTTTGGTCGTCACTGCACAATGTTTGTGTCAAAGGCAACAACAGATTTCGGACCAGATTCACTACAGTGGGACAGTGAGGTGGCCCATGAGGAAGTTTACCGAAGAGTGCTTTTGGAGGATGCAGGGATAATTTCTGATTTAGTTGGATTTCGTTTCATAATGTTACAGCCCATCCAGCTGTGCATGAAATTAAGTGCTTCTGGTAGACCAATCAAGCTCTTCTTTAGATTTTCTCTAGGACTCATCACCAGTTGGGTATTATCAGCATAGATAAAGCTTGTGACAGGGAACTCATACAGAAGGATAGTCAACGGAAAATAAATAATATGGGGGGGAAGGGAAGAGCCCCGAGGTACTCCTCAGAGAACACCTTTGGGTTCTGAAATAAAAGGGGCAAATTTGTATTATTTGGCTATAAACGATTAGAAAAAATGACATCCAGGTCACTGTGCAGCCTCCGATACCCACTTCCTCTAGTAGCTTAATTTATGGACAAGGCGATCAATGGTGTCAAAGATAGCTGACAGATCTCACAGTACCATGCCCTGGAATTGCCACTGTCTGGTATCGTGCTCCAGCTATAAACCACCAATAGTTCCAGGTCAAGACCTAGATGAAATCCTGCTTGGGGTGAGTCTAAGATGCCATCTGAATCTACAATCTACTGGAGATGCTCAACAATCAACAATTTTCTTTAACAGTTTTACCAAGTAGAGTAACATGGATATGGGACAACAGTCTGCTGGGTCATCTATATCAAGACTCTGCTTTAATAATAGTGGAAAAACAGTAACGCTCTTTAAGTACATTGCCTTATTCCAAAGAAGAATGTATATTGTAGTTGCACTAGTGGTGCAACTTCATTACCTACATGTTTTAGAATATGGACTGAGCAAATATCTGTCGGGGAGGGAGCCTACTGATTTGTTACAGTGCATCAACATATCAGTTTTGTCGTCACATCTGAAAGGTACACTCGTCAGAATGTATGACATTACTACGCCATCCATTACCCCGCAGTACGTAACAACGCGGACGTTACATCATCCGCGTTGTTACCACGCATGGCTTTACATCACAAGTCGTTTCTACGACTTGCGCTAGATGGCGCGCTGGACTTAGGAATAGTATAAATTACTATTCCTACTCCAGTTAGCGCAACAGCAGGGAATGTGTTGGATTTAAAATCCAACACATTCCCTGGTGTTGCGCGCCATCTAGCGCAAGTCGTAGAAACGACTTGCGATGTAATGCCATGCGTGGTAACAACACGGACGATGTAACGTCCGCGTTGTAACCAACCCGCGTGGTATTACCAGCGTTGTAAACGCTGTTTCCCCTCTTGTCATAATACATTTCATTGTTTACCTCATTCATGCATTGCAAATACAAAGCAACCATTTTATTGTTTATCAATGCAGAAGCATTTTTTTTATTGCTTTTGTCAGTGCTCAAGTGTAAGAGTCAAACCTATCAGCTTCGCCAATGCTTGCTCTATTTTGACTTGGTATATATCGAAGTCAGCAGCTTTCTAGATACAGCATTTTTATTTTAAAAGAAAAAAAAAGAAATATTCCTATTTGACTGGTCAAAAACCATTCTCCCCTGTTTGGATCTTTTGCAGTTTCCCCTTACTGTGAACGGTAAAATACATCACACTTGAATAGCTTTTATAAAATGCATCAGTCACTGTTCTGTTACAGGAAGGCCATGCGCCATAAGGCATGATCTTACTTGTTGAGTTTCCAGTGATATACTGTGATCTGGTGCCGATGCCTCAACTATAACAAGCATTGGCATAGCCAATAGGTCTCGCCTTTGGGACCTTATAAGTGTTTAGCCATGCAACAGTTGATGTTGTTGCACCAAGGATATTGTGCTGCATAACTAAATACTTATAAGGTCCCAAAGGCGAGACCTATTGGCTATGCCAATGCTTGTTTCCTTATGCCTGAAGCTATGTGGTCTACAATATCAGCACATGAATTGTTACAGTGAAGAACACGTATATATTCAATCCATTAAGCTGTTGCACATATACATCCAGTAGCGTATCAACACATGGGTGCCCGTGTTTTCCTGGTTTATACACTATATGAAACATGTGGCATGTAGTTCCCTGTCCGGCGACAAACACCAGATGCCATTAACTTTCCGTGCTTTGATTCAAGGAGTCTTGTGCAATTCTCTTTGAAGTGACAGGAGCAGTTGTTAAGACTCGGGGCTTAATTACAGCCAGTCTAGTCTTACATTTCCAACAATAAGCCAATTATATTAGTTTCAGAAATATTGTGTTTGTTCGACGTGCCAACAATTAGGGCTGTCCACCTGCTTGAACTCATTTACTCAAAGTACTGAGCTGTTTTACAAACTGTAGTAATTCTCACCAGAATCAGCAGTATTATTGTCACCAGAAGGATGAATGGTGCTATTAGGGCTGAGCTGCAGGAGACTCAAAGTCTTCGGCGCACTCCAGCTGCAGAGCCTTCCTCTTTTGCATCCTGAGAGGCGCTATGCTTTGTAAACACTTCAGCGAGCGCGTTTTCAGAGCACCGGGGATGGGCGGTGGTGGTGGGTGGGGGGGGGGGGGGCGGGGGGCCTGCTTCCTTGATATGCCGCTGCTGAACCTGCATCTTGAAATGGAGATTAACAGGCATCATTAGCTTGTTATTCCCCATTCCCCAAACCCAACCCGGAATCGTGTGCACATTGGTGCACGCTCATTTGTGCACTCCGAACTTGCAAGTACAGGGGGGGGGGTCGCATGAAGGCCCCTCGTGGTGGGCCCCCAGTGGGAGCTCTGTTGCTACAGCCGTGCCAGCTGCATGTCTCATGTATCTTTAGAGCCACAGGGACCAATGGAGAATGTGCTTCTATGGGCGACTGATGGCTCAGTGAGCTGTTCATCCTCTGCAGGAAAGTGCGTTTGGAATGAAGAACGAGGAGTGAGGGATACGGAATGAGGACCGAGGAGTGAGGGATGCGGAATGAGTAACCAGGACTGAGGGATGCGGAATGAGGACCGAGGATTGAGGGATGCGGAATGAGGACCAAGGATTGAGGATGCGGAATGAGGACCGAGGAGTGAGGGATGTGGAATGAGGAACCAGGAGTGAGGGATGCGGAATGAAGAACGAGGAGTGAGGATGCGGAATGAGGAACCAGGAGTGAGGGATGTGGAATGAAGAACCAGGAGTGAGGGATGCGGAATAAGGACCGAGGATTGAGGGATGCGGGATGAGGACCGAGGAGTGAGGGATGCGGAATGAAGAACCAGGAGTGAGGGATGCGGAATGAGGAACCAGGAGTGAGGGATGCGGAATGAGGAACCAGGAGTGAGGGATGTGGAATGAAGAACCAGAAGTGAGTGATGCGGAATGAAGAACCAGAAGTGAGTGATGCGGAATGAGGACCGAGAAGTCAGGGATGCGGAATGAGGACCGAGGAGTGAGGGATGCGGAATGAGTAACCAGGACTGAGGGATGCGGAATGAGGACCGAGGACCGAGGGATGCGGAATGAGGACCGAGGATTGAGGGATGCGGAATGAGGACCGAGGATTGAGGGATGCGGAATGAGGAACCAGGAGTGAGGGATGCGGAATGAGGAACCAGGAGTGAGGGATGCGGAATGAAGAACCAGGAGTGAGGAATGCGGAATGAGGACCGAGGATTGAGGGATGCGGAATGAGGACCGAGGATTGAGGGATGCGGAATGAGAACCAAGGATTGAGGGATGCGGAATGAGGACCGAGGATTGAGGGATGCGGAATGAGGACCGAGGACCGAGGGATGCGGAATGAGGACCAAGGATTGAGGGATGCGGAATGAGGACCGAGGAGTGAGGGATGTGGAATGAGGAACCAGGAGTGAGGGATGCGGAATGAAGAACCAGGAGTGAGGGATGCGGAATGAAGAACCAGGAGTGAGGGATGGGGAATAAGGACCGAGGATTGAGGGATGCGGGATGAGGACCGAGGAGTGAGGGATGCGGAATGAAGAACCAGGAGTGAGGGATGTGGAATGAGGAACCAGGAGTGAGGGATGCGGAATGAAGAACCAGGAGTGAGGAATGCGGAATGAGGACCGAGGATTGAGGGATGCGGAATGAGGACCGAGGATTGAGGGATGCGGAATGAGAACCAAGGATTGAGGGATGCGGAATGAGGACCGAGGATTGAGGGATGCGGAATGAGGACCGAGGACCGAGGGATGCGGAATGAGGACCAAGGATTGAGGGATGCGGAATGAGGACCGAGGAGTGAGGGATGTGGAATGAGGAACCAGGAGTGAGGGATGCGGAATGAAGAACCAGGAGTGAGGGATGTGGAATGAAGAACCAGGAGTGAGGGATGCGGAATAAGGACCGAGGATTGAGGGATGCGGGATGAGGACCGAGAAGTGAGGGATGCGGAATGAGGACCGAGAAGTGAGGGATGCGGAATGAGGACCGAGGAGTGAGGGATGCGGAATGCGGAACCAGGAGTGAGGGATGCGGAATTAGGAACCAGGAGTGAGGGATGCGGAATGAGGACCAAGGAGTGAGGGATGCGGAATGAGTAACCAGGACTGAGGGATGCGGAATGAGGACCGAGGAGTGAGGGATGCGAAATGAGGACCGAGGATTGAGGGATGTGGAATGAGGACTGAGGAGTGAGGGATGCGGAATGAGGACCGGGGAGTGAGGGATGCTGAATGAGGAACTAAGAGTGAGGGATGCGGAATGAGGACCGAGGAGTGAGGGATGCAGAATGAGGAGTGAGGGGTGCAGAATGAGGACCAAGGAGTGAGGGGTGCAGAATGAGGACCGAGGAGTGAGGGATGCGGAATGAGGGCCGAGGAGTGAGGGATACGGAATGAGGAACCAGGAGTGAGGGATGTGGAATGAGGACCGAGGAGTGAGGGATGCAGAATGAGGAACTAGGAGTGAGGGATGCGGAATGAGGACCGAGGAGTGAGGGATGCAGAATGAGGACCAAGGAGTGAGGGATGCAGAATGAGGACCAAGGAGTGAGGGATGCGGAATGAGGGCCGAGGAGTGAGGGATACGGAATGAGGAACCAGGAGTGAGGGATGCGGAATGCGGAACCAGGACTGAGGGATGCAGAATGAGGACCGAGGAGTGAGGGATACGGAATGAGGAACTAGGAGTGAGGGATGCGGAATGAGGGCCGAGGAGTGAGGGATGCGGAATGAGGGCCGAGGAGTGAGGGATGCGGAATGAGGAACTAGGAGTGAGTGATGCGGAATGAGGACTGAGGAGAGAGGGATGCAGAATGAGGACCGAGGAGTGAGGATGCAGAATGAGAACCGAGGAGGGAGGGATGCAGAATGAGGGCTGAGGAGTGAGGGATACGGAATGAGGAACCAGGAGTGAGGGATATGGAGTGAGGACCGAGGAGTGGGGGATGCGGAATGAGGAACTAAGAGTGAGGGAAGCGGAATAAGGACCGAGGAGAGAGGGCTGCAGAATGAGGGCCGAGGAGTGAGGGATACGGAATGAGGAACCAGGAGTGAGGGATATGGAGTGAGGACCGAGGAGTGGGGGATGCGGAATGAGGAACTAGGATTGAGGGATGCGGAATGAGGAACCAGGAGTGAGGGATGAAGAGTGAGGGATGAAGAGTGAGGGCCGAGGAGTGAAGGATGCGGAGTGAAGTAATGCTGACATTGATGCTGTGCGTTCTAGGGCTCTCTTCTGGCATGAAATGAAGCCGGGGACAGACAAAGGCCCCGCTGAATATCACGTGACCTTTGCGCGCACAAGGTGGCATTTCCGCCTGTTATGCAGCGTGTCCGTTTGGAAACGTTTGCCCTGGAGGGTGCGCCTCGAGTATAAATCTCATGGAAGACACTACTCACAATTCTTCAGTGTTGGCTAACACAGCATTTGAGCACAATATCAGTAAGTACGACGCTGCACAATGTTCTCCTGATTGCTCAGCGCAGCGCCCAGTATTTTCATGCAGCGCTACACTGCCTGGTATTTTTAAAACTGTGGGACTTTTTTAGGGAGTAGGGGCAAGGAAAGGGCTGAATTGAGCTGAAACAGCACAACTTAATAAAATGGTGACATTCGGGTGTCTTCGATGTCTTTGACGTGTTTACTGCCAGTGGGGCGGGTTACTTGGGCCTCATTTGGGGGCATATTATCAAGAACGGCGTTAAAATTATCGCCGGTTTAGCGGCAGAAAACTGCCGCTAAAGCGGCGATAATGGGCTTGATAATATGCCCTGGAGAATTCCAATAGAAGCCCATGTTCACACCAGAACATGGACTTCTATTGGAATTCTCAAGGGCATATTATCAAGCCCATTATCGCCGCTTTAGCTGCAGTTTTCTGCCGCTAAACCGGCTATAATTTTTAACGCCGTTCTTGATAATATGCCCCTTGGAGAGAAGCGCGATGTAACGTGTGATCGGATTACTGTATATATTACCGTATATATACACCGAGCGCGCATCTTGGGCCCTTTGCAGGCCCACTGGTATCTAGGCCATTGCCCTAAGAAATAGCACTCAGTTTAATGGAAGGGAATTAACTCACCTTAAAAGGCGAAAGACTAAGGGGCATATTATCAAGGCGGCGCTATGAAATTATCGCCGCTTTTGCGTCCGTTTTCGGGCGTAAAACGGCGATAATTTCATCGCCTTATCAGCAAAGACACGCTATTGCGTGTTTTGCTGACTTAGCGCGGGTTTCCAGCACGCCTAACTTTGCATCGCTAATGAGATGCAAAGTAGGCGTGGCTGTGAAACCAACCAGGGAAAATATCGCGAAGGCAGCTTCGCGATATTATCAAGGAGGGTTAGCGATTTTTTAAATCGCGTTAAGTATGCCTTAACGCAGGAATTTAACGTGTGTTAAATTCCTGACTAAGGCATACTTAACATGGGGGGTGGATTCTGTGGCTAAGACCACAGGCCCTATCATCTAGGATATCGCCGTTTTCCACCATGGAAAACAGCGATATCCACACTATCTCTGGAATTTTTATCGCCTCGGCGATGCGCGTTGTTGATAACGCGCTAACCGGGCGATAAATTACAGAGATAGCCAGCGATAAATATGCAAGCGCTAAGCGGCGCTTTGCGATATTTATCGCCGGCCCTTGTTAATATGCCCCTAAGTTCGTTTTGTGTAAGTTCAACTCGTTATCCTCATATAAAAGTAGATGTCAGCAGCAAGCGTTTATTTTAACATTTAAGATGTGCACGGATTGGCTAGAAGGTAAAATTCGAAACATAACTTTGCTGGTAGTTTTTTCATAGTAAATGTGTATTTCTTTCAATCATACCTCGCGACAAAATAGGATTATTGAAGCATCTATTTTCAGTCTTTCTCTCACATCAATGATGCTGTCGTGTGTCACCATGTCGAATATGACCCCATGCAGGACTTTTGCATGCTGGGACTTGTAGTTCTGCCTTTAACTCTACAGGTATGGCCCACGTGTCTATACAAGTAAGATACTATTGGTAAAAATAAAAACCCTGTTTTGGTGAAGGAGTCACGCATCACAGAGCGGAATTTGGCAAATAAACATCTTATGCTATCCTTTAATAGCATCGTATATGCAATGTTTTGGAATAAAAGGTGTGTTCCTTTTATTCCTACCTTGTAGACAGCACAATTCTCCTGAACTAAAGAAGTCTCCCCTAGGGGTCAACAACATCACTATACCTCATTCAGAGTCCACAGAGGACAATTATTATAATAAATATATTTGCCCTGGTTATTTTGAGGCAGGATCCAGCGTTTTTCGTGAGAAGCCCCCTCTGCTGCCGTCAAATGTTGGGGCTGCTGATTACCAGGGCTGCCTGGTCTTGATTCCGCCTCAGGCCTCTTTCTTCCGCATCCTAGACTTTCTCTCTCTTCATCTGGTTCTTTTTCATCCCGGGTTGTCCCTCGATACTCGCTTCACCGACATTACGAGGATGGACTGCAAGCAGGCCCCGCTGGTTGTCACGCTCCTGCACTGCGCTGCATACAGGTGTCTACAGCACATGGATTCGCCCACTGAGCAGTCCTACCCAGTGCTTTGTAACCGCCCAACTTTGGGGTGATTGTCTGCGTGGGGAGAGAGGGGGGCATGCGTGAAATGGCATCTCAGGCTCATTTGAGTCATGTTTTCATCTCACCACACATTACTTGATCACAGCTTTAGCCATTCAGTTCCGGGCGGGGAGGGGGGTCGCTACGAGAGAGATTTTAATCTAGTGAGTTTTTTCCTCAAATCCACGATCCCAAAAAATCCGTTTTGGGAAAACTGATTTTAAAGAATCTAGTACATAAATTATATAACGTATTTAACGCATGAAACATTTCGAATTAGCCTGGTACCTGCTGCTCGATTTGGCAAAATCTGCAGTAAAATAACCCTTGTTACAGTGCCATCATTTTGTGAAGAGTACATTTGAAGATTTGTTTTTGTATTTTTATATAGAGCGAACTCAGTCCAAGTGCATTGGAGCGCTTTGCACGAGCGCCAGTCACATTGATTTCTTTTGTTTGTATGCACGGGGAAATTAGGTGAGTTGCCTAGAATCACAGGATGTTGAGTTGACGCCGAGACTCGAACCGGATTTCCTAGCTCCGAATCCGCAGCTCTGGCCATAAGACATTCCCTATGTTAAGGGATTCGCCTGGTGCGAGACTTGGGCACACTGGAGGCTCTCTGAGGGAGACAAGGGGCTCTCTTGGGAGACCGGGGCTCCCTGCGAGACATCTCGGGGCGGATCGGCGCTCCCTATGGTGACCGGGGCACCCTACGAGTCTGGAGCTCACTCAGGTGTGAACACACTGAATGAGGGAGCGTCTTTCACTGCCCAAGGGAGACGTGAACTCCCTAAGGGTTTAGAGGCATGTGGCTGTAGGTGTGAGGGGCTCCCTGTGGAGACCGGGCTCCCTACGAGTCTGGAGCTCACTCAGGTGGGATCGCACTGAATGAGGGAGCGTCTTTCACTGCCCAAGGGAGACGTGAACTCCCTAAGGGTTTAGAGGCATGTGGCTGTAGGTGTGAGGGGCTCCCTGTGGAGACCGGGCTCCCTACGAGTCTGGAGCTGACTCAGGTGTGAACACACTGAATGAGGGAGCGTCTTTCACTGCCCAAGGGAGAGGTGAACTCCCTACGGGTTTAGGGGGCCTGCGGCTGTCTCGGGGTGAGAGGGGCTCTCTGTGGTGACCGGGCCCCCTCCGAGACTTGTCTCACTCGGGAAGGCCTGCACTGAATGCGGCAGCCTCGCACCCGCCCTGACATCCACCTGGTTCTTTACCCCCACCCCTCCCTCTGCGGGGGGGAAGGGCGGTCTTAATTTCTATTTTCTAAAGACTTTCATATAGTCTCGAAGGCCCATGGGTTTACGGAGACTTGAATTAGAAATTCTAGGTGTTCATTGCAGTTCTCTCCCTCTCAGTCATGTTCACTCCACACCCCTTCTCCCCCCCCGCCCGATAGCATTTCAGGGGGAGGGAACTACACCGCTGCAAATTAACCCGGGCCTGGAGCGGTCCCGCCAGGCCCAGGGATGAAATAAGAGTGTCAGCAGGGTGTGAAGTGCCCCCTGGGTCACACTCATTGTAAACACACAGGGGTTACATCTTCAATCTCGCTTTTACAGCACCCTGCGCCTGACCTATGACCCCGAATAAAACAAGGACAACAATGGAGGAGCGGGGGCGAGCGAGCGCGGCAGCCTGCTCAGCTGACCACACGCTTGTGCGTCATGACCTTTTCCCGGCATGTGTTTCCAATTATCGCGCCTGCGTCTGGGCACGATAATGGGAAACAGATGTCGGCCCTGCGCGCGTAACCGCCCGAAAAAGGCCACGACGCACGAGCGTGTGGTCAGCTTTTGAAACCCCCTTACATAAAGTCTTCGCCTAGCAGCGCTTGCGCGCTACTCGAGGCTCGACCTAAAAAAATCAATATGTAGGTCAAACTATTAAAAACCTCTGTATTGTACTGTATTTCACCATTTGCATAGCACTTACTAAACTTATTTGGGGCACTGAAGCACTTGCCAATTTGAGTAGCAAGCTACAGCATGAAGGCTGTGTGGTTGGAAGAGAGTTGCCTGTTCTATGATCCTAAGTTGGAAATGTTTCCATGTCATGTGTGATTTCCACTGAGGTGCAGTTATTGTGTTATGGGGCACAGCGCTTAGCAGTGTGGTGGATAAAGGAGTGTGAGAGACATGCAGTTTATGTTTTTTACTTGGCTAACACTTTGGAGAAGCTCTACAGGTCACTTTAAGGCATTTCTTATGATCGTAGTCTACATAGCTGGTTATTGCACTGGGCTGTCCAACCTGATATTTTGTATAATGTTTGGTCCTATGCAAGCGTGGTTAGAAAGAGTAATGGTGAAGGGGATCTGCTACGGCGGGCTTTGTTACCATCATCCCATGACTAAATGGCATTTTGAGACGTAAAGAAGAAGTCAGTGTGTGGATAGCTGGGACCTGCAATGATGGATTAGATTAGAGTTCTCTGGTTGGCCAGCAGTATGTGGCAGACCTCATTAGCTATTCCATGCTAGTTCAGTTGGTGATGGCTGGTTTACTAGTTGGTACAGTAGGTGATGATGGACAAGACCTGTAGCATATGTCTTACGTGAGTGTACGAATAAGCTATTGTTGGATGATGACCCCTGAGTATTATGATATTACTGTGGGCCAGAAGGGTTGCATATAAATTGAAATCACCATATAATACCCAGGCTAACCATAGGTCAGCCCTTCTTGGCTTACCTGGGAAGTAGTGTGCTATTGTGTTGTTCGACATCTGTGGGTTGTAAACTGTAGACTGAAGTTGTAGGTACAATTATTTTTCTGGGTTCAATTACAAAGTTGTATGATGTAATTATTTTGAAAATAATTAAGTATACAAAAAAGTGACGGATGGAGTGCTTGAATTAGTCTAAGCCACTGGTAATTAATCAGGGCCGCATCACAATCCATCATTATTTTGCAACCATAACATCTCTGTTGTACACTTCAGTTATCTTGGAAATAACCATGTTTTCAACTGTTTTCTGAAGTGAATTTATGTTCCAGATTCTTCGAATCGTGGCTGGTAGCAAGTTCCAGAGTTTGGCAGCGTGCACTGAGAAAGCAGTGACTCCTAAGGACTTCTTATGGTAAGGTGGTATGATGCTTTGAAGTGCAAGCCTGGAGCGCAGTCTACTGTTTTGTTTATATTACTTAAATGTAACTTGCAGTTACAGTGGTCCTTTTCCTGGGAGGCTTTGTAGACAATGCAGAACGCCTTGAGCATTGCCCTTCCAGCTTTAGGTAGCCAGTGGAGTGACTGAAAGACTGGAGTCATGTGATCTCTCGAGTGACGGACTCTTGTGGCAGCATTTTATATTAGATGTATTATGCGTATGATTAATCTGGGCATGCCAAGGTATAGACTGCTGGCACAGTCAAGCTTGGAGATTACAAGAACAGGAACCTACCAGACTAAGAGAGTCAATGGATTTGTTTAAAATGTCTCCTTATGTACATCAAGCAACTCATGAGAAGGGCCATACATTGGACCAGATTTTCTCAACAGATAATGTAGTGACTTCCGCCCCAGTTCCCTTAGTATGGTCAGACCATTTCATCATTGATTTTATCATTGAGAATATGCAGCAGCCGCGTGAAGTACAAGGAAGGCCCCACTCCCGTAGTTTTCGATCTTATAATAAAATGACCACCGAGGCCCTTGCCACTGCCTTAATCAGCCAACCGATCGCCGTCAGCGGTACTTTGGAGGAGGATGCGGTCGGTCTAGACAATTGGCTCCAGTGCCGTTTAGACGAGCTTGCCCCCTCCGGCGCTAAGGTATCGTGTGCCTCAGCGCCATGGTTCTCGGCGGCCCTTAGGGAAAGCAAGAGTGCTTGCAAACGTCTAGAGAGGACATGGCGAAAAAATTACGACCCCCAACGACAAATTAGCTTACAAGTTGGCGCTTAAGGGGCATTATAAAAGAATCGTGGAGGGGAAAAAACTCTCTCTGTTAAAATCTCACAGGCTGCGAACCTAAGCAAAGAACTTTTCAAAACAGTTAAAGGGTTCTCTTCTCCCAGCGCGGTTACTAGGCCATTCTCGCCGACTGAGGCCTGGACGAACCATCTAGCCTCTTACTTCTACGAGAAAATAAAAAAAATTCAAGACACTTTTTCCCTGCTGCCTCTGGCCGATGGTGCTAACCAAGCGGTCGCCTCCCTGCCCACTTGGCCAGAAGGCCCTCAGCTTTTGCAGTTACCCCCTATACCCCTGGAGAAATCACTGGATATCATGAAGACCCTTAAATCAGGTTCACCGTCTGACCCTTGTCCAGCCAAAGTGCTGGCATCTATAGCAGAGGTAATTAACCCTGCGTTAAACCGGATCCTAAATGCCTCCTTGGAACTGTTCCTGACAGGTGGAAGAAGGCCAAAATTCTCCCCCTGTTAAAAAAACCTCGGTTAGACCCTGAATCAGCAGCCAACTATAGGCCAATATCTCTGCTTCCTGCCTTCTCTAAGGTCCTGGAAAAATATGTCAACAGCGTTATTACATCATATGCTGAAACTAATCAAATCTTCCATCAGAGCCAGTCCGGTTTCAGGTCAAACTTTAGCACGGAAACCGCGCTTCTAGAAGTCTCAGAGACCATCAAGGAGACTCTAGATAAAG
Organism: Calotriton arnoldi; assembly: GCA_963921515.1. Lineage (NCBI taxonomy): Eukaryota > Metazoa > Chordata > Amphibia > Caudata > Salamandridae > Calotriton > Calotriton arnoldi. The sequence continues at coordinate 579,619 of CAWUFW010006587.1, forward strand.
GTGGGAAGGCCGTATTAATATTACTGGACCTATCTGCGGCTTTCGATACCGTGCCCCATGATCAGCTCCTCCTGAGACTTCAGGAGTGTGGCTGTGGGGGCACGGTACTTCGGTGGTTCTCCTCCTTTCTGAAAGACCGTCAACAAACAGTCTGGGCTCCGCCCTTTGCAGCATCCATCCCCGTTCTAAAGGTGGGGGTCCCGCAGGGCTCGATTCTGAGCCCCACCCTCTTCAACCTTTATATGACCCCCCCTGGCTTACCTAGCTGGAGCCCATGGAGCCAAGATAGTATCGTACGCTGACGATACACAACTTCTTTTTACCTGCGACAAGGAGGCAGTCTTTAGAGGAGAAGTGATAAACACCTGCCTCACTGAGGTATTCTCTTGGCTCCAATCACATCAATTGAAATGTAACTCTGAGAAATCGGAGATTATGTTTTTGGCTTCCCTACTGATAATATCTGGCGTAACTGGTGGCCCCAGGATATGTCTCCCCCAACCTCCTCAGTGAAAGCGGTAAAAAACGTAGGGGTCAGGCTTGAGGATAATCTATCTATGAACTCCCAAATTCAATCTGTAGTGGGCGCATGCTTTGGAATTCTTAAGATGCTCAAGCAGTTCCTTCCTTTGTTGTCAGTAGCACACAGGAAAATTGTGGTCCAGGCGCTAGTTACTTCTAGGCTGGACTACATCAATGTTCTGTACTTGGGTATCCCTGAATACCTGTTAAATCGACTACAGGTAGTACAGAACGCAGCAGCTAGGGCGATACTCATGCTCGGCCCCAGGACTCGGATATCCTCCCACCTGAATGTTATGCACCTGCTCCTGATCCGTAAGAGGATAACTTTTAAAGCAATGGTTTTGGCCTTCAAGGCACTCTACGGCACAGGGGCCCCATACCTCAGGAATAGAGTCCAATTTTACCGACCACCTCGTGCTCTGAGATCTTCTGCGCTGCATCTCGCACGTATTCCAAAATTCCATCGGGCACGTATAGGGGGTCGCTTCTTTCAGGTGCATGCAGCGCACCTCTGGAACAGTCTCCCTCTGGCACTTAGACTGATACAGGACCTTCTGTCCTTTAGGAAGTCATTGAAAACATGGTTATTTCAGCAATAGTACTCTAATCTCAGCAAGCTTAGTGCCTGTTTGTCAGTCACGACCAGGTTGTTTTAGCGCCGGGACACTCAATCGAGTAGCCGTGCGCTCTATAAATCCCGAATAACATAACATAACAAGAGTAGGGATGGCTTGTAGTTTTTATTAATATGCAAGATACAGGAAGATGCAGCAGAATGTTTTCATTGTGCAAAAGGCGATCTTTGAGACGTGGGTTACTGATCGGTCTGAATCTAGGACTTCGCCTGATGTAGTTGGAAGGGCCTGGAGTTCCTTGGGCGATATAGCGGTAGGTTGGTATTTTTGCTATTCTACAAGTCATGATTTCTGACTTTGTGGTGTGTTGAGTTTTGGGTGAATATTCATCAACCATGTGTTTATGGTAAAAAGTATTTTTCAAGTTTTGAATTTAAGAAGTATTCCAGGTCTTCCATTTTTAGAATGATTTGCATGTTATCTGCATAGTTGTAACAGGTGTGGGTGAATGATTTAATCAGGTTTGATCAGGATGTTCAGTAGATATTATATAACAACAGGGATTGGTGGGTGTGAGGTGCGGATGCGAAAGATGGTAGGTAAACAAGACTTTGCCAGTCTTTGAAATAAAAAACAATCCATTTTAGAGCACATTCACATATTGTGAGATGATGAACTCTTTGTAGTAGTGCCTAGTGGTTAACAGTGTCAATTGCAGTTGATAAATCCAAACACAACGGGCGGCCTCTTCGTCCTTGTCCATTGTGAGTATGAGGTCAAACCAAATGGTTATAATGGCTGACTCTGTGCCTCTGCCTTGTCTGAAGGCGGACTCTGGGTCTGACAACAAGTCATTTCCTTCTGTAAAATTTGAAAATGGAGTAAACACTGCGCTTTCAAATATATTTCCTAAGAATGGTCCACTTGATACAAGTCTTTAGCTTGCTGGGTCGGATGGGTTAAGGTTTTTCTTTTGAGGAGTGGTCAAATATAGGAGGTTTGTAGCTCGTGTGGAAATGAGCACCTAACTGGAGGGACTTGTTTACTAAGAATCTAGTTACTTCCCCTCCACAGGTTGTGCAAAAAATATTTTTAAAGAATTTTGGAGGTGCCAGGTCTGTAGGTGATTCGGATTACCTGTTTGAGATGAGAATGTTGAGGAAATCTTAATCTGAGTGGGTTTATAAAGGCATATAGGGGTGGAAGATTGCTTTTGGCTCTTTTTTATGTTGGTTGGTCCATCTGTTGGAGTGTTGTCAATGTTTTCCTTAAGGCAATTCTCTTTCTTTCTAATTTTTAAGACTCTTGAGGAGATTTTGTCGAGGAGCCTTGTGATTGTGTTGTTTTAGTGTTTTGACATTCTGTATTGCTAAAATCTTCGAGAATCTTGTGTATTTCATTATAAGGGCAGCGTGCTTCAGTTATGGGGAGTAATAGGTACTTTTGAGGTTCTGATGGTTCTTCTGTAGGCTCTGTTATAGTGACAGAGTGATTTTGTCTTGTTCATCTCTTGATTTTCTCCACTTGCACTGTGGTACACTGAGCTATGTTTTCACTCTTTTGATATTATTAATCCATGTGGGCTTCTTTTTGTGGCTAACAGTGGGTGTGGTCTTTGTTGCTGTCCATTTGCCCAGTGCAGTGGAGATCCAGTTGTATAATGTGTGTTTGTCTTGACTCCGCATACTTACTGGGGTTCTTTCGAGGTGGGAGTAAAGTTCGCGTAGCTCTAGCTTTTCTATTGAATGCATGAGTGTCTGTTGATGTTAGTTTTTGGTCTAAGTTGTTGTTGATGATCGGTGTGTTTATCTATAAGGTGATGATGTTGTGGTCTCTCCAGCTTACGGTGGAATTCTCTGTAACAGTAGCCTGTCCCAACAGGGAAAATATAACATCCAGAGTGCGTTCAGCAGAGTGAGTTGTGCTGGAAACAATTATTTTGAGGTCGAAGGTCTCAAGGTTTTTTGTGATAGCTGTAGTTAGTCAAACCATATGTTAAGGTCTCTTGGAATGGATGGGTTTGGGTGGTTCAGATGGATTTTGGTCACTAAATCAAAATCTGAAAAGACTTCTTTAGAGTTTGAAGGGTTGCCCGTATATTAGGAGGAAAAAGTAAGCGATAACTGGAGTGGGTCAACATCTTATGATAAAGGATTTGCAGCCATCCAGGGTGTGGGTTTCTAAGTGTTATTTTTAGGGCTTTATAATGGATGACGGCTAGGCCTCCTTCAATCTTGCCAATATGATGTTTCTTGATGATGCAAAATTCTGGGGGGATGACTTTTTGGCACGTGGGTGTAAAGTCTTTGCTGTACTATGTTTCTGTAATGAAGGGGACAACTGGTGTGATATCTGAGAGAAGATCAAAAAATGGTGAAACTATTTTTGTTCATGAATCTTGCATTGAAGAGTAAGCATTTTAGTTGTTGAGAGAGAAGCTTTCCTATTCATGTTGTGGTAATTTGAGGGGGCTATGCGGGGGAAGTATGGAAGGAGGACCCATCAACATCCATTGCTCTGGATGGATAGAACTCTGCTCGAGTTGTATCCTAAAAGGATTGTTTTTCCATGAAAGGTTGGATAAGGTCGTAGACTATATGTCCCGGTAGTTTTGAGGGTTGATGGATATTTTATTTTAATTAGCATGGGCTTCTCTCTGAAAGGAAGGTTTCTTTAGTAAGGGATTTACTTGAACTGGTTTCTTTTGCATGGATAGAGAGTTCTAAAGCAGTGAATTAGATATGGAAAGGAAGAGACTTGCAGTGCGGGAAATTGAGGTGTTTGAGCAAGCGGATGTTAGGGAGGTCTAAAGGGGGGGCCAAACGCTACACTGGGGATAACAGCGCAAATGTGTAGCTATTAAAAGGTGGGGCTGGAAAGGTTTGTGGATTGGTGCTAAAAATGCCACATGCCGACTAGAAATAATTATTCACTAAGTTAGGAGTACAAGATCTTTTTGGATGCCAAGTCAGCTGAATTATTGTTTCATACTTAGTTACTTAAAGAGGGGGTTCTCAAACGTCCCAGGGTTGTGAACCTTCTCATTGGAAGCCCATGTGGCAATGTTATTGTGACTGTGTAATTTTATTCTTTATGGTAAACCAAGGCATGGTAGTATGTCAGTCGAGCAAGACAGTTATTTTGAGAAGAAGGGGCCCCCTGCATACAAATGGCTTGCCATGAGCAGGGAAAAACAAGGGTCAATTTGAAAATATTCTTGGGCAAGATACATTTCATAAACGTATGAGGGCATGTGGATATCCAATGAACATATCACATTATATACTGATCAAAAGTGTACAATGAAACACAAATATTACTTTACAAAAATAACATGTATGGTATTTATTATTTATACAATATTAGAAAAAAACACTATAATGAGGGATGATAAAGGCTTTGTTAAACAACAGTATAAAAAAATGTCCTTAAATACTGGATTGATACAAAAGAGTAATATAACACATGATGACAAATTAATTCAAATGGAACAAGGACTTTAGCTCCAATGTACAATAAACTTTATATGTGACTCATTCATTCATTACATATTCCATATTTCGGCAAGGACATAGATCATGTTGTGGAAGGCTTGAAGATATATTGACTAGTTGAGCGAGACAGGCAAAGGTTGACTGCATGGTTGTATTCAGAAGTCCATTTATATGCTAGAGACTGATTAAGCATCTTAGTAGCAGCTAACTTGGAAAAGGATTTTCTGCTTTTACCTTACTTGGCACAACGCCCGTCAGCAACAACTACCCGATATAAAATGTTTATTTGCATTCCTGTTCCTTTGCAAGAGACGGAACACAATGTGTAAGATGTACCAGATAACATGACTGGTCTCCTGATCCAAGTACATAATAAAATTTACTTGCCAAACTATGTACATAAACTAGGGTTTCTCTTGATCTCAATGGACTAGAAGTGCGACCGTGGTAGAAAACTACTCAGTCAAAGAGCCGTCTGTTCCTGACAATTAGACAATTCAGTTAGTAAGCACCTAGCTGCTTCTGAAGTTGTTCACAAACATGGTAAAAATTTGACACTATCCCTTTGTTGCCTCCTTTGGCTAGAGCAATCTGTAGCAGGTCATTAACTGCAGTCCAAACGAGATTCTCTTGGAAAAACTTTAGTACCTACATTTTTTCATTTGTTTTTTTGTCCCATCCCTACCGTTTCCACTCCAAACCCGATTCACTAATACAGTTAGCTTCACCAGTGTTAGCAACATGTATAACAAAATACAGAGAGTGTGATTTTAAAGTGTGGAAAATAAATATTAGTTTATTTGTGATCCAGATGTTCCACGCTGTGTTCAACTTTAATAGCCAATATCTATACTGAATACCAAGCAAGAGGCACTGGGAGGGCAATACTCCAATATACATGAACGTCCAGAGGTTGCCATTTTTCAAGTGTGGCTGTAGTCTCATACCATTCTATACTGATTTACTGCACCCCTGTAACATACTGCGAGTAAAAACCAACCCCTGATGTAAGGATATTAACTGTCTTTTAGGGAGTGGAGATGAGTCATATTTGGGGCACTCTGTTTCTCAAAGAAAAGGCAGAGCGAAAGCAGAACTGGCTCCATCTCTACCGATAGTGTCCAACAACACAAATGTAAGGACTGGTTTATAGGGATCCATGACTACACCAAATGGATATCTTCACTCCTATTTAAGTGCCAGATAGCAAATATTTATTGCGCCCCCTAAAGGATATATGCATTGTAAAATTCCACAACTAGATTCACAAAATCATATCCAAGGAATTTTCACTCAAGACATTAGAAAATAGGCCATATTGGTGCAATTTTTAACCGCTGTAAGGATAGATTGTAAACAGGGGTAAATGTGTGTGGTCATGCAAAATACAATGAACACCCACAAAAACTATAAGTTGTTGATATTCCAAAAACTTTTGTAGTAGTACCCCACGTTTGAAATGCAGGTATAACTTCAGAAAAGTGCCTTTTCTTGTAGTTAAGTAAAGGGATTTCGTTCCGATGTAGGCCTGTGAGGGAGACGGGGGTGTGGTCACAAGACTCAAAAGCAAATACACTGTGCGGAGCTGAAATTGAAACCATGTGTAAGGAATTGCTACATTTTGAGAAGTTATTCGTTATATAAATAGCACAAATTCATCCTTTTTAGGTCTCGCGCCTAGCGTTGCACTGCGCGAGACATTTAGTAGGTGAAAAACGGGGATTCAGCACTGACCTAGGAATCGCACACAATCGTGCGTGTGCGATTCCTTTTGTGCTACCCCATTGGCCTTTTCGTGCGTCTTTGTATAAAAGACTGCACGCAATTGGCCAAAGGCGGGCGTATTGCTCCGCCCATGGCCTATTGGTGTCTATTACGCGCTTGGTGCGCGTAATAGACACCAATAGGCCATGTGGTTTCAATTATCGTGCCCAGACACGGGCGTGATAATTGAAATCACATGCTTAGCTGTGGCGCGCGTGCGCGCACCACTTGTTTCATCTGAAAGGAATGAGCGGGAGTCTTTGCACTAAGCCGCCCGGGAACAGGCCTCAGTTCATGCCGAAGCGGGTTAATAACGAAACGAAGGAACGCGCAAGTACCGTAAACTATAAAGTCATGCAGCAATCAGCAAAGCGGGTCGTAAAATGTCTAGTTTACCTGACGCCACAGACTTCCTGGGCCTTGTACTTTGCGTTTTGTTCTGAACGTCGATTCCCGAAAATGCAGGGGGAAGTATTGAGGAGATGTTTTGGGTTGTGTTTTAGTGTAATGACGTATTCCAGATGGTCCACATTAAGTGCAAAATCTTTTTGTTTTGTTCAGGCGACTTCAAACATTCCAGGAAAGATATTTGGAGAATTTCATTTTGTTCCGTGATCGTTTTCGTACAATATTCTATGCCTATTTTTCTTTTTTTTTTTTTTTGCAAGAGTCCCGTCTGCCTACACAATGCAAACAAAAAGCAAACTTAATTTCACTAACCTCTGCAGAATTGCTATTGAAGTCATTCAGGCTATAAATCCGCCTGCTTCTCTAGTTCCTCTTCAGACAGGATTATATCCCAATTTCGCACCACAGATGAATTAAAAGAACGAGCTGATTTTACGCAATTCTCTTTTCAGTTAATTGTTTTGCCCAGCTGTACTTCTAATCGGTGTATTGTTTCAGCATGTTAGAATGAACTTAATTGAGGACCGGACGGGCATTATCCGAGGCAACAGATTTGCATGTGAAACATGGTTTTGTGGAGCTTGTATTTTTGTTTGATGAATTGTTTGTGAGGTGTGATATTACCGACAGTTCAGAATTAATACATACGGTTAGCATTTGTCATTTTATCGCAGAACTTTGTGCTTCGCTGAGCTGACCTGAAAGGTTGGTTTGGCTAGTTTCAAAACTAGAAATATTTGTTTCTATTGATGTATGAAGTTAATTACAGTTCATTTGCAGTCTGGATGACGTTAGTTATGAGCATTAAAGTCGGTGGATATAACAGTGTAATTAAAAGGGAATCTAAACTCCGAGAAAAAATGTTGTTCTAATTGCCTGTCATGCAGTGTCTGCCTACCGTTTGGATGTTGAGAAATATTCTGCTCTGCATTACTTTTAATTACTCTTAATTTAAAACTCTCAATCCCTTACCAACGTATAGCTTTTGAGAGGTAAGATGTGTCCCTTGCTGGCATCCTCCTCCCTGCTCTAACCACGGACACACACGAAATATGTTACATATCCCTCCATAGCCTGTCCGTAGCAAATAGCTTCCACAGCAATGTGGGTGAAGGACACATGGTTGTGGCACAAGGCTAATTGTGTGTCCGTGGTCTGTGGGGCCCCCACTCACCCTCCCTTCATGTTGCCCTGTCATATTGCTTTTTGTTCTTTTTCTTTCAGCCATGCTGCTGTACAAACATGGCTAAAAAACATTGACAAAGACAATAGCTCTCTGGTTGGTGCGTCGTATTGGTTTTGCCAGTGCTTGTTTACTCTGTTTTTGAGAGATCGGGCAAAGTGGAACGAGGCTTCTATGGCGAGGGGGTATATTTATTAGAGACTGAATGTGCTGCCTGACTATCTCACACAGGAGTTCTTTTTTGTTTATTGTCTAAGCACTGTACCGTGCCTTCTCTGTGTGCTGGGGGCAATTACAAGGAAACGCGATGTATTCTTTGGCTTGGTTACACAACAGTTGAACGGATTTACATAGCGTGCAGCACAAGGAAGGTACGTTACAGGATTCACAGGTTCATACGTGTAACATTTAAAAACATATCAAGCCCTCGGCTGTTGTTTACTGTACACGGCGCTTCTTTAAAAACGTACAGGTGGTGTTTGCCCACAAACTCTTGGGGCCGGCCTGCGAGAGGCTCGTGTGCGGCTGCGTGCACAGGTCTGGCTCATCTTCGCTTGCCACTGCTGGTGCCTGTGGTGTGGCTCCTGCCACAGCAATAAAGGTAACATTAGTTTCCTACGTGAGTGGCCGAGTCTGTGTTTGCTTTGCTCGCAATGCCACCCTCAGGGTGTGTTGACAGCTCTCCTTCGTTCCAAATTCCATGTAAGGACTACGCTTGGCATCGCCCTCTTCCTCCTCCTAGGAAATTAGTAATTATTTAAGAAAATGGAACATTCCACTTTGGCAAAAGGAGAGCGTATTAAAAAATAAATTGTAACATGAAAAATATTAACAAGAAAACATTGAGGTGTTTAGTGAGCACTTTAAATGTGGCGCATGACTCTTCTCCCAGCCGTACAGTTTAAGTTGGTGTCACTTCTTGTGGACAGGATTTGCAGAAAATCCAGCTTCGTTAATCAAATCCTCTCCCTGCCCACCCCCCCCCCCCATTCTTTACGTTTCTGACGAGGAACAATTGAAGGGCATTGGAGTGTGACTGTGAGGTGGCACCGCTCCTGACGCTCCTGACGGACATTTCCCAATCGTTTCCACTCCCTTCCTGTGTGTTGCGCTGTAATGTTGGCAGATGCACACTTCACGCTGTTAATGGTGCTTTCTGGAAGGGAGGAAGATTTTTTTTTTTAACTCATGTAAGGTGTCTGTTCAACCACTGGAATACCAACATTTTGGGGTTTTGTGTAAAGAAAACTCACACAGATATACTCTCTCTCTCCCTCTCTCTCTACTACTGTTTAAGGGCCTGATTTAGAGCTGGGCACTTGGAAAATCGTCCATTTGGTGGTGGAAGAGTTAAAGCCTTTAGCAGAGGAATCTCTTCTGGTGGAGAATCTACTAAAATGATATTGGCCATAATTATCCTTGGGCTGGTGTAATGACACCGTCAGATTCTCCACGGAGCGTAATTCTTCAGTATAGGATTGAGCACTTAATCCACAAATGAAATGATTTTCTATTGCTACTCATCTCTAAATCAATGTGCAATTGTTGGAGGTGCCGTGGCTGTATGAATTGATATAATGAAAAAGGTTTACATGTTAGGTGAGCATTTCAACCTTGTTCAGGGTTGATAAACTGAGGTTAAGCCTAAGACTTTAAGCTGCAAAATTCTGTGATTTACAGCTGACCAAAATAATGTGGCATGAAAGAAAATAATGCCAGACAAAGGTAAAATGAAAGTTGACTAAACGAGCTATGCTAAATAAATAAAGCATTGGTACAGCCAGTAGGTCTCACCCTTGGGGTCTACTGGCTTTGCCAATGCCTTTTGGTAATGCTGAACAGAATTGGTAAAAATCAATGCTTTTTGCTAGTGGTTTTTAGTATCAGCAAAGAAAAACGTGCAATGATGTGGCCACTATTGGTAGTCGCAATATTCTGCAGGCATCATTGCGCATGCAAGCACACAGAGAATTGCGTGGGAGCCATTTTCTTTTATTTTGTATTGACTAATTTAAGATAGTGGGCGCCATTTAGATTAATCAATAGAAAAAAGAAATCGCAAGCACTCCAATGCTTTTGTGATGAACCTGCAGCAATTCTCTGCCTGGCCCTAAAAAAATTATATTTAAAAAATATGTGTTAAAAAAGAGTAGCAGAAGTGGAGGGGGAATGGAAGAGCATATGGTGAAGTGGGTTGGGGGAAAGCAATAGGGAGTGAGCAGGCACATGCAAGCAAAATGAACACAGGTGGTAGGGTAGAAGCACACGAGGGAGACAGCAATTCAGAGCAGAGGTGTGTGGGAATACCTAGTAGAGAGAGCGCGCAAACACAAAGCACTGGCCAGTATCGTGGGGGGTGAGGAACGCAAGAGGTAGAGAGCTGCAAAACACATGTACTCTACTGGTGTGCTTAACTAAAAAGAAAAAAAGTTGCTCACTAAACATTAGCAGTGGAAGGATGTGGCAATAAAGCCCCAATGGTATTCAATAGATGAGTTCTAAGACTCTGTAAGCGCTTGGTAAGTACACAATAGGTCTTTCACAATCAGGGACCTTGAACTGTCTGGTAGGCTCCACCTAATATATGCATAAACATACAAATAAATAAATACATAATCTTCGAGGACCATCCAATCATAGGTATCTGGTAATGGAGTAGTCCACAGAATAGCCACTAAAGGTAGGCACAAAAGTAGGGGTAGGAGGCCAAATTCCGACAATTGCCACGTGGCAGAATCTTTTCCCGTGATGATCCAAAATGCAAGCTCGAGCAAGATTTGGCATCTCCTAGTGCTATTTGCTAATGCAGATGGTCACAAGCAGTCGTGGTCAGAGGGCTGCGTCTCGAATAGATTTGATAGTGCTCGAGTAGATTTTCAACTTGAGCGGCAGCAAAAAGCAACTTGAATGCCTGCACGCTCTTGCACACTGCATGATGCTGTTTGCGCTGAGTTTTGAGCACTGCCTACGCTACTGGTGGTAAATTGCAGCGCGAGTAGTGGCACATGCATATTTTCTGCCCGTTGGCAGAAATCCATGGAATCTTGCGAAGTTTTATGCAACTCTACGGAATGCCGCGGAGTGAAACCCCTTGAGTTCCGCCCACTGTTGCACAAAAGGAGAAACAGTATTAAAGAGAATGCAGCTGTAGTACACAGCGGAATACTACACTTGAGACAGTATGTCATGTCACTTCCCATCTGCTGACTCAGGGGTATCCTACTAGCCTAACAGATCTACTCTACACTGATCTTCCCTGACGATTCCCCTGATTTCCTGACTGATGCCAAACCACACCATATTTTAAACATTAAAAACATGGTGAGTAGAGCGTTAGCAAATCACACCTTTGTGACACTTGGAGTATCATTCAAACATTGCATAAGTGTCAAATTCATAAGTGTAAGAGGGAAAACCTGCAACACAGGGTTATGCACCCTGCGGGTTCTCCAGGCTCTTTTGTTACAAAGGCTTCTTACGGCGCCGTGGAAAATTTGTGATGGAAATCATATCACAATTACTTGTAATATGGAAAATTACATAATAAATAATGTATTTGCATTTTGTATTTTGCATACACTGGTTTGGCGGTGCGGGAGCGGGCGGTGCCACTCCCGCACCGCCAATAATAAATAAATAAATAAATAAATACATGTTTAGAGTTTATTTAACATAATGTGCTCATATTTTATCATGATATGAATATAATATTAATAGTCCACTCAATGTTGTTATTCCCTCATGGGGAAGGTATGATACCTGTGCCATATAGAATCCTGGGGCATGGATGTAGATGTAGAAGTTTACATTGCCATTATAAATTAATTCCATTGTCCAGGTTCAAAGAAATATCCCTATGACCAGCGTCAGCTGTAAGGGCTGCACATCTCCTTGTGCCCCCTCAGTTCTTAAACCAGAAATCGTTCTCTGAGTTTGCCCTCCCCCCCTCAAATGTGGAATTTCGTTTGGGTCAAAGCTCATACGTTTCACTACATTTCAGCTCATTTTCAGCACATATCTCAGCAACAAAGACTGACAATCATATTATTATATTAGCTGCAATACACATTTAGCCATGCAGTGTAAATGTTGCGTTTAATATATATTTTGTTGGCCAGGACCTTTTGTTTTTCCCTCCCAAAAATCCTAAAAAAATCCTACATAGACATGCACACATGGTTTTAGCCATCTGCTTTTATCAATTGGTTTGTTGTCATTCCCATTTTTCTTCCGCCTACCACAGTATACAGTGTAGGGCAGTGGGCCAGCCCACTTCAGTTACTGGCTCTTCTCAATGTGAGTCAGCGTCGGATTGGTAATGCGGGCACTCGGGCAATGCCCGAGGGGCCGGTATCCGAGTTCCAGCAGTGGGCCGCTTTTTTGAGCAGCCTGGGGGCCGATTTTGGCGGTTTCTGCGTTGTTCGATGCCACCAGCGGCCCAGTGGGTGCCCGAGTGGCCTTTCTGGAAGCGGATGGGCGTCCATTACCTCCCTCTTATCAACGGCAGAGGTGCCACTCCCTTTCTCTCGCTGGGCCGGCCCATTAATATATGCATATTGAGCGGGGGCAGGGGGCCTGAGCAAAAGTGGCCTCACTTGTTTTCAGGTGTTTCACCAGTGTAAACTAATGTGTGCATTTCTTTTAGCCCCCCCCCCCTTTTTTTTTATAAAACTTCGCCGAAGCAGTGTTTTGCGGAAAGGCAATATGCAAATGTGGGCCTCTTTTTTTTTAGCGTGCCCGGTCCGATTTTTAATCCCAATCCAACCCTGATGTGAGTGATGACATTTTGCCTGTGCACAATGTGATCATCCCCACATTATGAAGTGCTCTTCAGTGCCTCCCCTTGTGGGGCAGAGGCTCTTTTTATTAGCATTTTTTTTAAACTTTGCTTTTTTCGTGCATGTAGCTCCACGTAGACTGCTACAGGCGGCTCAATTGTTGTAATGTGCATGGCACCCAGTGCTCTAGCTCATGTTAGAGCTGGGGAAGTAATTGTTGTCATTTGCGTATGCACATAAATAAATGAAACCTTGATTGGCCTGGAGCCACTTGGACCCAACGCCTCGCTGTTTACTGAGGTTGTCGATCTCAGAAGCAGACACTGCAGCGATGGCAATGAAGTTGCTAGCCACGAGGAGGGTTGAGAGCATTTTACCATGGACTCATGGCTGCTCGTCCCTGAAGAGGGCGGCTTTTGAAGCGTGCTACAGAATTCTCTTACACGTCCCACAGTTTTCTGTTGCTGGAACCCGTAGAAAAGCTTCCTCGCTGAACTTTCTGAACGTTGCAAGAGTGGAAAAAATATAAGCAAGAAAAACATATGTTTCTCCATGCATTAACAGTACATGCAAAAGTAAATCCTTTGCTTCGTACTAAACATAAAATACAGATAAGCAGTTGCTACACTTCACATCACAGAAGACCCTATTTTTATAAAAAGATTAAGTTTGATCAATATTTATTTTAACAGGGTGTTTTCTTTGCACTCATGATTTATTTGTCAATTATAGAAAATTGGCCAAACAAAATCATTACATTATTAAAAACAATCAACTGAGTACTGCAGAGGACAGAACTAAACAAATGGTACGTGGTAACTGCCCTCTTTGCCCCCTCGATCTAAGAGCGCAATGTTCTGAGCCCGCCACGCTCTTCCGTAGCACCTTCTGCTGAACATGGAGTGCGGTTGGCACTGCTTGATTATAAGGCAAATGCTCATTTTATGCTCTGTGCCGTTTGCTTAAAGCATTTTTAATGAATGACGAACATTTCTGGAATTTTCAGTAGCCTTTTTCATCACTCACACCCACAAAACTATATTTTTGGTTAGGAGAATGCGAGACGAGATGCTCCATCATACAGATTACCTATTTACAATATCTTTTATTTATGTTTTGAAAAGCAAAACATAAATAAAGGGCATTGTCATTTACAATGCCAATAGCTCAAACTGCATAAATGCGAGACCTATTGCATTGCAAATGCTTGTTTAAATTAATTCTGCAAACGTGCTAAATTCAATTCTCTAGTTTAATCAACTACATGTATTGCAATCAATGATTTTCTTAGTATTCTAAGATGCATGCGAGTGACTGAAGTGCATGTATTTGATTACTGTATATATTGTGTCGTTTAAACCGAGAACAGACAAATGAATGACATTTTTTTAAAGTTAACAATCAAACCTTCTTTTACAACGCTCATTACTGGCAATGCTACTTAGTGTACCCTCAAGAATAAGGTTTGTTCTAAACGGGTCTGCCACCAGTGTCTGATGCTCATTCATAATGGACATCCATTTCATCACTAATCACCCAATATTAGGGAAAAAGCAGTGGGCACCTTCTGTTCCCACTCATCCACGAAACATATAATTAGCACACAAGTCTACGGCCCATCCCAGCACACACCTTATCATACACATCACCTAAAACCTTCCCACACGTCAAATGAATCCAGCTACAGACTATGCTACTCAGACCCAGTCTAGAGACACACGCCTCAGAGGACACACACACAACAACCCTGCAAAAGGCAAAAATTGAACATTACCAAAAACAACTGATATAACAATTATATGAAAGGGATGAAAACTGGAATCCCACAGCAGAATCGAAATTGTACATTGTTGGGTGCTGCTACATTGGATAAATGTTTGCCAAGTTTATTTTGATGCTGGCAGCCAACATGTAAACATTTCTTTCAAAGACTTGAGAAATGCAAAGGACTTGCCTACATGATTTCAGGGATGTTTACATGTCATGGAGTCCAAGTCACTTAAACGGACAGAAACAACAATTGGCACAGACAACAGATCTTTGTAATAGAGGAAACCCTTTTGCATACTGAGAATTGGGAGTGTTTTAGGCACAGCTGTGTCAGGTTGTGTGTGGGAAGAGAGGTACTGCACATGGTACAAGCACGGTTACTGTAAACGCCCGCATCTTTGCACTTTTACTTAAACGTTCTTCCCATAGAAATATTAGTGGTTGTGCTTTTGTATACCAACTTTTAGACCGGTTTGTTTTGGCCACAAATGTTAAAAGATAAAGGAACAAAGATTTTGCCCAAGACTACCTGTAAGAAAGTGCCCTCTTTTTGCATGGTTGCCCCCACTTTTTGCTAAACTGCTGATGTACTTTGACTGAGTGTGCCCTGGGCTCCTGCCAAACAGGTACCCAGGGCAAGTTCTTTCCCTAAAACTCCATTGAAAACAAAACCCAATTGGCACTCTCTGGCCACAGGTCAGCCCCTTGTAAATGGTACCACAGGTACCAAGGGCACTGTGGCCAGGGAATGCCTCTAAGGGCTCCAGCACTTATTGTGCCACCCTTAAAGGCCCTGTACCTTTGCACACACACACTGCCTTTGCAGGCTGCGTGTTTTGGTGCAGAACAAAGTGAAGAGTCGACATGGCACACATCCATGTGTGCTATGCCTACAACACACTGCCCTGGCATAGATCAGCCACCCCTCTAGCTGGGTGCACTATACCAGTGGTGAGGGTACAGGTGCCTGAGCCCTGTACCCCTACAGGTTCTAAACCAATTCTTAGACAGTGTAAGTGCAGTAATGCCATTAAGAGTATATGGTGCTGGGAGTTTGTCACTACGAACTCCACAGTACCATAATGGCTTTACTGAAAACTGGGAAGTTTGGTATCAAACTTCTCAGCACATTAAACCCACACTGATGCCTGTGTGGGATTTAATGAAAAATGCACACAGAGGGAATCTTAGAGATGCCCCCTGAAAAACGATCTAACACTAGTGTCCAGGCTGAGTGGCTGCACAACAGCTGCCGCCACCACCAGACATGTTTCTGGACCCCTGGTTCGAGAGCCTGCTGCTCTCAGGGGTTTGAAACAATGCACATCCTGGGATGAGGTGCCAAGCCTCCTCCCCCAGGATGGGCAGGGTCCACGAAGGGGAAGCTTCAAAGGCTTGCCACCTTTGTGAGCTTCCCCAGGCCTTTTGCTGCTTCCAGCAACTGGCCCCCACCGGTTCAGACCCCCACTTTGGGCGGGAGAATCGGCGGGAAAAACAAGTGAGGAAGGGAGGTGTGCCCATCTTAGCAAACGCCACCCCTCAGGTGGGGGAGGAGAGGTGAAGCACAACTCTCAGTCCCTGCCATCTTGCAGATGCGGGGACCCAGCCAACCAGAGTGAGGCATATGCCCCCCTCCCACTGGAGGGGGGCATAATAGGGGGTGTACCCACCCCAAGGAAGGGACCCATTGGTCCCAACCTTTACTTACCTGTAACGCACCTAAATCTAGTATTTAGGGGTACCCCTGAACCTTGCCTCCTCAGACAAGAACCGACTAAGAAGAAAAGAAGAAGGACCGAAGAAGCCATGTCAAAGCAAAGGAGGACGCCCATTGACTTGGCCCCAGCCCTACCGGCCTGTCCCCACCTCGAACCTGCAGAAGCAAAATACCGGTGTGTCCTGCAGCCAGCAACCTCAAGAACCCCGAGGACCTGCCCTTCCTTCTCCAGAAAAGACTCCGTCTCCAGTGAGCACTGGATTTGGGTCGGGCCGGGTCTGGTGGCTCAGTGGACTAATGCATCCACTGCAGGGGCCTGTGTTCGACCTCATGGTCACAGGTTCGAATCCCGGCGGGTCCACTCAGCCTTTCATCCATTTGAGGTCGATAAAATGAGTACCATTGAGTTGGGTAACAATAAACATCTGTTATTCAGCGCCAAGATGCCACGTCGCTGGGGTGAACGTGCGCTTTACAAATACACGTTATGTTATTTGCTCACCCACAGACTCTGCCTCCGGCCAAATCTGCGAGTCTGAACTACTCTGCACCCGACGCCCACGGCCCTAGTTCGAGTGGCCCAACACCACGAGAAGGTCTACCCGGCGATCCGGACCTGAGATCTGGTGATCTATGACCTGCCTCGAATCTCCCAGCGAAGCCTATAGCCTCTTTCTGGAGGATCCCCCCCGACTGCGACCGGAGCTGGTAAGGAAAACCCGACGCCTAAAGACACCCTTGCACCCGAAGTCCCACAGCCTTGGGTGGCCCAACCGACGGTGTCACAGCATCCCAACTTACCTCTCCAACCGGTGGTCACCTCCAGAAGATCTTCGTCCCCGAGCCTGCTGTCTTTGTTGAAACCGGAGAATCCCCTTTGAAATCAACAGGGCACCAGACACCAAACCAGCACCCTGCACCTAGCAGCCGCTGCGGGTGTACTTTGGGTACTAAAGTGGATCACCCTTTGCCCTGAGCTAAACCCCAGGAGCTTTGCTCCTACAAGCTTGTGGCCTGCTCGTGGGCAGCCACCAACCGGAGGCCCCCTATCCCCCATTGGATAACATTGGGCCTCAGCACTCTGCACCCGGCCACCCTAGTGCTGCTGAGGGTGCTTTGAGAGTGCATCCTGGACCCTGAGGGAACCCTTGTTCTAACCCCAGAAACTCAACCCCAAAGACCAAGTACTTACCTGTTAACCGATAACTTAATTTCTCTCCATAGGAATACATTGACTAAGTGTGGAGTTGATTTGTATGAAAACCTGAAAAACTACACTGTGCAAAACTGATTTTACTTACCTTTTCTCTAGGAAATGTCCCAGTGTGATATCTAGGCATATCACACGGAGTAGACTAAAGTAACTTAAAAAGTAATCTGAAAAGTAATTTCGACATTTTGACTTACCTGTATTTCAATCAACTGCATTTGAACCTGCATTCAATTGTAAAACACTGCATAAGATTTTGCAAAGCATTTATTTAACTTACCTGTGCCAGGCTTGGCTTGGTTCTAGAAATAAAATAACTTAATATTTGTATACAAACAAAATTGGTCTGAGTTCAGTCTTTGAGTGTGTGACATCATTTGCTGATTGAGTGTGTACAACAAATGCTCAACACTACCCTCTGATAAAGCCTTACTGCTCGCCCACACTACCACAAATAGAGAGTAAGGTGCTATCTACCTTTAACTTTGCCTACCTTTGGGGTTCCACTGGACTCTGTGCACACTATACCTCATTTTGGTATGGTATATACAGAGCCAGCTTCCTACACTACCCAATCAAGTCAGACTGATTTGGAAGAAGAAATTACAACTAAGGCCCGCTTGTTCAACCTCACACATTTGACCATATTTTAGTTGTATGTTAACTGCTAATAGAGTTCTTGGTTTTATAGTTGCCTGAAAACGCCTGCTTTGTTTTTGATGTATCTCGTAATACTACAGATCCTCCTTTATCTAATGGTTTAATTACCAAAGTTGGGTCGGATTTAAGTTAGCAAAGTGCCATTGTTTTCTAATTATATATGTTTTTCGTAATGTATTTTAGGTCGTCAATACAAAGCAGAAGTTTTCAGAGAACTAGAAAACACTGGCCCAAGTTGCTTCACACGCATTAAAAAATAAGCAAATGTATTTTCTTCTCTTGTATTAAAAAAAAAAAATATATATATATATATATATATATATATATATATATATATATATATATGCAAAAACAGAAGCAGAGAACTCTGGGTAGTTCTCAAGTTTAGGTGGAAAGCAGCTCCAGTAAGAGCACTCTCAACACCAGCGACACTCTAAATTTGCTCACCTCAATGTCTGCTTTTCTATCAAAGTTTTTAAGCATAGGATTAGCGCAGTGCTATCCACGTCGAGATAGAAAGGGACAAAGGGGCATATTAGCAAGACCGGCGATAAAATTATCGCCGTTTTAGCGGCAGGAAACTGCCGCTAAAACGGCAATAATGGGCTTGCTAATATGCGTTATAGAATTCCAATAGAAGCCCAGGTTAGATGTCCTGCACATCTAACCTGGGCTTCTATTGGAATTCTATAACGCATATTAGCAAGCCCATTATCGCCGTTTTAGCGGCAGTTTCCTGCCGCTAAAGCGGCGATAATTTTATCGCCGGTCTTGCTAATATGCCCCACAGTCTTTTGCCATTTTTACAGCATATAGATATATATCCGATTTCACCTCTTGATCCACTTCTTTGTTGGACCCAAAGAACACACGGGCACGGACCGCAGGATAAGTACTAATATTTTATTGTTAGTAGTCCGCCATATATATATATGAACACACAATCCTGCTCCAGCAACGAAGAAGGCACGTACTCGAGGCTGCTAGGATACAGCAATTTTATTTTCTCAGGTCGACCTCGAGACCAAAGAGACGCGTTTCGGCTTCACAGAAGCCTTTCTCAATCTACTTGGCGCCATAAACATGTAAGTGTATATATAGCCCTTCCCACTGCAGTCAAAAATAAACATAGAAAACATACTATGATGTAAGTACGATGTACTGATACCAAAACATTTGTAGTGTTAAAATGTTCACTTCACAAATCCTAAAACCATATGCCTGGCTTATTTAACATTACATAATGTAATTCAATTGCACAGTGTATAATATATAACACAACTCAGTTCATGACCAGCCGACCGGAATTGCCATTTTAACAACATAAGTTTATAGACATATGACTGCAGCCAATTAGGGAACTTTCCATACATAAAGTATGCCACCAATCTCTCCGAATGTATTGCCATCATATGTAAAACAAAAATAAACATATAATAAAACCCTGCTGCCTGTTATCACAAATTCACTAAGTCGAGACAACCTCTCACTCAAAGTTTGTTCGGATATTTTGAGAGCTGGCCCACCGGTAAATGTCATTTGACCTGCAATACGGGAAACATATTGACACATGCCCCATTTGCTCGCATCGATCTGTACTCTGAAACACAAGAAGCAGAGAGACATGGTCATTTCTGCCGCTCCCCGGGACCTAACAACACTAAATGTGTGAATTTATGACATAAATGCCGGCCACTCAGTGCGTGCACATATCCTCAACAGGACTTCCGATCCCATAATGCAACTTGGTGATCCTATGCAAAACGTTTGCGGGCAGATACCCGTATGAGAGTCAGCGCCATAGGTTCATTATTGCCGGGGACCATAAATCGAAATGTCAATGAAAAGAGGACAATAGAATAAAGTCTCCTCACTGAAAATGTCTCAATGTCTTTAGTGACAGGCAGCACTATAGTGGAATCAAATCAGGCATAATTTCGGGTTTGAGGAAGACCAATAAACAAACATTGAGGATGCCAAGCAGTCCTCACCGCTTCCACATATATATATGTATGTATGTATATAAATAAATATGTATTTATATATTCACTAATTTTTCACTGTCGTTGCTATGTTAGCCAGTCTGTCTTCAGACCCGTTAGATAGGGTTTTGTGGAATCGTTATAGTAGATGTGTAACTATTTTGTGTTTTAGTGGTTTGTGATTTTGTAAATTTCAGCGCTGATGAAGCTCATGGTGTTCGAGCGAAATGCGTTGGCTGCATTTTATGAAGAGAAATGAAAGAAAAATAAAGAATTGAATCTTAACAACACCTTCTCAAAACGTCTGAAGATTTAA